>OX346245.1:73193257-73793257 GCA_947049315.1 Epistrophella euchroma | reverse complement strand
AACGTGTTTTCATCCGATCACTAGATGTTTTTATGAATGCTCTGGTTCGTTGATGAATGTCAATGAGCCTTTCTTTGAGGTTATCCACATATTCTTCTGTTCGTTGTGGCTCAATTGTCCGGCATCCAAATTTCACCTCACTAGGCAGTCGTATTGACGTTCCAAACAAGATTTCCGATGGTGTATGTCCTGCCGAGCTATGTACTGCACTCCTATATGCCATTAGGAATAATGGAATATGTCTATCCCAGTCTCGTTGGTAGTCGCCGACAACCTTAGATAGATGTTCCTTTAGCGTCCGGTTGAATCGCTCGACCATCCCATCAGATTGTGGATGAAGCGGCGTTGTCCTCGTCTTTTTAATGCCAAGGAGCGAACAAACTTCCTGGAAGATGTTAGATTCGAAGTTCCTTCCTTGGTCGGAATGAAGTTCCATCGGTACGCCGAACCTGCTCACCCAATTGAAGACAATCTGATCCACAACTGTTTTGGTTTCTTGGTTTGGGATGGCAAATGCCTCAGGCCACTTGCTGAAGTAATCCATGACTACAAGGATGTATCGGTTTCCACTGTTGGTCTCAGGAAAAGGGCCTGCGACGTCTACTGCAATCCTCTCGAAAGGCGTGCCTACGTTGTATTGTTGCATTTTACTTTGAAGCTTCCTACCTGGGCCTTTGCTAGCAGCACAAGTATCACATTTTCGGCACCACTTTTCGACGTCCTCTCTTGCATGTAGCCAGTAGAAGCGTTGTCGTATCTTTTCCAAAGTCTTATTGACTCCCAAATGACCTCCGGAAGCTCCGTCATGCATCTCTCGAAGAACGTCATTAACCTTGGACCGAGGAACGACCAGCTGCATCACATAGGACTTACCGTCTGCGGATTCCCACTTACGCCTTAGAACACCTTCCTCCACATGAAGTGAGTCCCATTGTGCCCAATATGCTTTCAGGGCCGGACTTCTGTCGGAGATGTCACACCACTCTGGTTTTTCTTGGTGTTCTTTCCACGCAAGAATGGGCTCTATGTCCGAGTCTTCTTGTTGGGCAGTCCTAAGTTCTTCATTACTCCAACCGTAAATGGGATCAGCTCTTATTCGTTGGACGGCAATCATTTCCTTTTCTTCTTGGCGTGTGCAATGTTTGCAGTCCTGTTTGCAAGGCCGTCGAGATAATGCGTCTGCGTTTGAATGCAACTTTCCTCTTCGATGTTGAATTTGGTAGTCATATGTCTGTAGTCTCTCGATCCACCTTGCTACTTGACCTTCAGGATTTTTAAAGTTCAGAAGCCAATTGAGTGCTCCATGGTCTGTTCGGAGAAGGAACTTCTGTCCATAGATGTACTTATGGAAGTGTTTTGTTGCCAATATCAGAGCTAGAAGTTCCCTTCTGGTCACGCAATAATTCCGTTCTGGCTTCGAGAGTACCTTACTGTAGTAGGCGACAACCTTTTCTTCTCCGTCGTGGACTTGTGACAGTACAGCTCCAATTCCGACATTACTTGCATCCGCGTCAATAATAAAAGGTTTCCCTGGAGTAGGGTAGGTAAGCACAGGAGCATTGCATAAACGCAGCTTTAACTCCTGGAAGCTTTTCTCACACTCACCTGACCATTTGAACGGCTTTCCTTTTTCTGTAAGCTGATGCAAGCTTTTGGCGATTCCAGCAAAATCCTTCACAAAACGCCGGTAGTATGTGGCTAGGCCAAGGAAGCTTCGGAGTTGATGTTTGTCCTGTGGTGTTGGCCAATTCTTCACAGTGTCAACTTTTTCAGGATCAGTCTTTACTCCTTGGGATGAGATGATGTGTCCCAAATATTTAACTTCGGTCTTGAAAAGAGCACATTTATCTGGATTAAGCTTGAGGTGTGCTTCTCGAAGCCTCTGGAATACAGCTTTTAGGTTGTCACAATGTTCGTCAAATGTTTTCCCATACACGATGACATCGTCCAAATAGACCAGGCAAGATTTCCAAGTAAGTCCTTGTAAAACGCATTCCATCAAACGCTCAAATGTAGCCGGAGCGTTGCACAGTCCAAATGGCATCACTTTGAATTGCCACAGACCGTTTCCTGTGGAGAAAGCTGTCTTTTCACGATCTTCTGGATGAATTTCTACCTGCCAGTAGCCGCTCTTTAGGTCTAATGTAGAGAACCATTTAGCACCTTCCATTGCATCTAAAGTATCGCTGATTCTGGGCAGAGGATAGCTGTCTTTCTTTGTCACATCGTTCAGCCTTCTGTAGTCCACACAAAATCGAGTGCTTCCGTCCTTCTTTTTGACAAGGACCACTGGCGATGCCCAAGGGCTTTTAGAGTTTTCGATCAGCCCATCTTTCTTCATGCTTGATATCATCTCTTCAACTTCGGCTTGTTTGGCTAGGGGGAGACGTCTTGCTGGTTGACGAATCGGTCTGGCGTCTCCTGTGTCGATCCGATGCTGCACAAGTTGTGTTCGACCATACTGCCCACTTGGTGAAGAAAATATGTCAGCATACTCATGAAGAAGGCTACCGGCAATACTTAGTTGATGTTGACTAAGATTGGTTGAGTTAAGGATTTTTGCCTTTAGTTGTTCGCAGTTCGCAGGCTTCTTCGTGTCCTCTTCTGTGATCTTAGTTATCGCTGACACAGGTTCACATTTTCCGACTATTTCTCCTTTTCTCAACTTAACTTCGTACGGTTTGATGTTCAGAATCCGTACAGGTACCATGTTGTTCTTTGGTGCCACAAGAGTCTTCCCAACGATGATGTTTTGGGAGCCTTGGTTAGTATCTGGTTCCACCATGAGGTATCGATGACCACCCAATTCGCCTTTTATTTTAGCCCAAACGAACACTTCAGAAGAAGACGGCAAGCATATGTCTTCTTTGATGACACTTCTTAGAGTTGAGGATTTTTCGTCACCATAAACCATAGGAATCTCTACATTTTGGTAATTAAGAACTTGCTTACCGATATCCAGAATTATTCCGTGTTCTTTCATGAAGTCGATTCCAATGATGCACTCGTCACATATATCTGCTACCAAAAACAGATGTGAAAACTCCAGTTCTGCCAAACGAATCGGAAGACGAACTTCTCCGTACACTTTAGCTGCCTCTCCTGTAGCAGTTTTCAGACGATAGCTATTGGTGTTATGCAGCCATGTCATCTTGACCAAGTCCCTTCTTACAATGGAGGCAGTGGCACCAGTGTCGATTGTAGCCACGTGTTGCTTGCCGTTTAATGTTGCCTCCACAGTCAGACTTTTGTTGTTTCGTTTAGTCTGTGAGACCTGGATAGTGGTTCTGGGGCCATCGATACCACAAACCAGCTTCTGCCCCTCGAAGTTGGTTCTTACTCGTTTCCCGGCTGGGAAACAAGCTGAGCAGGAATGTTGGTGTTATTGCTTACCTGCTCTCGAGTACTATTTCTACTTCCACAATGTTGACATGCAGGTCTTCTTGGTGGCAATCTGCACTGGCGCTGGAGATGTCCGGTCTTGTTACAGTTCCAGCATCGAGCAGGTCCGTCTCGCTGACTTCTTTGGAATGCGGTTCTCTGACAGGAGCATTCTTCAACTTCTATTTCTCTTACCTTATGGACTCCTTGTGAAGCCTGTTCTGCTGCTTCCATAGTTAGAGCGAACGCCAATGCTTCAGGAAGCGTGCGTTTTCCGGCAGTTCGAATCGCTCGCTGAAGGTTGATGTCGGATACAGCGCGGACAAATGCTTCTGTTGCGAACTGGTTTATTATTTCCTCTCCTGCAGTTGGATATGCCAGGTGAGCCAGCCGTTCGATATCTGCTTGAAGTTGTTGCAGACTTTCTCCTCTTTTCTGGACTCTGGTATTGAGTTGGACGCGGAAGACTTCTTGCATATGACCATCTCCAAAACGTTTGTCAATGGCCTGTACAAGAGCGGTGAAGTTGCCGTTCTTGTCTGCTGGTAAGGTTTGCAATAATTCAGCAGCAGGTCCTCTAAGGGCAAGCGTCAGGGCTATAAATTTGTCTTCGTCATCCCAGCCATTTGTTGCTGCGGCTGCCTCAAACTGCTTCTTGTAGATCGACCAAGAAGTTTGTCCATCAAAGGTTGGCGGATGCATTTCCTTTCGCTTTACAAAGTCGCCAGAACTTTCTCGAATCTTCATTTTTCGAACTTTCTCTAATTCATGGGTAATGCTCTGTATTTGGTCTTCGAACTTTTCTTGAACTTTCTCGAGTTTTGCATCTACTTTTGAAAACTGCTTTTCAACGCCCTCAACACGTTCGTTAAGAGCAACGAACTTGTTTTCAAATGCATCGAGCTTACCTTCGATAAGGTTTTTCTGTTCTTCTAGAAGGTTCTTTTGTTCATTGCGTTGATCATCAAATCGTTCAAGAAGATTCTTTTGTTCCTCTTTTTGTTCTTTTCTTTGCTCTTCGAACTGGGCGAGCAGCAGAGCCATCATATTGGTCATATCTGAACTAGTACTTACTTGCTCTTCCTCCATTTCAATCGTGAAAATAAACGTGTCTGGGTTTTCACCTTGTTGTCTTAAATGTTCCTGCAGACGAATAATGAGGTCATTTTTTGATCCAGCAGTAGGAAGACCTCGTTTGTTTAGTTCTGCTTTAAGTTCAACACAATTTAAATCATTCAAAATTTTACCCATTGTCTGTTTATTTATTTAAAAACACACACTTTTTATTTCAAGTCTGTTTATTTAATTAAAAACACACACCTTTTACTTCAAGTTAATTTACTTAAATGCACAGATAAAATAAGTTTTATCCCTTATTCTGACACCAATGTAACGTTTTACCACGGTTCGATATAAAACTTATTTCTTTTTAACTGTCAACCGTCAATTATTTTCTTTTAAATTAAACACACTTTACTTCACTTCAAATATTTTATTAATCATCAATCTCAAGAGTATGCAACTTAAATTCACTTCCGGATACTTTTAACTTTTAACTTTACACTTTCGCTTTCAAAAATAAACTGTGTCTGTGCTCAAAAAGTTTCTCCTTATATAGTGAGCTGAGAGGTTCGGGACTCTACTCGAAAGTACTGGCACATAAGCTTCTGGAAGGTTCCATTCCAATGAAGAGAGATGGCGTTCTCTCCACTCTTCCATTCAGCGCATTTTCCCCCTAAGAGAGATGGGCGCGCTCTCTCGGGATTTTTTTATAAATGGTTGTTGTCTTCGATAAGGGTATTTTTGTACTTGGCTCTTTGTTTGTTCCGAAAGTAGTTAGGTGCTGATTTCATCGTTACAGTATTTTTAAAACCTATCCGTAAAGCAACAGCGGCTGAGGTAGTGAAATACCTCGAAGAAACTGTCTTTCACATGTTCGGCGTTCCCGAGTTCATACATTTTGACAACGGAAAACAATTTGTTTCAGCTTTTTAAAAAAATATGGGGTCAAACTTGTGAAGACAGCCTTTTATTCCCCCCAAGCGAACGCTTCGGAAAGAGTTAATCGTTCTGTTTTAGCGAAAATTAGATCCTATAAAGATAATGATCAACGAAATTGGGATACTCTTGTTAGTAGCACAGCATTTTCGCTAAGAAGTGACTCTACTACGTATGAACCATACTATGCTGTATTCGGCACCCAGATGGTTCAACATGGAGATACGTATGATCTTCTTCGTAAATTAAATATGTTTAAAGATACCAATGTAGAAATCACCAATAAAGCAGACAAACTAGCATTGATAAGGAAAAATATTTTTGACAACTTAAAATTGGCACATAAAAAGTCCACCAGAACCTACAACACAAGAAGTAGGAACATCTCTTATAAAACAGGACAAGTTGTATATAGACGCAATTTTAGACAGAGCAAGCTAGTGGATCAATATAATGCGAAATTAGGACCTAAGTTTGTAAAATCGATCATACTTAAACCCATTGGGAATTCATTGTATGAAGTAGGTAACCTGAGTGGCGAAAAAGTAGGTGTCTTCCACGCGAAGGATATACATTCGTAAATATCTGTGATAAAATACTTGACGCACTCAGTCCGCTGTTGCTTTAAACATCCTGTGATATTAGTGTGTGTGCTGTAAAGAGATCTTATTTATACACTATTTATTTATTATTTATTTATTTATAGTTTATTTTTTTTTATTATTTATTTGTTATTTATTTATTTTTTTACTATTTATTGATTAATTATTTATTTATACTTCCATTTATTGTTATTTATTTATATCAGATCAATTTATTTATCCTAAAGTCTTATTTATTTGTTTTATTTAGTTAGTAGATGCGTAGAGGGTTATCCTGTTATCCTTTTATTGAGAAGTGTAGATTGAAAGAGAAATGAAGACTGATAACCTTATTCAGAAGGTCAATGCGTATCAAAAGGACAATCATATTTATAGAACAAAAGTATTCTCTATCCAAAATGTCATACAGGATGAGTAATTCAGAAGGAAACCGAAGATAACTCCTAATGCCATGGTGACCTTGCCCAAAACTAACAAAAACAAAAATGCAATTTCAATGCCCGGACTTGTTAGAAGTAAATTACAGTATTCAGGGCGTGGGACGTACCACACGTCACCGAACGGCGAATAAAAAAATAAATACATTAGTTCAAGACATATACCTACTAGTAGGTACATGCCGACTGCAAATCCTTCATGATGAAAACACAGATCGTAACAAACGCGACAGAATCCTTTTTTTTACGAGGCAAGTCTTCTCACGACCATTCGAAAACTTTCGTAGAGCCTGTTACGTAGCCCGTCGGTTCGCGAAGCCAAAATAAAAAAAAATTAGGAAAGAAATACATAAAAATAAGACCCCATCAGGTACCTCACATATCCACTCTTTCCACCCGAAAACAATCTTACGCATGACAGCGCTAACCCCGTCAATGTTTCTTAAAAAAAAAAAAAAAAAAAAACTGAGTAAATACCTTTCTTTGCACGTTTAATAATATATAAGTATATACATCCGTAGGGAACAAACCCACATGATCATTTATGTTGATTTTTATTCATATTGTTCTCGGTGCAGTAAATGTCAGCTGATTTCGCCCGCCGATCCAGAGAGATCTGTGCATGGACAGCACCTATCCATAGCGATAATGTGTGGCAGCCTTAAAAGAAGGGAGGGATGATTCTTGGAACTTTGACAGATTGTTGTCTCAGCGGGTTGCTTTAGGGAAGCTTTTCATATCCCATTCCCGGTTGTTTTACATCTTAATATCTGCAACTCCAATAAGAGACTTTTCCTTAACTGTATGGTTGATTGCATATACTAGAAAAAAAAATAAATGAAAATAATACAATGCAGACATGACCAATGAACGATAAGACGTTGCAGGCGACTTACCGGTTATAGGTTGAAGCAGTGCTGGGGGATCGTGGGAAAAATCCCTTTTTGTGGGAATTTTAACCTCTAAAGGGAAAAAAGGAAAACCGACCCATTTTGTGGGAATTCTTTGATTTTTGAAATTTTACCCGGAAAAGAGCAAATCAACAAAATTATAATCAATTAATTCGAAACAAGTGAAAATAAAGTTCAAGAAATGTCAGAATGATTTCTTAGAAGATCTTATAACACCTGATAAATTACACAATAGGTACAAATCGCGATCGTGAATATAGTTAGTACTATCAACGACTAGATATATATCTTTAGTGATTATTTCTACATTCGGGTTCAGTTATATATCTTTAGTGTTTAGAAAAAACATGATATATCCAGAAATAAATTGCTTCTTCACTTCCACAGTTAATAAAGCATAAACGCTTGGACCGATTTGCTTCATGTTTGGTACTTGTATGCACTTAATAATATACAGGGTGTCATCTACTTCGTGTAATACATTTTAGGGGGATGATTTTTGGATTTTTGGGTCATTCTATGAAAAGTTAATTTATAATGGAAAAAATTATTTAAAATAAAAGGATGTTTTGCGGGCTAATATTTTCATTTTTTTAGTAATTTTTTTAAATCAAGTTGCTTTAAAAAGTTTAAAAAAAAAATTATTTTCATTTTTAAAATTTTCGTCTTTTTGTTTTTTAATTTCTCAAAAATTCAAACTAAACATTATTTATGTGCTTTGTTGGTTGTTAATTTTTTTTTATATTTTTCATTTTAAGTCCACTTTTCAACTTTTTTTCTGTGGGAAATAAAAAGGGAAAAAAGAAAATATTTGTGGGAAAAAAAGGGAATTTACCGACCGCGTGGAGGGAATTCTGTTAAAAATGCCCCCCAGCACTGGGTTGAAGAGAATTTGTGCTGTTTGGAGGTTTTCCTTCCAATTTGTTTGTGTAGGTATACACTGCTTTTATTAGGGATATGCCAGTTTAATGTTCCCTTTCTTTTTTTTAATTACATTTTTTTAGAATGAAAGCTTCACAGGCATGCTGTTTCCACAAGTTCACAAAAAATTATTGTCATAGACGTCAAATATCATGGCCGTCAAGAACTTATCGAAAGATAATACGGCATCTGTTGGCAAGTAGAGATACTTGTGGGGTAGTTGTGCAATAGGGAGTGAGTAAGGTAGGATAATTGAAAATTTTTGTGCAATATTTGATTTATTTTGGATCTGAATGAGAGTTAAGACTGATAAAACTAGTTTATAAGTAGCTTTAGTTGTTTTAACTAAGTTGTTATAGCACAATTAACAATTTTAAAATAGCAACTGTTATAAAGTAGTTCGTACGGATGCACACGCACCCTGTAAAATGACGAAAGCAGATAACTATGATGAACAAAAGTACCAGAATAAGGGGAGGTGAAAAGCTTAGTTTCAAGTAGAAATAACGAAAGAAGAATTTTAAGAAGAGAACGAAACTAGGGCGAAAGGCTAATGACCGGTATGGCCCAATAATGCATTTAAGAGTCATTTGAAAAGAAAAAGTGCAATCATAAGCATCGGACTTATTGCACGACAGTACGGTTCAAATAATTTGTTCACTTTACAGTTGACACGGTGAATTTCTTTTTTTTCTACGTATGTACATACATATATGGTACCTATGTATATGGTGAATCAAATTATTTAAAAATCTATTTAAATAATTTATTAAGAGACGTAAAGGTGGGAATGATTTCTGTTTAGTGCAATAAGGATAACTTTAGTTATAGAATAAATATATTTTAGAGTGAATATCTATATCTGGAAGTTAGAGAAAAGTGGCAAGCAGATAGTAGAAAGAGACCTACCGGTACATTCCGTGGGGGTGGAAATTATCCATGATACCTAAAGCAGAGGTAAGTAGAAATGATAAAATGCTAGTAGTTAAAATAGTAGATAAAGTTTTTAGGAGTGAAATTAAAATATTTATCATATCCTTTAGGTTGAGGGTTGGAAAAATCATTTTTTTTTCTGGGCAATCACATGACGGGCGATCGATATATATATATATGCAGCCATCAAAATCCGTACGACTATATGTGTAAATATATACACACCGCTATATAAAAGTGTATAGTAATATATAGAACCAGGATCGATACGCCAGGCAGAGATAAGCCCTAGCCTCTGCATTTAAAGATCCAAATTCAAGGTTACGTTGGGGACAGTTGATTGGATCGACAACCTTAGGCAGATTTAATAAAGTGAATGGAACAGACTGATTCATGCCTATAGAAAGTGCTGACTTTAAAAAAAAAAAAAAAAAAGGTGTTAAGAAAGATCAATTAGACGAACGTTTGTCTTTAAAAGATACACTGTTACATATAGTTATCCAGTTTGAATTAAGCTAAAGTTAATAAATTAATTTTTATTTTTATTCGATTTAACGTTTTCTTACTTTGTTTACGTTTTTTTTTTCTTTTTCCTGAATTATCTTTTAACTTAAATTTTCCTTGATTAATTTTTCAACATAAAAGAAAGTAATATAAAAGTTTAAGAAGATATATTTTTTTTATCAATACTTGCATACTTTGAATTAAAAAAAAAAAAAAAAAGAGAGAAAAAAAAAATAAAAAGTGCGAACGTGAGGTGGTGTAAAACTAATTGAGTATTATATATATTTATATATATATTAAACCGAGTGCGCGATTAGGGCCTATACAGTGAGTGCCTATACTTACCATCTTCAGGATCGTGCTGCCGGCAGGACATCGTGGGATGAAGAAAACGTAAGTGATCTTATTGAAAATTGAATAAATATATACATATATGAATATATTAACTCATACGAAACTTACCAAGCACATTGAAGTAATAATTTTAGACCTTTTTGGTCAATATCTACGAACTTTACTATTGCTTCTTTTGAACATTTTTTTTTGTAATTTTTTTCATTACATTTGAATTTTTATTCTTAAACTATAAGATTTTAGATTTTTTTTTGTTAATGTATTTTCAATACATGACCATAAGTGTTAATAAAATCATTGTTGGTATACAAGTTTTTTTTAAATACCCAAATATGAGGTGCTAATTTCATTTGCACGGTGTGTGGTGGCCTACCTAGGCCGATTTTTGGGAGGAGGAGGCAAAATACGATGACGTAATGACCTTAGAGGATGAGACGGACGCTGACTTAGGGATGAAACGGTGAACACTTACTTTACGGCGACTGTGACTGGAAGTTTCTATAGAGGTCATCTTCTAACGCCCGGCCACGAAGATGACATTTGGTTGTATTTTACATACAAAGGGGGGTTAGGCCAGCTTTCGACACTACCATCCGTCGAGGCTTCTAGTGATTTGATGAACCATTGTCTGTGAGAGACAGTGGGGTTGTTGACAATTGTTTTGGGAAAGAAATGGAACATATTTTAATTAGGAAATAGATGGTTTTAGTTAGGTTTAGTTTAGGATTTAATCTTCATATAGTGAAAATTCACTATATACTTAATATCCAAAAGGGATATAATTATAGTCGTTAGGAACTTAGATTTAGTGTAGTTGTTAGATTTCCTTTTATAATTTTCTCTTTCTTTTTTTGTTGTTCAACCCCATCCTTTCTCTCAGGCAGTGGCATAGGCCACTAAATTTAGCTCATCCCAGTTAGCCAACACGAATTTTAAAAAATCGACTTTTTAAACATTTTTTTTTGCAGATCGTTTGTGATTCGTTTGTGAATGTTTGTGACAACAATATAAAGTTTTGTGACTCCTTAGTTATTTAGTTATTAACAATTCAAATAAAAAGTACCAGTTAGCCAACATATTTCTCAAAACTGTACTAAAATAGGGTTTTTTGGGTTCAATCGATCAGAAATCGTTTGTGACTCCTGAATTTAACAATAAAAACGTTTGTGACAACGTAGTTTTTCCGGAAAATTAGAAAAACTAATTCAATTTCACCACACTTTCATTTTATTTTATTGTTTATGGGCGGAGCTATGCATAGTGCTGACGGATGTGTCTCTGATTCATGATGCTGAGGTGAGTAATTACGGTTTGAGGTGAGAAACATGTTGAAATATAATTGTTCGTGTAGTTGTTCGATTTTAAAATGATAGATTGTTGTTTCATTCAATAAGTCGGAAATGGGGTTGGATTTTGAATTAATGAACAAAATAGTTTGCGACAGCCAATTATTCAACGAAGCTATTACAGATATACAATATTTAATGTAGGTATAGGTAGATACTAACTTAATCGATTGAAAAGTATTTGTAGGTAGCATAAGATTTGTTCAATATAGCTTGTTGGCTGGTTTGTAATCATACTCATTCGATTCAAAAATGTTTAAAAAATTGGAAATAAGCAATAAAATCGTTTGTGACAACCTAGTTTGTTTGTGATAGCCTATTTTCTAAAAACTCATGTTGGCTGGTTTGTAATTATACTCATTCGATTCAAAAATGTTTAAAAAATTGGAACTAAGCAATAAAATCGTTTGTGACAACCTAGTTTGTTTGTGACAGCCTATTTTCCAAAAAGTGATGTTGGCTGGTTTGTAGTTATACTCATTCAATTGAAAAGTGTTCAAAAAATTGGAACTAAGCAATAAAATCGTTTGTGACAATCAAGTTTGTTTGTGACAGCCTATTTTCCAAAAACTGATGTTGGCTGGCTTGCAATCATACTCATTCGATTCAAAAATGTTTAAAAAATTGGAAATAAGCAATAAAATCGTTTGTGACAACCTAGTTTGTTTGTGATAGCCTATTTTCTAAAAACTCAGGTTGGCTGGTTTGTAATCATACTCATTCTATTCAAAAGTGTTTAAAAAATTGGAAATAAGCAATAAAATCGTTTGTGACAACCTAGTTTGTTTGTGACAGCCTATTTTCCAAAAAGTGATGTTGGCTGGTTTGTAGTTATACTCATTCAATTGAAAAGTGTTCAAAAAATTGGAACTAAGCAATAAAATCGTTTGTGACAATCAAGTTTGTTTGTGACAGCCTATTTTCCAAAAACTGATGTTGGCTGGTTTGCAATCATACTCATTCGATTCAAAAATGTTTAAAAAATTGGAAATAAGCAATAAAATCGTTTGTGACAACCTAGTTTGTTTGTGATAGCCTATTTTCTAAAAACTCAGGTTGGCTGGTTTGTAATCATACTCATTCGACTCAAAAATGATTAAAAAATTGGAAATAAGCAATAAAATTGTTTGTGACAACCTAAATTGTTTGTGATAGCCTATTTTCTAAAAACTCAGGTTGGCTGGTTTGTAATCATACTCATTCGATTCAAAAATGACTTAAAAATTGGAAATAAGCAATAAAATTGTTTGTGACAACCTAGTTTGTTTGTGATAGCCTATTTTCCAAAAACTCATGTTGGCTGGTTTGTAATCATACTCATTCGATTCAAAAATGATTAAAAAATTGGAAATAAGCAATAAAATTGTTTGTGACAACCTAGTTTGTTTGTGATAGCCTATTTTCTAAAAACTCAGGTTGGCTGGTTTGTAATCATACTCATTCGATTCAAAAATGACTAAAAAATTGGAAATAAGCAATAAAATCGTTTGTGACAACCTAGTTTGTTTGTGGCAGCCTATTTTTCAAAAAGTGATGTTGGCTGGTTTGTAATTATACTCATTCGATTGAAAAGTGTTCACAAATTTGGAATTAAGCAATAAAATCGTTTGTGACAACCTAGTTTGTTTGTGACAGCCTATTTTCCAAAAACTGATGTTGGCTGGTTTGTAGTTATACTCATTCGATTGGAAAATTTTTAAAAAATTGTAATTAAGCAATAAAATCGTTTGTGACAACCTAGTTTGTTTGTGACAGCCTAGTTTGTAATCATACTCATTGGATTCAAAAATGATTAAAAAATTGGAAATAAGCAATAAAATTGTTTGTGACAACCTAGTTTGTTTGTGACAGCCTATTTTTCAAAAAGTGATGTTGGCTGGTTTGTAATCATACTCATTCGATTCAAAAATGATTAAAAAATTGGAAATAAGCAATAAAATTGTTTGTGACAACCTAGTTTGTTTGTGACAGCCTATTTTTCAAAAAGTGATGTTGGCTGGTTTGTAATCATACTCATTCGATTCAAAAATGATTAAAAAATTGGAAATAAGCAATAAAATTGCTTGTGACAACCTAATTTGTTTGTGACAGCCTATTTTTCAAAAAGTGATGTTGGCTGGTTTGTAGTTATACTCATTCGATTGAAAAATGTTTTAAAAATTGTAATTAAGCAATAGAATCGTTTGTGACAACCTAGTTTGTTTGTGACAGCCTATTTTCCAAAAACTGATGTTGGCTGGTTTGTAGTTATACTCATTCGATTGGAAAATGTTTAAATAATTGGAATTAAGCAATAAAATTGTTTGTGACAACCTAGTTTCTTTGTGATAGCCTATTTTCTAAAAACTCATGTTGGCTGGTTTGTAATCATACTCATTCGATTCAAAAATGTTTAAAAAATTGGAATTAAGCAATAAAATCGTTTGTGACTACCTAGTTTGTTTGTGACAGCCTATTTTTCAAAAAGTGATGTTGGCTGGTTTGTAATTGTACTCATTCGATTGAAAAGTGTTCACAAATTTGAAATTAAGCAATAAAATCGTTTGTGACAACCTAGTTTGTTTGTGACAGCCAATTTTCCAAAACCTGATGTTGGCTGGTTTGTAATCATACTCATTCGATTCAAAAATGTTTAAAAAATTGTAATTAAGCAATAAAATCGTTTGTGACAACCTAGTTTCTTTGTGATAGCCTGTTTTCTAAAAACTCAGGTTGGCTGGTTTGTAATCATACTCATTCGATTCGAAAATGATTACAAAATTGGAAATAAGCAATAAAATCGTTTGTGACCACCTAGTTTGTTTGTGACAGCCAATTTTCCAAAAACTGATGTTGGCTGGTTTGTAATTATACTCATTCGATTGAAAAGTGTTCAAAAAATTGGAACTAAGCAATAAAATTGTTTGTGACAATCTAGCTTGTCTATAGCCTATTTTCTAAAAACTCATGTTGGCTGGTTTGTAATCATACTCATTCGATTCAAAAATGTTTACAAAATTGGAAATAAGCAATAAAATTGTTTGTGACAACCTAGTTTCTTTGTGATAGCTTATTTTCTAAAAACTCATGTTGGCTGGTTTGTAATCATACTCATTCGATTCAAAAATGATTAAAAAATTGGAATTAAGTAATAAAATCGTTTGTGACAACCTAGTTTGTTTTTGATATTTTATGTTTTTGAATTTTTATCTACTCATTCAATTGAAAATTGTATATGAATTTTACCGCAAAATTGTAGACAAAAATGAACTGCAATTAGGTACTTAGCTTCATTATTTTTTATAATGTACAAAATTTTAGCAACTTAGTAGGTACTTATATGTATTATATTTTCATTCGTTTGAATTCAATTTGACAAATCAATTTTGCTTTACATTTCTTCTTCCTTTATTGATTGTAACCTTACTGTTTAGACAATTATAACTGAAGTTATGCATATATAGCCAGACGCCCTGAAGTTTTTCATCTTTAATTTTCATTCAGACATTTCAGCTGGTGACAACTTTTTTTTTGGATTTTCGTTTGGATTTCGAAGTAATTTTTTTTATTTGTTTAGATTCATCCCCTTGTTAGTTATCACATTCCAACATCTCATGCGATCTCATTCCAACTTGAACTAACCGATTATTATAATATCTTGTCCATCAGTCTAACGGTTTCTAACCCGACCGACTGCAACGAAAGCTGATTTTTGGTGGTTGGTTAAAGAGATGCAGTGTCTTTGGTATTATACCTATACTTTCACCCACACATCTATGGAGTCACTACTTCCCAGCAGGAAATTTCGTCTTCAATGAAAAATTAAGCTGAATTCATCATTGAATTCAACTACCACTTCATAGGCGAAACAGTGTGCACTGATTACATCAGTAAAAAGTAATGCATTGTTTTAGCAGTTCATGATTTTCATCACATTATCTGCTTTGCACTGGGAAACCATTTCCAAACAACCCCTTCTTCTACTTGTTTCAAAAAAGCCAACTGATTTCAATACGAAATTAAAAGTGGCTAAAGAGGAAAAATTAAGCGATGATTCAACTGACGAAAAGTCATGCATAAGTTCATCAGTTCATTCTCTAAATCCACTCGTCTGCTTTGTAAAGGATACTCTGCGAGAAAAAAAAGGTTGGCTGACTTCGCCAACAAATATGAAATTGATGCTGAATTAAAGTCGACGTTTTCAAATGAAAAGTAGTCAGTTCTCATTCTCTCTCAGTTTTAATTCTTAACGCGTCGTCTGCTTTATATAACCTTCTTCTCGAGAAAAAGTAACGATAATCTGAAAATTGCCCTTTCTTTTTTCTGGTACGAACAATGTGATGATTTCTGTAGTGCAAAAATATGTACCCTTTCAATTCAACATGCCATGATCACGTGATCGTTTGAATTTTGTTTCTTCTATTCTGTATTTCTGTTGTGGCGCGTGCTTTATTTGTTGTTGTTGAACATTTTGGAAATCTTCTTTTGTTTTATATTTTCATTGCAAGTTAGTTGTTCTTTTTCTATGGAAGCGGGTGTTACATTTATGTGGAAAATAATGCCAAGGTTAGTAACTCTTTATAGTTACATACACATGTATGAATTATTGTAAACTGAACATTTTTTTCTATTCCTAGGTTACTCGAGGAGCCACAATAAATAATTTAGTAATAATTAATAATTTGTTGTAATTATTTTAATTTATATAATGTAAATAATAATGCAATAAAAAGATAATAATTAGGTACATAGGTACCACATAAATTAAATCAGTTTTTATTTTAATGAGTGAAGTACATTCTACTATTGAAAAAGGTGGTGAAAAACCAATTCGTTTGTAATTGGTGATTTTACTACTGAATATTCCTCACATTTTTCCTCGGGCAATAATAAGTCCGTGAATAAGCAACTCCCAGTACCTAATGATTCCAGTATTGAATTTTCATCACATTATTCATCGATGAAAATAAGCAGATGAATCAGCATGTTATATTTATGCAGTGATTTCACTGTTTAATATTCATCATATTTTTCATCATATTCCAAGCTGGTGAAAAAGCAACTTCCAACGAACCAGTGATTTCGTTGTTGAATTTTCATCGAGAAAGTGGCATGTGCCTACCGCCAATGACATGCCCATGTTAAATTCATCAGAGAAAAGAGCACAAAAGTGGCGGGTGCAGCTTCTTTTCCTCGAGGAAGAAGCAGCTTATTCAGCACTGAATTTTTAGAAATTTCCTACTGGGTAGCGAGATGATTATTTTCTTTGGTATTGCAAAATTAATTTTTTATTTATTTTAAGTTTAGATGTAGTGAAGGGGTGGGTTTTAAACATAAATTAATAGAACCGTATATAGGTACGTGTTGAATGTAATGCCATCCTAGGCCAAGGAAAAGTGTTCGGGATAAAACATTTATTTTCTTTAGTAGGTAGTAGGTATGGATTGTAGTGTAGGTATTTTGCAGTTATTGTGCTTGTTAAGAATTATGGAATGGTGATTAGGTAAATTTTGTTTTATCTATGTCATGAGTTTGATTAGGAAGATTTTAACTAATTAGGTTATAGTAAAAATAATAATTATTATTATATATAAGTATACCTATATATTATACTTATATATTATATCTATATACTATATTATATAAAGTACAATGTTAGCCACTCACTGACTGACTCATTTATAATTTTTGCTCATCATTCTAGAGGTTATTGTGTAAATGATATAAGTACCTATATAAAAAAAAATGTTCTAATATCCTTACACCTACATTATGTAGAGCTCCACTAAGAAGGGATTTTTTGAAATTCTTAAAATTAATAGGACAAATAGGGGTAAATTCATTTTTTGATAGATAAATATAGATTCATGTTATAGGTAGCTATGTTTGTTCATTGTATTTCATTTAGTTTGGTTTTCTTTGTATTTTTTTGTTCATTTTTTTTTTCATTTATTTTGTTTTTTTGTATTTTTTTTGTTTATTTTTTGTTTTTTTTTTTTTTTTTACTTTTTTCTGTTTTTTGTTATTAACATAGGTAGGTTACTATTTATTATAGGTATATGTGTCGCTTATACATAATAAATGCATTTTTTATAGATAAATGTAGATTCATGTTATAGGTAGCTATATGTTTCTTCATTGCATTTCATTTATTTTGGTTTTTTTTGTATTTTTTTGTACATTTTTTTTTTTTTTTTTTTTCATTTATTTTGTTTTTTTTTGTATTTTTTTTTTATTTTTTGTTTTTTTGTTTTTTTGCTTTTTCTGTTTTTTGTTATTAACATAGGTAGGTTAATATTTATTATATATGTGTCGTTTATACATAATAAATGCATTTTTTCATTTATTTTGTTTTGTTTTTGTTTTTGTATTTTTATGTTAATTTTTTGTTTTTTTTTTTTTGCTTTATTCTGTTTTTTAGTGTTAACATAGGTAGGTTACTAATTATTATATGTATATTTATATGTATAGCAATACATATGTATATAATAAATGCAGGCAGGTATTTTTTTTAGTTTAAGGAAGCATTTTTTTATGGAAGCTATACATGCTCATCGTGTTCATTTATTTTGTATTTTTGTATTTTTTTTTATTGTGTTTTGTTCTTTTTCTTTAGTTTCTTGTTGTTTTGTTGTTATTTTGTTTGCCAAATCTAGCATTTCGAATCATAAAATTTTATATATTGTACCAATAGGCTCAAAAATCCGGCAATCAGTAACTGCCGCTTTTTGTTTTGCAAGATCATTGTACCATTTCCAACAGTGTCTCAGTCGCCAGCAGAAAGCAGTAAAATGACCTGGTTCATAGCTTATAACTCCTGCGAGACGATATATCTCATCACCCAGTTTTATTACTTTTGGTATTTCATTCAGCTAACATTTTTCGGAGTGTTCGGAAATTCTATTATCTCTGTCAATTTTTCTTATGTCCAGTTCAACATAAATTTGGTCTTCATATCACCACATTCGCAACGTTTATGTTGATAGTTGCAAAAATTTATAGCTGTTGCGAGCTCGGAGAATGTACTTGTACTACATGTATGTATGTACTACACGATGTTGTTGTTTCTGTAGATGGATATGATAGAAAGAAGTGATTCCAAACATTCACAACCGAATCCCAACAGTCAATATTCGAAGTAATAATTTTATTGTTTATTACTGTTGTTTGAATGGTATGTTCGTAGAGTGTATACAATAAATTTCCTCGTTCCTCTAAGTTGAGGATATAGCTCCGTTTTCTATTAATGTTTTTACAAATTTAAATAATCCTTTATCCGAGTTATTAATAATTTTTAAAAAATATGTTTGATTGTCTACTGCGGCAGTGGCTATTATTATAGCTATAGAATCAAAAGCGCATGTATTTCGCACAAAGGTTTGAAAGTTGTTGTTTCCAATTGTTATGGGTCGACAAAGCCCACCATTAGGTAAGAAAATATTTTGCTCTTTGTGTTTTTTCGGTGCCGACAAATCGTTCAAAACTATATCTGGGTACTTGCTGAAATATTTTGAGCATTTTTTGTTGTCTTCTTTCTTTTTTTTGTCATCATCGTTATAAACTTCACTGCTATCAAAATTATGGAACGTTGGAACGTCGGATTTATTCCACCAGTTTTCACGTTCATTTAAATCAAAGTTATTATTCTTAATTTTTTTTTAAACTGATTGTTTTCGGTAGGAGTTGGAGGACCACTCCTTTTTTGGACAAAGTTTGTTAGATTTGAATCTATTTGTCTTGTTCCCCCAATCAAATCTAGCAAATGAATTCTGACGAATTTGTCTACTCGAATGTTTTTTTGGTAGTTTTTTAAAACCAGTGTTTTAAGATCATTGAAGTTTGCTTCGCAACTACTTGAGGAAGCATGGTCAGTGACATAGGGCATCGCTACCGCTGTCCATAGGGGAAATTCCTTGCTTATCCGAATAAGACTATTTCCAAATTCCGGACAGTAAAATGCATTTATTTCACTTCCTTCTATACTAACGGTTCGAGCGCTTTCCATTATATTATTTATATGAACACCTAAACTATCTACTTTTGAATTTGATATCTCTTTATTTTCATCGTTGGTATCCATCGCATCAAAATCCTTGGAAACAGAAGTTTCATCGAGGAAGTTGTCAACGTTAATATTTCTGCTCGCAATAAAAGCTTGAAGTTTTTGGTAAACTTCTTTGACTGTTATGAATTCATTAGATGTAGACGTTTTTGACAATTTTACTAATGAATCCATAAACGATTGGAAAGCCATAATATACATAAGTTCAAGGATTTCCTCAAAATCACCCATTGTTTGGCAATCTACTAACAGCGCTAAGCACCTGAGGAAAAAACTTTTGATCAAGTAATGTTGTACTTTTTTCCAACATTTCCATCGGCAGGCCAAATGTATTAAATGCGCAACATCAATGCGCAAATATGTATTGATGAAGTTCTCTCCGTCATAAAAAATGTGTTTGCCCATAATATATTTAAAGCACATCTCAATGTATAAATTCAATGACATGTTATTAAACGCCATTGAGCAAGCTTGCAATAGGGCCCGAGAATAGTCCACGCATATTTCTTTTGGCTTTTTATTTGTACGCTTTATAAATCTGTTAAGCCACAAAGTAATTGTGTGCGTATCTTGAGCTTCAGTAAGCATTTGGTAGATAGATTGTATGCATTTTTCAAAATTTATAACAATACAATAAAGGAAAATATGAGCAGACTTTGTACCCTTAGGTCTTATAAGTTTTTGGACTAAACTTCCAGTTGCATCTATGCTTATTTTTGACAGTTTACCTGCCGCACGACAATATTTTTGATACACCGTTACTTGTTCGGATGTTCCGTAAAAAACATAAAAAGGCGAATAGGAAACATCCTGTATACTGCCTAGAAAATCTGTCTCATATTGCATGTCGTATAACATTCTTATCAGATCCATATTATTTTCTTTTTGAATGCCTAATTCTCTGTTTATTTGTTCACTTTTGGAGTGTTGAAGAGATTTGAGAGTGGGGATAATGGGTTCAGCTAGATCACCCCTATTCAAATTATTTCGAAACATTTTTTTCAAAACATTACTGCATCCTTCCGAAATACACTGTTTCCCTAGTTCTTCTCTCAAAGCCCCCTTCAAAAAGCGCCTTTTCTCCTCGTGGTCTGCAAACATTGTATTTCGTGTTTTAACAAGGATAGGATACTCCATAATATCATCTTCTGGCTCTTTGTATCCGAGTCCAATAAAACGATTCTTGCAAATTTCACTTCGACATTTTCCTTTTATCTTAATATAAAATTTTCGGCTCGGTAATCTATTTACCTGGGCACTTTTAAAGGAAAAGGCACAAGGCAACCTATGCTGCTTCCAAAAAGCTAAGGCAATTACTTGTGGCCATATATAAGGTTTCAAGGTGTTATTTCTTTTCTGAGTGATGTCTGAATTGTTGTTTGGTTTTATTTTGGACCATTCGTCAGCTGATAAATATAGATGAAAAATTTCTTCTCCTTCCTGAGTTATTGCCAAACTGTTTTTTGATGTTCCTGATTCAGATGAATTCAACTCTTCATTAGAAATATCTGGTCTATGGTCTTCAATATTGGCAGTATTAGAGATATTTATATCAAAATGCTTAGGCGAAATATTAACACCCATTTTTTGTCGGGCTATTGATAATATATTCCGTCTATTATATTTAATGTTGGTATACCATGATTTTTTAGTCCAACCATCATGAGACAACCTTAGATCATCCCACACTATATCGGAGCAAGACGGAACATTTTCTTTGAAACAATCAGAAAATTTTAAAATTATTTCCACAGCCTCTTTAACCGATAATTCACAATTTCGAGGCATTTTTGATAAATTAGAAATATACAGATATTAAAATGTACCTACTGTAAGAAATCCAAAAAAATGGTAAAAAGTATTTAAATTAATTAAAAAATTCGGAGGCGCAAAAATTTTGAAATATACTGATAGGCTGAAAGAAATCAAAAGAATGGCAAAATAATGAGATTCTTTCTTCTTCAATATTTTTTAATTAATTTAAATTGGGATTCTTTTGCCATTCTTTTGATTTCTTTCAGCCAAAAGTTATAAGGGAAATGTTTAGAATTCTTTGTTTGCTATCTAATCAGAACTCCTTTTTTCTGATTTTTTTGGATTTTGAAAATTTTTGGTTCTAAGTCAATGGGAACCTAATTTTGCGAATAACTTTTGAAAAATTAGTTTTAGAAAAAAAAGTTGTTAGGAAAATGTTTAGAACTCCTTGTTTGCTATCAGGAACTCTAATCAGAACTCCTTTTTTCTGATCTTTTTGGATTTTGAAAATTTTTGGTTCTAAGTCAATGGGAACCTAAATTTGCCCTAACTTTTCCAATTTCGCAGAACTCTTTCTAAAACCCATCAGGAACTCTAGAACTCTTTGGTTTAAGTTGAAATGCTCAGAACTCTTTTTCTCAAAAAAGTTCTTGCTGCGTGAAGTTAGCATACAAAACTTTTTTTTCGAATTTTAACACTTTATTCGCCAGAACTATTGAAAAAAAGTATGAGGAACTCTAGAATTCTTTGTTTGCTACCGGGAACTCTCATTTTGTATTCAATTTAAAACAATTATTTTTCTAACTTCACAGGACTTAGTTTAGAAGGTATGAATTTTTTAATCGACAAATATCAGTCGATTTTTGTGGTTTTCATGATATAACTGTTATCTTCCACTGGTCGATGGTGGTTGACAATGAACCAAACAGGCAATTTTAATGCAATTTAATTGATCTTTTGATAATTTTTTGATTAAGATTGTAAAGCTTTTAGAGGCTGTACAGATGCAAATGAGATATCAAAATGTTTGTTATTAAACGGACATGCGATTTAAGGAAAAAACAAGATAATCGATGCATTCAGTGATTCGTAATTAACTGATTTATTTAAGAAGTCATTACCGCTTTTTAAGTTTAACGGTATTAAAAAAATAAAATTGAAATGCAATTCGATTAAGATCAATAAATTCTATCATATGTAAAAATTTTAACCCCCTGTAAAAAGATAATCAAAAAAACGTAAAAAATTGATTTTTTTAAACTAAAATATCTCAGCTTAACGGTATTTTAAAAATTTGAAATTTTCCAAAAATATCAAAATCCATAAGTTCTATAAGATCCAAAAATTTCAACTTTTTTACTACATGCCTTAAAAAGATAAAAAATTCAATCAAACAATTTCCAGATTTATTACAATTATTTTATGAAAAGTCAAATTTTCCAATTTTGAGTTTCAAACGTTTTTATTTCGGAAAATAATTTTTTAAGAATTTTTCAATTTAATGCGCAATTCTAATCTCAAAAAATCTATCAAATACAAAAAGAACTACCTACATTTCTATCTCAACGCGCTTATAAATTAGAAAACCGACTTTACCCTACATTAACGTGTATTTGTCCTATGAATTTCAAAAAATCCTTTCTTAGTGGAGCTCTACATATATGTAGGTGTAAGGATATTAGAACATTTTTTTTAATATAGGTATCTATATCATTTACACAATAACCTGTAGAATGATGAGCAAAAATTATAAATGAGTCAGTCAGTGAGTGGCTAACATTGTACTTTATATAATATAGTATATAGATATAATATATAAGTATAATATATAGGTATACTTATATATAATAATAATTATTATTTTTACTATAACCTAATTAGTTAAAATCTTCCTAATCAAACTCATGGCATAGATAAAACAAAATTTACCTAATCACCATTCCATAATTCTTAACAAGCACAATAACTGCAAAATACCTACACTACAATCCATACCTACTACCTACTAAAGAAAATAAATGTTTTATCCCGAACACTTTTCCTTGGCCTAGGATGGCATTACATTCAACACGTACCTATATACGGTTCTATTAATTTATGTTTAAAACCCACCCCTTCACTACATCTAAACTTAAAATAAATAAAAAATTAATTTTGCAATACCAAAGAAAATAATCATCTCGCTAGTACTTGGCTGACCCAAAGTAGTGACTCCATAGATGTGTGGGTGAAAGTATAGGTATAATACCAAAGACACTGCATCTCTTTAACCATCCACCAAAAATCAGCTTTCGTTGCAGTCGGTCGGGGTAAAGGAAGCATTTTCACATATTCATTCATTATTGCTTAGCCCACTTAAACACACACACACACACTTCAAATGCTACGATCGTTTTATTTTTTTTGTATTCACTTTTCTACCCGATTTCTACGTTTGCAAGAATGTTCAATGTTATTTTTTTCTTTGCAATTCTAAGGGAGGGTAAAATCAGCATTGGTATTATATTTGGCCTACATACATATTTTTCATTCAATTCATATACGAGTAGGTTACCTATACCTGCTTATTGAACGAAAGAGTAACAGCAACATCATTCCGATTCCTCATTTCTCAAATTTACCTCTGTTTCTTTTCTAGTGTTTTTCTATGTTCAGCTTTCAGCCAACCAAACAAACGTAAAGGTTAGAAACCGTTAGACTGATGGACAAGATATTATAATAATCGGTTAGTTCAAGTTGGAATGAGATCGCATGAGATGTTGGAATGTGATAACTAACAAGGGGATGAATCTAAACAAATAAAAAAAAGATCCTGTCATGCATGTGTAGATTGTGTAGCTACCTTGTACATGTATGTATGCATGTTACGAAATGACATTTACTTTTTTTGTATTTGTATGCCATTTCATTAAAGGTTGCATGTTGCTAAAATTAAAACAATTAATTTATCTCTGCATCATGTTTGGTCATTACTTCGAAATCCAAACGAAAATCCAAAAAAAAAGTTGTCACCAGCTGAAATGTCTGAATGAAAATTAAAGATGAAAAACTTCAGGGCGTCTGGCTATATATGCATAACTTCAGTTATAATTGTCTAAACTGTAAGGTTACAATCAATAAAGGAAGAAGAAATGTAAAGCAAAATTGATTTGTCAAATTGAATTCAAACGAATGAAAATATAATACATATAAGTACCTACTAAGTTGCTAAAATTTTGTACATTATAAAAAATAATGAAGCTAAGTACCTAATTGCAGTTCATTTTTGTCTACAATTTTGCGGTAAAATTCATATACAATTTTCAATTGAATGAGTAGATAAAAATTCAAAAACATAATAGGTATATCTATCAAAAACCAACTAGGTTGTCACAAACGATTTTATTACTTAATTCCAATTTTTTAATCATTTTTTAATCGAATGAGTATGATTACAAAACCAGCCAACATGAGTTTTTAGAAAATAAGCTATCACAAAGAAACTAGGTTGTCACAAACGATTTTATTGCTTATTTCCAATTTTTTAAACATTTTTGAATCGAATGAGTATGATTACAAACCAGCCAACATGAGTTTTTAGAAAATAGGCTATAGACAAGCTAGATTGTCACAAACGATTTTATTGCTCAGTTCCAATTTTTTGAACACTTTTCAATCGAATGAGTATAACTACAAACCAGCCAACATCAGTTTTTGGAAAATTAGCTGTCACAAACAAACTAGGTTGTCACAAACGATTTTATTGCTTATTTCCAATTTTGTAATCATTTTTGAATCGAATGAGTATGATTACAAACCAGCCAACATCAGTTTTTGCAAAATAGGCTGTCACAAACAAACTTGATTGTCACAAACGATTTTATTGCTTAGTTTCAATTTTTTAAACATTTTTGAATCGAATGAGTATGATTACAAACCAGCCAACCTGAGTTTTTAGAAAATAGGCTATCACAAACAAACTAGGTTGTCACAAACGATTTTATTGCTTATTTCCAATTTTTTAAACATTTTTGAATCGAATGAGTATGATTACAAACCAGCCAACAAGCTATATTGAACAAATCTTATGCTACCTACAAATACTTTTCAATCGATTAAGTTAGTATCTACCTATACCTACATTAAATATTGTATATCTGTAATACCTTCGTTGAATAATTGGCTGTCGCAAACTATTTTGTTCATTAATTCAAAATCCAACCCCATTTCCGACTTATTGAGTGAAACAACGATCTTTCATTTTAAAATCGAACAACTACACGATCAATTATGTTTCAACATGTTTCTCACCTCAAACCGTAATTACTCACCTCAGCATCATGAATCGGAGACACATCCGTCAGCACTATGCATAGCTCCGCCCATAAACAATAAAATAAAATGAAAGTGTGGTGAAATTGAATTAGTTTTTCTAATTTTCCGGAAAAACTACGTTGTCACAAACGTTTTTATTGTTTAATTCAGGAGTCACAAACGATTTCTGATCGATTGAACCCAAAAAACCCTATTTTAGTACAGTTTTGAGAAATATGTTGGCTAACTGGTACTTTTTATTTGAATTGTTAATAACTAAATAACTAAGGAGTCACAAAACTTTATATTGTTGTCACAAACATTCACAAACGAATCACAAACGATCTGCATACAAAAATATTTAGAAGTCGATTTTTTAAAATTCGTGTTGGCTAACTGGGATGAGCTGAGTAAAAGTGGGTTTTTTTTTAAATTAAATTAAATTCTTAATATTCCAGAATCAACATGAAGGCAGTCCAAACCACGAAAAGATAAAAAGAAATCACAGAAAAAATAAAAATAATGAAATTGAAATGTAAAGCAAGAAATATTTTCTTTTTATACAATCATTTTCTTTAAGTTGTTTGTATAAGGCCTTAATGATCATTCACATACGAGTTATATGCCGGCTTTTGTAAGAACTAATTACACAATTTTATTAAAAGCTTTCATATGGCCTTATTACATCTGTTCAAGAAAAGCAATTGAACTGCATAGCACTTTTGATCATAGGTCTTATATGAGGTATATTGCTTCTATAATGTGCGCCAAAATGGTTAGTAAAAGGCCTTTTGGTGATACTATACAAGCCAGAGAATAGCTTGTATTGAACCTAACACAAGTTAAATTGTTAGTTGGGTGGGTCCCTTCGTTAAATCAACTAAGGGGAACATATATATAATAGTACTTGTCGATGCATTCACGAAATTTGTGCAAATGAAAGCCTTACAGAGCACCCAAACGAAACCAGTGCTAAATTTCTTGACGGAAGTATTTTATATATTTGGGACACCAAGGCGCATAGTCACTGATAAGGGTACAGCTTTCACATCAAAACTATTCGAAGAGTATACCAAGACCCGTGCAATAACACATGTGTTAAATGCCACCAAAACACCACGAGCAAACGGTCAAGTGAAACGCTACAACCGGACCATTTTGAATGCCTTACTGGCCACAATAGATGATGAAAACAAATGGGATCAACAAATCAAGATCGTGCAATAAGGAATA
The DNA here is from genome assembly GCA_947049315.1 of Epistrophella euchroma. Classification (NCBI taxonomy): domain Eukaryota; kingdom Metazoa; phylum Arthropoda; class Insecta; order Diptera; family Syrphidae; genus Epistrophella; species Epistrophella euchroma. Next base: position 73,766,548 of record OX346245.1, on the reverse strand, counting down.
AATAATACCCACAACGAAGCGACGGGTAAAACAGCGCACCAAATGATGATGGGGTACATTCCAAGAGATCCATTAAAAGATGTTTTAGCCGAGGGTACTGAGACAATAACAAAAATACAAACCAAACAGAAGATTCAACACAATACACGACAACTGCAAGCTAAAAAATATTACGTAGGTGATTTGGTTATGTTATTGAACGATAGTCCCAGCAGTACCGGTACGTCACGAAAATTGGAACCAGGTACAAGGGACCATACCAAGTCACTACAGTCCTACCGCATGATAGATATCAACTGACCGACATGCCGTATGCGCCACGGAGTCAAAAACCATATTCGGCGATATGGGCAGCAGATCGAATAAAACGATGGATAACACTAGACGCAGATTTCGACGAGGACATCGAAGTAGTCAGGACGGACGAGTCTGTAACACCACGGCAACCCTAATAAGGAAAACGAGACGACGAAGAGAGCAAGAAACATAAGCGAAGGGCATTCAGTTGTGTACTTCGACAGTAACCAGACGCGTGCAGTATTGTCTTCTGATTAATATTATTAAATCCTATAAAATCCTATTAAATAAAGATAATCATAAAGCTTAAGTTGTTTTACGCCCAAGAATAATTTTGGGCGATTTCTGATTTTTAGGTTTTGGGCGTTTTGTTTTTGGGCGATTTATCGCATAGCCATTTACTGATATCCGGTCTCAGATCATCTCCAGGAGATCTCTCTCCAATCGATCTGCGTATTGACTCGCGATTACATCCCGCGAGGTCCATCAAGCTGGGCCCGCCACAATCGAAATTCGAAATTCTAATGATGCACGAATTTAGTACTAATTAAGTTCTTATTTTGTACCGCAATCCCGATCTGGAACTAAAATCCCCTCCCCCTCAAACCTGTGGCGGACCCAGCTTGACGTCAAGCTGGAACCACCACACCTCCAAACACAAAAATTCAAAAAACTAATGATGCAGGAATTTAGTACTAATTAAGTTCTACTAATTTCCAAAACTCCGAATCAGATACTCCATCATTTGACCTTGAAATTAAACACCAAACACAAAATAAGTGGTGGAGACTTTTTATACGCCACCCTAAAAAAAAAAAAATTGGTATTAGATGCAGAATGGGTTCATTAGAAAAAATACCAACTTTCACTTTTCTACTCCCACTGGTTTAGTTTTTATGACGCTTAAACTATCTCCTATAATTGCACACCTCCAATCACAAAAAATCAAAAAAAATAATGGTTGAGGAATTCAGTTTCAATTTTAGTGCAACTAATTTCTGAAATTCAGAATCAAATACTGCACCATTTGACCTTTAAATTAAGCAACAAATACAAACAACAAAGTGCAGAATTTCTAAACCTATAGGTATGATTTGATTTAAAAAATACTTAATTCGCAGACCATAAAATACTTGAATAGAATCGAGCAATTAGGTAGGTAGGTAATTAAATATTTTCCTCCCTCATTTTCATACATACCTACCTAATCTTGTTTGGACTTTGGAGAGTTTCAGATTGCATGCATCATCATTACCTATACCTATTAACATACATATACATATATTGATTGGAGGTGTGCAATTATAGGGGATAGTTTAAGCGTCATAAAAACTAAACCAGTGGGAGTAGAAAAGTGAAAGTTGGTATTTTTTCTAATGAACCCATTCTACATCTAATACCTATTTTTTTTTTAAGGGGGGCGTATAAAAAGTCTCCACCACTTATTTTGTGTTTGGTGCTTAATTTCAAGGTCAAATGATGGAGTATCTTATTCGGAGTTTTGGAAATTAGTAGAACTTAATTAGTACTAAATTCCTGCATCATTAGTTTTTTGAATTTTTGTGTTTGGAGGTGTGGTGGTTCCAGCTTGACGTCAAGCTGGGTCCGCCACAGGTTTGAGGGGGAGGGCATTTTAGTTCCAGTTAGGGATTGCCGTACAAAATTGGAACTTATTTAGTACTAAATTTCTGCATCATTAGTTTTTTGAATTTTTGTGTTTGGAGGTGTGGTGGTTCCAGCTTGACGTCAAGCTGGGTCCACCACAGGTTTGAGGGGGAGGGGATTTTAGTTCCAGATCGGGATTGCGGTACAAAATTAGAACTTAATTAGTACTAAATTCCTGCATCATTAGAATTTCGAATTTCGATTGTGGCGGACCCAGCTTGACGGACCTCATCCCGCGGAGTGTTGAACTTTTTAAAATTGTTGTTGTTTTTTTGTTTTTGGTTTTTAGGCATATTTGTTCCCACGAGTAGCTAGAGAAATAATGGGGTCCGCCATATCAGTGCTCCGCATAATATGGTAAGGTCTAAGTTACTCTTTGATTCGACCTGGTATCAAAGAGGCACCGTTAAAATACAGCCGGTATACCCCCTGGCTGCAAACCATCCAATGGGCACGGTCCACTTTACACCCTGAATTAGGGGGGGCAGTTCTTAGTTCGTAACTCCTCAAAATCGCAGTCACAGTCCGAAGGTCAGATGAATCTTGGAAACTTAAGCCTTCGCACCGCTTCAAGGTGACTGCCTTCGCGAAGGTCACACATTTTTACAACGCAGTTCATGCTTTTTTTTATTATATATTCCTAGATATTAATAATTTGCAATTGAATCGAATAAAATGTTTTTTATTTCTTAAATATTCACTATTTTAATTAACATTTTTCAATTTGTATCTCTTTGTTTTTTCAAATCATGTACTACTACTTAACCGATTTGACGTTTCATATAGAATTTTATTGCCGCACTCACGTATACTGTATGTGCTACAAATAACGCTTCCATACATTTCTATGGTTGTATATGACTCTGTGTGTGTACACTTTCTGTTTACTTCAGTCTTTTCGCACTGGATTATGAGAGGGATTCTTTCTTTTTTTTGTAAATTCGAATTTGCGGATCTTCGAATCTGAGTTCGACATTTTGGGTGGAGGCCTCTTAAACTCATACGAGCCTCTTCCATTACAAGCCTCGTGGTCAGATTTTCAAGTGTCTGCTGATCTGCAGATGTTGACTCCCATAAAAAATAAATAAATTTGATGGCTAGGGCCTAGTGACTTACAACTCTCAACCATTCCTGTGTTCATGTCTGCAGGAATGGAGGGGACCTACAGTTTATTGCCGAATCCGAACGGCTAACGAGCGGCACTTTTCTGTGACAGGAGATACTCTTGGAGGATTTGTCAATTTTTCGCAAGAGGCAGTAGCCGTTTTTTCTTTTAAATAAATAGGTGGCGAGGCTGGGGATCGAACCTGAGACCTTGTTACGGCCGCCTCCAATGAGCCTACCATCCAACGTTCAGTAGGCCCCTTTCCACTTAGGTCCAAAACAGTAACTGCCTAAATAACCAAATGAAAAGAAAAAAAGTTTTTTGTTAGATTGGAATAAACTTTTGTTAATTCAGATATTCAATTTTATTTCACTTTTTTATTGTACATGAAGTACCACGGTCACGGCTAAAACTTAGGTTGCAATAAACTTTTGCCTGGGACAATAATGGCCGAGAATTGCGCCGGCGGTATGACTCATAACATCCGTAGGATTTCCTCTGGATTTGGGGGTCCTCCACTGGGTTGTGTAGTTATTGTTCACTAACGAGTTATGGGCAAGGAATTCCCTATTGTTTTCGGGTATTGAAGGGCTAAAAGCCGCCAGGAATCCCAGGAATCCAATCTAATCAAATATTGGGAGAGGCCAGTCAAACGCGAACAAGATATCAATTTTTTTTATTTTGATATCGACTTTTCGAAAAGTATATGACAGCAGCTGGTCAAATTGGAATAGATGAACGCATTCAGGAAGTATTCGAATTAAGGTAAGTGAGGTTCGGATATGGGATACCTGTTTGGGGAGTAGACACACCACGGTAGAATATGCGTCGTATAGTTTAAGGCTACTCATGAAGGGGTGGACAGAAAGAGGAGGGCTCCTCCAAAGTAATACTGCAATTCCCAAACGGAAACCATATACCATTCCGAATAAAGGGACCGTGTTCTTATTTAGTGGTAGGTAACTGGCGGTGTCGATAAAAATAGGGGAATAAAGGTATTCAGTTCGAAGTTTTACGTCGTGGGGTATGGTCCGAATGACAGTGTAGTGCGAGATAGATTTACGTGGTAAAATAAAAAAAAAAAAAAAGAAATTAAAAATATTTTTTGTTAAGAAAAAAATAAAACTAAACGATTAAATTTTTGGTTGCATTTAATAGTGTTTTGAGGGTGTAAGCAGTATTCCATTCTCCGTGGGAGTAGAAAAATAAAATTTTATTGTTTTTTTTGATAGAGGTGAGTGATTGATTTTTTTTTCCTTTGTGCCAAATTGAAATAAAACCTTAACGGTTTAAGGTTCAGTGAAAACGGCTGGCGGTCATCGGCAAGGTTAAGGTCGGTGCCGCCATATTTTTTTTGCGGCCGAGCAGTACCATCCCGCCTTATACGGACCGTTGCTGATAAGTTAAGCAGTGCAATTGGGAATTTATAATACAGCCGCAACGTATGATAGCCAGAGAACCGTGCTGATAAGTACCCAAAATTTTAAACTTTTTTGAATTTTTAAATCAAACCATAAGATAACACATACCAATAACACCCTACAACAAAAAAAAAACACATATTATTGACGAGAAAAATCCCCAGACACAAACCTTAAAACTAAACTTCGAACACAAATTATTTAAATTTCGAGCAAAATAAATTCGAAACATTCGACCGAATCGCAAACAACAACCGTAGCAGAAAACTTTACCCACTCGAAGGATTGCCTATTTTTAGGAACAAATAATTTTTGAGCGTTGGCAGTTAGGATATTTGAATTTTTATATTTCTTATATTACCTTTTTATTGTTGTGCAAGGTTTTTGAAGAGCAAAGGAGTGAGGGTTTCGCCGAAGCACAAGGTCGACAGGTCGAAGCTGGTTTCCTCCGACTGTTTTCTCATCGATAACTGGCACCAAGGTGCAATCTCCTACAGAGCGCTCTATAGGTAGGTCCCGCGTCAAGATATTTCTTTTGGGTACAGTCAGTGTCGGGTGAGGCCGGGCTTGACTCAACATTTTATCGTCAAGCTGGTGGACTAGTGCCGGGTATCTCTTCGATTCGCACGATCCGAAGACGTACCGCGCCCAAAAGAGACAAAAAGGTCCACGGCGATATAAACCCCGTGTCATTTGCGGTTCGAATTCCTTTTCTTACAAAAATTACAATTATTCTTTTTTTTCAATTTGTCTTAATGTTTTATATTATTTTTAATCCTTTTATATTTACCTGTTCTGTTTTACCTTTTTTTGGTTTCATCATTTCTTTTAATAATCTTATTTTCGATCGAAAACAAAATGCAAATTTTTAAGGAGTTTAAAGTTTTTTTTTTTGATTTATTGTTCAATTGAAACTTAAATAAATTTGAATTGTGAGCCACGCCAACCAATGGGTTTTTATTTGAACTGTTAGGTTCTAATAAGATGATCGTTTAGGTTTTGATTTTTCAGGGGGTGCAGAGGACAGGCGAAACATGAACGGCGAGGTGTGACAGTACAACGGAGAAAATTATGAAAGGGAAATCTGAGGAAAAAATAGCCAACCAGATTCCAATGGAGTGGTGAGGGTAGGCCATCCTGCATCAACAGCGGCAGAACCCAAGTGTGTAGCTACATAAGGTAACGGTATTAGTATTGAGAGATATGTGAATTGGCATGAAATTTATTTTTGTAATGAGGTGAGGGCGAGCGGAGGGGCAAGATCCCTCCTACATCCGGCCAGCTAAGCCGTGCGCCGCCAGCATACCACTGCCGCTTCCGCTAGTCATTCAAACCCGTCCTATTATCTTCCAGTCCAATTTGTACCTATTTCCGGATCCCGTCCGATTCCAATTTCCTTTCCTAGTCCCATTCCTCATTCCTTCTCATAAGTCCTCATCCTTTTGCTTCATTACAAATGGCGCCCAGACGTGAAGTTCGATGTAAGTCCTTGTCAATAGTCCTTTGTTAAGTCAATTTTCAGTTGCTGTCGGTGACATCACTGAAAAATCTTGCATGTCTTGTTCAGGAAAGCTATAAGGCATACCTGCTCAATTGCGGCAAGAGATTTCGGAATGGCCGGCGGCAGCAATTGGAAATATAGGTGTATAATTGCATCTGCTGTCAAGAACAACTTCTCGTATGACTTCGATAGGAAGGTCTTGACGTACCTGTCGAATTGCGACGAGAGGTTGAGATTGAGGGTAAATGTAATGAATGTCCTGTGTAGTTGCAGTTGGTGCTGCTGTCAGAGTTGGAAGTGATCGTATGTCTTGATCGGGATAGCTTTTTAGAATGCCCGATCAATTGCGACGATGAATTCCGGTCCTGATAGTAACATCAATTGTAACATTTGTGTATTTATGTCGTTTTGTTTGTTTTTAGTAGCTGACACACTTGGAGGTCATTAAGTTAACTTGAAAGAGCCCTGCTGTATTGTCACATCCTCAACTAGGAGCAAAAAGTACCACCGTTCGAAGTCGTCCGAAGCATCCCCGTACTTTATGATAAATACATTTAAAAAAAAAAAAAAAATAATTAAAAGCAAGTTACATTGTCGATTACGAATAGAAATCTTAAAAAGAAAAAAACAAAAGGAGTTTTTTCTGCAAGTAAAAGTAAACTTATCCAAAAAAAAAAAAAAAAAAAAAAAAAAAACCATCAATTTTTATAGTTAGTTGGAAATGAAGGTTTTTTTTTGTGAGGTGTTTAGTCAAATAGTGACAACATAATACAAAAAATATATATATAAAAAAAAAGGAACAATTAGTTAGGTGGTACAAATTAAAAAAAAAATTTATTGCTAAGATATTTTTTCAGTTGGTTGTTTTTGTTATACATTAGGTATCAGCGTAGTTAGTTTTAGTAGGTACATTTGTATAAGAAGTAAGATTCAAATTATATTCAATTTACACTGTTTGTGTGGGTTTTTATTTTGTGTTAGTATAGTATATAAAAAAAAAAAAAAAAAAATATAAATAAAAAAATACGAAAATACAAAAAAAAAATATAATAAGTAAATAATTTACCAATATAAGTTAGTTTTAGAGTTTTCTTAATTTATTATAGGTTAGAGATAATAGTATAATACAAAGAGTTAGAAACAACATTCTGCTTAGGTGCTCGGGTTTCAACTGAGTTTTTTGGATTCAATTGGGTTTTGTTGGTTCTTTTAATCAGTATCGGTCCGTTGCTCATAAGGCCGTTCCGTCAGGTTATGAACTCTGAAAAATTAGAAGCAGTTAATCAAGCTTTATATAAAGAAAATCGTGCAATCACTCGCTCTCATTTCAAACAAATTTTAAATAAAATAGAAAATATGCCGTTAAACCACACACCTGTTAAAACGACTAATGCGTCCATCCCAGGGGAGGGAACAACAGCCGTCCCACCATTATATACAGTTCCGCCACCACCGCTTGGAACATCTGTCAGCCAATCACGAAGTTTGGTGGAATCTTTATTGTCTCCATCTTTCAGTGACGTTACTCAGGCTGGGTCTAGGGCGACTGTAGGGCCAAATAGTGCTGGAAACCAATCTGAAAGACAAAAAGAGGGTGAAAAAGGTGGGTCGTCTAATGCCTCCAACGGGAGGGAAAATTTTGCAAATGGTAGAGCAGCCGAGGTAGTAGCAGTAGCAGGGGGAAACGCCACGGGTATTTCGGCGGACCTTATTACGGCTATAAATGTAGCTGTGTCAAATGCCTGCGAGCGCTACACTACGGCTTTAAAAGGGGAATTGTCGGAGTCTCTTAAGTTGGAGATGAGGAAGAATTTTGAAGGAATTGTAGGAGGTAGAAACCAGGTAACCCCAGTAGTAGGCCCTCCGGTTGCGACAACTGAAGTAAGAGGTAGACCACCAAGTGTATACGAAGTTGGAGTGGAGGTACCGACGCGACAACCAGAAGCTCAACTTCAATCACGGTTGGATCCAACGATGAGATCTTTTGTGCCGGTCAGTAACCCCAATGGCAACCACGATCAGGTTCCCCAGTGGGAGCGCAGGCCCGAAAGTGAGGTATACCGGCCGGCCGGTTTTTACGATTCGAATGGAGGAACACGGAATCCTCACGGTGTGTACAATCCTGAACGACACCTCAATGCTCGCACGTTTTTGAACTTAAATAATAAAGCCCCTATTAAAGTGAACAAGTGGGGTTTGATCTTTGATGGGAATGTGGAAAAGCTCACCGTGGAGGATTTCGTGTTCAGGTTGGAAACATTGCAGAGCCAGTATCTCTGTCCCTGGGCTGAGATTCTTAGAGACTTTCACCTCCTGCTCTCAGGTGCTGCGCAGGACTGGTATTGGCAGTTCCAGCGATCTCATTATCGCCCCGACTGGCCAATGCTTCGGGACGCATTAATGCGCCATTATCGGAATTCAAAGTCCGACTATGAGATAATGAGAGGTATAATGGATCGCAAGCAAGGCGCTTGGGAGTCCAGTGACGAATATTTTGCCGCAGTAAATAAGATCAGAGCTCAGCTCAGGGTGCAGATTCCCGAAACTGAGCTGGTAAATATACTGAAACGAAATTTGAACGAGAAGCTGAGTCGGTTGGTATACCCACAAGCTATATATACGCTCGACCAGTTACGTAGGGCTTGTAAGGACGCAGAATACGCGTTTCCGAATAAAGATCGCGAAGCTCCAAAAACTCAACGTCCTACTACCCGGTTGGTAGCAAATGAGCTGGACATGGGTGTTGAAGAAATTCATTACGGAGACGAGCAGTTAGCTGCCTTCCAGCAGAGCGGGCCAAGAACAAAAAATGTTCGTGGTTTCAGCGATGCTAAATCCATGCCTTGTTGGAATTGTAAAAAGTTAGGCCACACATTCATAGATTGCCAGTCCACAACGAGGAATCTATTTTGTTACCGGTGTGGTCTGGAGGGAGTTATAACTCCAAGGTGCCCAAATTGCAACCCGGGAAACAAAGTGAGGAATGCGAAGTCGGTGGGGGAATCGTGTTCCACACAAACACCCCAGTGGCAAGCCAAAGACCAGTAAACTCAGAGGAGAAAGAACAGAAAATTACAATTTTAGTAAGAAGTAGGGAAAAAGAACCTGAAAAGCAGGAAGTTAAAGGTAAAACATAGTAGTAGTAAACCATTACACATAAGATTAAAAGAATATAGTTTAGCGAGGAAGAGAATATTTAATTGTCAGAGTCCGGTTGTAACAAAGAGAATTTTGAAAACTAGAGAGCGTTATAATCTAAGAAAAGAAACGAGAAAAAATATATCGTCGACCGTTTTAGATGTCAATACCGATCCGAGGCCATATGCCAAAGTAGTGATTGCTGGAAAAGAGATGCTGGGGCTCCTGGATAGTGGAGCCAGCATTAGTATATTAGGAAAAGGGTGTATGGATTTGGTGAATTCTACTAAATTGCGAATTCTTCCATATAAGTCGGGCGTTAAAACCGCTGATGGTAAGAATCAACCAATTACCGGTAAAGTTCTAACACCGGTGAGGTACAAAAATATAGAGCATACGGTGATATTTTATCTTGTACCTAGCTTAGAGCAAGAATTATACTTAGGTATCGATTTTTGGAAGTCGTTCAAAATTGCGCCGAACATCGTCAGTTCTGTTTCGATTCCGGAGGAGGAAGCAGAGCTTAAAAACGCGAACCAACTAGCACCTGAGCAGCGTTCCGAGTTGGAGACGGTCAAGCGGAAATTTCTTGATTATGACCGCCACGGTCTCGGAAGAACGACGTTGATGGAACATGTTATCGATACAGGGGACGCGGAGCCTATCAAGCAGCGTCACTACCCTGTTTCGCCAGCGGTACAAGCCTTATTGTACCAGGAAATAGATCGAATGCTTCAGCTCGGCGTTATTGAGGAGAGTGAGAGTCCTTGGTGCTCGCCTGTTGTCCTTATCAAGAAACCAGCAGTAGACGGTACTATTAAGTATCGCTTCTGTCTGGATTCGCGTAAGGTCAACGCGTTAAGCAAAAAGGACGCTAACCCTCTTCCTCATATCGAAGGGCTGATCAGTCGTCTACCCAATACCTACTTTATCAGTAGCGTAGATCTCAAGGAAGCTTTTTGGCAAATACCGCTGGAAAAGCAGAGTAGAGAAAAAACTGCGTTTGCGGTACCGGGGAGACCTTTATACCATTTTAAGGTAATGCCATTTGGGTTGTGTAACGCAGCTCAAAGGCTTTGCCGCTTAATGGATAAAGTAATTCCTGCACGACTCAGGGACAACGTCTTCGTGTATTTAGACGACTTGTTAATAATCGCGCCCGATTTTGAGACCCATATCACCGTGCTGGGCGAAGTAGCCGAGTGTTTGAAAAAGGCTAATCTCACCATCAACCTAAAAAAGTCAAACTTTTGCTTTAAAGAATTAAAATATCTAGGTTTTATAGTTGGTGGTGGGAAGCTGAAAACCGACCCTGCGAAGGTCGAAGCAGTGGTAAATTTTCCAGTGCCTAAGAACCCAAGACAAGTCCGCCGGCTACTTGGTCTAGCAGGGTGGTATAGGCGGTTTATTAAAGATTTTTCCAGCTTGACCGCACCTCTAACGGATACGCTCAAAAAGAAAGATTCCAAATTTAGGATGACAGACGAGGCGATAGCCGCGTTTGAAGAGTTAAAAAGAGTTTTAACATCAGCACCAGTTCTCTCTCATGTCTCATCCTGATTTTAAGAGACGTTTCTATATACAGTGCGATGCTTCTGACACCGGAATCGGAGCAGTACTGTTTCAAAAGAACGATTCAGGAGATGAAGTCCCAATTTCATACTTCTCTCAAAAGTTAAACTCATGTCAAAGGAACTATAGCGTGACCGAGAGAGAGTGTATGGCAACGGTAATGGCAATTAAAAAGTTCAGGCCCTATGTCGAGGGTATGGACTTTACAGTCATAACCGACCACTCAAGCCTCAAATGGTTAATGACCATGAAAGACTTGAGTGGGAGGCTGGCTAGGTGGAGTTTAGACTTGCAATCCTATACCTTCGACATAGAGCACCGAAAAGGAACGCTAAATGTTGTGCCAGACACCCTCTCTCGGGCATATGTGGAGAGTATGGAAATTGGAGACATTGAGCCACTCATAGATCTGACTTCGACGGAGTTTCAGTCAGAGGAGTACAAAGATTTGATAGAAACTATCCGTACCCACCAAGAAGAGTTGCCAGACTTAAAAATCGAAGACAACTTTGTTTATAAGCGCGCAATTCCGTTGGGTGAAGAAGGTTTAATGGTTGATCATACTTGGCGGTTATGGGTACCCTCCGGTCTAACCGAAGGAATTATTGAGAAAGCCCATGATCCTCTTCAAGCAGCGCATGGAGGAGTGGCCAAAACTCTTCATCGCGTAAGGCAATTTTTCTACTGGCCAAATATGACCATTCAGATCCGACAATATATATCGAAATGTGCAATATGCAAGCAATGTAAGCCAACAAATCAAATCCTACGTCCTCCAATTTATAATACGTTTAGTGTAGACCGTCCGTTTCAGAAACTATATGTGGACTTCTTGGGCCCGTACCCAAGATCCAAGTCCGGTAATTCTTATGTTTTCGTGGTTTTAGACCATCTTTCTAAATATGTGTTCCTACCCAAGGGACACGCTTTGTTTCTCATAAGTTGTGGTGACCTCTGAGTAACAAATTGACGGTTACATTTTCTTAGAATAAAATAGTTATAGCAACATTACAGTAACCGAAAAAGCGCGGGGGCGGTCCTATTGTGCAACTAAATTCAAGTGAAGTACCGCGTAACTGTTGTGTAATCAATTTTAATTGTTACAAAACAGTTTCTATAAACTGCATTGCAACTCATTTGAGAGGTTTCTATTAAATGCTTGTTAACTTCATAGCAACTAAACAACAAGTTTCAGTGGAGTTTGCTAATACTGGACTGCAACCTATCGAATAGTTATTGTTAAAGTTTTTCATCACTATTTTGCAACTTTAACTTGTTCCTTTTTAGTTTCGGTAACTATAGATTTTGTAGGAATAGTTTCAAAAAAATATTTTTTTGTTTCAGAAAAGTATTTATTATTTTAATATAAAACTAATTGCAAAATTTGTCAAGTTATGTGATGTATGATCTCGTCTCGTGACTCTTTGTACGATAATGATACAATTAATAGGAGATAATTAATAATCGAGGTTATTAGCATGTAATTTTCATAACGCTCGCAGTTGTATCATGAAATACGCTTAGCTACCCCCTTTAAAACTTGCGCGCCCAAAAAATAACTAACATTTCAATTTTTTTTTTATGATCCATAAACTTCCTTTTTTCTTAAAAAGATTTCTATGCTGAAATTCTCTTAGATTCAAGATTCTTATTAGATATTAATACATTTTAACCATTTTAAAAGTTGAAAGTCAGAGTTTTCTTCCTAAATTTTAAAAATAAAAATGAAAAATTCAATACCAGAAAAAAAAAATATGGCCGAGAGTAAGTTTTCTTTCAATAACCTTATAGCAACTGCTCATGAGTTCCAGTTCAAGGTCGGATTGATCGACAAAGTTACCTAGGCACCGCAAATCTTAAGGACTGAAAATCTCACTATTAGGGATAAATTTTATTGGAAATAGAATTAAAATATTTATGTGTTTCGGGATTACTGATTATTGATTTGCGAAAACAGTAAAAGAATTCAAGAGTTTTATCGCCTTTGACAGCTTTTTGCAATCCGTCAATATCAATACCATCTTTCAATATAATTTGATAGGATGTGATTTGTCAGAGGGAAGAAACACTTTATTTTGACGCAAATACAATATTTTCGCTTCAAATGTCATCTAAGACATCGAATATATTTTTTTTTCTGAGGAGTGAAATTTATCGGTTTTTAATCACTAAGCATTCGTAACCGCTCTCCATTGTAATTTGACAAACTTTATTTTGACGTAAATGCAATATTTCGTTAAAGTGTCATCTGAAAGCATAAGCCCAGGCGTGCACATGCAACTAATCAGTTTGGTTTCAATTTTGAGCAGAATGGGCTTATATGGAAGTGCACGTCGGTTTATGTGCGCGGACTCTCATATAATTCACAGAATCGAAACCAAACTGTTTAGTTGAATGTGCGCGCCTGGTCTAATAGTCCATTTTGTGAGCAATGCTAAAATGAAATTTAACATTTTTTCAGAGAAAATTCATTATTTAATTTATCAAAATCTTGGCAATCCTATTCAAGGACTTAAAATAAAATATTTCTGTTTTTTCATACTTCATGTTTTCATCGGGTTTTGATTGTTGTTTTTATTATATTTTTATTAATTAAAATGGCCCCGTTTCTCGTTTACTCTTAATGCGGCCCTGGTGGTGGCCAACGAACCATAATTCCTTTTATTTTTCCACCTACTTACTTCAGTTACACAAAAGTAGTAATGGAAACAATTATTACATAAAGTGTCTTATAAATCTACCAAAACGCCTTAGTAGCATTTTTGTGACCAGGTTTTGTTGCAGATAACAACGGTGTCATATCTTAGAAACTGATCAGAAACGAATTTTAGTTATTATGGAAATGTATTCTTTCGAACACAAAACATCCTCAAATTATGAAAATGCAACATCTCAGAAACCATTTAAAATCCTAATTGTGACAGAAGAAGCTACTCAAAGATTTTTAGTTAACTTTTCAATTACTAAAAAAAATTGTAACATCCCTGTGACCGTTCAGTAACTACTTGAGTTTCAACCAAAGATACTGTATTTATAAGGATATGAATCCTCGGCTGTCATTCCGGTTTGCCTACAAGCTACAGCAATCAGCTGACTCATAAGCTTTTCAAAGTATGTGTGTGAAAAACCACGGAAAACCCACACATGTAAGCAGCTCCTCAGTTTACTACCCCGTTGCAATTCACATCTATTCATCGAAAATACAAAAACAACAATGTAAACAAATGGGTTTTGGAGGGTGAAACGTACGAAGGAATTATTTCTTTATATTCAGTTTCTTTGGTTTCGACCAAACTTTTCAATAATGACTCGGAAGCTCTGACAGGTAGTCGGTATAATAAAAAGTTTAAATTAAAAATGTCTTTTTCGGTTGTGCAATTTAAAAAAGCAATTAATTCGATTCCTTCGGTTGAGGTTGTGCCCAACAAATGGATAGTGGGATCACACGTTTTTTGGCCACCGAACCGATGGGTTACGCTATCTAAAGATCCAGAATCCGTCCCAGATGTTGGGACTTGGAAAGCATGGGAGTGCAAGGTGCTCGCCTCTGATCAATCGCGAGAAGGAGCAGAACATATCGCCAACGATAAGCAGTACTCAACAGACTCCGAAGAAAACCTAACACGCTCAACGCGTAATACTCCGGCAACAAAAAACCCAAAATTTAAGAGTTCAACTTTTCAGTTGTCCCAACCCCAGATCCATATCCAATCGGTGATAATTATAGTGATACCTTAAATATTTATGCTTATGTTTAAAATAATTTGTATTATAGTCATCGTCATCACAAATCACACCACAAGTCAAACGAATTGAAAGTCCAGCAGATGAAGTAATTCCAGCTTATTCTTATGATAATGCTCAGCAGCCTCCATTTACGCTTTATGTGGACTCGTCAGGCAAAATAGTCCAGAACTTGGAACCTATTACTAGTGGTTTTACTGAGTTAGACCCTATATTTACCGATGAGACCGGCCAATTAACCGAAACTCTAAGTCGTCTTGAGTTAAAAATAGATGGACAAGTGGATATGCTTAAGAAATGCATGACATTTATCATGAACGCTGAAAAAATGTTAACTATGCAAAATAAACTAGAAGAACAGAAAGGTATAGAAGCTGTTTTCTTTTGGAGGTGGCAAAGAAAACAAATTGTTGATGAAAACTTTGTATGTGGTAGATACTACCATCAATACATGGTCATGCTCATAAATACATACTTTTGTACGCTTCATTTAAAATAAGTAGATTAAAGTACTCATGATGACTTTGCCACCTCTAACATTAATTTTATCTGTTATACCTATAACTAAATTTATATTATCTATTCTGTCCCATTTTTATATAGAACTTGGAAACGTTCCCGGTGAGGAGGATTTTTCGGATATGGAATCCCTAGTTCAACTTAAAGCTTCCAAAGATTTATTGAGTTTTGAAAATAGTCTAAGCGATGAAAACTTTAAAGCAAAGTTCCTTCGGTATCACCGAAAGCAGAGAATACTGAATGGAAAAGGTGATGGCAATATTATAATCAGAGAGATTTTAAGAAAGTTAATAGACCCGCTGGCTATTGCTTCATATTCATGGAAGGGGCAAAACTCAAACAAGTTAAATAGTTTCAAACAGTCATTCCCTAATCTGGTGAAAGCTGTCCATTCCATAGCGTGTGCTGGTGATTCAGCTTTCACTGTTGAAGAAACGGAAAAAGCTTTCTCCATTTTCCTGCGTCAGAAGTTCACACTTTTGAAGCGAGATGCAGTGAGGACGGGTGAACGTCGATCGACGTTTAGTCGAGCCGATAAAGGAAAACGGAGGAGACAACCGAAGGAAAAGGAACAATTAAAAACAAATGAAAATGACAACAGCGATAAAAATAACTACGATGATGAGATTTACTTGGATGATATCGTAACTGATGATGACTTAATCACTCAAAGTGATGACGATGAGGTGAATAATTAATTCAAGTGTTATGTTTTCTTATGAGCACCTGGTGAAAATAATGTAGATAGATATACTATTTTCAATACAATTACTTTGAACATTACTTATATTATTAAATATTATTTTTTATGTATTTTAAACTTTATTTATTTTATTAAATTCACACCAATGTGTATAAAGTTTATATCAAAGCCCCAAAATGTGGAGAATTGGTAAAACTTAAAAATTTTCAGCAACATTTGTAAAAGTCCTAATTGTTTTGTTTTTATACTGAGACGACTTACAAAAGTTACTACCTTACAAAAATGAAATGAAAAGTCGTTAATGAATTATGAATACAAAAACAAATTGGGAAAATTTTAAGTTTTACAATTAATTCCTGGAATTTCTCATTTCAGAGTTTTATAATAACATATTTGCAGTATATATTTTAGATTATTGATATAAATGTACCTATGCATTTTATTTTTTCAGTGTAATATTTTCAATCATTTTCTTAAATCCAACAAAATCTTGAACTTATTTGAATTTAATTACTAATATTAGTCTTATTTTTTACGAGTTCAAACTAATGTTTACAATGTAAACATTAAGCTTGAAGTGCAATACTTAATTTATTTCATACATTCAATTTGACGTCATAATGAACGTGTGCATTATATTTAAATATAGTATGCTGTTTGTTGTTCGCTTCTCTTATTTATTAAAATAAAAATGCTTTTGAAAATAGCAATTAAAAAAATGTATTGAATGTTTTATTGTTTTTTTTTTAAATTCAAATATATGCTAACTTATAAATTTATAAAAAGGTATCTATGTTCCTTCTTTGAAAAAAGTGCGCTAAGGAATACAAGATTTTTCAGATAAATATGAGGTAGGTATAGGTGTAATTATTTAGGAGAATGCGAAAAATTGGGTCCATTAAATTTATCCGCCTGATATATGCTATCAGATCTTAATCCTTCAGTTACAATTGGAAAAATTCCACTTAACTTGCCGTCCATCAATTTTGTAATGCTCTTTAGGAATACTTTATTTTAAGATGGAAAATAACATGCGTTGGCTACATAAGAGACTTATTTGACTCGCAAATGTTTCCTTCAGTACGGTGTTTGTCTTTTTTCTGAAATCTTAAAAAAATCTCAGTTTATATTTCAGAGCGCTCAGTAATTTCCTCCGTCACTTTGAAAGAGCAGGAGCATTAAATATAAACGAGATTCCTCAAAAACACTTTCTTTTTTTTTTTTTCTTATTTGATTACTGCGACAAAAAATAATTGAGCAACGAATCCAAATCTTCCTCAGTTTCTTGACAGCAAAAAAAAAAAAATTGTGAGGAATTGTGTTTATAATTCTGAGAATACGGATTCCTCTGAGATCTCTGAATTATAAACTGACCAATTTATTATTTTGTATTCTTTTTTATTTTATGTTTACATATACAATTAAATCAATGTATGTATTAATGGAACAAATAAAAACATGGAGTTTTGAAGAAAACAATTCAATTTCACCAGCTTACAATAAATATTTTTAATCGGAATTATGATTGGATTTCCTTTTTTTAAACGCGATGCAAAAATTTGGAGTGAGGAAGACGGGACGGGTTTTGAAAAGTAGTCTTCAAGGTCTTCCAGTGGGTAAGCGAATAGTAAAATGTTTTCATTTTTATCCTGAAGTATGAATTCAACTGAAATAATATTTAAATTAGTCGTCAGCAACCATTTATCTGCGTCATATTCTGCGTTAATTGCAAATTCTTTCAATTGTGCGAACTTATACATTTTATATGTTTTGCTAGCCATAAAACGAGATAATATCTTATGCAATTTATATTGATGGCAATAAACTTCTCGGAGAAGACGTGGTTTGAATTCTGTAAATAATGAAGGAGTTTGACGCAGATTTTGTTGAATTTCTACAACCCTTCGTGCTATTTGTGACAATGGTAAATTACCATTTCGTATTAGTTTTTTTAAATAATACAGACGTGATTCAAACTGATAAGCATTGAATGTGTCCAAAGGGCCAAATCTTTCGACATCGTCAACGAGGTGACATAAATTGTGACAGTTGCTTGTAAATAATTGTTTGCCATATAAAATTTTAACGCCTTTTAAGAAGTCAACGATCATTTGACGAGCAAATATATAATTTGGTGACTGATCATGTCTGGAACAAATTATAATAGCACATACAAAATTTAAAAAATGATCACCAATATCATCGCTACCAAAAAATTCCTTTACAACTATAGGACTGATATATTAAAGGAAGGATCTAAATTCAGTTCCTTTCCAAAAAGCAATCTCTTTCAGTCCACGAAACTGTCGATTGAATTCTCTTGGCAATTTGTTGCTGCATATAAATGTAGACACGTTATTGATGTCGTTTGCAGACCATTTTGCGTTGAAATTGTTCATGGTTCCCATTTTCCATCCTTGTAAAAATCTTTTCATGATACCCAAATCAATTAAATGAAGAGCATCTCCAATTGGAAAATGGTTGACCATATCGAGTCCGATGATGGTCTCAATGATTGGGCGGTATTTGTGATGCGTTTCATACACACCAGAACGAAACTCAGCGTCTGTCCTCAATGGGGCGTCGATTTCAGGAAAAACCATAGTATTTGCGGTACATGAATATTCGCCTTCAGTTACGCATTTAAGGCATGAATTGTAACCGTTATGACCAACAACACCTTCAAATTTTAGATTGCAAATTAGTCCGTATATGCTTACAATGGAATTGAACTTACCTCTTAGTAAAGCTCTCGCAGGCGTATCGCAAATGAAACACCGTATTTTGAAGTAAACTATTCTTTTATTTTCTAGTGTAAGTCCGTCTTTTAAAACACAATTTAGTTCGCTTACAAATTCTTGCAGATAATCGTTCACGTTTACTGGTTTAGCTAGAATACAAAAGCTTTTTATTGGGCTTCGGTTATTGAGATATTTGTATTTTTATACTTACTTTTTCCGCAAAAGATGCCAACAATCAATGGTGGTACTTCAGCTCTCAACTCATGAAGTAGCACTAGTATTGGCCAGAAATTTATCAATGAGCTATTGAACATAGGAACACCATCAATGTTTATACTTAATGAGAATGTTTTGTTATTGACGCTAGGAATACCAGTCAGTGCATCTTGAAGACATGTTTTTAAACCGTAGTGCCAATATTTGCTGTTTCCTTCTTAATTTTCAATTCTTGTGCTACGGGGAGTTGAGATAAGTGTCCTGGCATCTCTCGGAAAACTTTGACACATCGAGACATACCTCCTCAATATTTCAAGCAATGAATTCACGGCAGTACGAGTAATCCGGTTTCTAATTGACCAATTTGTTAAGTCAGACTGAAATAATTTAGGCGGGCCATCGGATAGTGTGTCATTATATTCCTCGTTACTCAATTCATTGCTTGTTATCATTTGAAATTCCGTATTTGGCACAGCAATATTATTTTCTGAATTTTCGTCATAGTTAGAAATTTCATCACAATCTTGTATTTCAGTATCAACGTTAATTACTCGCGCTGTAGCGTATATTGGTTGTTGGCCAATTATACAACTATCAAAAAATTGTTTCTTCTTTTTTGCGAAATTTCCGTTTCTCTTAATTTTTCTCCATAAATTTTTAAGTTTTTCACTTGATTTTTTTTCCGACATTTTGGAAATGTTAATTTTTTTAGCTTACAAATCTGACTGGTGGGAAAAGTAGTCATATTATAGTAACATACAGGTTGTTAATATTTTGGTCACTTAAAAGTCACTCAAAAGTAACTAAAAGGTTTTCTTGACTTTGTTTCAGAAGAGTTACATTCAAGTTTTCCGAAACTAAATGAACTAGATATTTCAGAGTCACTTTAAAGTTGCAAAGTGTTAAGGTTGTAGAACAGTTTCAATGTTGTTTTTAAAAACAAGTAATTACAATTAGGTTGCATTGAAACAAATGGGTAACTGATCAGTTACTTTTAAGCCACACCCATTAATTTAAGTATTACCTAATAGGAATAGTGACCTTAATGTAACCGAATTAAAACTTAAATTATGTAAAAGAAAATGGAAAAATTGGAAAACTTCATAATAACATCAGAGAAACTAAGATGTTTCAAAAAAACTTATTAGCATCTCCTGTGGAACAAAAATTATAGCTTTCTGGTTGCACAATTCAAATCTGTGCCCCTTGGGTAGAACCTTTACGCTCGGCAACTACGAGCAGCATCATAAAATTTCTCCGGAATGACATTTTTAATGCTTTTGGAGTGCCACAAATAATCCATTCGGATAACGGCAAACAATTTATGGCCAAAGATTTCCAAACATTATTACAAAAATATGGAATCCGACATTTTCGAACGGCCAACTATTCACCACAATCCAACGCCTCAGAAAGGGTAAACAGAACACTTTTAGCAGCGATACGCTCATATCTGAAAGAAGATCAACGCGACTGGGATATCCATCTAAGTGATATCGCAGGAGCGTTGAGGAGCTCGGTTCACTCCGCTACCGGTGTGTCACCATATTTTGTCCTATTCGGGATAAATATGATGACACACGGGAGTGGATGACCCAAAAGTTAAGCTCAGTATATGATGGTGAGTTTTTGACTCTTCCTAGGCAAAGCAGGTTACAATGTATACGTGATAAAGTTAAAGAAGGGATATTGAGGGCTAAAGAGAAAAGCGACCGAGTTTATAACATGCGGTCACGGAATGTTAAATATGTCCCTGGACAGGAAGTTTTCCGACGTAATTTTGTTTTGAGCGATACTTCCAAATATTTGTCTGCAAAATTATGTCCAAAATTTGTGAAATGCCGAATAGTTAAAGCCGTAGGGAAAAATAGTTACGAATTGGAAAACCTTAGTGGCAAGAAAATTGGAATATTCCACGCCAAAGATATTAAACAATAAGACTGTTCCGAACTGTGATATTTATGTATGCTTGAAGTCCCATTTTTTTAACTGCATGTGTCCTGTTTTTCTGGGTGTCTTAGAACAATGAACTACACCTAGTCATTGCGTGTCAGAGACAGAGCAACGATAGACATAGTTTCTAGTTCAGTCTCTAGTTTAGTCTTTCTACTTTATTTTAGTTAAAATGAAATAACATTTTTAGAGTTTATTAGAGTTATTTATTTCTTTTTAGAGTTTATTAGAGTTTTTATTTCTTTTTAGAGTTTATTAGAGTTATTTATTTCTTTTTATAGTTTATTAGAGTTATTTATTTCTTTTTAGAGTTTATTAGAGTTATTTATTTCTTTTTATAGTTTATTAGAGTTATTTATTTCTTTTTATAGTTTATTAGAGTTATTTATTTCTTTTTATAGTTTATTAGAGTTATTTATTTCTTTGTATAGTTTATTAGAGTTATTTATTTCTTTTTATAGTTAATTAGAGTTATTTATTTCATTCTTAGATTTTATTAGAGTTTTTATTTCGGTTTAGAGTTTATTAGCGTTATTTATTTTATTTAATCAGTTTATTGTAGTAGAGCTGTATGTACCTTGTATTCGCTGTAGTAATTGTGCTAGGATATATCTATGTTATTTATTTTCACGTTATTTATTTTAATGTAATAATGTTCAGTTATACTATTTGTTAATTTATTCTATTTGTATGTAAGTCAATAATTATAACCTTGTATTCTTATAATTTAATCATATGTATAGATCTTTTCTGTTTTTAGATTTATTGCTTAAATTTTTTTTTGATACCAGGGAATTAGTTTTTGGTGTAGTGCTTGGTTCAATACCTACTGCACTCGTAATTTTTGGGGCATACATACATTTCGCAAGAAAAGAACATGTCTTCCTGAACGTTATTATGTATCTAAGAAACCCGATACGGTTCTCTATGTATCCAGTTTAGGACTAATTGTTCGTAACACCGAACACCAATTAAAATCACCTGAACATTTATTCTTAATGAGCTCAACATATATAGTGCAATATGCAAGCGTGCAATAAAACTAAGTTAACCCTGTGATATCTTTGTTTGTATCCACTGTGTTTGTTTTAAATTGTAAATCGTGCTATATACGAGAGTAAACAATTACACACAACGGAATTCAAAATAACTCGGTCAGATTTTCCTTTTGGCAAAATGTTGCGTGAAGTTGTAGGAGTCAGGAAATGTTATAACAATTACCATCCGAGACACGAATAGAGAAGGTTACTTAGTTTTGTTGCCATACACGTGTATAGGAACTTGAATTTTGGGTAAGACTAAGTTTTAGGTCGGGTGAGGAATTAGGAAGCACGACACTTAATGGTCGTGTGTAATGAATGGGTAGTACTCAAACGTATAATAAAACCGAATACATTTTTTTTGTCTTTGTTTGTCCACTGTGTTTGTTTTATTGTCAAAAAGGTAAAGCAATACTACAGAATAAAAATTCTTAGAAGAAAAAATAAACTTAGAAAACTCACCGAAATTTACAATGATTCGGGCTGATTTCTCCTAAGATAAATTGTTGCTTTGATGTCATGCAGGTTGAGAAGATTTTTATACGTTTTCCACCTGTGTATAAAGGAAATAGTAGATATATATATGTTTTTTTTAAAGAATTATATGCATGAACAAAGAAAAAAAAATATTCATTGGTTTATACCCTTAAGCAGTAGTCCACGATAGTTACATAGAGCAATCTATTAACCAACCACCAAGGGCACCAAGGCATTTGCACCAAGGCATTTGCGCATAGCTTATGCTCAATTCGGTGCGGCAATAGTTCAAGAATTCCCACAAAGGTTTGATTTTGCGTATCGTTCAATGCATCTTGATAGTTCAAGATGATACAGCGGCGAACATCTGCACATAAAGATGTAATCATTCATTGCACCGATGCGAGTTCAAAGTTTTGGTTTTTATTTAAAGTGGGACTGAGAATTTTGAGGTAGTTGCCCCGCTTGGTACGTGGGTTCAACCCCATCGTCGTAGATTGTTTATGGGGCAGCCTGTCACCGTGTTTGTGGCATTATCAAACCCCAAATCCGGAGGTTTGTTACGGCCGCCTCCAATGAGCCTACCATCCAACGTTCAGTAGGCCCCTTTCCACTTAGGTCCAAAACAGTAACTGCCTAAATAACCAAATGAAAAGAAAAAAAGTTTTTTGTTAGATTGGAATAAACTTTTGTTAATTCAGATATTCAATTTTATTTCACTTTTTTATTGTACATGAAGTACCACGGTCACGGCTAAAACTTAGGTTGCAATAAACTTTTGCCTGGGACAATAATGGCCGAGAATTGCGCCGGCGGTATGACTCTTAACATCCGTAGGATTTCCTCTGGATTTGGGGGTCCTCCACTGGGTTGTGTAGTTATTGTTCACTAACGAGTTATGGGCAAGGAATTCCCTATTGTTTTCGGGTATTGAAGGGCTAAAAGCCGCCAGGAATCCCAGGAATCCAATCTAATCAAATATTGGGAGAGGCCAGTCAAACGCGAACAAGATATCAATTTTTTTTTATTTTGATTTCGACTTTTCGAAAAGTATATGACAGCAGCTGGTCAAATTCGAATAGATGAACGCATTCAGGAAGTATTCGAATTAAGGTAAGTGAGGTTCGGATATGGGATACCTGTTTGGGGAGTAGACACACCACGGTAGAATATGCGTCGTATAGTTTAAGGCTACTCATGAAGGGGTGGACAGAAAGAGGAGGGCTCCTCCAAAGTAATACTGCAATTCCCAAACGGAAACCATATACCATTCCGAATAAAGGGACCGTGTTCTTATTTAGTGGTAGGTAACTGGCGGTGTCGATAAAAATAGGGGAATAAAGGTATTCAGTTCGAAGTTTTACGTCGTGGGGTATGGTCCGAATGACAGTGTAGTGCGAGATAGATTTACGTGGTAAAATAAAAAAAAAAAAAAAAAGAAATTAAAAATATTTTTTGTTAAGAAAAAAATAAAACTAAACGATTAAATTTTTGGTTGCATTTAATAGTGTTTTGAGGGTGTAAGCAGTATTCCATTCTCCATGGGAGTAGAAAAATAAAATTTTATTGTTTTTTTTGATAGAGGTGAGTGATTGATTTTTTTTTCCTTTGTGCCAAATTGAAATAAAACCTTAACGGTTTAAGGTTCAGTGAAAACGGCTGGCGGTCATCGGCAAGGTTAAAGTCGGTGCCGCCATATTTTTTTTGCGGCCGAGCAGTACCATCCCGCCTTATACGGACCGTTGCTGATAAGTTAAGCAGTGCAATTGGGAATTTATAATACAGCCGCAACGTATGATAGCCAGAGAACCGTGCTGATAAGTACCCAACATTTTAAACTTTTTTGAATTTTTAAATCAAACCATAAGATAACACATACCAATAACACCCTACAACAAAAAAAAAACACATATTATTGACGAGAAAAATCCCCAGACACAAACCTTAAAACTAAACTTCGAACACAAATTATTTAAATTTCGAGCAAAATAAATTCGAAACATTCGACCGAATCGCAAACAACAACCGTAGCAGAAAACTTTACCCACTCGAAGGATTGCCTATTTTTAGGAACAAATAATTTTTGAGCGTTGGCAGTTAGGATATTTGAATTTTTATATTTCTTATATTACCTTTTTATTGTTGTGCAAGGTTTTTGAAGAGCAAAGGAGTGAGGGTTTCGCCGAAGCACAAGGTCGACAGGTCGAAGCTGGTTTCCTCCGACTGTTTTCTCATCGATAACTGGCACCAAGGTGCAATCTCCTACAGAGCGCTCTATAGGTAGGTCCCGCGTCAAGATATTTCTTTTGGGTACAGTCAGTGTCGGGTGAGGCCGGGCTTGACTCAACATTTTATCGTCAAGCTGGTGGACTAGTGCCGGGTATCTCTTCGATTCGCACGATCCGAAGACGTACCGCGCCCAAAAGAGACAAAAAGGTCCACGGCGATATAAACCCCGTGTCATTTGCGGTTCGAATTCCTTTTCTTACAAAAATTACAATTATTCTTTTTTTTCAATTTGTCTTAATGTTTTATATTATTTTTAATCCTTTTATATTTACCTGTTCTGTTTTACCTTTTTTTGGTTTCATCATTTCTTTTAATAATCTTATTTTCGATCGAAAACAAAATGCAAATTTTTAAGGAGTTTAAAGTTTTTTTTTTTGATTTATTGTTCAATTGAAACTTAAATAAATTTGAATTGTGAGCCACGCCAACCAATGGGTTTTTATTTGAACTGTTAGGTTCTAATAAGATGATCGTTTAGGTTTTGATTTTTCAGGGGGTGCAGAGGACAGGCGAAACATGAACGGCGAGGTGTGACAGTACAACGGAGAAAATTATGAAAGGGGAATCTGAGGAAAAAATAGCCAACCAGATTCCAATGGAGTGGTGAGGGTAGGCCATCCTGCATCAACACCGGCAGAACCCAAGTGTGTAGCTACATAAGGTAACGGTATTAGTATTGAGAGATATGTGAATTGGCATGAAATTTATTTTTGTAATGAGGTGAGGGCGAGCGGAGGGGCAAGATCCCTCCTACATCCGGCCAGCTAAGCCGTGCGCCGCCAGCATGCCACTGCCGCTTCCGCTAGTCATTCAAACACGTCCTATTATCTTCCAGTCCAATTTGTACCTATTTCCGGATCCCGTCCGATTCCAATTTCCTTTCCTAGTCCCATTCCTCATTCCTTCTCATAAGTCCTCATCCTTTTGCTTCATTACAACCTCCGGCATGACAGTCCATCGCACTAACCATCACGCCACGGCTACTACATGCACTATAAAAATGACTACAGGTGGAAGAGTCATTAGAATTTTAGTTATGACCATTGATGACGAAACACTTTCCCCTACGTCAGAGAATTGTTGCACAATAGACTGCAACTAATATGTGCATCGCAATGTCATCCTGAGGATCTTCTACAAAACTGTAAAACTGCTGCTGTAGAATATGTATACTGGTCTTTGACATTCATTCGTATACACTGTGAAGTTTACCCCGCATGTCTTTTGAGGTCTTACAGTTAATAATGTGAAGAAGAGGCCTTTGACCTACAGAGGTCACAATGACCCGTTGTGCCTTACTGTTAAAAAGAGACTACAGCATTAATTTAGCTGGAAGATCCTTACTAAGTACTTCTTCTGTTGGCTTTGATTCTTCGCACATTACATATTTAAGTAAGTCAGAAGAACATACAATTATTTTTTTATCCGGAACTTCCAAACGTTCCACTGATCTCCATTGATTATTTATTCGATTTTAATCTCATCGTTTTGGTTCGGCATAATGAAAAAAAAAATAGTCTGTTCTGTTCACTAATCGTCAGCAAAATCCCACTATGCCAATAATGTTTGCGTCTCAGTGTACAAAAAAAATTAGTTGCTTTACTTAGTAATTACCTTACTAAATTTACTTTTCTAACTACACAATCGCAAAACTGAACAAAACCAAACTTTTATTTTTTTTTTAATTCGCACGCAACATGGGGCCATAACTTGTTGAAATTTTATGTTAAAAAAAAACGACCGGTTGGTTTCAAAGCTTCAAGAAGAATTAATTTATTACATAAGCATATATATAAGATAACTTGAAAAAACTGTAATGAACAAAATTTAAGAAAGTGCCATTGGAATGTTACAGTAAGACAATTGGATATAATAGGAAAATGATAAAAAGAAATATTAAGTAAGTTCAGGTTTACCGTGAAGCAAATTTATAAAAACATTACTATAAAACATTAATTCTTAACAATCCCTTTTTATTAATTCAGTAAGATTTTCATTCAAAAAGCATTTTTCATAAAAATCATTCTATTCATAAAATTTCTTTACTAAGAACTGTCGTTTTACCTCGAAAAACGCACAACTATTGATTGGATGATGTCAGCTCCTAACTTAAATTAATCCAAAAATAATTTGAAAATTGGTTTCCAAAAAATTCGTCTCGACGAATACACCCTTTGAGAAAAAGTAAAACAAAAAAATATCTTAATACATCTAGTTATGCAGTACATACCTGGTTTTAAAGACAGGCATCTTTATTTTTATATTTATTTTTACAAATCCAATTTTGTTTTTTTTTCTATTTCCTATTTTCAATTTTATTTTAATTTATCTAATAATTTTTATTGTATGTTTTCATGATATCAAAATCGATTTTTTTTTTTAAAGTTCCAATAATGTTTATCAAATGTTTAGTCTTTTGTAGTCTATCTTTTGTGTATTTTTTGTATATGGAACTCTTTTTCTCTTGGGACCCGTTTTGGGCCCCTCTTCAAATTTTTCCAGCGGCAACATTGGACCGAAGTCAACTGAGATAATTCGCGTTCCATACGTTTTAATTGATGATCCGTTTGCAGCATATAAAATATCAAATGTACCAATCAGGTTTGTCGTTTTTATTTAGTGGAATCACTAAAAAATCAGCTCTATGGTATATTAGGAACCGTTGATTTGATTTGCGGTCATGTAAAATTAGAAAACGACTTTTTGCTGTTGATGTTCTGTACGTCGCCGTCGTTTGTGTTAACAGAGCTTCTTCTAGATTTCCGATGTCATGTCTAGTTTTTTGAACTGGCACGGGTCGATGCACTTTTTTGCGTTTAAGCCAAAACGCCAGTGATATTTAAAAAATGGAAATCTTGTTCTTGATTTGCTTCGGTCACGTTTTTGATCTTGATTGGCATTTTTATTTTTGCGTGAATGGTTTCTTGGCATACTAAGTGCCTGAATTCATCTTTGCAGTTCTTCGATCTGTTTCTGGAAAGGTGATTCATTTTGCAGTACTGACACATTAGAATAATTTAACATGTAGGCTTGTTTGGTCATTGCTACTGAATCACCATTTCCTATTGAAATAACCGCACGAAATTGATCAGGTAAACGTTCAAGCCAAAAACACTTCAACACATCATCTGTTAATTTATTATTAGAAAGCTCTTTCATCCGCTTCAACAATTGTGTTGGGTTTAAGTTAGTCACTTAATTTAACTCCTTTTATACTGCGTTTTCATTAGAGCAAATGAGGTAGTTTCGTTAAAAATTTCCAAATTCAATTAAAAATCATCTCATTTCCCATACAAATTCCAAATGAGGTAATTTAAACCAAAATTGCACGAAATTCGGTAGGAAATTACGTTAAACTTTTATGAACACATCCAAATGGATTCCATTCAAAGTGGAAACCATTTGAAATGACAGAATTCAATGTTATAAACAACAAAAACAAGCGATTGACAATCTGGCCTTCAAACAAAATTAGGAAATTTGAAATGTGAACACTTTTTTTGTAATTTGCCAAATTACCTCATTTCAACTTAATGAAAACGCAGTATTACCAATGTTCTAAATTTTTTCTGGTCTGAGTCTGTGTATTCGGGGATTGGAGCGTTTTTTACTCTTTCGTATTTTTCGTTTTTTGGTCGCTTGGATACGATGTCAGCTACTTGCATTAAAACTTGTACATCCAAAGAACCGATTACTTGGTGGTACTTTGTTTCATCGCGTGTCACTTTTGCTATCACAAGTTGCGATTCCATTTGAATGAAATAAAGATCCGGTTGTTCTTTGCAAAGATCCGGGGGTTTAATGCTATGCTAACGTTATGCATTTCACCTTTTATGATCGCCTCATTATTTCCATGGTCTTGAGTTCCCCCTTGAGATTTTGGACCGTTTTCATTCGTCCCCTTAGAATACCAAATAAAATGACTCTTTTGCAAAAATGGTGAGAAGCGAACTTCGATTTTAAGTTTCGGAGAGGAGAGTGTGGCAATTATTTTTACTTCGCGATTTTACTCTAACTCGTTGGACTTTCGCGCAGATTTTGGGGATTGGGGATTCGAGTTAACGTTCCATCTTGTACCTTAAATAATTTACTTTAAATAATAGGTTGGGCAACTGCCATTCTCACATAGAGTAACATCAGTATCGGGGACCAAAATGTCGCCCGTGCTACTTTAATAGTTTGATAGTGACCAGACCATCTGTCTGTCACTTATAAGGTTATTTGTGGGGACCATCTGTCACACACTCCATTTTATAGTGGACCGCCTGTCGCACCATGGATTATAGGCAACCAGTGTGACCTACCTGTCACACAAATTAATCCGTCAACCACGAAGAACTGTTTTGGTTGCTTTTCCAATATGCTTAAGAGCCGGACTCTGGTTCATGGATACCAGGCTTCAGCTGTACTCTAAAAGCATTTTGGAGCTGCAACGGGAAGGAAAGGTTAAAAATGGATTGGGGAAGAAAGAGTAGGTAAGTTAAACTTGTTCTGGTAAATTTTACCGCAACAAATCCTACCCTTACCTCCTAGGAAATGTGCTTACATTTCTGTAACATATTTTCTAAGAGTTACCAAGGTATTGGAAATTGAAAAAGGGATTTCCACCAAACAAAATTCAACAAAAGCAAAAATGTAAAATTAATTAAATATGTATAAATCATAAAAATAGTAAAATAAAAAAATAAAAATAATAAACTACGTTACAAAAAAGATAAACTACGTTGATATACAATTTTAACAATTCAATCCTCGGATGCATCGGTATACGGTTTTAAATCTTTAGCATGCCAAGTTCCGCGTTCTTTACCACTACTATCTTGTAAGACATATGTCCAAGGTGACACACGCTTCTTAATTTCAAACGGACCGACAAACTTCGGAGCTAATTTGGCTGCATAATAATTCGCGACATCCGACAACGAAAAGTTCTTACGCCAGACAATTTCCCGGGGTGATATTTAACATCACGCCGTCGAAGATTGTAGGTCTGAGCAGATCTTTTAGATGCTGCCTGTAATTTTTTTCCAATATCAATTCTGAGTTCTCTGAACCGCTCTAGGATCTCACCTGGATCCTGAATTTTCTCCAACTGATGGTACTTCCCGACCTGAAGTCACCATATCCCTCCCAAAATTCGCATAATAAGGCGAAACACCCAAAACCTCATGTTGTGACGTGCGAATAGCACACGCAACATTGCTGAGCTGTGAATCCCACACTCTGTGGTTTTCAGCGACATATGCCCTTAACTTCGTCTTAAGGATCTGATTGATCCTCTCCGCAGGATTCGCCTGCGGATGATAATGGGCTGTAAATTTCAATTGTGACCCGTACGCCTGGCAAAGCGTTTTCAGTTCCTTTGATCGAAACTGGGGACCGTTGTCACACACGATCACTTTTGGTATGCCAAATAATAAAAATACATTATTTTCTAATTCCCTAATAATTGCCTTAGCAGTGGCTGACCCCAATGCGAACAGAAAAGGAAACTTTGTAAAGAAATCCACTACTGTTAGAATGTAGATAAAACCCCTACTCGATTTTGGAAGTGGGCCTACTAAATCAACACAAATCATCTCCCATGGTTCCTTAATTCCTACCCTCTCAGTCATTAACCCAGCTGGTTTCTCATTCACCGGCTTTACTTGTTGGCAAACTTTACATCTCCTAACATATCTAGTTATATCAGCCCTCATTTTTGGCCAGTAATACTTCGCCCAAATTCTAGCAAAAGTTTTCCTAACTTCTATGTGGCCTGCTAATGGACCATCATGGTATTACTGCAAAATAGCTAATTTTTCGTTTTTCCCTAACACTCTCTTCCATTCTTGATTATTCTCATGAACTACTACATAATTTGCCTTGACGAGTTTGTACAACTGACCTTGTTCGACTCGCCGAGCTGGATACCTAAGTGGATTGCATTAACTGCCGAAATCATTTTGTTCACCCAAGGGTCTAAATCCTCGTTTGATATACCACCCAACTGCGGCACTCCCCGAGAAAGCATATCTGGCACTACATGCTCTTTGCCCTTCCGATGAATAATTTCATGGTCGAATTGTTGTAGCCTAACTACCCAACGTAGTAGCCGTGGCGTGACGGTTAGTGCGATGGACTGTCATGCCGGAGGTCTAAGGTTCGATCCCCAGCCTCGTCACCTATTTATTTAAGTTAGAGAAAATCCACACGAATATATATTGACATTAAACAAAGGACTAAAATGAAGCAAAACACTCGAAACAACTATAACAAAGGCGACAAACAGCAGCCCAAAAGACCGCATAAGGAGGTTGCCCCAGAATCTCCACTTCACGACGAAAATGCTAAAGCTAGTAATAGCCAGAAAAACACTGCTGTCGGAGCTATGGAAGTAGCTGATCTAAAGATTATGATCCAAGAAATAATGTCAACAATTCTGGATGACAAAATGAAAGACATGCCAACAAGATCTGACCTCGAACAAATACAATCCGATATTCACATCCTACAAGACAGCAATCTGTCGTTACAGACTCAAGTGAATGAATTTGAAGCTCGCTGTAAGTCCTTGGAGCGCCAGATAGAATTTTTGGAAACGAAGGCCAATGAGAAGAATCTGGTCATACACATTCCTGTTCATGGTGAAGGTGATGCGGGGGAGAAGGCAAAAAAGTGTTGCATGGATCTGTTGGAAACTAATGATGATAACACTATTGAAACAACAAAGGTGTTGCGCTCAAGAAATAAACAAACGGCAAATGTCATCGTGAAAATGAACCGAAGGGAAGATGTGGGACGTATACTAAGCTCTACGGTCAAGCTACGAAACACTGGAATCTCCATTCACAGAGATTTACCTGCATCCGTACAAACCCGAAGAAAACTTCTTATTGCTTTAAGAAAAGATATTTACGCCACAAATAAAACACTGAAAACACAAATAAGAGGACAAACATTGATTGTAAAAGGCAAAGCATTCTATTATGACAATGAAAATAATCTTAAATGTGATGGCATGTGCTGAGTGTCATTGTTGAACCAGCTGATAAATAATGACATTTCGGAGGAGTGCGTTCCTGGTCAGAGCAAAAATTCGGAAGGCAGTAGTTCACACGAGATAGCTTTGATGCCACCTTCTTATATTTAGTTGTAATGCCGTCTGCCAGTCAAATAGTTATAAAAAAAGTAATATAGTAATAAACATAAGTAATAATTTAAAGAAAAATGTAAAAGTATTAAAATTATTATCATATAATATTGCAGGATTAAGTAATAAATGTATATTTACCGATTTTTTTTAATTTTGTTAACCAATTCGATATTTTTTTCTCTACGAAACATATTTAAATAGTAGTGAAAGCTGTTTCACAATGCGACGAGGAAACGAGACGTGAACGTGACGAGAGCTCGTCGTAGCTGTCAAACCAATTTCAAGCAATGAGAATATACCAGAGTATTCACAATAAAGCGTTTCTCGTCGTCCCGTCACGCCATGATTTCGAAAAATTGAAAAAAAGACGCGACGAGACGACGATTTTCATTTTGACAATTGAGAAGAGGACACCGAGCGTATCTGTATTTGTATTTATATTTATTAATTGTGTAGATAAATAAATAAAATACCGAAAATGGCGACCAAATATGTGTTTTTATTTTGCGACTAATTAATTTTGTCTTCATTAACATTCCCACCGTCTTCTTCTGCTCACTTTTGGTCTTTTTTTGCCTTTTGCTTCTTTGTAAATAAACACTCCCAAAAGTACTAAAAGCATTTTTTTTAACATTTTCATTTTCCTTTTTTTCAAATTTTGTATTTCATTTCCCAAATTCACTGACAAACACGAATAATTCGACGCTGTCTCTGTGAATAACTCGCTGCATTGTGAATTGAGGAACGATTTTATAACGAGAAAAAAATGAAAGCGTTTCTCGTCACGCTGACGTCTCGTTTTCTCGTCGCATTGTGAAACAGCCTTGACTTCAGCAAATATGAGCACAAATTTAGTAATTATAGTCTTAAAATTATACCAGCAATAAGAAGACATATGAAAGGAAGGGCGAGCGGAGGCTGCATTTTTGGATTTAAAAAAGATATGGAAGCAAGCATCTGTGAATTTAAACTTTATGGTCAGGTAATATGTAAATCTAACAATCATTTATAACCAAATTTTTGAAAATGGAATCATTCCACAGCAGTTCAAAGATGCTTTGATTTTCCCTATTCATAAAAAAGGCAGCATAGAAGAACCAGCCAACTATAGGGGAATCTCATTTTTGAATGCTGCATATAAAATTTTTACGGCGATTCTACTAAAGCGGCTGAATACGTGAATTGATGCAAATAATCTATTAAGTGAGTTCCAATCGGATTTAGGGCAGGATTCTCTACCATAGACCACATATTTGTTCTGAGGAACTCTATACATTTTTTGTAGATTTTAAAGCAGCCTTCGACACAGTCGACCGAAACGCATTGATGTTTAAGCTTTATGGATACGGGATGTCTTTCAAGTTCGGACGAGTTTTACAGAACTTGTATGTGGAGACTAGAGCAGTGGTCTGGAATGGGAAAAATATATCAGAGTCGCTTCACACAGTCAGGAGTAAGACAAGGGTGCGCGCTCAGCCCAAGCTTATTCGCGCTGTTTATTGATGATATCACTCAAGTATTGCTATGAAGTGTAAACTATGCTGGGGAGGTCATCAAAGCTTTACTCTTTGCAGATGATATTGTCTTGCTGGCCAACTCACCAGAAACGCTCCAGCTTATGATTAATAAACTGTCCGAGTACTGCATGCGATGGAGTCTGATGGTGAATAAGTCAAAAGTGATGATTATAAAGAAAGCCGGAGGAAGGTGTAGCTCAAGAGAGCAATGGTTCTACAATAACGAATGCATAGAGAGAGTAAATGGATACAAATACCTAGGAGTTTATTTTACGCAAAACTTAAATATGGAAAAACATCTCACTGAAAAACTGCGGAAGGCAAAAACCGCTATAAATGTGACCTGGAAAGAATGTTTCAATAACAAGAACATCGCACACAGCAGTAAATTCAAAGTGTTTGAGGCAGTATCCCAATCAATTCTGTTTTACGCAGCCCAAGTTTGGGGAGCCAAGAGATTTGAGACCGTGGAAAAACTCCTCAGACACTATTTAAAACGAACTTTCCGTCTTCCTACAAGCACCCCAAATTACATGCTAATGCTGGAAACAGGCTTATCTCCACTTTTCATCAAGACACTGAAGCTACAAATCCATTACATATTGAAAGTTCTGAATATGCAAATTAATCGTTTACCTAAGAAAGCCGCTCTACAAGCAATTCAAAATAAGACAGGATGGTGTAAAGAATGGATTGATCTGGCAGAAGAGACAGGTGTTGCTTTTAATTTCAACGAACAGAGTTCATGGAGAACAACCCTATACCAGATACTGCAACGATTGGATGAAAACTATAGAAAGGTGTGCTCGGAACAGGCTTCAAACTCACTTCATCGGATGATCTATAGTAGGTTGGATTATAATCTAAACGAAAAAAACTACTTCTGAGACGATTATAACATAGAACAAATTTCTAACATGTTCCGACTAAAGCCTAGTACGCAGATTGCGCTAAAATTTATCTTCCATACAAATTTCCTCCAAAGATAAATTTTATCGAGGATATTTAACTAGGCAGCACGCAGTTCACGCGCTAAATTCAAAAAGTCTCCACTTAATTTAGCGTGCGAAATAATGCTCAACGCATTCTTTCACAGAAAAATTTTGACATTTGTGCTCTTAGCAAACAATTGTAGAGATAAGAATTGTAGGGATAAAATTTAGTTTAGCTTGAACTGCGTACCTGGCTTAAGAGGTGAACTGTTAAACATAAACTTTATCCCTCATCGTGAAGATTTACCGATACTCTGCGAAATTTGCAACACGGGTGAACGTGAAGATGTTTTTCATTTCATCGGAAGGTGTCCGATACTGAAAGAAACCAGAAGACACGTATTGGGCAGCGATTTTTTATTAGAGAACGAAACATTAGCGCTCCTTAATGAAATAAATGTCTCTAAGATGCTTAAATTTTGTAAAACCGCTTTGAATTATAGAAGCAGAATACTAGACGAAAATTTTTAGTTAAAGTAACTGTTACTTGATATATTGAATTTACGAATGAAAAACCTTGTCAATCAGGCAGACGGCAAAGCCTTAATGATTGTTAATATAAATTGTAAAAAAAATAATTGCAAGTAAATAAAAATCTCATCTATCTATCTATCTATCTAGTACTGTAATTCCTCTCATTTCTATTCAAAGACCTACTTAGGTAACAGACAACCTTTTCTCCCTCATCAAAATTCTGTGAAAGCACTGCCCCAATGCCAAAATCTGACGCGTCTGTTTGAACGACAAAAGGTCGTTTAAAGTCTGGGCAAGTGAGTATTGGTGCTGTCACCAAACACTCCTTTGCCTTCCTAAAACTATCCTCACATTCTTGAGTCCAAATGAACTTCTTACTTTTCTTCAATAAATCTGACAAAGGCCGAAGTAATTCAGCAAAATTTGGTACAAAACGACGGTACCATAAAAATGTCCCTATAAAACTCCTAACTTCTTTTACATTCCTTGGTGCTTTCCACTTTCTCTGGATCTACATGTAAACCATTTCGATGCACTATATACCCTCTTCTACCCAAGCGTCGAACTTGTCGAGTTGTAGAAGCTGAGTAGGGTCAAAGATTCTCGAGATAACCTCTCCAGATGAGTCCCGAAACCAAAGGACGCTTCCAATCCCTCTACCCTTCCCTCTCATTGAACGCCCTCCTGACCACTCCGCTTGACGGTTTAACGGTGACGGTATGGCGTGACGTTGTCCGTCACTCCCTTGTCTTACTCCTTATCGACAGATGGCGTTGACGTTGTCTGGAGGCTCCTACCTTATCACTTCCTTCCGCTTCCCTTTCTTATCTCCCCTTGGGCTGGATCAAGGTGTTATACGACCCGTGCCGTTGATCAGCCTGGCTGAGGGCCCAATTTAAAAAATCTCAGTCGCTAACGGAGTATTCGGATACCTGGTACCCTCCGAATTAACTTGCCTTTTCTACATATGCGAATCTCTGTGTAGAACGACCAATATTTCTTCGCTACTCGTGGGAACAAAAATGACAAAAAACAAAAACCAAAGACAAAACAAAAAGGACGACAATAAGGCCGGTTCTCCTTCTAAACCGGGCGGCAGCACGGCGTTAACGTTGTCTGTCGCGGCTCCTGCGCCTTGCATCGATGGGGAGGTTGTGGCTAACCGTGGCTCCCCATCAGTTGCAATTCACAGTGAGGAAGGCCCCCAGGTAGGGATACCTATTTCCGGCAGTGTTAGGGTTGTGAAAGACGGCCCTTCCGCTGCTAAGCCTCCTTCCAACGCGTCTCGAGGGAGAGCCCAACCCGGAGATGGAGAGGCTGTGAAACATGGCCCTTCCATCGCCGGAGTGGGCTCTCTTCCGAGCACGTCACGGAAATTCAAACCGGCGAAATATCGCTACATGGAGAGGTGGGATGCTGCAAGGATTCTCAAAGGCTCTGGTGATTCACTGGAATCTGGAGGAAAATCGCAGCTTTCTGCCAGGATTCAGTGGGCCAAGGATATCTTGGCTAAGGCAAAGACCAGCAACTCCACGTCAAAGCGGGATAGGTCTTTAGAGGGTACCACTTCGGTATCCAAACGAGCCAAAGTGCAGAACACCAGCACTCCCCTGAATCCCAGGTCCTATAGCGATGCCCTCAAAAACAAGATCGTGATTGCGGTTATCGATAGGAGTGATATTGATGGCACGATTACATCTGATCGGTGGCAGGTGGTAAAATCGAAGCTCTCGGCAGGCTTCTTGAGTGTGATGAGGGAAAACCCGGGACCACCTCCAATCACAGACGATGGCAGTTGGCATCAAGGTCATGTCAAACTCATCGTCTGTGACGATCAGAGATCGTGTGATCTCTACAAACTTGCTGTCAGCAAGCTGGGCGAAATCTGGCCAGGTGCGAAACTCGACGTTGTTGCTAAGGAGGACATCCCAAGCAGACCTAGAGCTCGCACATGGATACCAGCTGAGCCTTCTTGCATGGTGGAAATCCTTCAGATAATCCAGGTTAGCAATCCTTCCATGCCGACTTATGACTGGAAAGTCGCAAAGTTAGAGGAGGTAAGGGGTCTTTATCGAAGCGCGATAATCGTGGTCAATAAAGACTCCCTTGCCCCCTTGACGCAGACTAAGGGCATGATTCGGTATGGTTTTGAGACGATCAACCTTCGGATCTACAAAAAAGATGAGGCTAACGCGGAATGCGAACCTCCACAACCAACCTTCGAAGCTGTACCTGAGGTTGAGGACGATAACATTTCCAGTCATGGAAGACGATGCACCCAGTACATCCTTGAAAATGGTACAGTCTTCTTCTAACGTCGAAAGTCTGATCTATATGGAGACCGAAGACTCTACACTATCGGATCCTCTGAATGAGGATGAGTTATTAAACTCATCATCTGAGTTGGAGGATGATGATATAACAGTGCTGGAGGTTGGTCTGCCTGATTGTAACTAAAATGTTGCAGTTAGTACAGATTAACCTTCAACACTCCATTAAGGCTTCGGCCTCCCTGCTTCTTCGATTATCCAGGCTCGGAGAAGACATCGTCCTAGAACCATGGATTGTAAAATCAATGGTTAAGGGACTTAGGACTCCTGGATACTACACGCTGTATGCAGCGGGCATAGGTGAACCTAGATCCTGCATTCTAGTGAAAAGTAGTATTAATGTATTTTTACTCCCTGATTGTTGTAGTATTTGTGTAGGCCTATATGTATATACCTATGTACTCCCCATATTCTAAAGTAAATAACATTATGTACATATATTGAATTATATTATTTTCGTATTCCTGAAGTCAGTTGTTAATAAACTCGCAAATATTAAAGACGTGTTTTACTGCTTAATACATAACACAACATGATGTCAGATGTTGTGGCACTAGCTTGAAGAATTTCAGATATGAGTATGTCGGAAAGTGAAACGGAAGACAGTGAGCAAAAAGTTACATTAGAGTTGGAAAATAATTTAAAAGTTTCAAATATGAATACAGTGATGAGTATACCACCGCCTCGTGCTATGATCACGAATGAGAATCAGATTGATAATTGGAAGACATTTAGGGAACAGTGGGAGAATTTTGAGATTGCTGCTGATCTAACCGAGAAAAAGGATGAGCAGCGGGTGGCGATTTTAAAAACGTGTATGGGTGACGAGTGTTTCACCGAAGGTAAATACGAGATATGAAAGATTTGTGTATTATACGGCTAAGCAAGGTAACGACGAGAACATAGAAGCTTATGTATGTCGGCTTCGAGAATTAATTAAAACTTGTTCATATCCAGCAAATGAAGAAGACGACTTTGTGACAGGTTGATAGCAGGAATTAACAGCAACGACATGAGGCGTAAGCTTTTGATGACGGAGGATCTTAAATTACAAAAAGCTATAGATATGTGCAAACTGATTGAACAGACTACTCTCAGAAAGAAAAATTTGTCGGTTGAGAGTAGCAATAAAGAGACGGAGGCAGAAACACATGAAAGCACAAATAACGTAATATATACAAAAAACCAACACCCTCAAACTAGTCAACGATCAAAGTATATACATAACATCCCATGTGATTATTGCGGTTTCTCTCACGACAGAGGTAAATGTTTGGCATATGGAAAAATATGCAGAAAGTGTAACCGAAGAAACCACTTCAGTTCAGTATGTAAAGCAACTGTTAATAGCGAGAACAGAAAACAAATCAAAAGATTTGTAGGAGTAGAAGGGGAAATGTCAATGCAGTTATTGACGACAGCTCATCGGATGACGAAATATTAATAGTCCAAACAGTTGGAACTGATAGTACAGTTAAGAAGAGCATGGTTAGAAAGAATATAGATTTTGTGAAAGAGAACGGTAACTGCCAAGAAATTGAAAGTGTGCAATGTGTAATTGACAATGGTTCATCATGCAACATTATGAATGTTGATTTATTTGCACGATTAAAGGGCAACAAACATACTTTCCAGATGACTGATAAAAAGCTAAGAAGTTTTAGTGGACACATTTTGAAACCTATCGGGGCAGGTATATTAAAATGTGTAGTAAATGGAGTCATCCATAAATTATGTTTTCAAATTTTAAACACAAAGTGTGACGTAATTATTGGAGCTACGGATTCAATTCAGATGAATATTATTCAAGTGAAAATGATTCGGCAAGACTTATCTTGAAAGAATATGAGGATGTGTTTGAAGGGGAAGGTAAGATTGATGTGCCTATAAAATTATAAAATTAGAAATCGTCATATGTACCAAGACGTATACCAGTACCTCTATGGAATCAGCTTAGACAAAAACTGGATGAATTGGAACAACGTGGAATCATTAGCAAAGTCGATCATCACACACCTTAGATAAGCAATTTAGCTCTCGTTAGACGCAATGATAAATTTCGTATATGTCTTGATCCCACTTATCTAAACAAATCACTCAAACGCTTTAATTATCGAATACCAACAATTGATGAGACACTCCCCAATTTAAGTAAAGCAAAAGTTTTTAGCACGTTTGACGCTAAAAATGGTTTTTGGCCGGTTCCATTAGAAGAATCGAGCAGGGATTTGA
Organism: Epistrophella euchroma; assembly: GCA_947049315.1. NCBI lineage: Eukaryota > Metazoa > Arthropoda > Insecta > Diptera > Syrphidae > Epistrophella > Epistrophella euchroma. Next base: position 73,727,487 of record OX346245.1, on the reverse strand, counting down.
CAACTTTTTGGACTCCTTTTGGAAGGATGTGCTGGAATTGTATGCCGTTTGGAATAGCCCCTGCTCCTGAGTATTGGCAAATGGTTGTGCATGAAATTTTAAGTGGATTAATTGGGAATGGAGTTGAAGTCATTGCAGATGATTTTCTTATAGTTGGCATAGGTGATTCCATTGATGAATCAATCAGAGATCATAACAAAAATCTAAAATTATTTTTAAGCAGATAAAGAAAGCACAATCTAAAATTAATTGGTAAGAAAACAAAGCTTTTGTTAAAACAGGTACCATATTTTGGACATCTTCTGACTCAAGAAGGCTTGAAAATCGACAAATATAAAGCAGATGCCATTGTTAAGATGCCAGAACCAAAAAATAAAGCAGAATCACAAACTTTTATTGGGGTCTGTACATATTTATCAAGATTTTTGCCAAATCTTTCTGTCGTTGCAGCGCCATTACGAGAAATATGCAGGGAGAATCAAGATTGGCAGTGGAGCGAAAAGCAAGATAGACTATGATGTGAATGAAGACGTGACGCTGCAGTGTGATGCCAGCCAGTATGGACTTGGAGCAGTTTTGATGCAGGAAGGCCAAAAGCCATCTTTCAGAAACCGATTCTAAAAGCACCAAGACGATTACAGAGAATGAGATTAAGCCTGCAAAGATATAATTTTGAGTTGGTCTACAAGAAAGGAAAGCAGATGTATATTGCGGATGCCTTGTCTCGAGCGGCGCTCAAGTCTTCAGTTTCGGAAGGTTCCGAAAAAGATGAAGTATATGGAGTTGCAGAACTTGAGGAATTATTAATGGAAATGGAACAGATAAACGTGATTAAAGACATAAAAGACGTCCACATTTCGGAACAACGGATTGAGCAAATCAAAATAGAAACAAAAAAAGATAAAACTCTTCAAAAATTATTAAATATAGTTTTAAATGGTTGGCCGACAGAAGCAAACGGCTTAGACACAGAATTTAAGCATTATTGGACATACAGAGAAAAAATCACCACTCAAGATGGTCTATTACTGAAAGGAGATAGTATAATCATTCCAACAAGTCTCCGACCATTAATTCTGAAACGAATACACTTCAACCACCAAGGGATAGAAGCATGTATGAAGAAGGCTCGGGATACTATTTACTGGCCGAATATTAATCATCAAGTAAAAGACATATGTTCCACCTGTGAAATTTGCCGAGCTAACCAACTCAACCAACGAAGCCCGTCTTTACAATGTCCAGTGTTGCCGAACGTTCCTTTTCAACGAGTCGGTCTTGATATTTTTGAAAGCACTAGGTATTGCCAAACAAAATTTTTTGATAACCGTTGACTTCTTTTCAGATTTCTTTGAAGTTGATGAGTTGCCTTCAATGACAACACAGTCGATCATAGCAATCTGCAAGAAAATTTTTAGCAGACATGGCATACCACAGATTGTGAATACAGATGGAGGAACACCATTTATAAGCGAGCAGTTTCAAATTTTCTCAAAGCAATGGGAATTTCAACATGTGAGAAGCTCTTCACATCACCAACAGGGGAATGGCAAAGCTGAGTCGGCGGTGAAAATAGCAAAGAACCTGATGACAAAAGCAAAACAATCTAAAAACTGTTTTTGGAAGATGCTTCTAGACCATCGTAACACCATCAATCACATTGGATCTAGCCCCGTGCAACGGCTTATATCTAGAAGAACAAGATGCTCCATTCCAGTCATACTAGCAAAATTGCGGCCACAAACCCAAAATGATGTCAAGGAACAAATTATTCAGAGAAGACAAATAGCTAAAAAGTATTACGACCGAAAGTGTGTTTCATTACCCAAGTTAGAGATGGGACAGGATGTTATGGTACAGTTGAAAAAGTCACGTGATGACGTATGGTCTAAAGGAGTCGTAGTCAATCCAGTCACAGAGAGGGCAGCTACAGTTCGAGTAGGTGATACAGAATATTTACGCAATCGCCAGCATATTCAAAACATCCCCGCAGTATGTTCACCACCAATGAATGAATCAACACCAAAGCAAATAAGTTATCTCCAAAATCAAAGCTCACCAAAGACAGTGCCAAATGAACCAGAAGGACTTCCTATAGCTCAAAGAAAAGCAAAAAGGACCGTGAAGCTACCACAAAGATATGCAATGTAAAAAAAAAAATTGTCAACAGAAACAAATTGAATTTTAATGTATAGATTATGCTTGTATAGATTATGCTTTTTGAACTTTCGAAATTTGAATTCTCAAAGTAATACAGTTTAAATTATTTTAAGTCTATTTCATTTTATTTTATAACTTTGTTCGAACATTAAGATTAAAATAGAAAAGGGGAGATGTTGTAGTATTTGTAAGGGCCTATATACCTATGTACTTCCATATTCTAAAGTAAATAACATTATGTACATATATTGAATTATATTATTTTCGTATTCCTGAAGTCAGTTGTTAATAAACTCGCAAGTATTAAAGACGTGTTTTACTGCTTAATACATAACACAACACTGATTTTAGCGATAGAGATATTACCGCCGCTAAGTTAGAAACGGCCAATGGCTCTTACTGGCTAGTGTCGGCGTATCTTAGCCACGACCACCTCGGCCCCCTCCCTGGACAAACACTAGAGAGGATTATCGCTCAGGCAGAACGGCAGATCAGCCTCATAATTGGGAGTGATGCTAACTCCCATCATACAGTATGGGGAAGTACTGACATAAATGACAGAGGTGAGTCTCTTTTTGATTTTATTCTAAGTACTAACCTTATCGTAAGTAATATTGGAAATGAACCCACATTCATTACTAAAAATAGACAAGAGGTATTAGATATAACTCTTGTCTCTGACACCATTCATCACATGATTATGGATTGGAAAGTATCGGAAGAACACTCGTTCTCCGATCATAGATATATCCTATTCCATCTAAATGATGAACCTCCTAATAACCATACAGTTTTTCGCAATTGTCGGAGAACTGACTGGTCCAAATATAGGAATACACTAGAAAGTCTAATCAAACCTAAACTTCTTAGTCCTCCTTCCAATATACATGAACTTGACAGTAAAGTCAAAAATCTTACCTTAGCCCTTAATAAATCCATGTCAATCTCCTGTCCACTTACTCATGTAAGGGGAAAAAGGAAACCACATTGGTGGAATTCGGGGCTCGAATCAATTAGAAAAAGCTGTAGGAAGCTTTTCAATCGTGCAAAACGCACTAGAAATGCGTCTGACTGGGACTCCTACAAAGAATCCCTAAAATTATACAAAAAAGAATTGAGGATATCCAAAAGAGCCTCCTGGAGGACTTTCTGTGATGGCATAGAAGAAACCTCCGAAGCATATAGGCTAAGGAAAATCCTCTCTACTAATCCAATGATGCCTAGCTTCTTGAAAAATGCTGATGGCTCATGGACCAACTCTTGCGAAGAATCGCTAAACCTGCTCCTAGATACACATTTCCCAGGTAGCTCACAAATGGTTAATAACACTGTATATATTGTATCCAATGACATATTAAATTATCCACAAGGGTTCATCACAAGGGAAAAACTACAATGGGCAATCAACAGCTTCAAACCATACAAATCAGCGGGTCCAGACGGCATTATACCAGCCGAACTTCAAGAGGCCATTGACATTATTATGCCAATGTTAGAGATGCTCTTTAATAGTTGCCTAAAACTAGCCCACATTCCTGCATCATGGAGAGAAGTTAAAATTGTATTTATACCCAAAGTGGGAAAATACTCCCATGTAGAACCAAAAGATCTCAGACCTATTAGTCTATCATCATTCCTTCTCAAAACTTTTGAGCGACTGATTGATATCCATTTAAGAACAAGCATCGATGCCAGACTCCTATCTAAGGCTCAACATGCATACTGCAAAGGGAAATCAGTGGAAACAGCTCTCCACACATTGGTGCGTACCATTGAGTACTCCCTACACCACAAAGAGTATACTATGGTTGCTTTCCTTGATAAACAAGGCGCTTTTAACAATGTTGACACATCTGCAATCACGTCTGCACTGTCATCCCTGAAGGTAGATAGTTCGCTTGGAGAATTGATACACCAAATGCTGACTAGCAGAATTATTAATTCAAAGCTGGGTGGATTTTCTGCAAGACGGTATGTCAGTAGAGGTACGCCGCAAGGTGGTGTCCTATCCCCCCTTCTTTGGAACTTGGTAGTGAATGAGGTGCTAAAGTGTCTGGAGTCGGAGGGTCACAGAGTGATTGCTTATGCAGATGACATTGCTATTGCTATATCAGGCAAGCACCCTGAAACCTTAAAAGATCTCTTACAAAACGCCCTAAAGAAGCTAACAAAATGGGCCGATCGATGTGGACTGGGTGTAAACCCCCACAAAACAGACCTTGTCCTTTTCTCCAGGAAATATAAAATTCCTCCTATAGACCCCCCTTTTATCAAAGGTATACCACTAACTTTCACAGAAGAAGCGAAATATCTGGGTCTTATTTTAGATAAAAAGTTAAGTAGGAAACCTAACATTCAGGAAAGAGTTAGAAAAGCCACAGTGGCACTCTTCTCATGCAAAAAAGCCATTGGGAAAAAATGGGGTCTCCAACCCCGCATTACTCATTGGCTCTATACATCAGTAATCAGACCTATTCTAACATACGGTGTGGTGGTATGGTGGACCGCTCTAGATAAAACAACGTATTGTGATAAATTGAGTAAGGTTCAACGTTCAGCATGTCTGTGCATGAGCGGAGCACTTCGTACGACTCCTTCAGCTGCACTAGACATTCTGTTCCATCTCTCACCTCTCGACATTTTTGGCAAACAGACGGCTGCAAACACAGCCATTCGTCTTACGGCCTCGTCGCAGTGGATCAATAACGCAATTGGTCACTCCATTATTCTGAACTCATTCGGATCAATTCCCAGTAACATCAACTACACCATCCCAAAGTTACAGTTTGATAAAAACTTCCAGGTAACCATCCCCTCCAGATCCAGCTGGGAGGATTCGGCATTGTTGAATAACGAATCTATTGATTTCTACACTGACGGATCAAAAACTAGTGACGGGGTTGGTGGAGGTGTATACTGAAACAGACTAAATCTAAGTCTCTCTTTTCGCCCTCCCAATCACTGTAGCATATTCCAGGCGGAACTATTGGCGATAAAAGAAGTCCTATCTTGGCTTAAGAAAAACGTGATATCAAACACGGATATCCGCATATTTTCAGATAGCCAAGCAGCCATTAAATCACTGGACTCTGTCTCTACCAACTCAATAACAGCCTTCAATTGTCATCTCTCATGGAGATGGCACAGCAGTTTAAAATTCACCTTTGTTGGGTGCGGGCCATAGAGACATTCCAGGAAATTGTATGGCTGACGAACTCGCCAAAGAAGGAACAATGCTAACTATTTTACCAGACAGGTTAAATATAGGCACTCCTATCGCTACATGTGAACTAATGCTGAAGCAGGATGCTATACAGAAAACAAACCTCAGGCGGAACAACATCACCACCTGTTCGGCGACGAAACAGATTTGGCCAACACTGAATCTGAAGCGCTCTAAATGTTTGATAGCTTTAAGCAGATCACATATCTGCTCCATAATAGGTGTCATAACAGGACACTGTCTTATAGGCAAGCAACGCAACGCGGCTTGGTGTTTACTCTAATGACTTTTGCAGAAGCTGCATGGACGAAGAAGAAGAGGAATCGATTCCTCACCTTCTTTGCACATGCCCTGCTTTATCTTAAAGACGCAGACTCCATCTTGGAGACTTCTACTACAATGATCCTAGTGATCTGACAAATATAGATATAAATAATCTCGTTCGCTTCGTAAGAAGCTCCAAGTGGTTCAACGACTAGTGAGGAAGTCCCCTAGATTCAATGTGGTATCACAATGGACCAAAGCATGGTCTAAGTGAGTCGGCTCTTGCTGGCTACCACGTAAACCTAACCTAACCTAACTATATACCCTAAAAATTTTAAAGACGGTATGCAAAAATTAAAAACGTATGGCTCTAAATCGGCACCTAAAACTGTGTCGATAAATCTCTGCCAAGTCGCAGGTGAATTTTGAAGCCCGAACGGCATTCTTCTAAATTGGAAAAGACCCGTCCCAGGTACTGTAAGGGCAGTATAAGGCTTTGATTCTTCCTCCATAGGAATCTGCCAATATGCTGACTTTATATCTAATGAGGAAAAGAACCTTGCACCTCGGAGTCTATCTAAAATTGAATTAATGTATGGTAATGGATAAGCATCTCTATCTGTATTTTTATTTAGTTTTCTATAGTCTACACAAAACCTAAAAGACCCATCCTTCTTTTTAACTAACAGTATTGGAAATGACCAAGCACTTGTCGATCTCTCAATAACTCCTGCTTCTAACATTTCGTTCAATTCTTTGTCAATATGTTCCTGCATTGCCGGAGAAACCGGATAATACCGTTGCTTAATCGGTTCCACCGACGTCCTAATCTTGTGCTCAACCATTGTTGTGCACCCTAAGCCCTCAGGCATTTTCCTAAACGAATCTGCTATAAGATCTTCTTACATTTTTATTTCCCTACCACTAAGTTCAGAACGACAGGGTTCACCTTGACGCGGTGAGGAGGCTTATGTTGAAATCCTCAGCTGGCCAGCTGTGGACTTGCATTCCTTAAGTCTGCCTAACCTATGACAAACATGACGGATACAATGAAAACGAACAAAAATCTAGCGGGGATATACGCTAAAGTGTCGGCAGAAGTCACGGCTACCGGCGAGGGCAAGAAGCTAAGTCGCCAGCGACAAAAACACTTTTATACAAGAACGACAAAGACGAAAAGGACATACCAGTGACAATGACGGACGAGGAAGAGGACTTGCTTCTCAACCCTTTTGCCAATCTCGGGGTAGAGGATGGGGCCAGCATCTGTACGGTCGACAGTGACGATGTCATTGACTGCTATTCAGTTGCCAGCTCCAACCTCTCAGGACTGTAGGAAGACGGTCAAACGACTTGGCACAAAGAGTTGGGAGGAACTTGACGAAAGAGACCGTAAACGATTACAAAACGCACGTGCGTTTCTGCAGAAGGAGTTTCCAATGAGGAATGAACCACAAATTCATAATTCAAAAGAGGCTCCTCCTGGGGAAAACACCAGCGTTAGTGGATTGATGGGACCGCCGCCCTCGCGTGTTGGCAATACCCATACCAAGGTAAGGACGATCCCCTCATCCACCCCGACAAAGACTGACCTAAACGTACCAACGGACCAAAAGGAACCAACTGCCGAGATATCCGATCCATCTGCCAGACGTTGTGGGGAGCCCATAGCTTCCTCGAGCCTGACGGGTGGTAAGATACCAACGGGAGAGGTAGGCAGGAAGATGGAGCAATTGAGGAGCTTGCAAGGCCGTAGCCAAACTTGCAAATCAGTTACCCCCACCTCCTCGCTACCAGGGCAATCCGACTTACGGACAGCCCCAGCTAAGGTACACACCTATAGATTACCTGGCACACCACACAGGCGTTGTAAGGAGCCGTTGTCACCTTCGGGCCTGGATGGTGATAAGGTAACTCAGGGTGAGGTAGGGGGAAGCAGTAAACTCCTAGGTTGCACGCAGGGCCCCAGTCCCACTTGTAACCTGGATGAGTCGTGCTCCTCCCAGCCAGGTGACCGTACTGGGAGCACTATACGTAACAAGGACACGACAACCGAGGTGAATCAATCCAAGCAATGCAAAGCAACACCTGCTATGCAGCGCAAGGTGAAGAGAATCCTCGGTGACAAACAGATACAACGACGACAATTACGGAACGCTGAGAGGACTGTCCGGCATCTAGCCGCTAAAAACCCTGAAACCTTAACGGCTAAGGAGCGGCTGGCTCTGGACAGATCCAATCAACGACTCTAGACGACACAACTAACTAAGAACATAAACAGGACTATTCCAAGCCCTAGGAACCCCGCTACAGGAGCGTCTATAGGGGGAACCCCCACTGACCCACAAGCTGTCACGGGTTCATCCAAAAGGGCAAGGAACGACACAAACACACCGACGAAATCACCGACGAACAAAAACAAAAAAGCTGAGATGGGTGAGAAGACCAAGGATGGCACGGAAGTGGTAGTGATCCTAGATCACAAGTCAATACCGCTTCTCCGGCAGATCGATTTTAAGGTGCGCGTCGGTATAAATCGATGCAAGTTGCGGCTGCTACCCTCCATAAAAAAGGTAATTAAGGGGGGGGGGATTCTTTAAAACTTATGAAATTAATTCCAATCCATCTCCATCATAGTAAAGCTGCCAGCGCCAACCTAGTCAACATCATGGAGAGTATACAAATAGACATATTGCCCTGATTCAAGAACCCTGGTTTGCAGGTGGCAGAATCAAGGGCCTACACTCCAAAGAACTGTCACTGTACAAGACCACAAATGTAGGTATTAACAGCAATATCAGAGCCTGTATCGTAGCAAGAAAATAGATTAATCTCTTTCTTCTATCCACATACAGTTGTATAGACCAAACAACGGTATAGTTAGAACGCGCCGGACTCCCACCACTCATCATAACATCATGCTATATGCCTGGGGATGGGATCGAAGGACCACCGGCTGAAATAACCAAGCAACTCCTCCAACGTGTTGCATTAAGGAAATGGGATGCCGTTGTGAGCTGCGACGCCAACGCCCACCATTTACAATGGGGCAGCACCGATACCAATGTAAGGGGTGAGTTGCTTTTTGAATTTATTATTGAGAACAACATTCTAGTAGCGAATAGAGGCAAAGAACCCACCTTCGTTACTAAAAATCGCAAAGAGGTATTCGATGTAACTTTCTTAAGTAACTCGGATACTATCAGCATTGACCACTGGAAGGTGTTGAAAGAAGAATCCTTCTCTGACCATAGGCTCATAGAGTTTTCAATACCTGACACCCTTGACCCCCGCAAACCTTTTAGAAATCTCAGGAAGACCAACTGGGAAAATTTCAATAGGGAAGTAGGGACTGAAATTCACAAACTCGATACTAACGAGTTGTTAGAACCTGTATCCATAGATACTGCTACATATAGCCTTACTGAAATTCTTGGTAAAGCCTTCGAAAGAAGCTGCCCTTTAAAACCTTGCGGACAGGGCAAAAAGAAACCACCCTGGTGGACAAGTGAGCTTGGCAACATTAGGAAAGAGACGAGGAGACTCTTCAATGTTGCCAAGCGCACAAGAACAGACAATGACTGGGAGATTTATAAAAACAGTCAAAAGAAATTCAAAACTGAAACACAAAGAGCCAAGCGAAGCTCGTGGAGAAATTTCTGCAGTCAAGTTGAAAACACTAACCAATCAGCAAGACTCAGGAAAATCCTTTCGAAAGCACCAACCGTCCTAGGTTCTCTTAAAGAAACCAATGGACATTGGACAGGATCGTGTAGCGAAACTCTAGAACTGTTGGTCAATACCCACTTTCCTGGCTGCACCTCTAACGGGAATAACGACTCACAAGCGGAGTCTTACTTACTTACTTTAGATGGCGCTCACAGCCCAGGATGGACTACGGCCTCAACCAACAAGCCCCTCCAGCCAGCTCGGTCCCTAGCTAGCTGCCTCCAGTTACGCACTCCAAGTTGGTTGAGGTCGTTTTCCACTTGTGTGCGCCACCTAAGGTGGGGTCTTCCTCTGCTGCGCAGACCGTCAGGGGTAGATTCGAAGACTCGTCGGGCTGGTGCGTTGGTGTCCATACGCTCCACGTGTCCCAGCCATCTCAGCCGCTGAATTTTCAGCTTCTTGACCAGGTCGACGTCGCTGTAAAGCCCGTAAAGCTCGTTATTATATCTTCTCCTCCATACTCCATCGATACAGACTGGACCGAAGATCACCCGAAGAATCTTCCTTTCAAAGCACCCAAGCAGATTCTCATCCGTTTTTGACAGGGTCCATGCCTCTGCCCCATATAGCAGGACCGGGATTATTAGGGTCTTATATAAGGTCTCCTTGGTTCTCTGAGAGAGGGCTTTATTACTTAGGTGCCTTCTTAGCCCGAAGAAACAGCGATTGGCAAGAGTAATTCTTCGTTTGATCTCTGCGCTGATGTCATTTTGCGATGTTTCAGTGGAGCCCAGGTAGACAAAGTCCTTGACGACTTCGAAGTTGTATCTATCCATCGTGACGTTTTGCCCGAGCCGACGATGTTGAGATTCCTTTCTCGATGATAGCATATACTTCGTCTTGTCCTCATTAACAGCCAAACCCATTTTCGCCGCCTCCGATTCAATACTTGCAAACGCGCCGGTAACAGCTCGCTTCGTTCTCCCAATGATGTCAATATCATCTGCATAAGCAAGTAGTTGAACAGACTTTTGAAAAATTGTACCTCTGTTGTTGACTTGCGAGTTGCGTACAATTGCTTCAAGAACGATGTTAAACAGGTTGCATGATAACGCGTCGCCTTGCCTCAAACCTTTCTCGACATCAAAGGGTTCGGTGGTGTTCTTGCCGACTTTGACGGAGCAGCGAGATTTCTCCATCGTCATCCTGCACAAGCGGACGAGTTTGGCAGGGATGCCGAGATGCGCCATGGCTCTGAATAGCTCGTCTCTGTCTACGCTATCATATGCGACTTTAAAATCGATAAAGAGGTGGTGTGTATCGATTTGAAACTCCTGGGTTTTTTCCAAAATCTGTCGGAGTGTGAACATTTGATCGACGGTTGATTTGCCGGGCCTAAAACCACACTGATAGGGGCCGATCAGATCGTTGACAAACGGTTTTAAGCGATCACACAGTACAGATGACAAGATTTTGTATGCGACGTTGAGGAGACTTATACCTCTGTAGTTGGAACAGGTCAGAGCATCTCCTTTCTTGTGGATGGGGCACACTATACCGAGGTTCCATTCATCGGGCATACTTTCCTCCGACCAAATTTTGGAGATAAGCTGGTGTATACTCCCTACCAAGTCATCTCCCCCTGCTTTGAATAGCTCGGCTGGCAGGCCATCCGCACCAGCAGCCTTGTACGTTTTAAGCTTGGCTATCGCTAACCGCACTTCATTTGGGTCGGGTGGACGGAAATTTTGACCATCATCGTCCAGGTTGAATGGAGTGTTCTGTCTTACAGCGGAATTTTGGCCATCTTCGCCGTTTAGCAGTCTAGAAAAGTGTTGTTTCCAGATCCTCAGCACCGACTGTGTGTCTACCACCATATTCCCACTCTCGTCTCGGCAGGCTTCCGTTCTGGCCTTGTAACCCTGGGTAGTTTGCCTCACCCTTCGGTAGAACTTTCGAACATCCCCCCTGCCGCTACAGTCCTCAATAGACTCGACCGCCCGCTTCGCATGCTCTCTCTTTTTCCTCCTGAGAAGTCGGCGTTCCTCCCTTCGCTTATGCCCGTAGAGCTCCCGGGCTGCTCTCTCAGCAGCTCTGGTTCTAGTCTGCAGCATTGCTTGGTAGGCCTCGTTCTTTGCTTCATGTGCCAGTCTGCATTCTTCATCGAACCAGGAGTTTCGTTGTGGTGGCCTAGTGAAACCCAGCACATCAGTAGCGGCACTTTTGATGGCATTTTGGCAGTGTTTCCATTGGTCCTCTACAGATGATGCTTGTGGCGGGCTTGTTGAGAGTTTAAGAGAGACGTGGTCTGCAAAAGTCCTGGCTATCTCTTGCGATTTTAGCTTCACGACGTTAAATCGTTTTACAGCATCCGCTCGTCGTTGTGGCGCCATAGATATCCGCATACGTACTTGCGCTACCACCAGGTAGTGATCCGAGTCTATGTTGGCACCTCGGAACGTTCGGACATCCAGGATACTGGAAGCATGTCTGGCGTCTATCGCAACATGATCAATCTGGTTGACGGTTCGTTGATCCGGAGACCGCCAGGTCCCTTTGTGTATATTGAGGTGTGGGAATAGAGTGCTTGCTATGATGGCATTTCGCCCCGCCGCGAAATCGATGAGCCTGATTCCGTTACCGGAAGTGTTGTCGTGCAGGCTGTGTCCTCCGACTATCGAACCAAAGATGCCCTCCTTTCCAATCTTGGCGTTGAAGTCGCCAAGAATAATCTTGACGTCGTACTTGGGGCACCTATCATACGTATCCTCGAGGAGATCGTAGAATTCTTCTTTGGTTGAGTCATCCTTTTCTTCTGTTGGGGCATGGGCACAGATCAACGTGATATTTTTGAACTTTGCTTTGATGCGGATTGTGACCAGGCGCTCGCTTACATTTCTGAAGCCCAAGACTTCTTGCCTAAGTCTTCCCCTTACCACAAAACCACAACCAAAGAGCCGCTGACCTTGCTCCTTGCAGCACTCGCCGAAGTAGATGTCACACGTTTTCATCCTTCGGATGCCCTCTCCATCCCATCGCACTTCCTGGATAGCTGTTACATCAGCCCTTAGCCTATCCAGGTTCTCCACTAGTTGTTCGGCTGCACGTGGCCTGTTTAGGGTCCGTACATTCCACGTGCAGATCCGAAATTCATTGTCCTTGTTTCGTTTGCTGGGGTCGTCAACATTGAAATCATCCATATCCGAGGCTTGTTGTCGTCTCGGAGTCAAGCGGAGTCATGTACAGGAAATACAGCTCCAACGGATTTGATTACGGAGGAAAGGATAAAATGGGCTTTCAACTCCTTCTCGCCGTACAAATCACCCGGGTTGGACGGTATTTTCCCCATGATGCTACAAAAATGCGTAGACCATGTTATCCCACACTCAAAAAACATATTCCTTAGTAGCCTTAAATGGGGATATGTACCTGAAGCGTGGCGCGAAGTCTAGGCAGTTTTCATTCCGAAAGCTGGTAAACCTAGTCGTACGGGTGCTAAAGACTTTAGACCCATCAGTCTCACGTCGTTTCTCCTAAAAACTTTCGAGAGACTCATAGATATTCATATACGCAGCACATTGAGCCCGGAAGTCATTTCTCCAGCTCAACATGCTTATACAAAAGGTAAAAGTGTAGAGACAGCATTACATAATGTCGTCAGCACGATTGAAAAAACTCTTAAAGACAAAGATTATACCCTCGCTGCGTTCCTAGATATTGAAGGAGCTTTCAACAATGTCAAAAACCAAGCGGTAGAAGAGGCGCTCGTAAATTTAAACGTGAATAGCGTCATCATCAGATGGATCATGTTCATGCTAAAAAACAGATCAATCAACTCAGAGTTAGGAGGAGTACAGATTAAGGTATCTACTTCCAGAGGAACTCCACAAGGTGGAATTCTCTCTCCGCTTCTCTGGACTCTCGTGATGAACGCAGTCTTGCTAAGACTTAGGTATAGTGGAGTCAAGGTAATTGCATATGCGGATGACGTAGCATTACTAGCGACAGGTAAATTTCCCTCCACAATTAGTGAACTTATAGAAAATTCTCTATCAATTGTGAACACCTGGACTAAGAAATGCGGACTATCGGTTAATCCGCAAAAAACCGAACTTGTCCTCTTCACAAACAAAAGGAAAATACCTACTTTTAGAACCCCCTCTATTGAAGGGACCCAGCTTACAATCTCCGATCACGCAAAATACCTTGGTGTGATTTTAGACAAGAAGCTTAACTGGAGTCTCAACATTAAAGAAAGAACCAACAAAGCCATGCTTGCATTCTATTCCTGTAATAGGATTTTTGGTAAAACCTGGGGACTAAGTCCAAAAATCATCAATTGGATGTACAGTACACGGCCATTGTCAGACCTGTACTGACATATGGTAATGTAGTCTGGTGGAATGCATTAGAAAAGGCTTCCAACCTTAAAATCATGACCAAAGTTCAAAGAATGGCATGTCTTGGAATCACTGGGGCTATGAGATCCACCCCAACAGCGGGCTTGGAAGCATTACTCAACCTGAAACCCCTTGATCTATACGTGCAAGAATCGGCTGCCAAAAGCGCACTTCAGCTCAGCCAAACAGGTAGTGGAAACAAAATGGTTTTGGTCATGCGCAGATTCTACAGAAATTCATGGGAAATAGGATAAGCACTGACTACTTATTACCCCGTTTAGACTTTCATATCCCGTTCACAACCGCCTTTCCAAGCAGAGAGGACTGGCAAACTAGCGTTCCATCAACCTGCGCATCGATGGTTTCAATATATACCGACGGCTCCAAGATGGATGCTGGGGTTGGTGCGGGCTTCTTTTCAGAAACTCTTGGACTAGCCAGCTCATTCAGACTGCCTAACTACAGCAGTGTCTTCCAAGCTGAGGTTTGGGCAGTGGCAGAAGCTGCCAAACAGGTCTCAATGATGGCAATACCACGAGCTGATATCACCTTTTTCATTGATAGCCAAGCAGCAATAAAAGCTATCTCTGCCATTGAAATCAAATCGATGCTTGTAAATTGCTGTCGCGAAGAGCTCAGGGTTCTTGGCACACAGCACAACGTAAGGCTCTGTTGGGTTCCTGGTCACAGTGGTATTCCAGGCAACGAGAGTGCTGATGAACTGGCAAGAACTGGTTCAACACTTGAGCCAGCTCAGACAGAGTCAGTAGTCCAGACCCCACTTTGTATTCTCAAACAAGAAATCGAGGGTAAAGTTCTATCTACAACAAATAGAAGATGGAGCTCACTCGATACCTGCGTCATTACTAGGAAGTTATGGCCAGTATTTAATAATCAAAGAACTAAAGAGATCATAAAATTGAACAAAAAGTCACTCTCTCTTCTTGTGAGTATCACCACAGGTCACAACCTATTGGGCTACCACAAGAAAAAGATGCAACTTATCTCGGATGACTTATGCAGAGGCTGTAGTGACGAGGAAGTTCAGGAAGATACCCTTCATTACCTCTGTCACTGCCCTGCGCTGTCATCTGAGAAGCAGACTCCTGGGGAAACACTTCTTCGACGATTTAGTGGAACTCTCTGATATTCCTAGCAAGAATCTCTTAAAGTTCATTAACGCTACTAAATGGCTCGAAAGTCTCTAATATCCCGTCTACAAACCGACCTCACAATTACTGAACAAATGCAATGATGACTGTAAGACGCACACATTCCTACGGGAGTGGCAATAAAGGAGTTAGGGCAGCTAGCCTTACACCAATCTTGCCACTCATGCGGTGAATGTGAGTGTCATTTGAATCTGTGATGGCCGTTCCTCCACAAGATCGATAAAATTCTCTTGTGGTAGGGAGCGACCCTCTCGATTCACCCCAGCCTTGACATAACAGAGCAAACTTACACCATAACCACTGACCTATCAAACCCACCCACCAGGCGTTGTGGGGAGCCAATTGCTCCTCCGGGCATGGTGGGGGGAATGATCCACTCAGTGGGGGTAAAGGAGAGGAACACGCCCTCAAATGACAGCGGTGACGCAACCTCCCCTCAACCCGGTGTCAATGCTTCTGACGACAGCTACTGGAACCCCCCCGTTAGCCTTAAGCAGCTGCTTGCTGAAATCTATCCCCTTTAACGGGATATATCATGTCTTGTTTTTTAGCATAGGTTTCCTCTTTTTAACAGGGTATCACAATGGATCTACATTGATCTAAGTGTGACGGTAACAAGATCTACTGTCAGCCCACTAACCTAACCTAACCTATGTTCATAACGTTCTGTAATAGAACAAATCGAAACCGGCTGTTCCGAAAAATTCCACTCACGATTTCTTAAATCCGGGACAATACCCGATAAGGCCCAAAAATCTGCCCCTAAAATAACCGTGTGTGGTAATGTTGGTATGACAAGACAGTCAATGAGTACTGCCTTGTCTTCTACTATTATTGGAAGAGATAAAGTCCCTAAAACCTCGACGCCCTTTCCATCTGCTAATCGTACGCAGCGAACTATACCTATCTGTCTTTACTGAAAGACCTAAATTCTGAAGAATTTTCCAAGAATCCCTGCCTATAATAGTTCTAGAAGCTCCTGAATCTAATAAACCCTAGAACCATAAATACTAACTGTTAAAAATGATCTCCTATTATTTCCGTTTGCCTCTAAAGTAAAACCTAAATGAACCTGATTCGCCAACTGGTTACCAGCAGGTAACCTCTTCAATTCCTGCGAACTTCCCGCCCTGCTGGCGCGAGAGCCCGTTGCCCATTTCCCGAACAGCGACGCCAATTTTGTCTGCTGACACCTAACTCACCACAACCGAAACAACGCCTAGAGCGAAACACCTATTTGCAAAATGGCCTGTACCATTGCAATTAAAACATCTCATAGAAGAACGTTAATTAGAAGAAGGGGCCTGACGAGCAGTTTGGTTGTTCTCTGCAACAACCGAAACTGTTGGAGTTTCCAAACCTACATAAGCTAGATCCGGTTTTAGCAGATTCCTATTATTCCTAACACTAGGTGGTGGAAGATACGACTCCACATTTGCCCTAACTGCTTCTAAGCAACCAGATCGGATACGCAACTTGGTTTCGACAAACCAAGTTGAGTTTGATAGAAAGGTGTCAAGTTCCTCTGAATCATTGACAACTTCCTACTTTCCGAAATTTGCTCAGTTAACCTACCAAACAAGTTCTGCATTGTCGCCACATAGACCCCGATGGTTTCATCTTGGTCACTTCTCATCAAGAAGTGAATCATCATAATTCGGTGGTAAGAACTCCAGCTTTAACTCTCTGACGAGTTCTGGCCACGAATTGATTGAAAGCCTAATCGCCCTATACCAAATAAGAGCTTTTCCTACAAAAAGCTCAACTGCTGCATTAAAAAGTTGGGTTTCCGAAACCCCCCTAGCTGACCGCATTTCCTCGACCCTTTCTAAAAACGAGTTCACTGAAGCACCACAGCGCTCACTAGTGAACTTCACATCCCATTTCGAAATATTTTGAAATTTCTCCTTACTAACTATGACTTGTTCTACAGTTCGATTACCCTGGCTACCGCTATCCCTATTTTTGTCAACTGCCTCTCCTAAGCCTATCGGTGTACCGGCAGAAGTAACCGACTTTCTCCCCTGAGGTTCAGCTGAACGCTGGTTTTCAACCTCTTTTGTTTCCTCTAGTCCCTGTTTCTGGTTCTTTTTATTTTTCTATTCATCTATTTCATCTTCATCCTGATCAATTTCATTTTCATCCTCACCCCCTTCTAATTCTGACATAGCCATAATTATTTTATTTTTCAAAGCCTGTCCACACTTCTCCTGTGTTTCATTTTCTGGAATAGCCCTATCTATTCTTCGTAAACAAAATTCTATCTTAGTTAATATTTTTAAATATTCCTTCGAAGTTTCCGACTTCGGAGGATTTTCTAAAAGTTTCCCTATTACTACTAATTTCTTCTCCACAGCCACAGAATCCTCTTCAAATTTAAAAGGGTAGCTGGGAGGTACAAAAGAATTCCTACGTTCTAGTTTTAATGCTGCCCTAAGCGTCTTGCGCATCTCATCAACTGCCCCTACCGTTAACCCTCGACATTGTATTTCATATGTAATTTCATCTTGTGACAATCACCTGACTAGCCTCCATTTTAAATTTAAAAAAATTAACAAAACAAAAAAATTTTAAATTTAAAATAATTTAAAAAAAATAACATGTAAATTAAAAAAAACTAAAATGCACTTTGGCAACTCTGAAAGACTTCCTGGTAAAATCACAAAACAATTATCTAAATAAAAAAAATTCAAAAATTAAAACTTCGAAATGGTCGGTGTAAATAGCAAAAAAAAAAAATTCAAAATTAATTTTAATGCACGTTGGCAACCCTCAGAAAACACACCCAGAAAACACACCAGAAAAATACCAAAATTAAAAAAATAAGAGCTTTTCCTACAAAAAGCTCAACTGCTGCATTAAATCACGATTCTTTTGAATTGAAATAAATGAAAAAAAAAAAACAAAAACAATAAAAAAAAAATTCTTACTCGAAGGCAATGATTTGTTTACCACCACTTGACACTTCTCCTATTCCACTTTTCCTATGACGTATTATGTATGTTATGTAGGAACGTATCCAAAATTAATTTCCACAAAAAACTTCCTCTTCAATCTACCGTCATGTATTTGCACATATATATAATATGTATGTAAATATATGCCATATGTCCTTGAAATGAATGCACCAAGATTTCAAACTTTTTACCTATGAAAAGAAAAAAAAACACCAAGTAAATTTTTTATGAATTGAATAGAATTTACACAAATCACTTCCCTAAATCCACAAAAAAATAAAAAAGCAATACGCAATGGCGAAAATGCAATTCGTGTACTTTTTTTCAGCCAACAACAAAACACAAGAAAGCCCCACGTTTGGACGCCAATTGTTATGTTACGTGCATTAAAATTAATTTTATTACGCGAAGGGAATTTAACTTTAGGATATTTACTATTTATGATGGAAGAACAACAATCTGCATTATACAATTGGATTAACGAATCCACAAATTAATCAAACAAACGAATTTTTAACAAATAAAAGCACAAAAGCCGGCGTGCGCCGCGAAGAAGAAAATCGGAGTAAATGACAACTGTCAAAAAGTAGACGATGAGCGCGTTTAATGAATTTCATAACAGGTAGCACATACAAAGTGCTGCCACCAGGTAGCTCAGCGATGGGGTGGGTTCAGCGACGTGTGGGGTTTTATTAATCGAACCGCGATTAATAAAATGAATCAAAAAGTGCATCAAAATAATAATGATGGAAAAAAAATATTTACAGGGTGTACCTGAAATAAAATGGGCGCCAGTGATTTTTTTTTTTTTTGAAGTAAAGGAAATCACAAACCTTTTGGAACGAAGAAAAAAAAATACAACGACGAAGAATTTTGAATTAAAAGAATAAATTTGAAGTTTAAATGAAAAGTTTTTTTAATGATTTTAAATTGCTTGGGAAACCTTACAAGCAGGATTAAAACCCAAGATCTTTTAGAAAAAATTACAGAACAAAAGATTAATTTAACGGGTCGCAAGTTCCGCTTTTTTCGGAAAAGGTAACGAAACGAAAGCTAAACAATTATCAAAAATTTCCAACACAATTTTAACACTAGATTTTTTTTAATACTTAGCTTCCCAATTTACTGCCAAATTCTCATTCCTATGAGGCCAATTTTTCCTCCTCGTTTTCTCCAGTTCTCTCTCCTCCACTTTTCAACTTTTTCAAATTAATTTTCCACACCTTTTTCGCAGTGGAAAATAATTCTAACTTTTTGAAATCTACTCTAATCTAATTTAAATTTCTTTTATCAGTTTTCAAAACTTCCTTTTTCGCTATCTCAAGAATATCCAGTTCACTCTATAGACGGGTAAGAAGTGTCCCCCCAGGCTTTTACCTTGCCTGGGCGACCGCTTCCTTTTTCCAATGCCCAAGTGCTTTCAGCCAATCAGTAAGCGTGGATTTCGATCACGTCATCATTCAGCTAAACTCCGCTTATTTGCTGGAGTGAGCGAACGCAGTTGAGATCCCACCGCCTATCCTACTCGCACCTTACACCCCAGATTTATGCACTAGCATTGCCACTGAATTCGCCGACCTCTGATATCACTTCCGTGGACGGCAATTCAATGGGTGCATTTAGCCATCCTATTCTCACCCACTCAATTATTAAAAGAAAGTTTTGGAAAGTTAAAAAGAAACTCAAATTTCAAACCGTTTTCATTCGTCCCCTTAGAATACCAAATAAAATGACTCTTGCAAAAATGGTGAGAAGCGAACTTCGATTTTAAGTTTCGGAGAGGAGAGTTGGGCAATTATTTTTACTTCGCGATTTTACTCTAACTCGTTGGACTTTCGCGCAGATTTTGGGGATTGGGGATTCGAGTTATATAATTTACTTTAAATAATAGGTTGGGCAACTGCCATTCTCACATAGAGTAACATCATTATCGGGGACCAAAATGTGGCCCGTGCTACTTTAATAGTTTGATAGTGACCAGACCATCTGTCTGTCACTCATAAGGTTATTTGTGCGGACCATCTGTTATACACTCCATTTTATAGTGGACTGCCTGTCGCACCATGGATTATAGGCAACCAGTGTCATTGTATATAAAATCTATAGTACTATCATGGAGTCGTTTTTTTTTACGTTCGGGCTTCTCGTTAGGAGGCGCTGTAGTAGCCACAAATTTTCAGTGCAAAGGTTGAAGACACAGCTATTAGAGCGAGTGAGTTGTTTATTATTGATACTGACAAAAATAATGAGAGTAAACGAGATGTTTGTAATATCATTTTTCGTCATGGCAACGACAAGAATTGTGAGCAAGAAAATAGAAAAACTTGTTTGTATGTAGATGTGAGCTTGTTTGGTTGTGTTGGTTTCGGTTTGATTTGTATGATTTTACGAATAGATTTTTTGCTTGCTTTTATAGCTAGGTATATTATGACCTATATTTGGGTATTTATTTTTGTGTTTTTTTTTTAATTTTGGCGAATATTAAAGTATCAAATCAACGTTTCCGCTATTTAATATTTTAATTCGGAAATTGTGTAGCAATGTTGCAATGTTTCTACATGTACCCATTGTCACAATGTCACATTAAACCGATACAAGGTATGCTCATCAACTGTGTGTTGTTATCCTGCTGCAGGTGTAGCTACCTATATACATAGCTAGGTACATGGATTTTTATTTTTTTGTTTCTTTAGAATTTAATTTAGATAAAACTTTTTTTTTTTTTAATCGTTATTAAACCTTTCTACAAATTATTTTTCCTGTTTTGTTTAGGAACAAAAACAATGGAAAAAAAAAACATTTTATTCCTTAAGGAAAATCTTATTTTCCTCAAGAAATTTTCAAATAAATAAAATTGACTTTATATTAGGTAGGACGTAGATCACAATTTGATAAAAAGTATAATTATTTTCGCTTTTTTCTAAAACGGTTTAGCTGATTCTGATCTAACTGCAGAGTCTGCATAATAAGTATAATGAACCTACAAACCAATTAACTTTAAAAAAATTTAAGATGCGACATTTTTTAAAGATTTTATTAAAATCAATTTTTCTTTTGAAAACTACTTGTTTCGAAAACTACCTGGTCAATTTTTATTAAACATGCAAACAGCTTTTTTTTTATATTCGCCACGTAATTGGAGTAATTAGTTAAAATTCAAACATAAATTATTTTTATTTGTAAAATGTAACTTAAAATAAAAGGTATGGTAAATACCTAAAAAAAGGAAAATCTTATTTTTGTCGACTGCTGCGATTTTAATGAATTTTTATGTTTTGTTAAAAAAAATTTAACACTGCCATTATTAAAAGTAGGTACCTTAATAAAACAGATTTTTTTATTTATGCCCATAGAGAGACTGAGAGCTGTTGAACGGTTTGCTCTAGGTGTCTTATACCACTCCAAATTTTATGAACATGGCTTCAAATATGCCATCATATTGGTGCTAAGACCACCATAATACACCTTCAAAATGCAAATGAGTTAGCAAAGTAAAAATCCAAACATAATTCCATTGGTCTGGCAGCGTTACCGTAGGCCTAACACTACAATTATGCACTTTCAAAATGCACACAATAATAGTTAAAAAAAAAAATAAAAATTAATTTGGTGACACAACACCGTTTGAAGAACTAGGGCCTAGTGATTTACAACTCTTAGCCATTCCTATGTGCGTGCCTGCAAGCAAGGGCGTTCGCAGGATTTCGATTGGGGGGAAAACTCACATTTCATTTTGCTTTTTAAACAAATTATAATAGTAAGTGAAAAAAAAACTGCTATCCAGCTTTGAAAGTAAATAAAGGCTTTTCTTATAAAGATTTAAAAACTTCATTACATGACTCCGAGCAATCAACAATTTTAAGCGACGATAACAAAAAATAAAAAATAACATTATTTCTATTAACAAATACATAATATAATATTTAAAATTGTAAAACACTGTTTTACAAAACTCTGCAAATACATACATATATCTAATAAAAAAAAATTTCAAACATTTTTCAAGACTTTTTTGTTATTATTCGCAGAATTTTGTTAAGCAGAATTTTGAAAGGGAGATTTTGAAAAATAGAAATTTGTAAGCAGAATTTTGACAAAAGACCAAACTTTGACCCAAAAAAACCTCGTAACGTAGAAATAGTAGGTATTCAGTGTTTCTGTTTATAAAAAAACACCGTTTCATTATTCTGACTGAAAAGGTAAATTTTAACAGCTTTGTGCATGCATATTAGAGTCTCCGTTATTTCCCAAACTCATTTTTTATTTGGTTCAGATACCCACTGTATAAAAAGTTTATGCCCTACACTAAATTTATGGACCAAAAAAAAACTCGGCCGAGCTAATTAACCCGTGCATCTAAAGCCATAGTTGTCTGATCAAAAACTTGGGAAATAAGGGTGTATACATACATATATCTACATATGTATAAATGTACATACATAGGTACGCACAGCCGAAAAAATAACCTTCTCTGAAATTTTACAAAAAATAAAACAAAAATTAACTTTTATTTGACGAAGTAATCAGAATAAAAATAATATAAAAATAATAAAATAATTCAAAACTCTGAACATATTATCAACAAAATATCCTCATCCCCATATAGTTTTGTTTTTGTTCTGTATTTCAATTATGCGAAATATAATCTTCAGCATAGCTTAAAAAAATAATCGTCCTTATAAACAAAAATAAAAAAAAAACAACAAATACCTTTGAATAAAAATATACATACATGCATACATACTTACATTTTTTCCATGCCTTGTAAACAAATTTCAAAACTAAACAGAATATGTATTGATGTCGTTATGGATACCGATACAAACAGGAAAAATTTAATAAATAAAAATCCCCTTTGAATCGATTTCTGTATACAAAAAATATAAAACAACAACAAATGTATGAGAGAATACAAAACTAACAAACAGCTAACAAATAATGCAAAAAAAAATCTTTCCCCCTTGAACCCTCAATAAATTCGTTCGCAATGTTCTGCTTCTTCTATTATTCCCATTTCCTTCATGTTATTATATTCTATACAAAACTTATTTTACACTTTCCTTCTTGTTATTATATTCTATACAAAATCGTTCTTTTTTTTTCTCCCTCGAACTCTCACAAATTTAGTATACAGTATTCTCGTTCTTCTATTCAAGATACAAACCCTGCAAAAATCTTAAATGGAAAAAAAGAGAAAATGTCGGTCACCTCACTAGGTGACGCCCTAATCGTTCATCGACGTGATAGTACTATAGATTTTATATACAATGCCAGTGTGGCCTACCTGTCACACAAATTAATCCGTCAACCACGAAGAACTGTTTTGGTTGCTTTTCCAATATGCTTAAGAGCCGGACTCTGGTTGATGGATACCAGGCTTCAGCTGCACTCCAAAAGCATTTTAGAACTGCAACGGGAAGGAAAGGTGAAAAATAGATTGGGGAAGAAAGAGTAGGTAAGTGAAACTTGTTGTGGTAAATTTTACCGCAACACTTTAAAATTCGAAAAACTTTTTTTTTAATGTGGAATTTTAGAAGATGATTCCAAAAAAATTGAATATCTGCTGTAATTCGGGAGAAAATTCATATAATAAAATAAAATTAATAAAAGTGCCGAAACAAATTTATATGCGAAAAGTTTAGCTTTAGAGGAAAAAATTCAACATCGAAAATAGTTTTTAAAATTAAGATTGTGTATTATTCAACACCCCCTGCTCTTCCTTGCGTACGCCCTTTGCTGACCCAGAAAAATTATGGAGTATGTGCATCAGCGTTGCCATAATGTGCCCGATCGGGCTATTTGGCCCTCTGTTTTTCATTTTGGCCCTTGGCCCCGGGCCACCAAGAAATGGCCCGCACTTCGTAATTTTTTGTGTTCATTCGGAGTAAACTCTAAAAAAAAATCATTGAGCGCTAAGGTATTGTAAATGTGACGGAGGCGGAATCCTTTCACAAGATAAGATGCCTTATTGTGAAGTAGAAGCTTTAGCCGTTTTGACCAAGGTCCAGATGTACAACAACCGATTCAAGCATGTCATTGGCTTTTATCATATCATATACTAAACACCAGTTAATCAGCCAAAATCAGTGGGTTAAAATTGCTGAACAAATTTTTACATGTTTGAAAAATACGTAGCCGAAATCTCCGAAAAAAAAATTTTAGCTCTTATGTGAGATTTTTTGCCCCCTTAAAAAATCTGAGCGCTTAGATGTTTCTCTCTAAATTAGAAACAAATATTCTACACAAAAAAATTAATAATAAAAGCTTTGTTCGCGTACTGTCGAAATCTACGAATTTCTACAAATTTTCAGCAAACACACTTCATTGTTTAAAAAATAAATTGTGTAGAAATTCGGTTTTGGACAGTACACAAACAAAGCTAATATAAACATTGTTTGCCAAACTATTTGCCACAAAAGAAAATAAAAAGTTTGTATTATATTAGGTATACCTACATATACATATTTAAAAAAAATTCTCTGACGGATTATGGCCCGCACTTTAAGGAAATGGCCCTCAAAGTGGCCCTCATAATTTTTTTCTTTGTGGCAACGCTGATGTGCATATTGTGCATGTGCAGTCGGCACGAACGAGAAGTTACATGCCATTTCCTTGGAGAATGCCCGGTACTCCAAGAAATTCGAATAGTCTATTATTGAAACAAATCTATCCAGCAAGAAGACGAAATGAGACAAATTCTGCACGAGCAGTGCTGGGACCTTCTTATAGGCTATTGTAGAGAAGCAATTTCGGGCAGGAAATAATGTGTCATAAGTGAATCATTTTAAGTTTCCTAGTCCAAAAGCTAGGTATAAATATAAATAGGTATTCTAAAATTTTTAGTGTTTTAGAATTAAAATAAAAAAAAGTGTAAATTTATTTATTTATTTAGATATTTTATTTATGATTTTCAAAATGGGTATCACATAGAACCCCAACAACCAACGAAGAGGGGCACTCGATTAAATCCCTTGTATGTTTTATGCGGTTTCCTTTGTATTTATCTAGAATAATAATATTTATAATTTGTTAACTATAAAAAGAAAAAAATGTTACCAATCAGCCATGTCCTAATTATTGTTGTTATAAAATGTCTGAAGAACAAATGATGTTAAGCCAATGATGTAATACTACAAAAAAAAATTAATTACCTTAAAGAAAAAGGCCTTTTTTGATAAAATTAGTACATATATAGTACTTACTTTTATATAAAAAAATAACGTGATCTTATTACAATAAGAACAAAAATGTTTGGTATTATTATATTATTTATTGTCATATTTCATATTTCTTAAATAATTTATCTTAACTATGATTATTACAATGATAAACTGATATG
This sequence comes from Epistrophella euchroma, assembly GCA_947049315.1. Taxonomy (NCBI): domain Eukaryota; kingdom Metazoa; phylum Arthropoda; class Insecta; order Diptera; family Syrphidae; genus Epistrophella; species Epistrophella euchroma. The sequence continues at coordinate 73,702,303 of OX346245.1, read as the reverse complement.
TTTAAGGGAAATATTGTCACTTACACTTATTTATTTTTTTAAATTCATATTTACATACATTTTATATTTCAATTATGAAATAAAATAATTTTGTTTTCTTGAAAAATTGCAACGAGATGTTAAAATAAATATGTATGTATTTTTATTTCGATTTGCATTATAATTATTTATTCTGGATCCAAAAAAAGTTTGAACCATTTTGACAAACAATATCATTTTTGATTTCTTTATTTTTTTATTGTAAACAGTAAATGATTTTTAAAAATTTGAATTTGATTGCCAGTATTTCTTTTTAATTATTTTATAATATTTCAACAAATATAAATATTTCTTTTTGTTCTATTTTTGATCAAGTATTGTATTGTCATGTTTAATTCGTATTTATATATCTACTGTCATTTAAATTTTACTTTATAATTATCATCATTGCTAAAGTTTACTAAGCCTAACTAACAAGTATGTAAATTCATACAGAATATTTTGTATTGCGTAAAATTTTTGGTTTAACATTTTAAAAATTGGTATGAAACTTTTTTGAGATGTTTCGTTGAACTACAATATATTTACAAGAAAAGAAAAAAATCAAACAAGAATAAAGTTATGAATATTAATGAAATTTCAGTTTATATTTAAAAAAACATAAAATGGGAATTTAATGATATAACTGGTTAAACGAGCTCTTCATTTCTCTAGTTTGTTATGGTTTTATCGATATTCAAATTTTTATTTAAAAAAAAACTATTTTAACTATTTTTTAAACTATTTTAAATTTTTTTAAAACATTAAGTTATGTCAGTTTTTATACAGCCGCAATGTTTTTATTAAAATTCGATAAAAAGGACACATCTTTTTTATGCGTTAAATAAAATGGAAGTCAAAACCCATGAATTGAACATAAGACCATGAATTCAAGCGAATACAAATGTTAATTTAAAAAAAAAACTAGTGGGTCCTTGCGATTTATAGATACAGGAATGTCACAATATTCAAGAGTAGATCGGAAAATAAAAGGGAAGTAAAACTAGTAGAATTCGTATCTACGATGTTAGTTTTGTTAAGAGGCCTTCACCCAAAAGTTCGAACTCAGACTCGAAGACCGGTAATTTCGACAAAAATGGAGAATAAAAAAACTCACAGTACACATTATTATGTTTACTCCGAAAAAATCCCATCTTTAACAACACGTTTCAACTTTGAATAAACTCTCTCTCTTTTTTGAGAGAAGCAGAAGAGTAAAGGCAAAAGCCTACGTTTTTTATTGTTTATTTTTATTTTTATATTTTTTTTGTTTTACACAGCTGGATATAGAGAAGGGAGTAAAACGTTTGTAATATTGTATATGTGTGTTGGAAAGGAATATCATTTTGTCCTTGTACCTACGCTATACCAAAGACCATATATTATGTAATAAAGATATTGGCTCAAAATTTTAAACAGCCTGATGTTAAGGTATTACAGTGAAAGCTCCTATTGCGGACAACTCCCTTAAGCGGACAATCCCTTTAGGCGGACAAATTCTCACGACCGTGGATCTTGGATGTAAATTCCATACATTTCATGATCCTTTAAGCGGACACTTCCTTACCCGGACGCGGACAAGAATATTAGCCGCGATTTGTTAAATTTAATTCCCTTAGGCGGACAAAAACTTTTTTTTAGTATGTAAATTTCAACCATTATTTTTAGTAATACTTTTGCATAAATTTATTCTGCATTAAAAACGGTCCCCCTGGTTTACAGCGACATAGATGCGATTTCACCAAATTACTGTCTGTGATCAAATTCATAACGGATTTTATTTCAGCAGCTATAGTCTGTTTTTGTATCTTTTTTCTTGTATCTTCATGTTCATTTTTAGTTTGAATGAATTTCATGGCTTGTAGGTGCAAAAATGTTTCATGATGCCACTGTATATGTATATTATACATTTCCTTACATAACTATTTTTTATTTTTGCCCTTGGACGGACAACTCCCTTAGACGGACAAAAGTGTTATGACTGTCGCTGTCCGGCTAAGGGAGCTTTCACTGTAGTATGATACTACTTAACTATTTTCTAACTTTAAAACTCTTTACTAAAATATTCTTAGTTTTAAACATTTTCTAACTAGTATCATACTAAACCTATTTTTCTAGCTGAACACGCCTAAAACAGTGACAGTTCAACCCATTTTTGCAATTGTAGCTGCCAAAGTGACACTTGAATTTAGTATGATACTAAAAAGATAAAATAGGCATTTGGCGATTTTTACTTTAGTAAAATGTTAAAAAGATAATACGGTGCTGACTCGTTTAAAATTTGGAAAAGCCTGTTTTTAAGCTAGCATCATACTGAAAATGATTTAACATCATACTAAATCGTTTAAAATTTTGCGCCATTGTATCTAGTGTAAAAATTCGTTCAAATCGCTGTACTGGGCTGACCCAAGTGAAGTCGTGACCCCATAGATGTGTACGTAAAACCATATAATACCGAAGATACTGCATCTTCTCAGATGCTTTAGATGCAGTCGGTCAGGGGGAAGGGAAGCAATTTCACATTCACTATCTTTATTGCCTAGCCTACTTATACAAAAACACACACACAACCTTATCTTCTGTGAAGATAAAGCTGGAGAGAATAGCTTACTTATCTTTAGCCTAGCAACAAGATACGATGACGCCAAGGGATTATATGCTCTTTTTAGAATTAAGTTGTGTATACTATTGTCCAGTTAAGCTAAGTTCTGTTTTATACCTATTTTCCGATTATGAAGAGAGCTGTTCTTGAATGTCCCTCGTCGAAGACGCGTCTAACATAAATTGTCACAACTATTAATAGTATTATGTAATAATCGTAGGAGTAAAATTGTAAATGTATAAACTCTAAAAAAAAGAACTAGTGAAATAAATAAATTGTTAACTTCAAGAATTCTAAATAAAACGGTTTTTATTGTGTTTCCCTTAAACATATGACACGCAAATGCATTTTTTCATAAAATAAGGCAAGTACGTCATACAGTACATTTTTTATTCAAGCGGCAACACTGACGCAACACAGGACACAAAGCTCTCGTCACTGCTGGCTAATGCTAAGAAAATTGTTTTTTTTTTGTCCCTTATTGATTATTCTTGCGCAGGTAGACATTCTAGCAAACGTAGACATCGGGTAGGAAAGTGAATAAGAAAAAAAAAACAACGCGATCATAGTCCAGTAAATACAGACGAAAAAAAGGGGGTTACCCTACAAAAGGTCGGGTAGTTCTTAATTTTGAATATATTATTTGATATGGTTGGTAGATAAAAAATACAAATCGCCACAACCACGCCCCCTCCACAATCTTGAAAAAACCGCTCAAAATTGGCATTTTTTTCAGTTTTTTGCCCATAACTTCTTTCTGGTGTACTTTTTGGCAAAAAAAAGGTATATGTCAATTTGTAGAAAACAAAATTTGCTACAAATATGGTCTCCGTAGTTTTTTTGTACAACCTATACCAACAAAGCTATGAAGCTACCAAAAAAGGCTAAAATTTCGTATTTTGTGAAATTTTCAGTTTCTTCACACTTCTTAAAGCCTAGTTTATACATCAATGCGAAGTGTAATCCAAATCGAAATGAAACATCAATAAATCTTGCCTCGAAAGGGGTCTATCTCCCCCCGTTTAGACGGGAGGGGCAATTTCATTAAAAAATTACTAAAAATTAAAAAAATATATAAAAAAATAACGGTAATACTTATAATCAAGTGTTATACCTTCTTTTAAAGCTAATAATCTGTTCTATTAGAAAAATTTTAAATCAAATAAAATCTATGGATAGTTTTTGAGAAAATGGGTTTTAAACTCAAATTTTGAGGATAAAAACATCAAAAAGATGTTTAAAGAGTATTATTTCTAAACTATAAAATTATATATATTATTTTTTTCTCTGAAATTCGTTGCTCTAATTACATCTTTTATACCTTCTAGTTTTTGAGAAAATTGAAAATTACCAAAACTACTTTTTTATGTTTTTGGTATTTAAGTAAGCTTGTTTACATAAATACAGTGCTAGCAACCACAATAACGGCGTATAAACAATGAGGTATGTATGGAAGGGGCATGCTGCTCCCCTGCAACCCTCCTGCTGGGTCCACTATAGGATTTAGGGTAGGTGCGAGGTTGGGTGTATGCAAAGTTTCTTTTTCATTTTTTTGTTTTTGGTTTTTTTACCTATGTGTCGACACTTTAACCCATATTTTCTTATTCCGTTATAATATAAGCGACATCTAATATCAATTTAAATAATTTCATCCTCAAACCAACTTAATTTTACTAACAATGGCGGTCTATAACTTTGCGACGCCATGCTTGGCCAATCCTTGTACTACTGTTTTATTTATTTTTACCGAAAATGGTATGGCTGGTAAGAATTTCAAAATGTTCAAAAGTAATGGCGCTTATTCAAAGTGAGAATTGTCTTTTTTTTTTTGGTTTTTCTAAAACAGTATTGAATTAAAGTAAAAATAGTTTAAAATGTCTTACGCGCTACGAGAATATGCTTCATATGTAGAGGAAACGCTAGATTGGCAGCCAGAAAATATGCTGAGATGTACCCAAATGCTTCCCATCCTGACCATCGCCTTTTTATACGGGTTCATTTGGCTTATTTGGAGGGCAGAATACCAGAGAGAAGTCTAGGACAAGGAAGAAGTCAGCTCCATCATGATCACGCAGTTTTGCGTGCTGTCGAGAATGACCCTTCTACATCTTTTAGAGCATTCGAAAGGGCAACAGGGATCTCAAAAACAACCATCCAAAGAGTGCTGAAAAGAAATAACCTTCATCCATTTCATTTGAAACGTGTTCAAACTCTACTTCCAAGGGATTATACACAAAGAGTTGAATTTTGTCGGACGATGTTCCGAAAAAACCAAGAGGATCCAAAATTTTTCGAAAATATATTGTGGGCCGACGAGTAATTTTGCAAAAAAGATGGATTTGTCAACTTGCATAACCTCCATAGTTGGCAATTGGAAAATCCACATTTGGTGCGAGAAGGAAACCAAATAAAAAATATATTTGATGGCACAACAGCGCATGAAGAACTAGGGCCAGGAATGGAGGGGACCTACAGTTTATTGCCGAATCCGAACGGCTAACGATTGGCGCTTTTCTGTGACAGGAGGATTTGTCAATTCCTCGCAAGAGGCAGTAGCCGTTTTTTCTTTTTGAAATAAATAAGTGGCGAGGCTGCGGATCGAACCTTAGACATGACAGTCCATCGCACTAACCATCACGCCACGGCTACTACAAGGAAACCAAATGGTGGACCAATTTTATGGCCACCTCGGTCACCAGACCTTAATCCGTAGGACTTTTTTTTATTGGGGCTGTCTCAAAGAAAAAGTCTATGCTAAACCCATTTCAAAAATTCGTGAACTCCAGCAACGTATTCAGGTTTCTGCTGCAGAAATAAGCAACTCGCCAAGCACAAGAAATTTAAAACGACAGTTTTTTAAACGCTGTCGAGCTTGCATAGGTGCAGGAGGAGCACATTTTGAGCAATTTTTATAAGTGAATGGGTTAAAGAAATTAAAAAAAGCAAACAAAAACAAAAAAAATAAAAAAAAAATCATAAAATAAACAACAAAACAAAAAAAAGGGATTTATTTTAATTTTTCTTAAAACCACGGCTCATTGAGTTTAAATAGTTGTAACTTTTGATTTAGATTTTGCATTGGTAAGATTTCTACCTTTTTAGAAAGTCCAAATGCAAGGAAATTTTTTAAAATTAAGAACCAGTATTGAGTCATACTATTTTTTTTAAGGACGCTCTTTCAAAGTTTGAAGTAAAAAAATAATATTGATCAAACTATGACTTTATCTAGTAATTTTATAAAAATGGTTTATAAAATCATAATTATTTGAATGCATAAAAAAAGTCTTATTATTGGTCAATGTTTAAGTTTAAAAATAAAAGAAAATAAAAAATCAATTATGGACGGGGTGAGCAAAACAGTGGTCCAAAGTAGGGGTTCGGGCAAATTTCAAAAAAACAGCCGTTACTCGAAAACCGTTATGATTCGGGATAAACAAGTTACCAAATTCTGAAAGGTCATGTCCTGGCCTATCACCATATTCAGTTTTGACCATCCTTTACGAGACACAGTGTATAAAGACACTTTATTTTCTCTAAAGAAGGCTTTGCTTCTTAATTACCTTCTTAACCCGAAGAAGCAACGATTGGCAAAGAGTTATTCTTCGTTTGATTTCAGCGCTGGTATCGATGTCTGAGTTGATAGTATAGCTTTACAAATATAAAGCCTATAGCTACACTAAAGTTACAGCTGGTCTAAAGTATAATGCTCAATCTGAGCCGTCACCATATACTTGGTATTGACGGTTAAACCCATATCCCTAGCTTTTGTTTTAACGCTCACAAAAGCGCTACTCAAAACACGCTATGTCTTCTTTCTTTCAAGAAAGTTGTTGAAGAAGGAGTAGCATTAAAGCTTATCACCTTGCCTAAGTTCTTTTTCGACATCCAATTATTTCCTTAGTTAATAATTAATTCTTCCTATAGCTTACAATTCAAAAAAGTAATGTCTTCAACTTAGGTCCTGCATATTCCTAACGTACTTTTATTTGAATCTGAGTGTCTTAATGTTAATATTTTCCCTATATCAAGCAAGACAAAGATTAATGTAATATTTTATGACCTCACTTAGAAAAGCCTTATAAAAATAGAATATGATCACATATTATCCTTCTTCCATTCTGTAAATCATTTTTTCCATATCAAAGAATATTTTAAAAAATCAAAAAATTGACTGTTCGTAGTTAAGTGAGGCAGAGTGTATCGCCAATACAATAAAACATTAATATTAATATATTATGAAGTATACGCCCAAGGTCTCTAGCTGATCGGAAAGTTAGTTTTAAATCGACTGCGAAGTTTTAATCGTACGGACGTACATAGAAGGAAGCTAATTAAAAAAAAAGTAAAAAGGACAAAAAACTCTTTCTCACTCTTTGCCGAAATATTTTAATCTCAAAATAAAATAGTGTTAATGAAATTTGTAGGTAATGAAATTCTCTACAAGATTTGTTATGACGACTTTTTCTCTAAAATCACTAGTTAAGAAGTTATTAGCCTGCGAAGTGGGAAGAAACTGAAAATTTCACAAAATACGAAATTTTAGCCTTTTTTGGTAGCTTCATAGCTTTGTTGGTAACCATATTTGTAGGAAATTTTGTTTTCTACAAGTTGCCATATAACTTTTTTTTGCCAAAAAGTACACCAGAAAGAAGTTATGGGCAAAAAACTGAAAAAAGTGCCAATTTTGAGCGTTTTTTACATGATTGTGAAGGGGGCGGAGGGGGCGTGGTTGTGGAAATTTGTATTTTTCATCTACCGACCATATTATTTGACATATCCAAAATTTAGAACTACCCTACCTTTTGTAGAGTAAAATGTCTCTGTTGATTGGACTATCAGTAGCATTTTAAGAAGTGTGTGGTTTTGTGTATAAGTAGACTAGGCAATAAAGAATGAATATATGAAAATGCTTCCCTTCCCCCGACCGACCGCGTCTAAAGCTGATTTTTGGTGGTTGGTTAAGATGAAATATCTTGGTATTATATGGTCTTTGGCTATACGTTTATTGGCGCACTGTCTGGAGTTTTTTCTGTCAATTTTTTTTTGTATTGTGTTATCTGCCGACCCGTGCTCGCGTTGCTTCGTTGCTTATTAATATGAGTCTTTTACTCAAATGCTCAATGAGACTAACCCCAATTTCTCCTTTATTATTAACAAAAAATTTATATACGTACATACTTACATATGCTACCGTAACCAAATAAAGTATTTTATTTTCTCTCACTAAAATAGTTTTAAAAAAAATAGACTTTGTTGATGTTCGAACATGCAGAGTATCTGTGAATTTAAATTATTTTTTATTTCAAAGCGTCTGGATATACAACATTAGCAATTTTATTATTTTCAGGAAAAGTAAACACTGATTTTTTTTAGCCCACTCTTGAAAGGGCGACATAAAGTTGACCATGAGAAAAAACACTTTCCCTAAGATCGACCCCAATAAATTTGAAAATTGATTGACCCTGAGCCTAGTTAATTTTCATACCGAAACATGATTCAGCAGGACATTGCTATCCTGTGTATAAGGTCATATTTTCCTACTGCAGGTCCCGTAAGAAATTTGAAGTTTTATAATGTTCTTACAAAGCCTTTTAACTTGGAGTCATATGCCATTGCACAGGTTTGCGGGACTGAGATTCCTGATTAGCATTATATGTAGGTGTACCAATTTCTAAATTTAATTTGTACAGTGGAAGACCTGCTGGGTTGATAGAATTGAGAAATACTTGAGGGTAGTGCAACATTTAATTTTTGCATTTTTAGATTGCCTCTGAAGTTTGCTTTTCTCTTGACCATTATATATATTTCAGATATTGATATAGGTACAAAGAAGGGCAATAAACTAATTTAAGATTAAAGAAAACAAAAAAGAAGCATTGAAAATAACCTACAAAACGATAAAAAAGAACAATTCCATACCTTAGATACAACATACAATGACAATCCCCTTAGGTGGAAAAATTCTTACGATCGTGGACCTTGGATCTAAATTCCACTCCCTTACCCGGACGCGAACAGGAATGGTAGCCGTGATTTGTTAAATTTAATTCCCTTAGGGGGACAAAAACATTTTTTAGTATGTCAACGTAAACTCTTATTTTCAGAAATACTTTAACATATATTCTTTTTATTAAAAACGTTCCCCCTGGTTCACAGTGACAATATAAATGCGATGTCACCAAATCTCTATCTGTGATCAAATGCATAACGGATTTTATTTCTGCAGCTGTAGGTAGTCTGTTTTTGTATCCTGTTTCTTGTTTCTTAATGTTCATTTTTAGTTTGAATGAATTATGAATTAGCCATGAAGCTTGTAGGTTCACAAATGGGGGAGAGTACGATAACTTAGGCGCCAAGAAATGATAACTGTTTTTTGTAGAACAGTTCAATACAAACATTTTTTAGTATGGGAGGGGGGTCTATCTCCACCCGTTTAGACGGGAGGGGCAATTTCATTAATAGATTACTAAAAAATTTAAAAATTATATAAAAAAACGGTAATACTTATAATTAAGTGTTACACCTTTTTTTCGAAGCCAATACTCTGTTATATTAGACAGTTTTTAAATCAAGTGAAATCTATGGATAGTTTTTGAAAAAATGGGTTTTAAACTTAAATTTTAGGGAAAAAAAAACATTAAAAAGATGTTTAAAGTGTATTTTTTCAAAACTATGAAATTATATATATTATTTTTTTTTTTTTTTAATTCGTTGCTTTAATTACATCTTATTCAAAACTGAAAACTAGATAATTTTATGACTTCTAGTTTTTGAGAAAATTTAAAATTACCAAAACTACTGTTTTATGTTTTTGGTATTTAAGTAAGCTTGCTTACATAAATACAGAGCTAGCACCCAGGATTACGGCGCCCGTATAAACAGTGAGGTATGTATGGGGGGCATGCTGCCACCCTGCAGCCCCCCTACCGGGCCCACTATAGGATTTGGGGTAGGTGCGAGGTTGGGTGTATGCAAAGTTTCTTTTTCATTTAAAGAATCTGGATTTAAAAAAACTTTGGCGCAAAATTTTAGACGATTTAGTATGATGTTAAAGCATTTTTGTACGATGCTAAATTAAAAACAGGCTTTTCCAAATTTTAAATTTTACTAAAGTTATAATCGCCAAATGCCTATTTTAGCATTTTGGTATCATACTAAATCCTAGTGTCACTTTTGCAGCTACAATTGCAAAAATGGGTTGAACTGTCACTGTTTAAGGCGTGTTCCGCTAGAAAAAAGAGGTTTAGTATGATACTTGTTAGAGAATGTTTAAAACTAAGAATATTTTAGTAAAGAGTTTTAAAGTTGGAAAATTGTTAAGTAGTATCATGGTAATACCTTAACATCAGGCTGTTTAAAATTTTGCGCCTTTGTATTTATCCTGTATATCTGTTATCGTAAAAAAGCGATGTCCCTCAAGTTAGCAGAGCAAGGTCAGCAGAACAAAGTTTTAATGATGTCATCATTAGGTGCTTAATAGGTGCTAATTAAGTACCCAACAACAAAATTAAGTGCTCCAGTACTTTTGGAAAAAATTAATTTTCAAAAACTGGTTAAAACGTATGGAAAAAAATTTGGTTTACTCTCATAATTAGGTGCTATTTAAGTGCTCTACGAATCAAAAAAAAATTTGAAAAAAATTGTTTTTTACAAACAAAAAAATATTTTAAAAATTTTGAAAAAAAAATAATTTTTTTTTTATTTTTTTCTACTTTTTTCGTCATAAATATACTTGAATAATTAAGACTTCATCTAATTAGAGTTAAGTACCCCGTTTTCCGAAAGATTTTCCAAGATTTGAAGAAAACAAAATAATTCAATTTCCATACAAAATCCTGCTCTGCTAACTTAAATTCGATTTTTCTCGAACAATTCAAGATTTGTTCACCCGAATCTTTTTGATTTATTAGAAGCTCATTAAACTCGAATTAATTACCCCATTTTCCGAAAGATTTTCCAAGATTTGAAGAAAAAAAAAAATAATTCAATTTTCCATAAAAAACCCTGCTCTGCTAACTTAAATTCGAGTTTTCTCGAACAATTCAAGATTTTTTCACCCAAATCTTTTTGATTTATTAGAAGCTCATTAAACTCGAATTAAGTACCCCATTTTCCGAAAGATTTTCCAAGATTTGAAGAAAAAAAAAATAATTCAATTTTCCATAAAAAACCCTGCTCTGCACCAAAATCTTTTTGATTTATTAGAAGCTCATTAAACTCGAATTAAGTACCCCATTTTCCGAAAGATTTTCCAAGATTTGAAGAAAAAAAAATAATTCAATTTTTCATACAAAACCCTGCTCTGCTAACTTAAATTCGAGTTTTCTCGAACAATTCAAGATTTTTTCACCCAAATCTTTTTGATTAATTAAAAGCTCATCAAACTCGAATTAAGTACCCTATTTTCCGGAAGATTTTCCAAGATTTGAAGAAAAAAAAAATAATTCAATTTTTCATACAAAACCCTGCTCTGCTAACTTAAATTCGAGTTTTCTCGAACAATTCAAGATTTTTTCACCTAAATCTTTTTGATTAATTAAAAGCTCATCAAACTCGAATTAAGTACCCTATTTTCCGGAAGATTTTCCGAGATTTGAAGAAAAAAAAATAATTCAATTTTTCATACAAAATCCTGCTCTGCTAACTTAAATTCGAGTTTTCTCGAACAATTCAAGATTTTTTCACCCAAATCTTTTTGATTAATTAAAAGCTCATCAAACTCGAATTAAGTACCCTATTTTCCGGAAGATTTTCCAAGATTTGAAGAAAAAAAAAATAATTCAATTTTTCATAAAAAACCCTGCTCTGCTAACTTAAATTCGAGTTTTCTCGAACAATTCAAGATTTTTTCACCCAAATCTTTTTGATTTATTAGAAGCTCATTAAACTCGAATTAAGTACCCCATTTTCCGAAAGATTTTCCAAGATTTGAAGAAAAAAAAAATAATTCAATTTTCCATACAAAACCCTGTTCTGCTAACTTAAATTTGAGTTTTCTCGAACAATGCAAGATTTTTTCACCCAAATCTTTTTGATTTATTAGAAGCTCATTAAACTCGAATTAAGTACCCCATTTTCCGGAAGATTTTCCAAGATTTGAAGAAAAAAAAATAATTCAATTTTTCATACAAAACCCTGCTCTGCTAACTTAAATTCGAGTTTTCTCGAACAATTCAAGATTTTTTCACCCAAATCCTTTTGATTAATTAAAATAAAAGCTCATCAAACTCGAATTAAGTACCCTATTTTCCGGAAGATTTTCCGAGATTTGAAGAAAAAAAAAATAATTCAATTTTCCATACGAAACCCTGCTCTGCTAACTTAAATTCGATTTTTCTCGAACAATTCAAGATTTTTTCACCCAAATCTTTTTGATTTATTAGAAGCTCATTAAACTGGAATTAAGCTCCCCATTTTCCGAAAGATTTTCCAAGATTTGAAGAAAAAAAGAATAATTCAATTTTCCATACGAAACCCTGCTCTGCTAACTTAAATTCGATTTTTCTCGAACAATTCAAGATTTTTTCACCCAAATGTTTTTGATTAATTAAAAGCTCATCAAACTCGAATTAAGTACCCCATTTTCCGAACGATTTTCCAAGATTTGAAACAAAAAAAAATATAATAATTCAATTTTCCATACAAACCCTGCTCTGCTTACTTAAATTATTATAGTATATATTATTTTTTTTTTCTTCAAATCTTGGAAGATCTTCCGGAAAATGGGGTACTTAATTCGAGTTTAATGAGCTTCTAATAAATCAAAAAGATTTGGGTGAAAAAATCTTGAATTGTTCGAGAAAACTCGAATTTAAGTTAGCAGAGCAGGGTTTTTTATGGAAAATTGAATTATTTTTTTTTTCTTCAAATCTTGGAAAATCTTTCGGAAAATGGGGTACTTAATTCGAGTTTAATGAGCTTCTAATAAATCAAAAAGATTTGGGTGAACACCTTGAATTGTTCGAGAAAAATCGAATTTAAGTTAGCAGAGCAGGATTTTGTATGGAAAATTGAATTATTTTGTTTTCTTCAAATCTTAGAAAATCTTTCGGAAAACGGGGTACTTAACTCTAATTAGATGAAGTCTTAATTATTCAAGTATATTTATGACGAAAAAAGTAGAAAAAAATAAAAAAAAAATTATTTTTTTTTCAAAATTTTTAAAATATTTTTTTTTTGTAAAAAACAATTTTTTTCAATTTTTTTTTTGATTCGTAGAGCACTTAAATAGCACCTAATTATGAGAGCAAACCAATTTTTTTTCCATGCGTTCTAACCAGTTTTTGAAAATTGCTCTGCTAACTTGAAATCAATGATGACATCATTCAAACTTTGTTCTGCTGACCTTGCTCTGCTAACTTGAGGGACATAAAAAAGCGAAATAATGAAAATCAAGAATCCTACCTCACAGTTTCTTTAAATCTAGATTCTTTAATTGAAAAAGAAACTTTGCATACACCCAACCTCGCACCTACCCCAAATCCTTTAGTGGGCCCAGCAGGGGGGCAGCATACATACATACCTCACTGTTTATACGCGCGCCGTAATCCTGGGTGTAAGCGAGCTTACTTAAATACCAAAAACATAAAAAAGTGGTTTTGGTAAATTTCTCAAAAACTAGAAGACATAAAACTATCTAGATTTCAGTTTTTAATTAAGATGTAATTAGAGCAACGAATTTCAGAAAAAAATAATATATATAATTTTATATAATTTTACAGTTTTGAAAAAATACACTTTAAACATCTTTTTGATGTTTTTTTTCCCCAAAAAAATTCTATTCATAGCTTTCATTTGATTTAAAATTTTTCTAATAGAACAGAGTATTGGCTGTCAAAGAAAGTATAACACTGAATTATTAGTATTACCATTATTTTTTTATATATTTTTTTTTAAATTTTTAGTAATATTTTAATTAAATTGCCCCTCCCGTCTAAATCGGGGGAGATAGGCCTCCCCCTCCCATAGTAAAAAATGCTTGTATTGAACTGTCATACAAAAACCTGTTATCATTTCTTGGCGCCTAATTTATCGTACTCCTTACTCCAATTATTTGAAATCATAGTAATGTTGCATTTTCATAATCTTTAGCAGCTTTCAGTAAACTTTTTTTTCATGCTTCTAGGATGTTTCACAATGCGACAAGAAAACGAGACGTCAGCATGACGATCACGAGATGTCTTCGCAGTGATTCTCTCTTAAAGAAGAATTTTAAAAACAGCCTTTTTTATACTGAATGCCCATTTTCCTCTCAAAAATTTTAAGTCAAAATATGTACATTTATGTAACAATTCGGTTCGCTGCAGAAGAAGCAAAAAAACTGTCGTCCCTGGGCGAAACGCATTGGACTAAAGGTCGCAAAAAATCTTCCATTTGAATTTAATTCAATACAGTCCACTAAAACAATAAAAAAAATAATTTTCTTTTGTTTTTGTTAGTTTTCTTCTTCGTACATTAACCAGACCACGGTCTTACATCAACAACATATATTTCTAGGTGCAAGAATGTAACCATGTTCCCCTAGAAGAATATAATTTACAGTGCGTATGTGCTGTAGATTTTATTAAGAGTCGGTAGTCATCGACCAAAAATTGCGTCTTAGAAAGGTACGACAGCATCTAACTGATGAGCCCAACTTTCGTGCCTGGGCGAAACGCATTGGACTAAAGGTCGCAAAAAATCTTCCACTTGAATTTAATTCAATACAGTCCACGGAACGATTGATTCGAATTCATAGATGCAAAAATGAAAAAAGTTGATAAATTAATAATTTGTAAATAAATTAATTCTCAGATTGTAAGCACAGTTAAGAACTGATTTAGGGCTTAAAATTTGCATAAAACTATTGGCGCAAAACGATTTAGTACGATGCTAGGTTAAAAACAGGCTTTTAAAAATTTTAAACCAGTTATCTATATAACATTTTACTAAAGTTTAAGTCGCAAAATGCCTATTTTATCTTTTTAGTATCATACTAAAACCAAGTGTCATTTTGGCAGCTACAATTGCAAAAATAGGTTGAACTCTCACTGTTTTAGGCGTGTTCAGCTAGAAAAATAGGATTGGTATGATACTTGTTAGAAAATGTTTAAAACTAAGAATATTTTAGTAAAGAGTTTTAAAGTTAGAAAATTGTTAAGTAGTATCATGCTAGTACCTTAACATCAGGCTCTTTAAAATTTTGCGCCATTGACTTAATACAAAAAATCCCATTTTTGTAATATATCAAGCAGGTTTAAAAGCATAAGCGAATATGTTGGTCAACTTCAACAAAAAAGTGTAAGAAAATTTCTTAAAACTTAATAATCTTATTCAGTAAATATATTTAACAAATAAAAAATATATATTTACATAAATAGGGAAAATTATAAAATTTGTTTCAAGTAAATTGGTTGAATACTTTCTGAGATTAACGCGCACAAACAAAATATTTGTTTCGTTTTTATAGAATAGTAATGATAACTAACTTACACATACATATTTGGAAAGTATTTGTGGCAGGATTGCCACTTTGCTGCAATTGCAGTAGATCTACTGCATTTTTTTCTCAAAATAAATCTACTGCCTTTAAATCAAATCTAAGTACTGCATTTTTAGTTCTACAAAAAATTTTCCTTAAACAAATAACCCACACATAATTTTTCAATTTTGTCATTGATTGCAATCATTCTAATTTTTCAGGAAATACTCACAACCTACTTAACTTATTAATATCTACTGCTTTCGACTATATCGGCTCTGTTTTGATGAATATTGAAAGCTGAAGGAAATCTTGTTATTGTTAATTTGCGTTTTTTTTAATGTTGCAAATTGTGATAATATTGGTAAGTTTTTAATAAAATCTGCACAAAAAGGTTTAAATTCTTAATAAGTAAATGCAATTGTAGTTTATATGCATTTCTTATGCAGCGATGCAGTGTTTGTAAAGGCCAAAGTCATGAAAGACATAGTAGCGACAGGGAATTTAAAAAGTAGTTATACCTTAATTAATACGACATTTTTTCTTTTTGTTTGAGATAACTTATAGTCTCATATTTAACAATATGTATTTTTGAAAACACTTTTTATTTTTGATGACAAATATGATTATTATTTTTTTATTTACCTTTAATATTTTTTTTAAATTTTAATCTTTTATAATAATAATACAAATCTACTGCAAAAAAGTTCAACCTACTGCGTTTTTTTTGTGAATCTACTGCGTAAAGTTGGAAGAAAAGTGGCAATCCTGATTTGTGGGTCATCATTTTATGTGAATGGGGTATTTTTTCCGATCTTAAACTTGAATGCTTACAGATTTTATGATATTGATATGGTTTATGATAGGTAAAGGATTATTTTAGTTTGAGGGTGTTTGTTTTGTAGTGTGGTTTCAAGATTCTTTTTTGTATAATTGGTAGTTACCTAGAATTAATTTTACGAGTAAAGGATGGACCATACAAATATTATATCTGATGTAAAGTACCTTTTATATATGATTCCTCTACTTATGGTTGGTATACCTAATATGAAGATTGTAGGTAGGAGGTACCTACCAGAGAATAAAACGAGTCGAGTACTGTTCACGAACATCGAATATTCACTCGAAAAAAGCGAGTTCAAACAAACAGAGTCAACCCAAAAGATATGTTCACGAGTTTTCCTGTTCACGAGTATAATGACTCATGATTCACGATAAATACTGAACGAGCATACCTTGGAACCGAGTTGAATGGGTCCAAATAAAAACGAGTCAAGCGCTCGTGAACAAAATGTTCACGATCAATGTGCTCGGATGTACTCGACTCGTAAGATGTGTATCCGAGGTTGGTGGTTGATGGGTATTGGGCTAGCTAAACTCTTTGGTGTGTGTATTGGTGGTTACATATCGCGGCTACAAAAAATTGAATTTTTCTTTTGAAGGAAAGGAATATTAAATAAAACTTTAATTTTTGTTTGTATTTTAACAAATCAAAAGCGCTATTTTCACACATAAAAATAAAATAGCCATCCTTTTTATGCATGTACCTTATCTACCCACTTTCAGATATTGATCATTTGCATATTTACATCTTCTTTTTTTAAATGCAATAGCAAAAAAATACAGAAACCAGTTTAACTTCTTGCCATAAACCACCAACCATAAAAACGATAAATCCAAAAAAAACCTAAAATCTACCTACCCTACAACAACGACCGACCATATAACCCGCAACCGCAAGCAAAATGTTCACGATATTCACTTTGTTCACGATCACCCATCACGGATTATTTTTCGATTATTTTTTTTATTGTATTTGAATGAATAAATTAGGAATAGGTAGGTTAGGTACATATGTTAGTTTATTTTAGGTACATTAAAATAACAAAATAAAATTGAGCAAAACAAAAAAATAAATAAACAAAAATTAATTTTATATAAAAAAATAAATTAAAAACATACGAATAATGTACGAGTAAGTAATATTTTTAAATAGTAAATTATTTGTATATGTCTGCATTTCTTGGCTTAAAATAAAAGCGGCAGAACTCAACGTTATAGGAAAAGGAAAACTAAACTTTAAATCTTTGTTAGTTCCATAGAAAAGATACAGTTTTATTTTCTGCACAAAATTGCAATGATAAATCGAAAATTTAATTTGTGGAGCTAATTGTGGGTTGACATGTGTTCCGTATTTAACACCAATTTTAATACATTGCTTTACAAAAGCTTGCATCCCACATCCTTCAGTTACCTTGTAAGGTCTTATGTCTTCAATGCATAGCCTTAAGGAAGCGTCCAAAATAGCATTTTTATCACTCTTTGACACAATTATTTCGTGACTAGAGCTTGGCTACATATCTCTAAAGCACTTGTGTCTTAAAAGATTTGTTGACTTAAAAAAATGTTTTAAATTTTTCTAACATGTTTTACATGCCACAAAATTGGGTATTGTTTCGCCGTTTTCATTTTTAACTTAACAAAATGTTTCCCAGACCTTACTTCGCAGTTTCCTTTATCAGAAATAGAATCAACATTGTCTATAAGTTTTTAAAAAATTTCATTTTCATCCATTTTTCAAAGTTCACTGTAAATTTTCAAGCCAATCAACTAAGAAACACAACTTTTCACAAGTAAATTTTGCACAGAAATGAAATTATGCAATCATAAATTTGTTGGTTGTTGTTCTTTCAATCAAACCTTCAATATTCATAAATTTCATTTTCAACGTTCTAGTTATACCTTTTTTTGCAAACGCGTTAAAAATTCACACAAACGAAATGAGTTATGTAAATTATGTATTTACTTAATTTACATAAACGCACTTGTCGAGGATATTGAAGATCATAAACCTACATGTGTTGTCTTTATATCTACCTACATATTACCCCTTCACAAATCTTTTGAATACAACCCCAAAAAAATCTAGTTTATTTTCTCCTAAAAAATTACTAAATAGATACAAACAGATATACATATAATTTCTCGCATAATACATATAATACAAACCTAACCTACTTATATTTACTTATCTAAGAAAACCCCTACAAATTGTTCTTCAATTTGAAGTTTTTTAAACTTCAGTTTTTTAAGGGCACTGTTTTCCGACAAAAAACAAAAGAACAATCCTTTTTAAAACAATTTAACAACAACCGCACTGTCCCAAAAATGACTAGGTCGTGGATGTCAAAAATATTGATTATCGGCATTGTTACATATTCTATTAACCAACCAAACCTAACAAAATAAATAAGCAAATAACCCATTAATACCTACATACCTACAAAAAAAAAAAAACAGAAACCAGTTTTACTTCTTGGGATTAAACCAGCAGCAAACATAAAAACGATAAATACAAAAAAAAAACCTAACATCTACCACCCCTACAACACCGACCAACCATATAACCCGCAAGCAAAATGTTCACGATATTCACTTTGTTCACGATCACCCATTTTGGTTCGAGTATATTCACTTTGTTTTGAGTACTCGAAAATATTTCCAATTGTTAACGAGCATTTTGCTCGTGGGTATAGATGTGCGAGAAGTTCACGAGTTCTAACAATTTGTTTGACTTTACTTGTAATAACTCGTGGATAACATGACTCGCGAGCATAGAAGCAGAACAGCAGAACGATCGAGTATGAACGAACATAGGGAAAAAGTGGAACTGTTCGAACATATTTGAACATACTCATTCTAATCTCTGGTACCTACCTACCTACATAAAGAAAATATGTAAGAAAAAGTAAGTACTTTAGGAAATAGATTAATACTCTGTACATTACCTTCCTTCAAAGGGTAGTCTAAGTACCTACCTATGTCCTATACCCTCATTATAAAAAATATAGGAAGGTAGGGAGGTAGGTACTTAAAAAAAGCGATATACAGGGTGTCCCAGTAAGTATGGTCCAAACTTAACATGGTGGTTCACCAGTGGCATATTTCACCAACTTACAAATTGTAACTTAGAAGTGATTTCTTACAATATTTGTAAAAAAATTGATTTGTGCTGTTTCACAAAACCTTCGTATATCTGGGGGAATTGTTGGTGACCTTTTCAATGTTAATCAATTTGAAGTTTTTCAAAGCAGGCTCAAGGTCAATAAAAAAGATGTTATATGTTGAGCGACGTTTCGAGCGTGAATACACTCTTCATCAGGCCTTTTTTATTGAAAAAATACAAAAATAACGACATAACGAGCATTATAAATACATGTATAAAATGTATACAAAAGTCAAATAAAACTTACAATTTAAATTAAAAAAACTTAGTTTCACAGCATTTAAACTTTTTGAATATAAAATTCTTAACATGGCACTAAAAAAGAATTAATTTTATTAAAACAATAATTTAATAATAAAAATAAGAAAGTTTTGTTGATTTACTTTTGTTATAAAAAACTTGAAAACTTGGCTAGCAAACAGTGTTAAATTTTTTCATGACTACTGTTTGTTTTTTTGTTAAGCAGCTGGCTGTAAATGATGCTGAGATTATCGCAATCAGATCTTCTATTGATTGCACATTCAGTGTTGTTGATGTGCAACATTTCCAGCAGCATTCTCTTGCTTTGGTTCCTCTCCACTTCCAGAATCGTAACGTTGTCTAAGTCAGGCTTGTGGTCTTGCTCTATACAATGGAGTGCCAATGCAGTTTTCTGACAACCACTGTTGTTGATATCAGAATGATGCCCTGACAGACGGTTACGAAGCTTTTGCTTGGAAGTGCCTACATAAACCGCGTTACAATCCATCTCCCTTCTACCTAGACAACTGATTTTGTAAACAACAACAGACTTATCCATTTTGTCGATTTTTCCTTTTGTGTTAGTGAACAACAAAGATTTAAGAGTATTAGCAGATCGAAAAGCTATACTCGTTATCTCTTTGTTACGAATAGGTGCTGCTTTCATTCGCGTTGAAAGAGATGGTATATATAAAGCACTCCGGTACACAAGTGGTGGGTTCATTTCGGGAGCTGTACTTATATTGCAATGATGGTTGCTGATCAATTTGTGTATGACATGCGCGGGGAAAGAATTGAAGTAAAGGGTGTTCTTGATAACATGTATGTTCTTTTGTCGAAAATCTGAATGACTGTAGTCAAGCACTCTATTGATGAAATTTTGTGCAGTGTTCAATTTAACTTGTTTGGGCTGTTTTGAGTGGAAGTTAATAAGCTTTCCAGAAGAAGTTGGTTTCTTATACCAGTCAAAGATTATGTTATCATTACGTCTAATGGCTTTTACATCAAGGTACGGCAATTCTCCATCCTTTTCTATCTCTACCGTGAATTGAATACGTTTATGGTAAGAATTTAAGCAATCTAGTGTAGTTTGAATGTTATTCAACTTCACTATGGCGAATAAATCATCGACATATTTGGTTACAATTTTAGGTTTAGGTGTTAATTTTCCAATGACATCTTCTAACAAAGCTTCCATAGCAATATCTGCAAGTATAGGTGAAATTGGCCTACCCATATTTGTTTTCAAACTCAACATAATTGTTGTCTATAATGCAAAAACGTAGTATTTCCTTATTTGGGTATGTTGCTTTATAGTATTCCACTTTTTTTCCACTATATCGAGTATCATATGAACTGGAACATTGGTAAATAAAGATACCACATCAAATGATACTAAAGTTTCATCATCTTCTATTTTTAATGGAGAAACTAATTCAATAAAGTGTTTTGCATTATTTACATTAAATTTGGAGTTGTCTGTCAATTTCTTCAGAATCTTTACTATGAATTTTGCCAGTTCATAACATGGGACAGATGTCGAAGCACATATGGGTTTTAAAGGCATATTTTCTTTATGGATCTTTGGTAATCCATACACTCGAGGACAATTAGCAGTGTATGTTATCATACGTTTCTTTTCATACTCGCTTAAATTGTTTTCCCTACACAAAGTTTTAACAAAATTATTATTTGCACTCTGAAGTGTGAGGGTTGGATTACTCCTGAGAATTCTATATGTACTTCTATCTGCCATCTCTCATTTTATCCATGTAGTCATTTTGATACAGGTTACATATTCCACTCATTCTATATTTTCCCAAGAACATTAAAACGTGCATTCTATATTTTCCCAAGTACATTAAAACTTGTAATATTATCCCAGATCCAATTGCACTTGATTTCCCACAGAAATCAAGTTCATTACCTTTCAATGCAAACCTAATACCTATTCATTTTCCCCGTAAATGTAACTCGAACCCGGTTCAAATAACGTTGCAATTTGTAGCAACAATATCTTTTTTTTTGTAAATTTGATTACGTTGCAATTTGTAGCAACAATATTTAGCTATGCAAAATTCAGGAATAATAATAAGTTTTTAGTTTTTAGAAATCCGTCAACCAATAAAGTTTATTTTTTTAAAAACTCATCCCGCGGATTTAATTCCATAATTACATGGCCACGGTGACATTGCCCTTATCTGCATTTACAATATAAACCTCTTTATGACTTTTAACAAATTTGACTGCATCTCGGGAGATTTTATTGAGAAATTTGTCAAAAGGAAGTAACTTAGATGTACGAAGGTGGTTTTGTAAAATGTGTGTAAAATTAGCACGTGCAGTCTCATGGTCACCCTGTTCCAAAGTTTTAATCATTTCCTCTCCATACGCTATGATCACAAACAATTATATACAGATGTCTCAGCTCCATAGAAAAAAGTGTCATATGAAACTGAAAATCTGCATTTCGAAAAGCTTTTAACAAAGCTCTTTTCAAACAATTGTTTTGATGTCTCTGTCCAATGCTTTTTCTCTTCAAAATTGGTATTCTCTAAAAACAAATAATAATGTATTTTTTCTATTGCTCTTTTGCTTCCGTCTGTATTTTTTCTTTTACTCTTTTTTTCTCAAATTCACAGCCCACCTGCCGCCACATTTTTTTGTAGCAATTTTTTAATGGTTACAGATATCGGAATCTTTTGGCAAGAAAAAAGTGTGGTGTTGTGTATTCTGATTTCTGATTGTGTGTATCCATGAGGGTGGGAAACGAAGAAGGATTTTTTTACAATAATTTATTGTGTCCGCTTAAAGATTTTCTTGAATTAGGGGTGCAAGTTGGAATAATGAAATGAATGCTAACGATAAGTTTTTGATTTTAAAAGATCTGTTTGCTTCTAAAATTAAAAGAAAGGATAGGTTAGGTATGTATATGTAGTTAAGTAGAGGTAGCTATGTAATTTGTATTTAGTACGCATAGGTTTTGTGTTTAATGCATTTAAATGGATATCTATGAAGAAACTTTATCCCATTCCGGTGCTGATTTATTAAATAAAGTGGCCATATAAATGTAGCTGAGTAGGTGCCTACTTCTTTTAATTTTATTCGTTCGGATTATGTTGTAGGTATGTACCTACACATATGTACATACTTGTTTTGCCTTTTTTGAAAGTCAGAGTTCTGTACTTGTATTTTATTTTAACATCGTCGTTGAAATGTAGGTACTTCAAAAAGTCGTACCAACGTTGGTTGGTATTAGGTATATATTTAGATCATATGTGCCTGGGTACCTACATACATAGGTGCTAAACATATTTGTAATCAATGTGAACAGTCTGTAAGTGAAAAGAATACTTAACAATTTTTTTAGTTTTTATTACATTTTAACGTAGGTAACTACCTACTTAGCTATACAAAAATGGGAGGGGGTATATTTCCCCCTGTTTAGGCGGGAGGGGCAATTTTCAAAAAAAAATCACTTAAAACAGAAAAAAATTATTAATAAAAACTCGTAGTATGTACCTATAGAGTCACGCAATAGCATTTTGAAAACATATATCCTTTCTTTAATTTTATTTTGATAAATTGATTTTCAGTCAAAATTTTGAAAAAAAAAATTTCAAGCTGATTTTTTTCAAAATTGTACGTAATTAAGTATTATTTTTTTTCAATATTCAATTTTCATATTAGTTTTTAGTCAAAAACAGAAAACCGGATGCTAGAATGTCTTAGTTTTTGAAAAAACTCAAAATAACGGGAGAGGCAATTTTCTAAGAGCATTGAATTAAAATAGAAAAAATATTATTAAACCACAACGGTAACAGCTACAAACTAAAATTTTTGAAGCAACAAAATTAAAAAAAATATGTTTAAACTGATTTTTTTAAAAATTTTACGTTATTTAGTAGCATTTTTGTTTTTTATATTCAATGCTCCCATCAATTTTAAGTCAAACACTTAAAACCACATGTCAAAATGTACCTACTCTAGTTTTTACAAAATTGAAAATAACAAAAGAACTTCCATCCGATATTTTGTTGCTCTAAAGCTCCTTTTTCTACTGTTTAAGTAGTAAAGTAGATTTCATTATTTTCAATTTTTTCAAAAACTAAAGGATATTTAGGCATCCAGTTTTTAGTGTTTGACTAGAAATTATTAGGGGCTTCGAATTTTAAAAACAAAAATACTACTTAATAACGCAAAATTTTGAACACGATTTTTTTATTTATTTTACTTCACAAATTTTAGATTAAAAATTAATTTTTGAAAAACTGTTCACTAAAGCAACTTAATTTAAAATAAAAGCAAAAATGTCTGTTTGCTGTTGTTTTTTAATAATTTTTTTTTGTATTAAGACAATTCTTTTAGAAAATTTCCCATTCCCGTTATTTTTAATTTTATTAAAAACTTAAAGATATTTGAGGATCCGGTTTTCTGCTTTTAATAAAAGCACTAAATTAAAAAAAAAAATAGTAATTAATTACGTAAAATTTTGAAAAAAATCAGTTTGAAATTTTTTGTTTACCTATATATGTATATTTATTTTAAATTAATATTTCAAAAACTATTCCCTAAAACAGAAAAATAATATATATACCAAAATAATTGCTGGTAAGTCAAGAAAATAAATAAATTATAATCTTGAAAATCGATTGGAAAATCGTTATTAAATTATCAATTTAGTTGAAAACTTTCCTTATTCTTGACGGGAGCCTCTAAGGTATTGAAATTATTTACTTATTTATATTTTTTTATAATTTAAATATTTGTGATGATTTTATCTATCTATTGACATTAAAATTATAAAAATCGAAGTATTATTTCTCGACTTATAGCCGATTTTCCACAGCTGCATCGTTAATTTTGCAATTTTTCATGCATTTGGCCTTAGAAATATTACGAAATTTCATTAGCATACATTTTGAAATTTTTTTATGGGGCTTGTATACATTCTTTTTTTTTTTAATTTTATACCTGTTTTAATGACAGTATTTTAAAATATTAACATTTAAGGTGCGTTAAGTAGTTTGGAAGAAAAAAAAATAATATATGAAGCCGTGTCTATTGCATTTTTTGACTAAAATCGTAAAAACCGCGTAAAACGAATTTTAGTAATTTTCCTGTTGAATTAACCTTAAAACCTTGCTTGGCATTATTTTAGAAAATGTTTTAGCCTACATATATATTATATTTATTTTTCAAAATTTTGAAATTTTTCATCAACTTTTGAATTTAAAAGAATAAAAATCGAATTGATTTTGGACTAAAACACGTTTTTAGTATGACTTTTTTTATTGTATTGCAATAAATTTTATATATATATGTAGATAAACGTTTCTTCTTTCTATATTTATCAACATGAAGAAGATCCGATAACTAATAGCAAAGTTATTAGCTTTATAAGATGGCCAAGTCGGTGATTTTATTTGGTTTTTATAATTAAAATGCCGTTTTTTGGCTTTAAACCAATTAAATGGCCCCTGGCTCGTCTCGTGTCGTATTTACATGTATACAACCACTGACTTTTTTGTAGAAAAATGTTGTGGCTATAACTTTGTAGTATATTGTTTTTCGATATTTGAAAATTTTTCATCATGTTTTGCATTTTGAAAAATTAAAATCGATTTGATGACGGCTTTTCATCCCCCTTTGGTATAGAATGCTTCCCCTCCATGAAATTATTTTTACATAAAATTGAAGCTTAACATTTTGTGATTGTTTTAAGACATTAACCTAATCGATCGGACGTATAGTTTAGAAGTTATGAATTTTTTAATCGAACACTATCAATTGATTTTTAGGATTTTGATAAAATAACAGTTATCTCCCACTGGTGCATGGTGGTTGACAACGAACGAAACAGGCAGTTTTAGTGCATTTTTATTGATTTTTTGATTGGTTTTTAATTAAGATTGCGAAGCTTGTAGGGGGCGTACATATGCAAATGAGGTATCAAAGTTTTTGTTGTTAAACGGACATGCAAACTAAAGAAAAACGAAATTAATCGATGCACGCAGTGATACGTAATTAACAGATATGTTAAAGAAGTCAATATTTACCGCTATTTCCGGTTAAATGTAAAAATAAATAAAATTGAAATGCAATTACATCAAACTCAATAAATTCTATTATGTGTAAAAATTTCAACTCCCTACTATCTACCAATAAAAAGAAAATGTAAAAAACTATAAAAAATTGATTTGCCCATTTTTTCAAACTTAAATATCTCAGCTTAACGGCACTTTGGAAATCTGAAATATGTCAGAATCAATAATCCCTACAACACCTATAAATTTCAAGTTTTTAGCATTCTCCGTTAAAAAGATAAAAAATAAAAAGTGTGAAAAAATTTAAAAAAAAAATGTATGAGTTTTCAAAAATTCTTAACGCCCACAATAACCACGCCCACAAAAAATTCCTTAAACATGGGTAACTTTTTTTTAATTTTCTAACTAAAAATGTATTTGAAAAAATTCTAAAAAATACACCTGATTTAAAAAAATTATTTAAAAAAAACTCGATTTTGGTGTTTTTGAATTTTAACCAAGTTTGTAGGGTAAACAAATTTTTTTAGAATTTTTTAATTAACTTCACCATTTTAATATAATAAAACTCTATTGAATGTATTTGGTTTGAAAATTCTAAAAAATTTCATTTAGAAATTAGAAATCCGACTTTACCCTACATTTACCCAAATTTACCCTATTAATTATGAGAATTTCAAAAAATCCCTTCGCAGTGGAGCTCTACATATATAAGGGATGTAAAAAAAATTTTCTATATATATATAACATTTACCCACTGACCTGTAGAATGATTGGTCACAAATAATAAAATATTGTTAGTGTATCTGTATCTCTATCTTGTGTTAAGTGACAGAAGAAGATCAAAGAGATCTTTTCACGTTGTTCTCTTTTTTATTCTCAAAAAGCTTTTCTTGGTTAATATGAAATCTAAAAAGCTTTTTGTTGGCGGATAATTTGTTGGCTCATTTTTCTTTCGATGTCATAATTTTCTATTGAGATGAGACATCTGTATATAATTGTTTGTGCTATGATCTTAGTTAGAGGTAGGTCTGGTTTGGTTTAGTAATGGGAACTATCGAATAAAAACTATCGACTTATTCGATAGTTTCCAAATGTTCATACATTCGATAGTTCGTATTTATTCATTCATTCATTTATTTCACTCATCAATTTTCGTTCAGTTACTTTTTCACTCGATATAAGCTTTGAACGATTTTAGTATACTTTTCAATCGACACATCTAGTAGTTCTTATTCTACTGATTTTTATTCAGTTACTCTTTCAACCGATAGCTGAACACTGAACGATTCAGTGCATTTTACTACTTTTGTCATCAATATCTCTGTTACGCCCACTTTTATTATTTCTTGCTATCTCGGTAACGGCTGCAACGATTTGGATAAAATTTTCAGCGTTTGTCAAGTATAAAAAATTAAGAAAGCGGTGTTGGTAAAATCCGCCCACTGCCACGCCCACTTTTTCAATTTATTGGTTTCTCGGTAACGGCTCAAACTATATGGATGAAATTATCAGTATATCATAAAAAAAATTAAGAAAGCGGTGTTGGTAAAATCCGCCCACTGCCACTCCCACTTTTTCAATTTATTGGTTTCTCGGTAACGGCTCAAACTATATGGATGAAATTTTCAGTGTTTGTTCCTATAAGCGAGAAGAAAATAAGAAAGCGGTTTTGAAAAATCCGCCTACTGCCACGCCCACTTTTATTATTTCTTGCTATCTCAGTAACGGCTGCAACGATTTCGATAAAATTTTTAGTGTTTGTCAGGTAAAAATTAAGAACGTGATTCCATCCACTACCGTACAAAAATTTTGACACATTTGACACCTATCAAAATAATCGTGTTCCAGTGGTTCCAGAGCGTCGGCCGTGATACTAGGTAATATCCTCCTCCTAAATCGATTGGCGTACTCCATTTTTCGATCCGCCGTATAAAAATTTGGGTACATTTGACACCTGGCGAAAAAATCGTGTTCCAGTGGTTCCAGAGCGTCGCCCGTGGTAATATCCTCCTCCTTTTATAAAAAAAATAACATTTAAATAAAGACTTTACTTGAATCAAACGAATGAATGAATGAATTCGTTCGATAGTTCAAATCATTCAGTTACTAACTATCGATAGTTGCAATCGTTCGATTCGATAGTTCCCATCACTAGTTTGGTTATCGGCAATGCGAACTTTTGTCCCAATGATAACAGCCATTTGATGTCATCTGGGAATACAACATCGGTCTTATTTACAAACCATTTATCATTGAACCGTATTCCAATTTCAAGTTTTAGACAAGTTTTCAATTTTTCAAGTTTGTTCCTTTGAATATTTTTCGTTTCTCGGTTAATTTTCTGATATGTATAGTTTTGGCTTTTGAAAAAGCTTTTGAGGGAGATAGCTACATTTAATAATTTGGCGTGGAAATGTTCTATGTGTGCGTAAAGTTTATTTTCTATGATTTTCTCTGCCCGTTCGTTTGAAAAATCAAACATCTGATTGATATTGGCTGATGAGTTGTATATAAAGTTAGGAATTAATCCCAGCTTTCTACATTTCATAAGAAATACCAATGAGTTGAATTTTTGCAAGCGTCGTTACCATATTTGATTTTGATGTTGTTATAAAATTCCATTGTTCAGATGTTTAAGACGTACCCTCCTTTATTGTAAATATGAGGAATTGTTGGTGACCTTTTCGATGTTAATCAATTTGAAGTTTTTCAAAGCAGGCTCAAGGTCAATAAAAAAGATGTTATATGTTGTGCGACGTTTCGAGCGTGAATACACTCTTCATCAGGCCGTTTTTATTGAAAAAATACAAATATAACGACATAACGAGCATTATAAATACATGTATAAAATGTATACAAAAGTCAAATTAAACTTACGATTTAAATTAAAAAACTTAGTTTCACAGCATTTAAACTTTTTGAATATAAAATTCTTAACATGGAACTAAAAAATTACGCCAAATTATTAAATGTAGGTATCTCCCTCAAACACGCACAAATTAACAAATAGAAACTTTTCCTAGTA
The DNA here is from genome assembly GCA_947049315.1 of Epistrophella euchroma. Lineage (NCBI taxonomy): Eukaryota > Metazoa > Arthropoda > Insecta > Diptera > Syrphidae > Epistrophella > Epistrophella euchroma. The sequence goes on along the minus strand of OX346245.1, from coordinate 73,673,905 downwards.
AAATTTAAAGAACTAATATCAGGAACATTAACAATTCATGAAAGTTCAAGCTTTTTCAATAGCCAAAACTATACATATCAGAAAATTAACCGAGAAACGAAAAATATTCAAAGGAACAAACTTGAAAAATTAAAAACTTGTCTAAAACTTGAAATGCGACTACGGTTCAATGATAAATGGTTTGTAAATAAGACCGATGTTGTATTCCCAGATGACATCAAATGGCTGTTATCATTGGGACAAAAGTTCGCATTGCCGATAACCAAACCAGACTTACCTCTATTTAAGATCATAGCGGATGGAGAGGAAATGATTAAAACTTTGGAACAGGGTGACCATGAGACTGCACGTGCTAATTTTACACACATTTTACAAAACCACCTTCGTACATCTAAGTTACTTCCTTTTGACAAATTTCTCAATAAAATCTCCCGAGATGCAATGCAATGATAAATGGTTTGTAAATAAGACCGATGTTGTATTACCAGATGACATCAAATGGCTGTTATCATTGGGATAAAAGTTCGCATTGCCGATAACCAAACCAGACTTACCTCTATTTAAGATCATAGCGGATGGAGAGGAAATGATTAAAACTTTAGAACAGGGTGACCATGAGACTGCACGTGCTAATTTTACACACATTTTACAAAACCACCTTCGTACATCTAAGTTACTTCCTTTTGACAAATTTCTCAATAAAATCTCCCGAGATGCAGTCAAATTTGTTAAAAGTCATAATGAGGTTTATATTGTAAATGCAGATAAGGGCAATGTCACCGTGGCCATGTATAAAAATGACTACATCGATAAAATGAGAGATGGCAGATAGAAGTACATATAGAATTCTCAGGAGTAATCCAACCCTCACACTTCAGAGTGCAAATAATAATTTTGTTAAAACGTATGATAACATACGTATACGTACGAAACGTATGATAACATACACTGCTAATTGTCCTCGAGTGTATGGATTACCAAAGATCCATAAAGAAAATATGCCTTTAAGACCCATATGTGCTTCGACATCTGTCCCATGTTATGAACTGGCAAAATTCATAGTAAAGATTCTGAAGAAATTGACAGACAACTCCAAATTTAATGTAAATAATGCAAAACACTTTATTGAATTAGTTTCTCCATTAAAAATAGAAGATGATGAAACTTTAGTATCATTTGATGTGGTATCTTTATTTACCAATGTTCCAGTTCATATGATACTCGATATAGTGAAAAAAAAGTGGAATACTATAAAGCAACATACCCAAATAAGGAAGTCTCTATTCATGGAAATACTACGTTTTTGCATTATAGACAACAATTATGTTGAGTTTGAAAACAAATATACCAACAAAAACAAGGTGTCCCCATGGGTAGGCCAATTTCACCTATACTTGCAGATATTGCTATGGAAGCTTTGTGAGAAGATGTCATTGGAAAATTAACACCTAAACCTAAAATTGTAACCAATGCCTTATAGGCCTGAGCTACGAATACGTCGTAGTAGCCCATATAAGGTGTTCACTAAGTAGTTCAACCTGACTGGAACTGTAGACGCAACCGTTGATTCCATCTGGGGAATTCTTCCGCTGCCGCCTTGATAAAGGAGAAGTGCCTTAGGGAACACTCCTCCCCCCCTCTCTCATTTGCTGCCACCTAAACCGTCCACAGGGATTGGAACCCCATCTTCAGTTAAGGTACTAGGCACCCGACGTTCACCACGGGGAGGTCGAGAGTAGGAGTTGATAGACAGAGGTTATAGAGGACACATATCTACCCATTTGAACGTATACATTTTATACATGTATTTATAATGCTCGTTATGTCGTTATTTTTGTATTTTTTCAATAAAAAAGGCCTGATGAAGAGTGTATTCACGCTCGAAACGTCGCTCAACATATAACATCTTTTTTATTGACCTTGAGCCTGCTTTAAAAAACTTCAAATTGAAAACCTTTGTATTACAAAATTGTATTTGTAATTTACAATGGAAAATTTGTGGGAATTTATTTATTTTCGTTTTATTTCGAGTAATTTTTGTTTGTTTACACGTACAAATTTGTGAAAATTCATTCAATTTTGTAAGTTTCTATTTCACCAAATAAATTAATTTCACAAATTTGTAAATTTGTTGAAAGATTCTTACAGGATAAATTTCAAATTGTACTTTATCAATATTAAACTTGAAAATGTATTAACGGCAAAGGCATTCTACCACCGATAGTGATACAAGTCAACATTTTGAAGAAAAACAAAAAGGTGAAGTTTCTTTCGCTTTTAATGATAATTATAGCTTAACCATGTACGGGCTAAACTAAAATCTTTTCATTGATACCGAAGCAGCAGTTCCTAATATTTTTATACTTTTATAATTTTAACTTTTTTGTGTTGGAAAATAATTTTCCAAAATTAAAAAAAAAAAAATATTTTGATCAAAAAATGAACTTGCAGCAAAAATTTAGTTTTGTTTATTTATTATTAGGTACCTACATACTTATGTTTTTACATGGCACTTTCTCAAAAAAAATGTGGAATACAATTTTTGCTTGCAAGTTTTGCAAATAAGCGGTACGTACTTGTTTTGTATTTGTAAACTACAACTGAAAATTTCCTCAATTTCTTGCACTAGTTTACAAATTTGTTGAAATTTTTGTTTCTGTTTGTGAAACAGAAATTCAATTTTTAAATTTGTAATTGTTGTTTACAAGTGCAAATTTGTGATTGTAGTAAATGACGGATATAAAAAAACTCAAAAAATCCAAGGAATTCCTTTCTTATATGTATATCCGTGTTTTCTTATATAAAAAATTGTATATAAGAAAGAAGATTTCTTATATAAATAAAATGTATATAAGAAATAAAATTTCTTATATAAATAAAAGTTCCTATAAGAAATGTCTTTCTGTTTTTCTTTCTCGTCGATCTTCAATCTGTCACTTCTTTGGAAATTCAATAAGGGTGGGGTCAAAAAATTTGGGAAAGTTACACGGCGCATCATTTAGAAGTTTACACGGGAAAATTTCGGATAAAAGTTTAATTTTCTATGTAGTGAATGAGATTTTGTATCAGAATAAGTTCCTTATATCAGTGTTTTTCTTGTAAACATTTTTTTTATATGAAGTTTATTTAACACGTAACTTTATGGGAATGTGCATGGTGTTTTGGAAGCGTGTTTTTCTTATATGAGACTTCCTTATATCCGTCAACTACTGTAATTGTTATTTGGTGAAATAGGCCACTGGTTGTAAGGCACAGGTACATATGCACCTATCTAAAGTTAACAAAAATTTTTCTTTTACGTTTTATTAAACGATTGTTAAAATTTTAAGATTTTAATTATCGTCGGAATACCTACTAATTTCTTAGTTTTAAGAGTTACACATTATTGAATCATGTGTTAATGTTAAATGCAACAAAAGGCTAGGGCATGTAAGCTGGTTGGATCGAGGGAAGAAAACAATTGTATGGGAGGAGGGGTCTAATTCATCCTGTTTAGCTGAGAGGGTAATTTTCAAAAAAAAACCATTTGAATTTAAAAAAAAGTTATGACACTTACAGTGTCATATGCTATACTATCTTTTTTAATGATAATCAATTCCTTCATTCTGTTTTAAAATCAAGTTATTCTAATGAATAGTTTAAAAAAAAAATAATTTTTAAGCTCAAAATTAAACTAAATTATTTTTTTTTTTCAAAATTTCGTTTTTGAAAAACAAAAGCACGAAGAAGAGAATTAACAAAAACAAAAGAAAATTATTTTTGTTGTTGTTTTAGTGGACTGTATTGAATTAAATTCAAATGGAAGACAAAAAAATTAAAATGAATTTACTACTACAATCATAGAAATACGCATTTAATAGTTTAATTAACTGAAGCAAATACAAAAATTTGGAAACTAACATTTTTAAAATAAAAATTATAACAGCAGGTATAGGTACCTACCTATAAGTACTAGGTATACCTACTTACTTTTTTTAAGAATGAGTAAAGACAATTTTTAGTTACATATCAATGCATAAGATATGCCTTTGCAAGATGAAAGTTTTGTCGGTAAATTTTTGATAAAGTAAATAATTAATTCCAAAACAAGGTGTTTGAAGAAATGTAAGGAATCAAGTAACCTTTTCTATAATCCATTGAATAAATAGATATCTAGGTACATATTTATTCAATAATTTAAAATAAAGAAAACTGAATAAGGCGTAGTAGCCTGTGGCGTAATGGTTAGTGCGTTGGACTGTCATGCCAAAGGTCTGGGGTTCAATACCAGCCGCTTCCACCTTAAGTTTTTTTCGAAGCTACTACCTCGTGCGAGGAAGTGACAAATCCTCCAAGAGTATCTCTTGTAATAGAAAAGTGCCGCTCACCTTAGCCGTTCGGATTCGGCAATAAACTGTAGATCCTCTCCATTCCTGCAGACACTAGGCCCTGGTTCTTTATGAGCCGTTTGTGCCACCAAATTTATTTATTTATTTAGAATAAGGTAATGCTAAAAACTGCATATTTATTAAAATTTATGAAAGCTTATTTCTATTTCTGTTATTATGCCTATACGTACTTTTCCGAAAAAATAATTTTTGATAACCTGATCTGGAATCCCTTTCTAAGGGGTTTTGAAAATGTTTTACAAGACATCATTAGATATAGGCACCATAGGTATAAGTATGTTCTCTTAATATGTTCTAAACCTAAGAGTTTTCAAGAAAAATTAAAAAGTTCAGCCGTGTTCTATTTTGATTTTTGTTCCAATTTATTTTGCAACGAAATATGAAGTTATTATTCTGATTTCTATCGATTTAAGTCCGCAATTGAAGAAAGTGGCACTTAAGTCGCCAATAGGTTCAATATCCCAGTGAACAGTAACCTAAATGATTAGTACCTACTTAGGTCCCCCATGTTGCTCTTTTTTCACTTAAGTGCAACTTACTCAAATTATAAAACTGATCGTAATAATGTCCTTATCTGGAAATATTTACAGATTTCACTCATAGAGTAAACATGGGGACATTGAAAATGACACCTGGCTAATCTTTTCAATTTAAATTAATTAAAACGTAATAAGCTGTTTCAGACACCATTATAGGTTCTGAAGTTTCTAGGTACCTTTATGCACATTTTATATTTAATGTCACTTTCCATTTGGCAAAAAATAAATCTTGTTAATTTTCTTTAACTAACCCATCAACTTTCCTGGTCAACCAAAAAAATCGTTTTTTAAGATCCAATATCAAAACTTTATGTACCTATTAGGGCTAACGCAAATATCCCCTAAAAAACTGTTTTAAGTGCTTATAATTATGCCTTTAAAAATCAATTACATACATATATGCCCTTAATAAATTATTATATTATGCTCAAAAAAAAAATGATTATATGCCCTAAAAATATTGCTTAATAAATAGGCTAAAATAGATTTTGTGGTTCCATTTTCTCAAAAAGTATTTGACCGATTTCGATAAATTTTATATGTATAAAACTTTAATCTATTCTTTTCGCGGACATAATTCATTTTAACTTTAAAGATATTTTCGGAACTTACCACGTTAAATATAAGAAATATTATATTTAACGCGGTAAGTTCCGAAAAAATCTTTAAAGTTAAAATTTTATATGGTTGGAAAGCCACAATTGCGGAGATGTGCAGAATCTTCTTGAAACACGCATTTACACACTGTGGCTCATTTTTGTTTTTTAACAGTTGAACACTGCATATTAAAAAAAATTTACAGATTTCACTCATAGAGTAACCATAGGGACATTGAAAATGACACCTGACTAATCTTTTCAATTTAAATTAATTAAAACGTAATAAGCTGTTTCAGACACCATTATAGGTTCTGAAGTTTCTAGGTTATTATGTATTTAATGTCACTTTCCATTTGGCAAAAAATAAACCTTGTTAATTTTCTTAAACAACCCATCAACTTTCCTGTTCAACCAAAAAAATCGTTTTTTTAAGATCTGATATCAAAACTCATATATATGTACCTATTAGGGAAAACACAAATATGTCCAAAAAAACAGTTTTAAGCGCTTATAATTATGCCCTTAAAAATCAATTACATACATATATGCCCTTAATAAATTATTATATTATGCTCAAAAAAAAAATGTTATATGCCCTAAAAATATTGCTTAAATAAATTGTGTGGTATCATTTTTTCAAAAAGTTTTATATGTATAAAACTTTAAACTATTCTTTTCGCGGGCATTAATCATTTTAACTTTAAAGATTTTTTCGGAACTTACCACGGTAAATATAAGAAATATTTGGTCTTATTAATTAGATTTTTGGCTGTTTAAACTATTAAGTATTTCGAAACAGTCGGAAATATGCTTTATTTAATAAAAAAATATTGCATTTCTCAAGGTTTAGACAATAGATTACGTTGTCTAAAGCAATATAAAACGAAAAGTCACTTTAGCAGCAATTAGAAAAGTTTTTTAAAAACTTGGACGGCTGTCTAAAGTTAGACAATGTTTATAAATACGACCAATTATATTTAACGCGGTAAGTTCCGAAAAAATCTTTAAAGTTAAAATTTTATATGGTTGGAAAGCCACAATTGCGGAGATGTGCAGAATCTACTTGAGACACGCATTTACACGCTGTGGGTCATTTTTGTTTTTTAACTGTCGAACACTGCATATTAAAAAAAAAATATGTTTTTTTCCTTCAATATTTTGAAACAAATTTAAAATTTTTCGCCTTCCTAGAGTGTTTCAGTTTTTGCTGGCCGAGTTTCGGCCACGGGTCGATACTAGTATGCTTAATTTTGCTTGTAAACATATATTCTAAGTAGGTTTGTATACCTTTGTATGTTTAAAAACAAAAAAAAATAGATAGTGTACAAGAAATATTGTCGAACAAAGTTTGCTTTGGCTAAAAGCCATTGTTGAAACCTATTTGAATAGGTACAAGTATATGCATGATTTTTAAAATGGTGAATATCGTTTAAATTCATTCACATGGATTTATTTAAGACATTAATTGCATCAAAAATAAAAAAACAAGATTTACACGAGTGAGCCCCACAAGTTTGCCCTCGTGGCTAACAAAAATGTTGGTACCTTTCAACGAAAGAAATGTTAAAAAGTCAGAATTACTGGGAGCATGATTTTTTTCTATTTTGGGTCAATATTTTCTAAATTTTCAAAAGCTATCTATACATATTGTTTATTGGGTTAAAATCGCGTTAAATTTTATCTGAAGATTAATTTTTGACGATAGTAGGGTGAATATATACGTAGAAACTTCAAAATTTTATTTCGAATTAAATTTAATCGAAATTTTAATTCAATTCACACACGGCCTTAAATATTTAGAAGCACTAGATTACAAAATTGAAATAAAATCGTTCGAGTTGATTTAATCAACTCAAAAAAAGGTAAATTTTCTCAAAAAAAAAAAAAAAAAAAAAAACACTCCAACCCAAATTTCCGTAATGCGAATTTTTTCGACATAACCTGAAGTTAGTAGTAGCCGTGGCGTGATGTTTAGTGCGATGGACTGTCATGCCGGAGGTTTAAGGTTCGATCCCCAGCCTCGCCACCTATTTATTTAAAAAGAAAAAACGGCTACTGCCTCTTGCGAGGAATTGACAAATCCTCCAAGAGTATCTCCTGTCACAGAAAAGTGCCGCTCGTTAGCCGTTCGGATTCGGCAATAAACTGTATGTCCCCTCCATTCCTGCAGACACGCACACAGGAATGGTTGAGAGTTGTAAGTCACTAGGCCCTAGTTCTTCATGAGCTGTTGTGCCATCAAATTTAATTTAATTTAATTTTAACCTGAAGTTAGGTTTTAATTTTTTGGTTATGCTATAATGCTGGTTATGCTTCCCTATAGAGTATAGACCTTTATTATTTATTGAATACACATTAGAAGATACTGAACAAATTATAAAAATGCTGATGCTCCAAATGCATTTGATAAACAAACAGCACATCTCAGTGGTCATAAGTAGTGGAATGCGTAGTGCATACGACTTCGAAGACTGGGCAATGGGTTCAAACCTCATGGTGTGCATGTAGAAAGTTTTTCCCAATAAAATTGGATTAAAGCTCAGCATCACTAAAAGTAGACTGATGATAGGACTTGGCACCCCCTGAAATAGCTATATCTCCAGCCAAACAAAAATAAAACAAATGCTGTAGCATATTTTTGGTTGTCCTACATATTACATACCTACATAAATCAAGCAAGCTTAGCTCCGGCTTTCACACTCAACTGCATCACTGGCCTTTCTTATAGGACCGAATTGTATTCTATATCGAATAAAAATAAATACCAATCATTTTCAATTTCAAAAAATCACAACCTACCTACCTCCATAATTATGTTGATGCATAGCATTTACAATATATACCTACACTACATACAAAAATCTGACAGAGTGAGAGTAAATATTATAGATACACTTTTGTTGGTTGCGTTGTACTTGTTGTTTTTTTTTTCTCTTTTTGAATATTCTTCATTGAATATGAATATTCTTCCACTGAAGCTTGTCTGTTGACGACGACTTTTCTTCTTTTTTTCCCCGTATACCTATTGCCTACGCCTGCTGTAATTCATCGCTTGTGTTCGTTTGTTTATTTTCATCATTCTAGTGTCCTGGAGTTCAGTACGCTAGTACGCTGGAGTTCATTTTTCATATTCTAAGTTCATGTGTTCATTTCAATCATTTCGGTCATTTCTTTAGTAACACTATTACACTATTACCAACCAAAAATTTCGTTGTGATGCCCTATACGCTCGAGAACATTTTCAATGTTAAAATGAAGGGCCATTTATTCAGGTAAGTACCTATGCAACGTGAAACTGGCCCTAAATACAATTATACAGGGTGTTTGGTATAAGGTGCACCAAAAGGGTAGAGCGAGTAGGTTGGGTTAAGACAAAAAAAATCGTATAGGAGGAGGGGTCTATTTTCACCCGTTTAGCCAGGAGGGGCAATTTTCTAAAAAATTGACTTAAAACAGAAAACAAATATTTAAAAACAACGGTAAAACTTTTAATGCCAAGCTCTACCTTTTTGGAAAGCCATAAGTCTCTTCCTTAATTTTCATATTAAATTAAGTTGTGTTAGTGAATAGTTTTTGAAACATTGTTTTTAAAATCGAAATTTAAAAAAAAAAAATCAAAAAAAAAAAATCAATCTAATTTTTTTCAAAATTGTATGTATATAAGTATAATTTTTGTTCTCAAAATTCAATGCTGTTATTATTTTTCAATGGGTTGGGGTCAAAATACTGTAGGGTCAAAATACTGTTTTTAAAATACTGTATTTCAAAATACTGTAATTCAAAATTCTGGTTACACAAAATTCTGTATGAGTAAAATTTTGTTTTTCAATATTCTGCTTTTCAAAATTCTGTATTAGAAAAATTGTTTTGATTGTAAGGAAAACAAAATTCGGGAGGTTGCTACACTCATGCCCCATTATACATATTAATTATGTCTAAAATATAATATCTATCGCCAAAATTGGAGAAATTAACCCATTTTTAAATTACCCCAACTAAATGAAAAAAAAGGGGTTGGGGTCCAAATAATGTAGGGTCAAAATACTGTTTTTAAAATACTGTACTTCAAAATACTGTAATTCAAAATTCTGGCTATAAAATTCTGTATTTTAAAATTCTGTATGGTCAAAATTCTGTATTTCAAAATTCTGCTTTTCAAAATTCTGTATTTAAAAAAATTATTATTAAAACAATTTTTTTTAAATACAGAATTTTGAAGAGCAGAATATTGAAATAAAGAATTTTACTTATACAGATTTTCCTAAATACAGAATGAACATTAAAAGTTTGAATAAAATGAAAATTGGAGAAATTACCCCATCTTCAAAATGACCCCAACTAAATACAAAAAAATCATTTTTCATACTGAAATTTAACCGCAAAATTAAAAAAATTAAAAGAAGCCCTAAAACAATGAAAAATTACCCCAATTCATAAAATATTCATAATATATACAAAATTTTTGTTTGAAATTTTAATTTTTTGTTTGGGGCTATTTTTCAATGGGACCAAATTTCTTGTTGCTATTTTGTAACTTTAATTTAAAATTGATCATATTAAGATGTCAATGTAAAACCTCCCCAAAAAACTCGAATTCTATTATGAATTTTGCAAATAAAACATTTCAAACTTGTACCAATATTGCTGAAGAATTCTAAGTTTCAACGTTAAATTCTAAAATTTCCACATATCGAGGTTTAACAGAAATATATTCACGAAAATAGAGTTAATAAAACGTTGGTTACAAATAAGTCTTTTACTCGTTTTTAAAGAGATCGAACTTGAATGAATTTTTGTACAAGTAAATGCAAAAAATTCTATTTTTACTTGTACGTGTACGTGCTTAACAATGATATTGTTGACAGTTTTTTCTTCGAAATATAGAACTTGGACATAACCAGCATTTTGGTAAACAGAAGTTTACACTTACAGCATTTTGAATATACAGATATTTGGATATACAGAATTTTGAAATACAGAATTCTGAAAAACAGAATTTTGGTCATACAATATTTAAAAAAAAAGAGAAAACAGAATTTTTGTCATACAGGATTTTGATAGCCAGAATTCCGACCCGCTCCCAAAAAAAAGCCATTTTCCAGTGAAATTAAAAATTAAACAAAAATGAAAAGAAGCTCCAAAACAAATGCAAAATGAGCCCATTTAATAAAATATTATAAATTTTTTCTTTTATTAAATTTTGACGTTTCTTCAGTGGTGAATTCACTTAAATGGGATTTTTTAAATTCTAATATTTTTCTTTCGTTCGCGAGTTTTGGAAAAAAAAGTAATAAAATTCGCGAGTTAAAAAATTAAACGCCCAATCTAATGAGTTCAAAGAGAGTGCTCTCACCCTGGGCCTGTTATAAAGAACGCTTATGTTTCGCATTCTGTTGCAAGCAGCTGCAGATCAAAAACACAAGACGCAAAATACTCTGGCCGCTTTTGAAGGTCACGATGAGCTGGCAACTTTATTTAATTATTGAATGCTTGTTATCATTGCTGCAATTAGCAAATGTTGTTCTTTAGATGAATAAAGGGGATCAATCCATTCATCTTTAAGATGTAATGACCTTTTGTATGGAGACTTTTCATTCAGAACGATGTGTTTTTCTAAGAATTTAATTTTAACTACCAGATCCGGGGTTCTAATTTGCGTCAATTCAAACTCGTAGCGCAAAAAAAGTTGTATCCAAGAGAACAAATAATGTTCTACTTCTACTTCTAGCTTCTATTTCTCTGCAAGAAAGGATCCAGTAGTCTTCATTATGGCTCTAGAAACAAGATTATAAAAATTGGCGTTGAACTTTTTCTTAATATTTTAGGGTGAAATCATCTATATCTATACTATTATATAAACGAGTAACTTTTTTTGTTTGTCAGTTTGGCTGTATGTTTCCACTAAACTCACAAACAAACAAAAAAACCCTTTTAAAAAATAGATATAATACAAGTTTCACTTATCTGGTATGCTATAGGATACAGCAGAAAAGAAAATATTTGTTAAATACAGAATAATAAACAAATTAAAAACTTACCACAAAAAAAATCGTATGGAAATTTTCTAAAATCAAGCATGTAGGTATTTTCCTTGCAAAATTCTGTTTTACAGATTTTCAGTTCACATTTACTTCAAGTTCAATTCTTTATAAGGAAGAGAAGCCATGGAAAATTGTCCACAGAGTCAGTCAGACACCGTTGTTCAACGAGTACAGAAGTGCGCGGAGAAATAATAGTGAAAAAGTGACAAATCTACCTAAGCAATAAACCTTCAGTGAAAAAAGGGTTAGCAAAGGTCTACCTGCGCTATCTGACTGAACAAAATCTTCCAAGAAGAGTTTTTCCAAAGTGGATTATCCTTCTTGTGACAATAATTAATCTACCAACAAAGAGGGTAATTACTTGGAAGTTTTTATCAAAATAACAAGAACCACATACCTCTCAAACTTACCTGCTGACATGGACAATACCGAGAAATTAACACCGGAAACAGCTTACGCCATGCTCGAAGTACTCTTGAAGCGGATGATTGCTGATCTGGGACCTGGATACGGGAGCCAAATCAACAATCTCGTCAAGGAGCTTCATGCAAAGCACGTTACTAACGTCCAACCAACCAACGAACCACCGCCAACGGAGGAACTAAAAACAAAGGAGATTCCTCAGCCAATGGAGATACCACAGCCAATTGAGGAGCACCTTCAGGCTCCTCAAGACATAGGAGAAGTGATCTGTCTTACAGGAGATGAACTAGACCCTTCCGACACTGACAGCAACCTTTCAAACTTCGAAGAAGTCACCGGGAAAAAACGTTCAAAGAAAGCCGTCAAAAAGAAGGACATGAAGAAGAAGAAGGAAGAGATCCAAACTGAAGCTATCAAGGAAATGCCCAACAAAGTCATAACGGAATTAGTCGTACCATCAGTCATACCGATAAGCGTACCTTCACTGACTACAAAGCCATCTCCCGCCCAAGCAACGGCAAACGAGAACACCAAGAAGGGAGGAATGCCGCCCATAATTGTATTCTCAGGAAACATTGCCGAAGTACGAAGATTTGCCAAAGGAAAACAACTTGGGTTCACCCTGAAGAATCTCAACACCACAAAGACGATCATCAACACGCCAACAAGAAAGGACTATGATGAAATAAAAACCTATCTGAAGACGATGAAAATTCAGAACCTCTTATTTACCCCAAAAGAAGACAGGAAAACACTTATGATGCTGAAAGGACTACACTACACCATCACCGCCATTGAATTGGAGGAAGAACTCAGAATCGAAGGTCTGCCAATAATAAAAGTTTCTCTTTTCAGATCCAGGAAGACAACAAACAAACAATTTAACTGCTTCGTGGTGGAGCTGAGCAAGACGTGTGACATCGCCGAAGTGTATACGAAGACACTCATCATGAACCAAAAAGTTTACTGGGAACGAATGAAATCCAACGACGTCATCCAATGCAGGAACTGCCAGCGCTTCGGGCACGTTGCAACAAACTGCGGCATGAACTACGTTTGCGTCAAATGCAAGGACAGCCATTTACCTGGAGAGTGTAAACGCAAGGATAACTCTGGCAAAGATGTGTGGTGCGCTAACTGCAAGACCGAGGGACACCCAGCCAGCTTCAGAGGATGCCCAGTACTGAAAGCAAAGCAAGCGGAAAAGAAGCAAGCACTCGTCAACAAAAAAGTGCAACAAGAATTTGCAGCCAAATCAGCCTGTACAGTGACGAAACCTGCCATCAGCTTTGCAGCCATGGCCAAGAGGAACATCGCTCCAGCACAGATAACCCAGTCAGTACCGAAAGCTCCCCTTAAGAAGACAGCAGCAACATCAACACCACCATCACCAACAGCTTAAGCCACCCCAAAACCAAACTTAGCCAAGGAAGTGAAACGCCTATTCAACTCGGATCTACCCACTGTCATGGAGAAAGCTCGGGGTTCCATCCCATCCAATTACCAAACATTAAGTGAAGAAGCTAAGTCCGTGGCCCTTGCCACCTTTATATTTCAACTATGCAGCGCGTAATGCGCATCAACAAATTGCGAATAGTAGCTTATAACGTTAATTCGTTATACAGCCTGGAAAAAAGGACAGCGTTTAATCTATTCTTGAAGAAAAACAGCCCAGACATCGCCCTCATCAGTGAAACGAACGTAACAAGGAAGAACAACATTGACTTCACCAACTACAAAACCTTTAGAAATGACAAGAAGGAGGGAACGAGAGGAACTGCTCTTTATCTAAGCAAAAAGATCTCCAGCAGCGCGACTGAAGTAGTTATTCCTGGCCTGAAATGCTTCGAAGCTACCTCCATCACCATACATCTGGGAACAAGCAAAACCCTGACGATCATCAGTATCTACAACAAGTGCTCCGAAAGGGCAGCAGACATCAGGGATGATCTACATAGCATCAACAGGGCCATAAACAAAAGCACTTACGGACTGATCGGAGGGGATTTCAATGCCAGACATCGTAGATGGATGGACACACAAGACAACAACGACGGGAATACCATTGTGAACTGGCTGGATGACAACAGTGATCAACATTCCCTGGTAATCGTTTCTCAACCTAAGCCTACCTTTCCAAGACTTCTTCCTCGCAACGTCTAACCCGGTGTGCATCCTACCCGAGTTACGGAACTACGTCTGCACGACACTCACCAGCGACTCAGACCATGAGGCCATCCTACTCTCAATAAATTTCCAACTACAGCTCATTTCCATCAACCAACCAGAAGTGGGGTTCATCAACTACTCGAGGCTAGACGCAGCCAGGCTCCAAAGTGACATTAACGAGTCAATCATCCTTCCCCCAGAAAATAGAAATCTACAAAATTCAGAGATTGATGCCGCAATAGATGCCCTGGACGACGCAGTCAGCAGCTCACTTGAGAATCAAAAACAACCAATAACATCATGCGACAGGTATCATAATTTGCAAATTTACATCCAAAACCTATCTCCACAGACAGCGGCTTAGGAAATTGCTTCAAAGGATTCACCAGAGGGAAATGAACACCAACTACCAGGCCCTTTCAAGTGAGCTAAAATGTGTGAACATTATGTTTCGGAACTCTGTGAAGTTCCACAATGACAACCTCCTCCAAAAGAGACTCAAACAATCCAACCAGGGCCCGACACATTTAAAAAAATCAACAAAATCATTGGCAAGAGGCCGCCAATGCCAGATGTCATCGCAACCAATTTTGGGGATGGATGGCGATATTCGAGAGGAAGATCTTGCGGATCTGCACAGGATTGCACTACGACAGGATACGAAGGAAACACGTCAGCAACAAGAGACTCTATGAAGAGGCGAACATCCCACAGCTAGACAGATACCTCATCGAATCCAGCAGAAGATGTCTACTAAATATGATGACCCACCCGAACCCTCTGATAGTAGGGACTGTGAACCAGCCAAGCCATCCCCACCAGCGGTACCTCGAAGCGATGGAACTGCTAAATGAGGATATTATATCAACCATTGACGAAAAGAACATTCCCTTCTACGTTGACCCAGGGTCAACGTGGCTGAAAGCCTCACCTCACGTGGCTGAAAGCCTCACCCTCATGCAAACACAACAATGACAACCGGAACTGAACAATCCGAGAAGTAAAGCAGCCAATAGAATAAGATTTATATAAACACAATGACAATTTAATGTAAAATTAACAAAAACTCACAATGTTTAAAGTTAGGCCCCTATTTTGTGCCAACATATATCAAAAAAATCACTGTATACTTTAAGATAACTAGCACTAAGCCAATTGTAAATATTAACTGTTCAATAAAATAATCTTGAATCTTGAAAATTGCCTTCTGTGGCGGAGGCGGATTTGACTGGTTCCGCTAACTATCCGATTCGTCAAATCCATATTTTTGGTTTTTTTGGGCTGATTTCTACAATAGGCTCAAAAAAAAAGTAGTTTTTTAGGTAAGGTAGGTTTATTTTTAGGGTTAGATAAAAAATTTTTGATGAGGATAAGTGATGGGTGGGAAAAATTTTCATCAACAAAAAATAACAAAAAAAAACAATCAAACCATGTGCAATGTGCCTGGTACTTAGTAGGTGGGAGCGAGATAGTGAGAGTTGACTGTTTTCGCGTTTCGCCGTCGACGAATCGTGGTGATATTTTTGTGTATAAATTCATTATAAAAAAAAACATAAACGGATTCTCTATTGTGTAGTTAGAAATGAGTGGAGTAGGGAGTGAGTAGGTATATAATATTTGCAGCAGAAAAAAATGTTTGTATCTACTGAAATTGGTTGGTTCGGCGGTGAGTGGTTTGTGATGGTGAATGGACACGAACTTATTAAGAGGCAAGGGCATGCACAAGGAGGGGTAAGGGGGCATTTGCAACCACAATACAAATTATTTTTCAATTTTTTTCTGAGTATTTCACAATCAAGGGCGCACGTAAATAGGATAGGGAGGAGCTTTTACATGCAAATCGGCTAAATTTACAACTTGAGTTCTAATTGTTGAATTTTAAGGTAAGACTGAAATTGGTTGGTTTGGTGGTGGGTGGTTGGTAATGGTGAATGGAAACGAACTTATTTAGAGGCAAGGCCGTGCACAAGAAGGAGTGAGGGGGCACTTGAATCCATAATACGTTTTTCTTATTCTTTTTGTTGAGTAACTACACAGTCAAGGGCGTAGGTAAGCAAAGTGCCTATTACGTTCAAATCAGTTTAATTTACATCCTGTTCAAATGATCGGATTTTCAAGGTTAGAGTTTTTAAATGAAGACTAAATGTAATCTAACACATTAACGTGTGCAACGAGGGGTCTGATTTCCAGAATCGGTGCAAAATAAAATTTTTGTAGGTAATATTTTTATTTTAATACTTATAGTAAAAATTTTTGGTATGGGTAAGTGATGTGTGGGGTGGTAAAAAAATGTATCGATGTTTTTTGGCAGCGAATTATTCTTCATCGGCGGCAATTTCGCTTGCTGGGAAAAAATGCTTCGCTGTAAGAAAATATTATAAGGCAGGTAGGTGCATTGTAACATTACATTTTTATTCAAATGCGTGCGCAAGGAGGGGTAAGGTGACATTTGTGCCCCTACTAAAATTATTTTTCTAATTTTTTTTGCTGAGTAATTCACAATCAAGGGCGTACGCAAAGGTGATAAGAGGATGGGAATTATACGCAAACTGGCTAAATTTACAACTTTAGCTTAAATGATCAGATTTTCACGGTTAGAGTTTTTAAATGAAGATAAAATTCAGTGCAAAAAAAGAGGGTGCGAGGAGAGGTAAGGGGCACTTGCACCACTAATAAAAAATATTTTTTTTTGTTAAGTAGGTATGTAATTACACAAACAAGGGAGTACGCTAAATTTATAACTTGAGTTCAAATGTTCGGATTTTCGAGGTTAGAGTTTTTGAATGAAGATTAAATGCAATGTAACACAAGGGTGTGTACAAAGAGGGATAAGGAGCCGAAATATTATAAATGAAAGAAACGGTCGCTGACTCATCATTGCGTAGGTTATACTGTAAATGATAAAAATATATAATAAATTTTATTGAATAGAAAATTTTATGTAAATTGAGGTTTTTCTGATTAAAGGTCGAAAAACTATTTTCTAAACGGGAGAACGTACAGTCTTCATATTAATTTTAGTCGATAGATCTTTTAAATATAAGTAAGTGATTAATTTAAAAAAATTCTATAAAATCTACGAAGCGAGTTTTAAAATATTAAAAGTTGAATTTTGAAAAATAGACGTTTGACAAATAATTCGCCATAAATCGGGGGTTTGAGTAAGGGACATAGATTATACTATTAGAAAGATAATGAAAAAAAAAATTATCTGTATTTCAGGAATTTTTAATGGGATTTTTTTTTACCCACTTTTTGATTTTTGAAAACCACACATTTTTCACCCAATTTTTTGTGGTTTTTTATTTTTCATTTTTGTATAGGTCTTTCTAAAAATTTGAAATTTCTACACCTTATAAATAGGTATATTGAAAATTTAAAATTTTTTCGAACCCTGAACTCGAGGTATTTACAAAATTAAGGATTTCTTTTTATGCCCTCACAACTTTTGTCAGCGCCTTCGAAAGCTAACGTTTAAATTGATATCTGAATCATAATTCTACATGCTTAATACAATCCTCACAATCGATTAAAAAATTTCAATCAAAACATTGCACAAAAATCTTGAGAAATGGGCATTTGTTCGTTGTCCAATGTAGGTCTTCAGTGGAGAATACATCGTTTTGGGTGAAATGTGAAAAAGTGCCGATTTGATTTTACTCTTTAGCTTCTAACTTTCGTCATAATTATAGGATTTTATTTTTGATTACATAGGTTTTTATTTTTTTTTTTTCGGAATTCCAAAAATTTTTCATAAATCTACATTGAAAATTTTGAGCACCTAACTTTTTCGAGGGAGAATGAGAAAATACAAAAAAAAAAAACAAAAAAAAAGCCATGTGCAAGTGCGTTGATATTATTTGTGTGTAGGTATAGGTACAGTAAAAGTTCATATAAAAAAACAAGCACAAGCAGTCGAGCGGGTAGGGATTTCTTAAGCAAGAAGAACATGAGCGGAGTAGGTATATGAGTAGGCAGGTATATTGTTTGCAGCAGAAAAAAATGTTTTACTGAAATTGGTTGGTTGGGACCACGGCGACGCCAGCGGGCGGAGTGTCGATTTTGACCAAAATAAAAAGGCTATCCGATGTATTTCTAATTGCACATTTCATTTATGCAAATAAAAAAAATTGAACACACACCTTTTTTTTTTTTTAAATATAAAAAAATTTAACTTTGCATGCCAATTTTAAAGTGGCTATATCTCGGTAACCAAGATGAATTTCCAAATGCACAGGGTTTAAAAAATTGTTCATTTGGAGTTTTAATTTGCACACAAAAAATTTTAATTTGCATACCTCTCATTAATTAATAAATCAACAATTAAAATTTTGGTAAAAAGCAGCATAATTCAATTCAATATTATACCAAATTAAACGCTGAAGTTTGCTGCTTCAATTATCATGATGGTAAAGTGTTCGGCCGAGACACGAGGGGTTGCGAGTTCAACTTCCGTAGATATTTCTTTTTTTTGTTTTACTATATAATTAATTTTTTATTTTAAATAAAGTAAAAAAAAAGTTTATTCCCGAATCCAAACGGCTAACGAGCGGCACTTTTCTGTGACAGGAGATACTCTTGACAAATCCTCCAAGAGTATCTCCTGTCACAGAAAAATGCCGCTCGTTAGCCGTTCGGATTCGGCAATAAACTGTAGGTCCCCTCCATTCCTGCAGACACGCACACAGGAATGGTTGAGAGTTGTAAGTCACTAGGCCCTAGTTCTTCATGAGCTGTTGTGCCATCAAATTTATTTATTTTTTATTTATAAAAAAAAGAAACTTCTACGGGAGTTGAACTCGCAACCCCTCGTGTCTCTGGCGAACAGTTTTCCATCATGCTACTTGAAGCAACAAACTTTAGTGTTTAATTTGGTATAATATTGAATTTTGGTTGGGTGGTTGGTGATGTTGAATGGAAAAGACTTATTTAGAGGCATGTAGGTAATTTTCCTGCAAAATTCTGTTTTATATATTTTCAGTTCACATTTACTTCAAGTTCAATTATGTATTTATAAGGAAGAGTTATTTTGCAGTAGGAAATTGCCTTTTGTGGCGTGGCATATTTGACTGGTTCCAGTCAAATCGTTTTTTTTGGTTGTAGCTTTGCTTAAGGGTAAGTGTCCCTCTAAAAAATAGGTTGGAGTTTTGCGCTAAACTGTATAGCGTTCACAATTTTGCGTGTATATTAATGAAGTAAACCGTTATCGATTGGAAATAAGTTTGGTCACATATTTATGTGGCTAAAAAAAAACCACAAACGCATTTATGCCTCAAAACAGCCAGATCGATGGAAAAATCATGAAGTTTAGTGAGATGCTTACGAAAATGAATGGGGCAATGGGTAAATTTTACTTTTTTATTTTTTTATATTTTTTGTCTAGAGATAATTGATCTCGAAACTTCGAATAGATTTTCTTTTTTTTTATTCTTTTTATTTATTCCCATACAAAATGTACAAAACTATCAAAAATGAAGGAAATTTACAAAGAAGTATGAATGCATTATTTGATAAAACTTTTGAAGTTTAAAAGGCAATGAAGTCAAATTAACGTTTTTATAAAGATAATATGTATGCGCAATTAGTTATATTTTTCTTTTATTTTTTTTTATTTTTTACATTAACTTTTAAGAGACAAAACGACAAAAAATGGTCCGTTTTTGTCAATTATTTTGCGCGTTTGCCTGGGGCATCAATGTTATATTTTTAAATTTTCTAAATGCTTTTTAAAATCAAGGATCATATGTCCTGAACTTGGAATGGATCTTAAAAAAAAATAATGTGTCTTATAACACGCCTAAAAATGCAATTAAATACGAAACTATTTGTAATGCCGTGGTTGGGTCAGGATAGAAAATACAACTACCACAAATTTTTTAAATTTTTGTTTGATATTTTGTTTATTACATTTAAAAAATAAACTAGTATTTTCTCTTACGGTTTTCTTAATTTTAATTTTTAAAAAGTTGTCTATTTTGCGTCTTTTTACCAGAAAAACATCATTGTTTGGTTCAAAAGAAATCCACTGGGTGGTATGAAGATGCATTTCTCTTCCGTATTCTCTTTTTCTTACAAAATAAGTTGTTTGTTTGGTATCGACTCTTGACTGCTAATGTTTTTTTTGTGTCATATAATAGTATTCGTGAATAATTGTGAAGGATAGCGATCTTTCTGAAGATAAAAAAGACGTCATGAAAAAAAATGTGTGTAAGCTTTGTTTTTTGTTTTTAACAGGTAGGTAGACTTGGTGGAATTCGTGTTCACTTTGCGTGATGGGATCGTTGCAGGAGATTTGTTTGGATTTTGTGTAACTTCTACGTACATACATGTAGGTATGTACCTAGCTATTTTTTTGTTGGCTTATCTCTTGAAAATTTTTTTCTGCTTCTTTTGCGAAAAGAAATCTATGACATTGCCCGTAGAATAATTACATATATAGGTCATGCACTGTTTATTTTCTTTTTGTTTTTCTTTTTTTTATTTTTTTTTCTTATAGGCAATGGTGCAAGGTCATGATCATGATTGAAATGTTTGGTATCGATGCTGAAGGATTTTTGCGTATAGTTGATACCTAAATGCTTTTGAAAAATACATTACATGTTAATGCAGGTCATTATTATTGAATAGGGTTCCCAATTCATTGTGAGTGAAATATTGCACCAAGCAATGAATGTGTCAAGTAGTTGACGCCAAAATATATGTACGTAGGTAGGTATCTAGTATTATGTGGGTAGCTAAGAAGGAATTGCTATGTATCTGGTAAGAGGAGAAAATCGATCACTTTTGGTTTGTTTTTTTGGTG
The DNA here is from genome assembly GCA_947049315.1 of Epistrophella euchroma. NCBI lineage: Eukaryota > Metazoa > Arthropoda > Insecta > Diptera > Syrphidae > Epistrophella > Epistrophella euchroma. The sequence continues at coordinate 73,652,944 of OX346245.1, read as the reverse complement.
GTAGGTATAGCACAATTGAAAAAACTGTTGAAGAAAAAGAAAAGACATAGCTCAAGCACGAGAGTTGAGGCATAATTTTAAAATAAAAATAATTTCATGTTTCCATTTTGTTCCATCTCAATACCTCCATTTTTCACAGACACAGCTTTTCAAAAAACACAAAAAAAACTTCAAACATTTTATTTCCTTAGTTCTTTGACTATAATGTAGATATATTATGTATGCTAAATTGACTTTATTTCCTGCAATCTAGGTATTTAAAATAAAAAAATTAATAATAATGAGTGAGTTTGCTATTATATTCACTTCTAAACATGTAGGTACAAATTTTAAGAAGAAAGAAAACATAAATAAAAGAATTATTTTTGTTTTTTTTTTATTGGACTGTATTGAATGAAATTCAATTTAAATATTTTTGTGACCTTCAGTCCAATCCTAATGCGTTTCGCCCAGGTACAAATTTAAACAAGATAACGAGAAAATATGGTTTTATGAAAAAAAGCTCCTTACCCTTTGCCATTTTTTCATCTTGCTGTAGTGAAGACTCTCAGTAGGTATATTCTTTTTATTTTCCAATAAGTTAGCAGATACCCTAACATTATTTTGCTTCCAACAATAAAATTAGCTATGTAAGTGTAATGTAAGTGGGTATGTACCTACATACATACTGTACATCTCGAATTTATCCATATGCTTTAAAAGCATAAGTACCTAACAAAGTAAGTAGGTATACATACACCTATATAAAATCATAAAATTATATAACATTTTAACAACTGCTCTTGCTCACAGCTCCCAAGGTAAATGCAATTTTAATCTTTTATCCGCTGAGAAGCAAAGGAAAAATATCTAGAAATTATGGGTTTTGCCAAATCGAAACAAAAAAACGGTTTATTGAATATAAAATACAGCTATGACCAAAGTTGCCATTCACAATCTCCTTTTTTTTTAAATCTTTGGTTTCTTAAAATAAATAAATAAATTTGATGGCACAACAGCTCATGAAGAACTAGGGCCTAGTGACTTACAACTCTCAACCATTCCTGTGTGCGTGTCTGCAGGAATGGAGGGGACCTACAGTTTATTGCCGAATCCGAACGGCTAACGAGCGGCACTTTTCTGTGACAGGAGATACTCTTGGAGGATTTGTCAATTCCTCGCAAGAGGCAGTAGCCGTTTTTTTTTTTTAAATAAATAGGTGGCGGAGGCTGGGGCTCGAACCTTAGACCTCCGGCATGACAGTCCATCGCACTAACCATCAGGCCACGGCTGGTTTCTTGCGGGGCTTTTTTAAAAACTTTAACAAAATGTATAACACTGACCTACAGTCAACAAAATAGGTACCTAAAACAACTTTATGCATACAAAAAATTTCCTTTAGAAAAATTGTGTATTAGATAGGTACATAGGTACTTATTTTTTTGATGATCTTTAAAATTATCTAGGTACCCTTTAAAAGCCATCAAATACAAAAAATTATTATTTCTCAAAATAATAGGTACCTGCTTTATAGCTAATCTATCAAAAATTTAAAATTGGGTCATAGCCTTTTATTTTTATCATTCATCCTCAGATTTCGACAAAAGATGTTTGTAGGTATGTAGGTAACATGCAAATGATCACACACACATAATCTAGTAAAACAATAAATAGAAGAAAACCACCACTGCCACAAAAATTACCCATATATTGCTTGACAACTATCATATACCTATACCATACGCAATAGACAACACAAAAAGTCTGCCTAGAGAAAAAAAAACAGAAAACCTGTTTATTATGAAAAAAATATAAATGCCATGGAATGCATTCTCATCTTTTCTACTTTTGTTCTTGTGCTTGTGCGTAAGTCTTCTCTCTCTCTGTGGCTCTGAAAAAAAAATGCAAGAGAAAAGTTAAACCGATTCGCAATTCTAAATGCTCACTTTTATAATAATACCACAAACAATTATATACAGATGTCTCAGCTCAATAGAAAAAAGTGTCATATGAAACTGAAAATCTGCATTTCGAAAAGCATGGGTAATTTTTGTGGCAGTGGTGGTTTTCTTCTATTTATTGTTTTCTAGATTATGTGTGTGTGATCATTTGCATGTTACCTACATACCTACAAACATCTTTTGTCGAAATCTGAGGATGAATGATAAAAATAAAAGGCTATGACCCAATTTTAAATTTTTGATAGATTAGCTATAAAGCAGGTACCTATTATTTTGAGAAATAATAATTTTTTGTATTTGATGGCTTTTAAAGGGTACCTAGATAATTTTAAAGATCATCAAAAAAATAAGTACCTATGTACCTATCTAATACACAATTTTTCTAAAGGAAATTTTTTGTATGCATAAAGTTGTTTTAGGTACCTATTTTGTTGACTGTAGGTCAGTGTTATACATTTTGTTAAAGTTTTTAAAAAAGCCCCGCAAGAAACCAAAGATTTAAAAAATAGGAGATTGTGAATGGTAACTTTAGTCATAGCTGTATTTTATATTCAATAAACCGTTTTTTTGTTTCGATTTGGCAAAACCCATAATTTATAGATATTTTTCCTTTGCTTCTCAGCGGATAAAAGATTTAAATTGCACTTTCCTTGGGAGCTGTGAGCAAGAGCAGTTGTTAAAATGTTATATAATTTTATGATTTTATGTAGGTGTATGTACCTACTTACTTTGTTAGGTACTTATGCTTTTAAAGTATATGGATAAATTCGAGATGTACAGTATGTATGTAGGTACATACCCACTTACATTACACTTACATAGCTAATTTTATTGTTGGAGGCAAAATAATGTTAGGGTATCTGCTAACTTATTGGAAAATAAAAAGAATATACCTACTGAGAGTCTTCACTACAGCAAGATGAAAAAATGGCAAAGGGTAAGGAGCTTTTTTTCATAAAACCATATTTTCTCGTTATCTTGTTTAAATTTGTACCTGGGCGAAACGAATTAGGATTGGACTGAAGGTCACAAAAATATTTAAATTGAATTTCATTCAATACAGTCCAATAAAAAAAAAACAAAAATAATTCTTTTATTTATGTTTTCTTTCTTCTTAAAATTTGTACCTACATGTTTAGAAGTGATTAAATAATAGCAAACCCACTCATTATTATTAAATGTTTTATTTTAAATAGATTGCAGGAAATAAAGTCAATTAAGCATACATAATATATCTACATTATATAGTCAAAGAACTAAGGAAATAAAATGTTTGAAGTTTTTTTTGTGTTTTTTGAAAAGCTGTGTCTGTGAAAAATGGAGGTATTGAAATGGAACAAAAATATTTCAATGGAAACATGAAATTATTTTTATTTTAAAATTATGCCTCAACTCTCGTGCTTGAGCTATGTCTTTTCTTTTTCTTCAACAGTTTTTTCAATTGTGCTATACCTACCACCAAAAAAACAAACCAAAAGTGATCGATTTTCTCCTCTTACCAGATACATAGCAATTCCTTCTTAGCTACCCACATAATACTAGATACCTACCTACGTACATATATTTTGGCGTCAACTACTTGACACATTCATTGCTTGGTGCAATATTTCACTCACAATGAATTGGGAACCCTATTCAATAATAATGACCTGCATTAACATGTAATGTATTTTTCAAAAGCATTTAGGTATCAACTATACGCAAAAATCCTTCAGCATCGATACCAAACATTTCAATCATGATCATGACCTTGCACCATTGCCTATAAGAAAAAAAAAATAAAAAAAAGAAAAACAAAAAGAAAATAAACAGTGCATGACCTATATATGTAATTATTCTACGGGCAATGTCATAGATTTCTTTTCGCAAAAGAAGCAGAAAAAAATTTTCAAGAGATAAGCCAACAAAAAAATAGCTAGGTACATACCTACATGTATGTACGTAGAAGTTACACAAAATCCAAACAAATCTCCTGCAACGATCCCATCACGCAAAGTGAACACGAATTCCACCAAGTCTACCTACCTGTTAAAAAAAAAAACAAAGCATACACACATTTTTTTTCATGACGTCTTTTTTACCTTCAGAAAGATCGCTATCCTTCACAATTATTCACGAATACTATTATATGACACAAAAAAAAAACATTAGCAGTCAAGAGTCGATACCAAACAAACAACTTATTTTGTAAGAAAAAGAGAATAAGGAAGAGAAATGCATCTTCATACCACTCAGTGGATTTCTTTTGAACCAAACGTCTTTGTGTGCGTGGTAAAAAGACGCAAAATAGACAACTTTTTAAAAATTAAAATTAAAAAAACCGTAAGAGAAAATACTAGTTTATTTTTTTAATGTAATAAACAAAATATCAAACAAAAATTTAAAAAATTTGTGGTAATTGTATTTTCTATCCTGACCCAACCACGGTATTACAAATAGTGTCGTATTTAATTGCATTTTTAGGCGTGTTATAAGACACATTATTTTTTTTTAAGGTCCATTCCAAGTTCAGGACATATGATCCTTGATTTTAAAAAGCATTTAGAAAATTTAAAAATATAACATTGATGCCCCAGGCAAACGCGCAAAATAATTGACAAAAACGGACCATTTTTTGTCGTTTTGTCTCTTAAAAGTTAATGTAAAAAATAAAAAAAAATAAAAGAAAAATATAACTAATTGCGCATACATATTATCTTTATAAAAACGTTAATTTGACTTCATTGCCTTTTAAACTTCAAAAGTTTTATCAAATAATGCATTCATACTTCTTTGTAAATTTCCTTCATTTTTGATAGTTTTGTACATTTTGTATGGGAATAAATAAAAAGAATAAAAAAAAAGAAAATCTATTCGAAGTTTCAAGATCAATTATCTCTAGACAAAAAATATAAAAAAATAAAAAAGTAAAATTTACCCATTGCCCCATTCATTTTCGTAAGCATCTCACTAAACTTCATGATTTTTCCATCGATCTGGCTGTTTTGAGGCATAAATGCGTTTGTGGTTTTTTTTTAGCCACATAAATATGTGACCAAACTTATTTCCAATCGATAACGGTTTACTTCATTAATATACACGCAAAATTGTGAACTCTATACAGTTTAGCGCAAAACTCCAACCTATTTTTAAGAGGGACACTTACCCTTAAATATACAATTTTAGTTTAAATTTGATGCAAACATAATTCAATAAAAATTGTATTCTTTTTATTATGCATTTGTTTAAATTTTAGCAAAAATAGAAAAAATCTTCGTTTAGGGTTAATGCGCGCAATCATTTTGAAGGCAAGTCTGCGCATGGAAATCGTATGAAACTTCATATATTTCTGCTTAATTTCAATTTTAAAGAAAAATCCCCATGCGAACTTGTATGAAAATTCATACATTGACAGTAAATTTGAATTTTACAGTTAAATTGTTAAATTTAACTGCAATGTTTGACGTGTTAAAGTTCCATTTATCAAACTAGTTAGGTTCCTTTGAAATGTTTTTTTTTGTTAATGCGAAATAATATTTATTTATGGATTGTAAAAATAGTTAAATATAAAAACTGGGCTTTAAACTTAATTTTATTTTAAAAACGTTGATCTAAAACCCTGTGCGGCCTTAAGCCATAGACTGCTTACACTGACCTAATATATTTGTCGATATTGATTATTTTTTAATTGTTTATACATATAAGTAAACAAAACATGTAAATATCTTTACAATCCAATTAAAATTTCTTCAATTAAACTTTGAATCCGGTTTCAAAGTCAAAAGTGCGCAAACTTATCCCAAACTAGATACTCTACGAGCGTACTGTATATAATATTTGGTTACTGTTTGTCTTTACTCTTCATGAACTTCTCCTAAATGTCAGGGCAAAAAGATAAATTTAATGTCCGATGTTCGTTGAATTCCCGAAATTTCCAATTTTAGTCTAATTTAATTCTTTTCTATTTAAATGAACTTTGACATTTGTAGCCTCGAAGTAAAATTGGTAGTTCGGGTAAGCAAATAAACAAATATTAAGAATTTTCGATTTTTCTAGGGTGGACAATTAGTTTAATGTGGGTTTGGTATTTGTTTGTCAATAAGTAGATACTTTTTATTATCAAGGAAAAATTCCCTCAGGTGTTACTGCGAACAAGTACACAAGTTAAGTTTTGTCGATTTTTCCAGGGGGGTAAGAATTTTTCTAAGGGGGCATCGCCCCCCTTGTCCCCCTCTAACTACGCGCATGGTCCCCTCTATTCCTGCAGACACGCACACAGGAATGGTTGGAAAATTGTAAATCACATAGGCCCTGGTTCTTCATGAGCCGTTGTGCCACTGAATTTATTTTTTACTATCCTTCACTTGGTTGGGCATTAGCTATAAAGCTATAAAGCTTACTATTTCATTTGTCCAAAAAATTAAAACGACAAAACTTTGAAGTGCATGTAAGAAAACAGAGTCTTAGAATTGAAATCGTAGTTATAAAGAGGAGATCAATAAATAATAATTCGCCTAACATAAATAGGTAGTAACACGCAGCAACATTTCTTTAAGAAAATCAAAATATATCAATTTTTTTGTAGGTAGCTATACATACATTATGTATGTGGGGAGGGAAAATCGAGCTTTAATGATAACACTTCGTTTTTGTATGTTTTAAGCAATTTTTAATTCAGTGTCTATGGTAATCTTATGTAAATATGTAAGTAATTTTAAGTTAATTTAGTAATGTTATGCGATTTCAATTTTAAGGTGATTTAAGAAGAAAAAATAAAAAAAATACAAGTTGACCCGTGACTTTTGTATATAGCGTAACTCGTTGCGGTTAAGGGCGTTTTTCTTTTTAAGTTCAGAGTAGAGCCTAAACTGTCAAACAAAAAATCGTGATTCTTTTTTAGCTCAGCGTGTATAAAAGTTCAAATTTGCGTTTCTTTTTTCGTTCAGAGCGTGTTCAGAGTTTGTTCAGAGCGCGCTCTATTAGCTCGGTATAAAATAACCGAGCAGACCGAGTAAAAAACTGAGCGCGGCCAACTTCATACAGTTTTCATGTAATTTGACAGATATGACAATTGAGTGCTCGGGTGTCTTTCGTAATTGATTCGGAGTGCTCTGAACATCCTCTGCTCAGAGTTTACTCCGTTCGCTCAGAGTCTACTCAGTGCTCTGCTCTGAACCAACTCTGAACTAAAAAAGAAAAACGCCCTAAGACGTCTTCTTAGCGAATGTTCATAGTTGCGGTAATTTCAAACTATCTCCTGATGCTGCTGCTCTTCGTTGCCTTTTTTTGTTCTGTGACAACTGTTTCGTCTGTTTCGAATGTTTTGGCACCGTTGTTCTCTCGATGAGAAGTAGATGTTAGATTAGGTGTTGTTTAAGACGGATGCAAGCTACACAATTCGAAATAACTTCGTCTATTCTTCTTCGCAGCTTAGGTATAAAGTCATTTTTTTAAAACTAATATCTCAATTTTTTTGGCGTTGATATGACCCACTTCGTGAATGGTTTGAATTATGTTTTTTGAATGCTTTTTTGGACAAACAAAGCGTATTCGCCTTCAATAAAATTCCGTTTCTGCAGTGAAAATCCTCATATGCTTCCTTTTGCAAAATATTTAAAATTAATTTACAATCTCTACGTTGGGCCATGTGAATTCTTTTCAGAATACCAATTTCAAGGGCCAAATTAACGCTGAGGGCTCTACTTAGTGCATCTACATGCTGCATTGCTTTTCCTGCCCTATGCTGTACCTCACACTCAAACTCTTCCAGGAATAATGCCCATCTGGCAACTTTAGCGGATAGATCTTTCTTATTCATTGTTTGTTGAAAAGCTTTACAATCTGTTAATATTTTAAACGAAATTCCTGGTAAATAAAGTCGCAATTTTTTAATGATCTTATAATAGCTAGTACTTCGAGTTCATAAGAACAGTAATTTTCTTCAGGTGGCGAAGTTTTAAAGCTTAAATAAAACACAGGGTGGAAGGCACCATCATCGTGACGTTGCAGTAACACCGAACCAAGGCCTACTGTGCTAGCATCAGTGTGGAGACCTTTCTCCAGATTTGGATTGAAAAGCTTAAGGACTGGATCTTCACACCAAAGTGTTTTTAAAGTTTCAAAGGCGTACCGTTGTTCAGCACCAAAAATAAAACTCGTTTCTTTGCGAGTTAGGTCGGACAGAGGTTTTGCAATCGTTGCATATTCGGGAATAAATTTCCTGAAAAATCCAGTTAAGCCTAGGAAGCTTTGGAGTTCTTTACGAACCTGCATTTTTCCCACTTAATTACTAATCCGTGCGTGGCTGCTTAAGGGATGTATTAAAAGTACATCCCTTAATGTTGCAATATTTTCACATTATAATAATATCGTCTAAATATATTAATATAAGTCCATTTCGAATAAAATCCTTAAACACGGCATTAACATAGCGTTGAAAAACGTTAGGTGAAGTGCAAAGTCCAAAAGGAGCTTTACAAAATTCGTACTGACCGTCGGACGTGACAAAAGATGTATATTTTCGACTATCTGGATGGACATCAACGTGAAAAAATCCGTTTTTCAAGTCGAACGTCGTAAAAATTTTAAAATCATAAATCTGTTCTAGTATTTCTTCGATAATGGGTAAGGGCTGTCTATTTTTAATAATATTTTTATTTAGTTTATTATAGTCAACGCAAAGTCTATGACTACCATATTTTTTCTTTGCTAAAACCACCGGGCTACACAAATCTGAATCACTTTCTACGATTATACCGTTTTTTAGCCATTCTTGAATTTGCGCGGATACAATTGCTTTCTCTTTTTGTGTTCCAACACTATCTTCATTTCGATGCACGCTTTAATGGGTTTTTGTGTGCATAACTTTGGATAATATCTAAAATTGTTTACCGAACGTTTCTATACACAATTTCTTGGACACACAACACTTTTTCGTAATTTGTTTCAAAAAGATTAATATCAATTTCATTTAAAAAGTTTTCATTTTCGTTTTTGTCTAAATATATCTAAGAACACCATCCAGGATTTCTACATCCGCATACTTTAAAATCTCAGTACTGATTATCACCTTATCAACTAACCATTCATCGCATATAACATTGAAAGTTCAATAATAGGGGTTAGAGTCGTTAAGAATTTTAATTCTAAAAGATCCTTTTGACACGCGAATTTCTTGACCAAATCCACTCAGGAAAGTACCCGGATGATCTAATTCTCGTTTCAACTTTCCGAAAACGGATGCTTTCATTATGGAGAAATATGGAGACTTGGCTTCCCGTATCGAAAAGAGCATTAATATTTAAATTGTCTATTATGATATCGACATTGACCGACGGAACGGATATACGACGCACGTGTGAAGTAGTGGGATTTACATTTACGGTTTTTTGTGGACAATTCTTAGAGAAGTGCCCAAATTCGTTGCAAATAAAACAACGAGAGCCTTTGCTCTTGTGGGGACAATTTTCAACTTTATGTGCCTTGGCACCGCTTATAACATATCGTTGCTGGTTCGCAACCGAATTTGAAACCGAAGGAGTCACATGATTTGGTTGGAAAACAGGATTTATTTTGGGATTTCTCACTTGCGATGGAGTAACGTTTCTGTTCATTTGCGTTTTCATTTCCTGATACACTTTAATTTTTATTTTAAGTTCGTCAAATGTTTTTGCTTCGTAGAGAGCAGTTTTGTTCAAGACACTATCTTGTATTCCCGATATAATATAAGCTAAAAGTGACTCCTCATCAATATTTCCCCTATTAGCTATCTGTTTCATTTGGAAAATATATTCTAAAAACGATTCACTATTCTTTTTTTTACGCGATTCTAGAGTCCGATGAAATATAATACTAGAGATTGAATGTCCAAACTCTTTATTCAAAAAGATTTTTAGTTCATCACACGTGTGAATCCCAGCTTCAACCGCCAGTTTTGCTGCGCCTCGTAAAAGTCTCCTTGTGTAAAGATATTTCTGGATGTCATTCCATCCACAAACGGCAGTAATATCTTCAAACTCCTTAAGCCAGTGTGTGATGCAACCAGACTCTCTATTAAAGGATTCTAAAATCTTCGACGTCCCGAAAAACGAAATTATTATTGCTCTGAGCCATTTTAGAATAACTGCCTAGCTCTGGTTTAGTTCCTTCGTCTGCCGTTCCACTATTAGGCATTTGGCCATTAACAGAGTTTTCAGTCGCTTCAGTATTAGATAGTTTTTTTTACTTGACACAAAATAATTTTCTAATCGGACTATTAAATCTTTTTTAAATCTATAACTTTGCGAAAGCCCCTTTTATTTCAATAAGGCTTGTAACGTTTTAGTTGACAATTCTTCTAAATTCATTTATTAAATTAAATGCATGCATAATAAATATATTAAATAAATATTTCAATTTAAGCATAGGTAGATGAAGTTAAATGATTTCATGTGGTGATATTTATCGATTTTAGGTTTCCGTTAATCCGTTATATTGCAATAAGAATTATTTCTGTTAATTTTATAATGCTTCACTAACTTTCAAGGGATTAACACATTTTTCAGGTTTTGCTTACAGTTTTATACACAATTTATAATATTTTTTTAGGTACGTATTTATGTAAAATGGTATTATTTAATCGCTTCTAGATAAATGATAAGAAAAATCGATGGCTGTAGGTACGTCAACCGTAACTTCTGACACCATGTGGGGAGGGAAAATCGAGTTTTAATGATAACACTTCTTTTTTTTTATGTTTTAATTCAGTGTCTATGGTAATCTTATGTAAATATGAAAGTAATTTTAAGTTAATGTAGTAATGTTATTCGATTTCAATTTTAAGGTAATTTTAAGTTAAGAAGAAAATAAAAAAAAAATCAAGTTGACTCGTGACTTATGTACATAGCGTAACTCGTTGCGGTTAAGACGTTTTCTTAGCGAATGTTCATCAATGCGGTAATTTCAAACTATCTCCTGATGCTGCTGCTCTTCGTTGCCTTTTTTTTATTCTGTTAACAACTGCTTCGTCTGTTTCGAATGTTTTGGCACCGTTGTTCTTTTGATGAGAAGTAGATGTTAGATTAAGTGTTGTTTTTATTGTTGAAGACGGACTTAGGGGATAGAGGGTAACATTCTATTCCACATACTTACTAGAAACTAGTAGATAATTTTTAGTTTATTTCTATGCATTCATTTTTATCTACAAAATCATAGGTAGGTACTTAACTTATTTGGGTTAGCAATCTTTGCTACATAGGCACAACAGAACAACTCCTTCGTCAAAGAATAGCCAACCACAAATCAGACGTACGCTTAAAAAGTTCCGAGAAGACGGCACTGGCCAGTCACAGCGTCGAGACTGGTCACAAACTGGACTTCGAAGGGGTACAAATCCTTGCAACAGAAAAGCACACATCCAAACGCTATACTCTAGAAACACTTCATATAATAAACAATAAAAACACTATGAACCGTAAACAAGACATACAAAACATATCATCCGTTTACTGTTCCTTGGTTGCTGAGAGCCAATCCAACAGTTAAAATTTAAACTCATCAAGGAAGTGTTTAATTTGTTGTGGTTAAATATTAAAAGAAATTTGTTTAATTAACTTTTTATTTGTACAATTAATTATTTTAAAAACTTTTTATCCTTTATCCTATCGATCTCGATGTAAGTTATATTTCATTCGCCTCATATGTATTTATATATGTCAAGATAACTTTTTATTTTTGGAAATAAAGCTCCCCTGAAGAAGACGGCAACCACCGTCGAAACGTTGGGAAAAATAAAAATGAAAATTGTTTTCATTTAAAATATCAATACGACCAACACAGCCGACGAGAATCAACTTAAATATTCTCAAATAGCATATTAAATTCTTTTTGTAAGTTTTGTGTCCCATTTTTTTTGACGAATTACATAGATACCTACCTACCTTTTGAATTTTAGGTTTAAATAAAATGATTAAAAAAAAAACGATTCCTAAGTGTATTTCAAAGCAGTAAATTTTTGTTTAACTGAATAAAATTTAATAAAATAGTCGATATCATCTACCCTCTTGCATTTTCTGACGTCGACAAAAATATTTTGAACCTTAAATACCTACAAAGATGAAAGAGATCGCATTAATCTGTTTTTACACTTCAATAAGATCATTTTATTATTGTATAAAAGACTTTTAAACACGAGACGTATTTTTCTTTTGTTTCTTTTTTATTTTATGTGCTTAACGTTGAAGATCCGATCAGTATTAATGAAATTATAAGCAACGCAAAGTTACACTTCTCTAGGAAAAACTCTATTTGAAATAAATTGTTCACTTTGAAAAGAAGTTACACACAGTGCGGGCAATACCGGCTAGTGAAGTTCTAGACATTTCATCTGCATTTTTCATTGGCCCATAATCCGCATAATGTGCAGCGGTACCACAGCTCTGTGTTTTCCTATATCCCCACATATTATAATGCAGCGATCTTCAGTTCCAGCAACCAAATCATCCAAGTCTAGCATGACTTTTCTGGAGCATTTTTTTATTTTTTCAATTACTATAGTCACATTTTTACCTTTCTTATTTCCTTCACTTTTGTAAGCTTCTTTTTTCATTTTAATTAACTTAAATTTTAAGTAACTTTTTCTTGAGGATAATACCGGCCATATGACCACCATTTTCCGCAATTGAGTGATAAAATTATTTATACAAAAATAAGTTCTAATAACTAACAAAAAGTCCTCATACAAAATCATTAATAAATAATCAAAGTGACAAGAAAAAAAGTATAATTAGTAAAAATTCAATTTTGGATAGGACTAACCGCTTAAGCAAGGTTCAGCAAATATCTACATCAGGGACACTGAAAACCAAAATACTTCGATAAAGTCAAGAAAATGACTTTTAACACAAACTGGGTTTTCACATGAGAATAAGCCCCTGTTAAAGCACATTTTAAAAATATTTCAACCCTAAGGCTTCTGTTACATTTGAAGATACTGGGGTGGCCGGTATTGCCCTCTGGCCGGCATTGCACTTGTCTTACCTAACCGACATAGAAATACAACAACAAAATCCACAGAAAACAATGAAGGTCAAGAAACCCAACTAGAGGTTTTGAAATCGAATAATACCGAAAATTATCTTTTATCTTGTTTTTTACTTTTTACAAAATTTAATTTGTATCCAAGGAATGTTAAGACAACCTCCCAAAAGCAAAAAAAAATCAAAAATTTAGCAAGAACAGTAATAAAATTTTAAGTGAATTATAAATGTGTGTCCAGTTCTACATATGTGTTTAAAAATAAATCGTTTCAATTAACTATTTAAGTTTTCTTTATATTCTGTTAAAAAGTTTTACGTTAAAATGTTCTGAACAATTATTATATGGATACCCGTTCATATAAAATTAATTAGTAAAATTAATGTTTTCCAGACTGTGTTTTCCTTTTCTCTAATGGGAAATACATTGAATGTTAAATCGAACAAAAATTTTATCCCTAAGAAGTAGTTCACGCACTGACTGCCAGGTGCCGTGACTGCTGAAGACAAAAAACACGACAGAAAAAACTTCACAGACAGTGCGCTGCGTCAATACACAAGGAAAAAGTGATATTCCTTTTCAACACACAAATACATTTACAAACGCTTTACTCCCTTCCCAACATCCAGGCTGTCGATAGTTCAGCTGTAGAGAAGTCCAGAAGTGTCTTATAAATAAATATTTTACATTACCATATTTCTTTTGCTTGAATTAATTTTCAATACATATATTTTATATCTGCCTTTTTATATTTTTATTTTTGAATGAATGTATATATTTTCAGTTTTCAGTTTTTGTAACAACGAAATCAAATTTCTTAAAATAATTAAAATAATTAAAACAAACAAGTTATCAGGATCACAAGGTATTCATATTACTTATTGATCCGGGCCACAGCTGTTCAAAGTGTTGTTTTGAGGATGAGATTTTTTATTTTCGATTTCATTCGAAGTTACCGATTTTCGAATCTGAGTTCGCATTTTTGGGTGGAGGCCTCTAAAGTTTTTGTTTAATTTTTTAAATAAATAGATTAATTTCCGATTTCATAAAGACCTTTTAACCATTTAACAGGCTTTAAAATTTTTAAATGACGTTTGTTCTATACGAAATATGTACGTCATTTAAAAATTTAAAAGCCTTTTAAATCTTTATGAAATCGACCATAAGACGAGGTAATTAGTTTATATCTTATAAAACAAAATTATTATTACTATTGCAAAAAGCTGAGTACCCAGCACTCTAACAGCGTTTAATTGTCCAATTATAACTTTTAGTTGCATTGGACTCAACTAGGTACCTAGGCACCAAACACCACGGTACACATATTGCAGGTAATATATTGCACATCTTTGAGAATTACAATGACTTGCCTGTCAGAATTTACAAATACAAATCGCAAGTGATTCCGAATCGCAGTGACCCTCATCCATAGTACACATATGTATTATACACATATGTATTGCGCATCTTATCACAGTGACCTGTCAGAATTTACATAAGCAAAATACAGAATGTTTCAAAAAAGACATGCGCAGAACTGAACAAAAATGAAAACTTCGAAGATATTACCTTCTATATGTGTACTGTGACCTAAATTCGAATTCCATGCAACAAAAAAATCAGTTCTGCTTAAAAAAAATCAATTTGTTTAAAAGAAAAAATCGAATTTTCTAGACAAATGAAATCTTTCGATTTTAGCCAGATTTACACGGACTTGCACGCACACTACGAAGATTTGACATTTCTCAGGAGTTTTTTTTTTACAAATATTCAAGTGTTCGTCGTGTGTTTAAATAGATTTATAATAAGTGATCAATATAATAATTAACTGCGAGATTAAGTGCCTAAAGTCCATTCATCCTGCTTGCCGATGCGTTCCTTAATTGATTGGTTTCGTGTTGAAATTTGTTTCTTTTTCTACTTGTATGAACGCAAAACTATTTTCGTTCTATTTTGCAACCAATCTCTGATATATGTATATTTGTTTTAAATCATACAAAACCACGCGTAAAACTGAGTGCACTTTAAATAATCTTAAACACTGTGCGTGCACTAATTTTTTGCCTTTGTGCTTCAAAACTGCTGTCAAATTGTACACACACAATCACAAAAAAAAATCAAATTTTTTTTACAGGTTCCTTGCAGCTAAAAAAAAGAACCGATTTGAAATTGTTGCCCATTGGCGTAGTTAGCGATTTTCCCTAAGGGGGCAACCAGCCAGCGGACCAAAATTCGAAATCATGGCTGTACCTACGGGGTACGGGGTTTTTGTACACGTAACCAAATTTTTGTTGGATTTTCACCATTATCTTCTGTTTGCTTGTGTGTACTTTATATAAGTACCACGTTTATGCGGTGTTGAAGCTAACTTGTTTTTACGTAATTTACTATGGAACTTAAGTCAAAAAATTGATTGTTCAACCTATGTTTTTTAATTAATCGTTAAAATATTTTAGATCTATTACCCTATAGATCTTAAGAAAAAAAAATAAAAACCTTCAACAAAACAAAAAAAGGGAGAGGGGTGAAGCTCAAATTTGTGAAAATGCACAATCAAGGAGGTTTTTAACCCTCGATATCAGTTGTAGTTAAGAAGATATTTTATTTAATGTGCTGATGAGAGACAATTAAGAAAACTTTACTTTTTCGTAATTTTCAAACCGTGTTGTGTATTTAAAGAAATAGCTCACTAATTTCCTTAAATATACAATTTTAGTTCATATTTGATGAAAACATTATAAAGCATAATAATTCAATACGAATTGTAATCTTTTTATAATTCATTTGTTTAAATTTTAGCAAAAACAGAAAAAATCTTCGTTTGGGGTTAATGTGCGCAATCATTTTGAGGCCAAGTCTGCGCATGGAAATCGTATGAAACTTCATATATTTCTGCTTAATTTCAATTTTAAAGAAAAATCCCCATGCGAACTTGTATGGAAATTCACAACAGTAAATTTGTATTTTATAGTTAAATTGTTAAATTTAACTGAAATGTTTGACGTGTGAAAGTTCCATTTATCAAAGTATTTATAGGTTTCTTTGAAATATTTTTTTTTTTGGTTAAATCGAAATAATATTTATAATATGGACTGCAAAAATAGTTTAATATAAAAACTGGGATTTAAACTTAATTTAATTTTAAAAACGTTGATCTAAAACCCTGTGCGGCCTTAAGCCATAGACTCACCCAATAAATTTGTCGATATTGATTATTTTTTATACATATAAGTACACAAAACATGTATAGATTTTAGTTGGATTGTAACAATTAAAATTTCTTCAATTAAACTTTGAACCCGGTTTCAAAGTCAAAAGTGCGCAAACTTATCCCAAACTAGATACTCTACGAGCGTACTGTATATAATATTTGGTTACTGTTTGTCTTTACTCTTCATGAACTTCTCCTAGATGTCAGGGCGGAAAGATAAATTTAATGTCCGATGTTCGTTGAATTCCCGAAATTACCAATTTTAGTATAATTTAATTCTTTTTTATTTGAATGAACTTTGACATTTGTAACTTCGAAGTAAAATTGGTAGTTTGGGTAAGCAAATAAACAAATATTAAGAATTTTCGATTTTTCTAGGGTGGAAAATTAGTTTAATGTGGGTTTGGTATTTGTTTGTCAATAAGTAGATACTTTTTTATCATGGAAAAACTCCCTCAGGTGTTACTGTGAACAAGTACACAAGTTAAATTTTGTCGATTTTTCCAGGGAAGGCAAGAATTTTTCTAAGGGGGGCATTGCCCCCCTCCTTCCCCTTCTCTAACTACGCGCATGTTTTGCATGGAATTTGACATAACACATTTTTGATTGATGGGAGCGTGATAACCAGAGAAAAGTTCCTGAAACTTTTTCATAAAATATACATAAATGCAACTTTATAGGGTGCTCTCTTAAAATCAACTAAATTGTGCCAAGCTTCTTTTTAGTGTTTTTAATGTAACAATTATTACATTTTTAGCGTATAATATTACAAACAAATGTGCATGCAAACTATATACTAGAATCTTAAAAATCTGCATTTCTTTGGGCAATATAAGAAAAGTAAATAATGTGCTTTTGATTTAATGTTTATATTTGAAATAGAAAAAAACAAATTGAATTTCTAAGAAGGACTAAATGTCATTAGAATGAATTGATTTATTTTGTATGTCATAAGATTTTCAGTCTTGTTTGATATGTTTGTCCTTTGCACCTTGTTTTTATTTTTTATTTTTTTTTTTTTTTTAAATTAGGTACCAATATTTATTTAAATATTTGATCGTTTGTAACAACCCTGTAGGTACTTATTATTTTTTGTTGCAATACAAAAATCATATTTTTAAAATTAGTATTACAATAATATTATTGTGACAATCCTGTACTCATTATTTTGTGTTTGCAATGCAAAAATCATATTTTTTAAATTACTATTCCTGAAAAATAAAATTATATAAGGCTCATTTCTACTAAATTTTAATAGACAACAGTTAGGTCACCTCAGTATTTAAGTGACCTTAATAACAAACACATAGTTTTGAGACAATGACGTTTGAAGTTTGAATAAAAATGCCACAAAAACCTTTTACAAAAGAACAATGAAAAAAAAAATAAATTAAATAGTAAGGCTATTGAACTTTCTTAACTTCAACTTTCGTTTCGATCGGTCGACTGTAGAAATCGCATGATTTTTTTTGGAAATAATGCGAATTTGTATGGTATGAGGCACTTTTCACCAAAAATGAGGAATTTCAGTAAGGAACAATATTAGAATTTTTGGATGCGTATAGAGCCTATTTTCATACAAAATATAATTTTTTTTTTTAAACTAGGTACATACTATAATTTTAATTTACTTAGGGCCACTTGTACAGAACGAACTGATAAATTTATAAATAAAAACTTCTCGTTTTTAAATTGCACGAGCGGAAATACCTACATAACAAACGGATATGAATATTTTTTCAGAATCACCAACACAACAAACACATTTGTAACACTGATATCTTTTCCAGCAGTTAAGATATGTAGAAAAGTTTTAATTACACCAATAGAAAGACCTCTTTTTCGTCAGTAAGGATGTATTCATAATTCAAAAATGGTGAAAATACATATAAGTCACTTCAATACTGGGGTGAAGAGTTATCACTAATACATAAATGATTAAGCCAAAAATGTATTTATCAGTTATTAACTTACTGTCGCTAGTAAACTTTCGTACAAATGGAGCTCACTTGTGTTTTAAACGTAAACTTTTGAGAATTATTGGTTGTGGTCGTTTCTTACATGAAGTATAACAAAATCATAAACCCATACCATCAATATAATTGTTTTCAATTTTAAGTTCCTGGTAAAAGATCTTTGTCCATTGCTATTACACATTCCTTATTAACTCGTAAGGTGGATAAAGAAAACTGTTGGAAATACATTAATTATATCAGTACTGGTAAGACTTGAAAACATAGAATACCAAAACTATCAGCAATTTTTTTTTTGTTGTTGATTGAATCTGATTAGAAAATTCAACTTAATTTTTAGAATGGAATTAAGATTTCATTATTGCTCTACTAACTATGGCAATATATTCGTACTTATGGAATATAACTGATGAAAACCGCACTCGCAAAATATTGTTCCTTCACTCAAATAAAAGAATTAAAAATATACATACAAAATAGAAGTGTCCATAACTTGTCGAAAAAATCCTGTAACGTTTTGCTCCACCTCCGTTGGTTAATAATCGTGGTGAACGAGATGAAGGCACTACTGCTGAAGAATGCGTGCTGCGAGTATTTTCATGCTCATATACTGTTGATATTTGAGATATAGCTGCAAAAATAAAGTTCATATTTTTTTAAGCTCTTATATGTTAATTTTAAATTACTCAAAGTCAATGGCTTATGAATACACTAAAAATGAAGTGGAAAGAATGTTCACATTTATTTTTTTTTAACTTAAATTGCCAAAACAACTTTTCAGTCAACCTGTAATAAATAACGTTTTTCAAATAATGCCCATGTAGATTTTTTTTAAAGATAATCAAATGTCATTTTATTTTACGTTCCTTATTCGTAAGTAGTAGAGTTGTGTTTTGTACTTTGCATAAAACGTTTTTATTTCTTGTTAGTGTTCATTCTAAAATAAACATTTTATAATGTACCAATAATTAATTGAACTATCTTTATAATAATTTGTGATATAGGTGACCTTTTTAATTCTCAAATAATGATTAGCTAAATGGGCTTCAGGTCAAATGAAACAATATATGTATTATAATGTGTGAACAATGTTTTATATATTTATGTACAAAAGATATATATGTTACACAGATTGTTTACATACAAATATTTCAAACTTACAATTGTTACATTTATAATGCACTTAAATTTAAATATGAACAATATTTGTTCAAAATGAACCGAGTCCAACGGCAACAAAGTAAAATTGACAAGTAATAGTTTCAAGCAAAAAAATATTTTGCTATTATATAAGTTTGTATGTATATGGGGATCATTTCTTCAGAACTTTTTCCTCCTCCTCTTCTCCAGTAGGTGTTTGTAGTGTGGGCTAACGTTGTCCATGTCTGTACGTCGTCGTTTCATAGATCTGTCATCGTTGATTATGTGAAGAGTTTCTATTATCATCCGTTTGTTTTGATGATCTTCTCGTTGAAATATTTCGATGTCGTCAAAGTTGGGAGAGTGGTTGAGGGAAATGCTTTAGGGCTGGCAACGAAACGAGATCAGGCGAGACTTTTGTTAGTCTCGTCTCGGTCTCGTCAAAATCGAAAAATTTCAGTCTCGTCTCGGTCTTGGTCTCGCCTAACCAAGTCTCGTCTCGATCTCGGTCTCGCCTTTTTCTCGTGAAAATTTAAATGTGCCAGTCTCGTCGATATCTCGATATCTCGGCAGTTTGTTGGTAAGAAAAATGCGGGGTGTGGAGTCTTGTGTGTGTGAAGCAGGAAGAAAATGTATAAAACAGACTCCTGAGTCTGGTTTTTCCTTTGTTGTTGTTTCAAACAGTGAAATTGTAAAATTTTTATTTTTTCTTTCAATGTATAAAGTTTTTTTTTAAATGTAAATACGATGAAACTTGCCAGTCAGTACTCATACTTCCCATTATCTAAACAGGGCCAAATGTATGCAATAGTTAACAATGGTTTCTAAAATAAAAAAAACTATATGACTGGGATGCACGTAATTGTTCTAAATATAAATATATCTTTATCAAGTGCATTTAAGAGTTAAATACTACTTTTATATGCAGCATCAAAAAATCGAGTTGGATCTGACTTTGATATTCAACGCAAGTTTTTTTTTCACTTGAGTTTGTTGCGGTAACCTTCGTTGTCTTCGGGGTCGTTGCTAGCATGCTTGACCGGCCTCACGCTCGTCGAAGGGTGATTAGTTCTTGACCCCTATCGGCACGCGCAGACAAAAAGAAACATGCCAGTCTTAATGACGTCTCGGTGTAATGACGTCGCGAGAAATAATACCTCTACCCTCCCTACCTTGACCGCTTATCTCGCCTAAGCAATCCCTTTACATGGCATCTTTCTTTCAACAGCGTTCCATTGTCAACCCTCCCCTCATCCTTTCACCTTATTTAAATTAAACCTTCATATTTAATTGGATTTTAAATTCCATTTAGGCCCATTTGCTGAAACGAAACATAAATATTCAAGTTCGACATAAGAGCTTATGTGACAGTTTACGCTGAGGAAAAAGTAGAATATAAGCGTTTAAGTTGAACAAAAATACTTAAGTTTCGTTTCAGCAAATGGGCCTTAGTTACAGAAAGTTTTATTCATAATAAAAAATTTAATTAGTTTACAGGTATTACAAACATAACGTTTCCTTTTTGATTGATTTTAAAAGCGTTATAACCTTTATCTTTCGCGCCTTTTTAAAGAACCTTCGTTTAAAATTTCAAAATTATCGTTTTCTGTCACTCAAATTTTTTTATTAAAATCCACCCGTCCACAATTTCACAAAATATAAAAATAGGTACGCCTTTTATTTTAAACACAGCACAACACAACAGACTCACCCAACTTTACTCCACAACTGGCGATGATTGGCCAAGCATCCAGGTTGTTCATAGGTCTCCACAAAATCCGTGCCCTTTTCTGTGAAGCTCACTATGTTTATATTTTAAAATGACACTTAAATTCCTTTCTTAAAAATGGCTTTTGAAATTAAGTTTGAAATAATGATTTAAAAGTTATAAGTAATAAAAAAAATTTGCGGTGCAGTTCCGTTGGTAAGTAACCGAAATTGGCCTACCGGTACCCCCTGCTAACGGCTGCCTTACCAGGTACGTTAACAGGGTTACGGTTTCTAGATCGTCTTCTTGATTTAGCAATTTGGAATCCGATTTTCTTCCAGGTTCATACATTTTTCTATTTTTATTGACAGCTGGGAATTGAAATTTCCACCTTTACTTTTGTTTAATAACTTTAAAAATGTTCACTGGGAACTTAAATAATCTTAACTTTAGAGTTATATGTGTAAGTATATTTAATGGCCACCAAAAAAATTTATTTGATGATAAAATTGTATCTTCGCCGGACTAGAGGAACTCCTTCCCTAGGCGTTTTCTGCCCTTGCCAAGAAAATATGCTTTGCAAAATGACATTTGCACTTTGCAGAAATTACACCCTGTATGTATTGGTAGGTTTCTACAAAAAAAAATTAAGAGAAACCTCATTCACTCAATCGAAGAACTCTGGATAAACACAAGTTCATTATAATCCATATTGTTCATCGTAACTCATTGAACGAAATAGTTGACATGAGTTTTGACATTTCAACTTCTTATTTTTTTTTTCTTGTTTAATATTTTGATCGGTTTCTTTCTATTTGTCTTTTTTGCAGAAAACGAATTATTTTTGAAGCGTTTTATTGTTATTAATGTATTCAAGAGAGTTCTTTAGCGAGTTACCATTAATACAATTTCAATGAACCCATTATTTACATATATATTGTAACATATTCGGTTTTGTAACACAGGGCTTTGCTAGTTGTGGCATAGTTACATATGTACCTATACTTGACAAAAACAAGCAAACGAACCCACGCATTGCATTAATATATACAACATTATTTTCATTTAAATTGTATGAGAGTGTAAAAACTAAACTATCACTGAATCATTTACCATAAAGGGGTCGAAATATCAAATCCGTGTTGACATCGATAAAATTCTAATTACAATATTCTAAGATACACGAATTTATATATTGCTTTTCTGTTTTCGGAGTGTAACTCAATATATCACAAAACAGCTGATGACGGATTAAATAAAAATTTAGATCAATTTAATAAGTAGAATTAAGTATGTAACGTGGGTCCTGAACCCTACCTTCATGAGCCGGGCTATCAAAGTACCTTCTTTTTTTTTGTCTGTTTTTGGCTGCTGATAATTTTAGATGAGTATTTTGTTGGTTTATTTATGTATGTTGGAAAGCGATACTTTATGAAGATTTTCTTAGGTGCGTTCTTTTATGTTACTGTGGTTAACTATAGTTAATGTGTCAAAAACAAAAGTTGATCTGCCATAGTTAAGAAAGTTACTCTTGGTAACTTTTTCATTTAGGAACGACCAGAGTTAACAATAGTTAATCTGTCAAACGAAAGGGGTTGAAAAAAAAATTGAATTGTGTATTTGGAATGAATAACCAAGAAAAAATGTGATTGCATTAAATTTATTGCAAAAATAATTATTAGGAATTCAAAATAACATGTGCAATTTTCTTCATTGCTTATGGCACAGAATTTTTTGATGAAAAATTAACCAAATATAAAGAAGAAAATGCCGACAGAAAGAAAATGCATCAGATAAATAAAAGAAAACTATTCCAAAAATCAGATTCGACAAAAAAAAAATCGATTAAATTGATAAAAATATATTTTAAATATTGAAAACAATTCCAAATCAAAAGGGCAAAAAGTAAACAAAACATCCACCATTGCATTTCAGCTGTGTTTGACAGATCAACTATTTCAATTCATATCGAGGAGATGAGTTGGAAAAAGTTACAAAAAGTTACTTTTTGACACTTTTACTTTGGAATTTAGGAACGATTTTATGACGTCATAAAGTTACTCGAAATAACTTTTCTGAATTAAAGGAACGACCGAAGTTAACTATAGTTAACTTTAGTTAACCACAGTAACATAAAAGAACGCACCACTTATCATTTTCAGGTCCTCATTGGCGAATATCTTTTGCATTGAATATACCTATCAACTTTCCTCCTCGAGTCTCTAATTCATACATGCAATTACCAATCACTTTGAGGACGCGTGATTTAAGAAATTTTGGCAAGAGCTTAGCATTAACGCCTTGAACGAAGTTGCTTAAGGCGAAATTGCGGTGAAACACCTCTTGGCCCACTCTAGTCTATAAGACACTTGTTTGGAACGAGAGTTATATACTTTTGCCGACTTATCGTGCATCTTCCGTAGATTTTCTGATATTTTCTGTCGTGTTAAAGCCGTTTTAGTGGCATTAGGCACCACCAACATATCTGGATCACAGATTGCCTTTAAATCGCGAAGAATCCTGTAAGAAGAACCATGCGATATCATATTCTGCCCGAAGAGTGCAAAATAAGGCTGACATCCAATTGACTCATGATTATCGGAACGCAGAGAACAAGCTATGCTGAACAAATGAATATCCCAGTCATTCTGCTGTTCCTCTATAAACACTCTCAACTTACTAAGGACACTTCTACTGACTCTTTCGGAGATATTGGCTTGCGGTAAATACAGTGCAGTACGCATGTGTCTAATGCCATAATCCATAATGAAGTTTTTAAATTCCTTAGATACGAACTGCCGACCATTATCTGAATGAATTACTTCTGTGCCGAGATTTAGCTAATGGCGAGTGAGTGAGATGATTCACTTTTCATTGAAAATCGATTTAGCTAATAAAAGTGAGTGAGTAGGCGAGTGAAATGAAACGTCAGTTTACTCGCCGGATGTTTCAGCGGTGACTTGGTGTATGTGTTGGTAAATTTACACTTTTGCATAAGTATGTGTTTTTTTCCAAAGGAATTTTAACATATCTATTCACGTATGTGAAATGAAATAGCCAAACAACAATGTATGTATGTAAAAATGAGTATGCAGCACATAAAAGATTTGTTTTTTATACAAACATATATTTATGTAAAAATGATATTTGATGAACATTATTAATTTGTTATTTAGATTCTAATTGTAGGTAAACATTTTTTTAATACAAGTGAAAAATATAATTTAGCATCGCAAGGACGACCCCATCAACTTCGTCAGGATAAACTTCAAAACTTTGGAAGAATGTTTAGGAGTGGATAGGGCACACAAACTTCACACTAAAGTCACACATTGATTAAATTTTATTTTCCTACGTTTTTTGATAAAGTTTAATAAAAATAAAAATACAAAACAGTAAAATTAAACCTCAAACAAACAAAACCAAAGACAACAAGTTATGACTTTGGTTATGACATTTCATGTGTTCGAAACTAGACTCGAAATTACTCATTTCACTTTAATAGCTAAATCACTTTTGCGAATGAAGTGAGATGAGTCGGCGAGTAAGGCGAGTCATCTCACTTCACTCGCTGAAATAGCTAAATCTCGGCACAGAACACAATTTTTTTCAGCACCGGTAAATTTTTCTCCACGAAAACAAAATATTCTCATTTGATTTCTCAAATGAAATTAGCTCCAGTTCTAATGTCAAAAAAGTCATATGCTTTTTTCTTTTGAGAAGCTGTATGAGTTCTATGAGTGCGTTCAGACGATTTGATTTTTTTGACAGGTCATTTGAGAAGTCATATGACTTCTATTATCGTGTAAAGTGGCTTTAAGGTCTAAGCCTTACGCAATTTGATGTGAAGATGCATTTTTGAACGGAGAATTAGGTGATGGGATTTATATGGAGCAACCCCAAGGCTTTAATGAAGGATCTGGTAGGTTTGTAGGCTCAGAAAGAGTCTATATGGCTTAAAACAAGAATCTCGGTGCAGACACAAGAAGTTCACTGATCTTCTAAAAGAGTTTAATCTTAAACCTGGTGAAATGGATCCGTGTGTCTTCATCTCAGCGCTTGTTCACAGCGCATAATACTTGCGATATGGATTGATTACGGGGAAGGAAGAACAAGAAGCTATGAAGTTGGTGATTTTTTTCCAGAAGCAATTTGAAATAACGTTGCTGGATGCAAAGGTATTCTTAGGAGTGGAACTAGGAGAGAAATGTAATGGTGATATTTCTGTTAGACAATCACGACATTCGAAAGTGTTCTTAAACAATGCAATATGGATTTTAGCAAACCAGTATCTACTGCTACTCCAGCTGAAAATTGTTCGCGTGCAGAACTAATGTCTTCCGGTGGTGTCAAATTTCTTTACAGAGAGGCTGTGGGGTACCTCATGTATCAGGCAATTGCTACTGGGCCGGATATTGCGTATGCAGTGGGAGTTATTTCCCGGTACTTGGATTCCCCAAATCATGTGCATATTAATGCAGTGAAACGAATATTGAAGTATATAAGCGAACCAGGATAATGAGTACAACTTAAAAAAAAAAATATAACAATTTTGATTTGGCCTGTTTAGGTGATGCTGATTATGCTGGCGATCCTGTAACTCGACGTTCGACAACTGCCTACATTTTCATCATCACTAATGGTCCAGTATCTAGGTCATCACAAGGACAAAAGTGTGTTTCTCTGTCTACCACGGAGTCTGGGTATGTGGCGGCATCACAGGCAGTGAAAGAAATGGTATTGGTATGGCTTCAAAGACTTCTTTTGGAACTGGTTCCAGTCGGTGTGGGCGAAACAATTTTGAATATGGATAATCAGGGAGCTATCAGACTTTTAAAAACCCTGAATTTCTTAAACGGACAAAACACATCGATGTCCGTTACCATTTTATACGAGAGCGTTATGAAAGGGGAGATTTTAAAATTAATTATGTTCCTTCTGAACTTTAAAAAACAGACATATTTACTAAATCACTCAGTAAAGATAAATTTGAAAATTTTCGTTTCTTGATTGGAGTTTCAAGTAATTAAATAATACTAATTATGTTTTGATTTAATTAATTAAAAGGTGGGAGTGTTGAAAAAAAAAACTGAATTAGATATTGAATTACTTTTTACATACATACATATATTATATTAAAGTTAGTCACTCTTTATACTTCATAGAAGTCGTTTGGTCTTTATTTCTCATGGTCTTAATTTGTTATTTCTAATAAAATAACAGTCAGAAATAAATAGAGGACAATTCCAGGCAATTTAGTAAAACAATCCCGTTTTCGACGGATGTTCCCCGCATAGGCAAAAAATAGTAGGGGAGATCTGCTTAAGATGACATACTTTTTCTATAAAGCTGAAAATAAAGCAATTAAAACAAAGTCAATTTAGTTGATTTATTTATTTACAACAAAAAAAAACTTAAAATTATGGAATTCAAACATGCATTAGTGTTTTTAATAATTATTTTAAATTTGGTCCACAGCCCTGTATAAGATGACATATCTTTGGGTAAGATGACATATTGCTTTTTGATAAGATGACATACCTCTTTTAGTTAATCTTCATTGCAGAGCTCGCAAATGAATTGTTTTATTTTGTGATCAACACCGGCACACAATGCATGGCACCATTTAGTGCATACTTGGCACCATTTAGTGCATGCATACCCTGCAACATAGCCAGTGCTCTCCTGCACGTGATAGGCTGTGCAGTTCATTGCAGTAAATGCAAGATACATCGTCATCATCTTCTGAAAAGTCCTTCGGCACATAATTGTCCTGCAATATGGGCCGTTTTGTTCCTTTTCGAGCTCTTAGACTCCTGCGGTTTTCTTTTTCATTTTTTGCCTGGACCTAAGCTTTAACTTCACTTATAAACGGGCTTAAAGTGAGAACTTGGGATCATGTAGCTTTCCTTTTTTTTCTGGCACTTTCTGTCGAAATTGATTTTGGTAATGGCGAAATAGATTTTAACATCTGTTCAACGAACGAATAAGATGACAATGATGTAGGACTTGAAATGTTGATGATGAGGGAGCTGGTACGTCAGATGATTCTGTCGGTCCGGATGATGATGAAGTGGCTGCGATGGTAACCGATTCTAATTCATTAGTTGTTGTTGAAGAACTTTGAATTTGAATTGAGTCCACAGGGCCTGTTGATGTTGAAGGTCCTGGCTTTTCGAATGATTGAACCTCATCTATTGCAGGTTGAAGGGGATGTTGTGGACTTGCAACTTCATCCATGTTTAATTCATTTTCTGTTACATCGCTTGGCAAAAACAAGTGATCGGGAAATATGTTCGGGTTGAATGGATAAATTCCACATTTTTCGAAGCCACTTGTAATGTTGCCCACTGAAGCAGCGCATCCATATGCCTTACCAAACAAAGCGCTGATTTGGTAGAGGCCAACAGTTCTGTCCCGGTGGTTTTTTAACCATGTCGTTAATTTCCGATTATAATAGCTGTCAAGTGGTCCAAAAAATGATACGTCCAGAGGCTGAATTCTATGTGTGAAATGAGGCGGCAAGCACAACATGATAACTCCATTTGCTTTGGCATATTCTAATGCCTGGAGATTTTTGTGGCTGCCATGGCTATCAAGAATAAGGAGAACTTTATTTTGAAGGCTGCAACCAGTGAACTTCACAAAATGTTCCATCCACTTGCAAAATAGTTCACCCACCATATATCCGCTTTCATAGCACAGCTCCAATGATCCAGCTGGGACACCATCAAAATATTCCAGTTTGTGATTTTTACGAGGGAATATCAAAGCTGGAGGAACAAAGTTTCCAGTTGCACTTGCGCAGACTACGACAGTGACATGTTGGCCTCTTTCGGAGCTTGTCAATGCACCATTTTGTTTTTTTTCCTTTGAGTGCAAAGATTTTGGGTGGCTTTTGAACTGTGCTTAGTCCAGATTTATCCATATTATAGATGCGTTGAGGCGGTATTTCTGTGATTAACGAACTTAGTATTTCAAAAAACTCCATCACCTGGGGCTTATTAAAAGCTTTTGCCCTCGCAGCAGAAGTTGGCTCAGGTGATCTTAATGTCAGTTTCGGGTTCCGGGATCTAAAACCAGCGAGCCAGTCCCAACCAGCCATTTGGGACCTCTTATCGAATTTGTGTTTTATTTTAAGTTTTTCTGCAAACTCAAATGCTAATTTTCTGACTTCAGTTGTCGTAAAACCAAAGAAACGACTCTTGAAATCCAATAAGTGGTTAATCAACTGCTTTTCGACTTCTTCGTCAAACGTTGGTTTGAAGCGCCCTATGTTTTTTGGAATAGCTTTGAAGTGGCGCCGAAGGGTGGCTTGAGGCACTCCATACTTTTCAGCGGCCAAAAGCCAACCACAGTTTTGTTTTTTGACATCTTCAATGGCCTTATACATGTTTTCTGTTGACCAAGAAAGCCTGGTTGATTTCCTTTTGTAGTTTGCTGGCATACTGAAATAAAAAAAAATTCTAAATTAATTCTATATATCTTTTTACCACCTTCCGGGTAAGATGACATATGTCAACTTGGATGGACGACCGTCATGTCATCTTGCCCGACACGATCGAAAAGGTATCAGTGTTAAAGGCATAAAAACTACACGATATAGCACTTAAATAACACAAAAACTTCAGGAAATACAAATAACTGTATTCATAAAACACTTCAGACACAACATTGTACTCACCTTGACGGAAATATCTTCGATATAACTTTTGGGTAAAACAAAATTTTGTGTGCAAGATTCTTCTGTCTGCTCCTAAAGAAACACTGTTGTAAACTGAGGAAAACGACAATAAGTGAGAAACTGACATTTTAAAACTGTAAATTTTGGCGTGTTTAAGAGAACCGTAAGACTTATGGTTGCAGAGATAATGCGACTATGACGTCTTGTCAACTATGTCATCTTAAGCAGATCTCCCCTACAAGTCCGGGAAAACCCGGAGTGATGGTAAGGCAACCCTAATCTTGCGGCGAGTCAAACCAGTGTCTCTTATATTTGTATATATTCAATGGTTATGTATTTAGTTGCTTCCAATTTGCAGGAACATATGACTGATCTAAGATAAGATTTGTAACTCACCTCCTTCCTTGTTGACAGTTGCGTCAGTACCGTTTTCCAGCATATGATTTATTACAATGACTTGCTTTGGCCGAAAAACTTCGTTTATTTCCTTATTATAAGTCAATGTCTGCTTTCTAATTGATTTAATTGTGGAGCTTACCTTTGTTACTGTTGTTGTTTTCGGCTTTGGTAACCGAAGTTCTGCAAAAAAAAAGGGCGTTTATTAAAGAAAAATACGTCTTTTTATGTAGTAAAGAAGGTACATTTGTAAATAAAGTTCTTAATTTTTCCTAACAATTTCAACCAAATGGCGTCCGCAGAATTTTTTCGCGGAGGGAAATTAGTTTCGTTTGACTAGTTACTGTGCAGATTCTGGATTCTGCAATGTTCCACATTAAGAGGCCTCCACCCTTAATTTTGATAAAAACGAGAAATTGGGCATTTTTCGACAAGAATTGTGAAGTCAATACAATATTTATTATAAAAAACTAAATTGCTTATGTAAGAATGGCATTTTAGCAAGCCAAACGTTTAGCCACTTTTTTTATTTTTTTATTTTTTCCTCATTTAATTTAAATATTGCGGTTGCCTCTTTCGAAAAATTTCTAAAAACTGCTCCGTTTCAGCAAGGTTTGTGAAAAATTGAAGTGGAAAACACATATTATATTTACGTCAGTTTACAGGTAATGAACAGATCTAGGAAAACGTCTGAGTGGATTTTTATTTTTGGGTCTAATCATCACTTGAAAAACGTCAAAATTGCCCATTTTCTAAAGCATTTTTGAATGTGTAGTTATATAATAAAAGCAACATAACTTTTTCTAAATGACATAATGCTTTCTGAAGTCCTTTCAATAAAAAAAAGTTAATCAAAAAGTGACTTTTTATTGCAAAATAACACATTATACATATAAAAGGCTTTTTTTATACAAAAGTTGTTACTTTTTCTAACTGGCAGTTTTTTAGTTCATCTATTTGCCACATGGAAGTTTTATTCGAAGATCCCTTTTTTTGTTGGAATATAAACAAAAAAAGTATGAAGAATAGGAAATTCTATTGGGTGGCGGTGTGTATGAGAGTTTCAGACAAGAGGTGGTGTAGAAGGTGAAGAAATAGAGAGAGCAGAACCACGGTGACGGTGGTTGATAGTGTTAGATATAGAAGGTACCTATGTATATATAGGGTGATTCACATGAGGTGTGACAAAAAGCTAGATTGTGTAGATTTTTTTCAGACAAGAATAAAATCGTATGGGAGCGGGGTCTATTTTCCTCCGTTTAGGCTAGAGAGGCAACTATCTAAAAAATCGACTTGAAATAGAAAAAAAATCATTAAAAACCAACGGCAATACTTACAATGTCATGCTATATTTTTTTTAAATTTTTTTTTAAAGCCAGAAATCTGCTATTTTATTTTGTTCTTAATTAAAATTTTGTTTTTGAGAATAGTTAGTGAAAAATTAATTTTCATCTCAAAATTAAAAAAACAATAATAATAATGAAAAAAATTGTGTTCAAACTAAATATGTACAAAGTGTATGTTATTAAGTAATGTATTTGTTTTTAATATTCGTTGCTTTCTATTTATTTTTTTGAGAAAATTGCAAATAACTTAATCTATTATACTACTTAATTAGTAGAAATAAGATCTTTAGAGCAACAAAATAACGGATGGAAGTTGAATTTAATGAAAAATTTTTGTTATTTTTAATTTTTTCAAAAACTAGAATACATTTTGACATCTGGTTTTTGACTAAAAATTGATGAAAGCATTGAATATTAAAAACAAAATACTACTTAATAGCGTAAAATTTTGAACAATATCAGTTTGAACAAATTTTTTTAATTTCTTTCTTTCAAAAACATAAGTTTAAAAATTAAAAAAAATTAAAAAAAAAACTAACAAAAGAAAAGCAAAGATTTTTGACTTTACAAGAAAGTATGCCGTTGCAACCATTACCTTTGTTTTTTAATTCTTTTAGAAATTTCCCCCCCCCCCCGTTATTTTGAATTTTTTCAAAAATTAAAAGACATTTAAGCATTCAGTTTTCTGTTTTCTTCTCGATTTGAAGTGAGAATCTACTCGTCAGAAGCACTAATACATTCAAACTGAAATGTCAAACAATTGCAGTTTGCCTAATGTTTTTTGTTTTGCTTTGCATTTTTGTTCATTTTGAGTTCAAAAACATACTTGTGATATTAATACTTATGATATTAATAAACACTAGCACTGTTCCATGGGATTTCAGAATGAGTGTATTCCTGAGAGAAACCAATCGAAAACGACATTAAAAAAAAAAAAGAACAAATTAAAACAAAAACAAACTGCCTGCGCAAGAACGATTCGACTATACATTCATCCCTCGGCGGCCTCGTAGCTTTAATTTTTTCGCTGTATTCTTCTTTTCCATTCTATTAGAATTTCTATTTGTTGCTTTTTTCATAGATGAGGAAAGGAAACACAGGTACACTGTACAGTGCGTAATAGAAAACCTGAACGCTCTACCCATATGATTCCGTGTAAATATAAGTCTTTTTATTGACATATTTTCCCATGAGTTTCGAACTCAGAGTGTAAAAATAAAACTTGCACATATGAAATGTAAGTTAAGTATTTATTTTCATATGCACCAAAACCAGCACCTGTTCTCTTTTTTTGTTTTTTGGTAGATGAGAAGTCCCATACATAGGTAACTACGGTGTATAATACAAAACCTGCACGTTCTGGCCCAGATGATTCAGCATGAGTAAGTTTTTTTCTTTGCCATATTTTCCCATGTTAATTTTGGGACTCAGTGTGTATGAAATAAAACTTGCACAATGAGGTGGCGTGGAACTTTCTTATGTTTAGATTTTTCTTTTTTTTTTCTTTTGTACGGATAGGGTAAAATATTTTGATATTTTGAGATTAGGTAGGTAAGATTAAACTTTCATAGTTCTAGTAGGATCTTTAATTTTACGATATTTCGACTTAAATTCTCCTTGAATGCAAAATTGAAAGTGATGTACTGTGCAAGAAATAACTTAGCACAGTTGTGATGGATGTTATTTTGGGATTATTTGAACAAGTTTTGCGGTTAAAATGCAGATGGCAGTACATACTTGTTTGCGCAAGATCGAATTACATTTTCTTGCTCCTGGTAATGCGCCCCCAGAACTTTGCGCCCTGTGCATTTGCACATCTTGCACATATGGTTGGTCCGGCCCTGCACCTGTCGCAAAAACACCCTTAACTCCGCGGGCTGGGCTTTTTGCAATGGATTCCGTTAGTTTAAGTCGTATTTAATATAATTGTGAAAAAAATTTCGTTTGTAGTTGTCGAGGTATGTCAGATTTTTAACTGCTTAAATGTGCATTGCGGGTGAGATTGCATTTAGTTCATCTGTCTCAAAAACACCCTTAACTCCGCGGGCTGGGCTTTTTGCAATGGATTCCGTTAGTTTAGTGGGTATTCAATATAATTATGGAAAAAATTTCGTTTGTAGTTGTCAGGGTAAGTCAGATTTTTAAGTGCTGAAATGTGCATTGCGGTTGAGTTTGCCCTTAGTTCACCTGTCTCAAAAACATCCTTAACTCCGAGGGCTGGGCTTTTTGCAATGGATTCCGTTAGTTTAGAGCGTATTCACTATAATTATGGAAAAAAATTTTCGTTTGTACTTCTTTGGGTATGCCCAATTTCTATCTCGTTAAATGCGTCCTTGTCGAAAACTTTGGGATTTTTTTTTGAAAAAAGTTAAATTTAGAAAAAAAAATCGAGTTCACTACAAACAACTACAAACGAATAAGAATCTAACAAAATATTTGGTCAAGAAAAAAAATTTGGTGGGCAGGTGTTTTTAAGGGGGGGCATATTTGAGGGGGGGTTGAACTACAAACAAAATTAATTTAACTACAATCAACTACAAACAAAAGCCCACCTAAAAACATTTTCAATTTTTTTTTTTTCGGAAAATTTGCGGGCCAACTTCACGTAGGTGGGGCACACCACAATAGCGAAAAGACTAAGCAGACAACTTTTTTGTTAAAAGTTCTCAATCGTTATCGTTGTCGATGGTGATGAATGCACCTTGAATTCACGTGTCAATTTGTCTAGGGTTTTAAACTTGATTTCCAACTCAGGTTTTGAGTTTATGGCACACACATATACATATGTTTATTATTAAAACCCAATATAAATTTGAATATTACTGCGAAGTAAAATAAAATAAAAAATCAAAGATACAAAAATTTCAGCAAAACGTCAGACGCCAAAATATAAATCTGTATTATGACAGATTGCGACTTTTTCAGTGGAGCCTGTAATGAGACCATAAATAAGTGACTCATATTATGAAAGTAATGAAAATGACCTACCTGAAACTCTAAATGCTCTCGTTGCGTTCAATTTCAAATTAAAGTTATAAAAATCATGATAGAAACATAAAAACTTAAAAATCTAAATTCAATTTCAATTCATGAAAAAAAGTTATATTTCACGCCGTTCCCGACTTTTTTGGATCGCATGACCAATTAAATTGGTAATATCCAAATTAAGGTCAATAACCTCGTCATCATCCAATTTGGCTATCAGAAGTTCAAAATTGGCCCACATAGAGAAGTGTTTCAGGGGTGATTTAGGTGGCTCTTCAACCTTATTTTGACTTCTTTGTTCCAAGAAATTGGAAAAAGAGCTTGTGACGGTGGAAATATTCTCAACAATTCTGTCTTTCTTTTTTTGTCTTGAGTTTGATGGCGTTTCCAGATGGTCCTAAAATTTAAATTTTAATGTGTGTCCATAATAGAGATTGAGTGAGAGAAGTCCCGCGAGGCATGAAGAAAATATAAAAACAGGACTCATGGGTCAGTTGTGCCAAAAAAAAAAAAATACTATGTATGTGAAGTTTTTGACCAAGTTGATAGTTATATGCTATTTGAGAATATTTAAGTTGATTCTCGTCGGCTGTGTTGGTCGTATTGATATTTTAAATGAAAACAATTTTCATTTCTATTTTTCCCAACGTTTCGACGGTGGTTGCCGTTTTCTTCAGGGGAGCTTTATTTCCAAAAATAAAAAGTTATATTGACATATATAAACACATATGAGGCGAACGAAATATAACTTACATATAGATCGATAGGAGAAAGGATAAAAACTTTTTTGAAAGAATTAGTTGTACAAATAAAAATAAAAAGTTAATTAAGCAAATTTCTTTTAATATTTAACCACAACAAATTAAAAACTTCCTTCATGGGAGATTAGTCCATTTAGTTTGAATTTTAACTGTTGGATTGGCTCTCAGCAACCAAGGAACAGTAAACGGATGATATGTTTTGTATGTCTTGTTTACGGTTCATAGTGTTTTTATTGTTTATTATATGAAGTGTTTCTAGAGTATAGCGTTTGGATGTGGCTTTTCTGTTGCAAGGATTTGTACCCCTTCAAAGTCCAGTTTGTGACCAGTCTCGACGCTGTGACTGGCCAGTGCCGTCTTCTCGGAACATTTTAAGCGCACGTCTGATTTGTGGTTGGCTATTCTTTGACGAAGGAGTTGTTTTGTTGTGCCTATGTAGCAAAGATTGCACGGTTCATTCATTTTTCCATGGCGATCTTTTTCCGTTTTCTTTTTCAGACAAGTAAACAGGGATGCAACAGTCTGGTTAGACATATACGCCAATTTGACTTCCGTGCTATTTTTTGCGATTGTTTCCTTGAAATTCTCGGAAAGTTTGGGTACATATACGACACTTTTATAAACACCACTCGTCTCTTCCAACTTATTTTCAGACGGAACTTTGTGTTTTTGGCGTAGTATTAAGTAGTAGCCGTGGCGTGATGGTTAGTGCGATGGACTATCATGCCAGAGGTCTAAGGTTCGATCCCAAGCCTCGCCATCTATTTATTTAAAAGAAAAACGGCTACTGCCTCTTGCGAGGAATTGACAAATCCTCCAAGAGTATCTCCTGTCACAGAAAAGTGCCGCTCGTTAGCCGTTCGGATTCGGCAATAAACTGTAGGTCCCCTCCATTCCTGCAGACACGCACACAGGAATGGTTGAGAGTTGTAAGTCACTAGGCCCTAGTTCTTCATGAGCTGTTGTGCCATCAAATTTATTTTTTTATTTTATTTTTTATTAAGTTCCTTATTAATTCTATTGGAAAACAATTGTCTGTGAGTATTTGAGTAATTTTTTTCTCATTAGCGGAGTGGAATTTTTGGTCACTCAACGCAAAGACTTTGTTTATCAGATTGGATGCAGTGTTTATACGCATGTGTTTTGCATGATTGGACCGGAAATTGATGAGTCTTCCAGATGCCGTATCTTTCTGATACCAATCGAACGAGAGTCGGTTGTTTTCACGATAGACCATGACATCTAAGAAAGCTATCGATTTACTTTTTCCCTTTCTATGGTAAATTGAAGTTTTTCGTGGAATTGGTTTAGGTATCGTAACACATTATCAAC
The DNA here is from genome assembly GCA_947049315.1 of Epistrophella euchroma. Lineage (NCBI taxonomy): Eukaryota > Metazoa > Arthropoda > Insecta > Diptera > Syrphidae > Epistrophella > Epistrophella euchroma. Next base: position 73,617,476 of record OX346245.1, on the reverse strand, counting down.
TTTCTCTCTGTCAACAATCGCAAAAATGTCGTCGACGTATTTTACAATAAACTTCGGTTTATAGCTGAGTTTAAAACATTCATCGAGTAGGAAATCTAAAACCAAGTCTGCTATTGTTGGGGAGAGTGGATTTCCCATTGGCATCCCGTGTACTTGTTTGTATAAGTTCTCTTTGAATTGGAGGTAATTGTTGTCCTTGAGGCAAAACTCTAAAAGCTCGATAAATTTATTTTGGCTCAGCTTAGTATTTTTGCTTATAGTTTCCCACTTGTTTTTATTAATTTTGATTGCAAGCTAAACTGGGACATTAGTAAAAAGTGAAATAGCGTCATTAGAAACCAAAACATCATTTGAGCCAAGTATTAAATCTTTAGCCTTAGTTTTAAACTCTAATGAATTTTTCACAGAGTAGGTACAAAGATTCTTTCGTGACACACTGTATTATTTTGCCAAGGTACTTGGACAGTTCATAACAAGGCACTTTCATCGATGACGTAATCGGCCTGAGAGGTATGTTTTGTTTGTGGATTTTTGGCAATCCATATATAGCAGGTATTTGTGCTGTGTAGGTAGTCATCCTTGTATTTTGCCAGTCATCGATGATCTTGTTGGTGTGCAACCATTTCACAATTTCATTATTTTTGTTTTGCAGAGAGGTGAGGGGAGTCGCTCTAGTGACTCTATATGTAGAGCGGTCAGACAATAGTTCAGTCATCTTCTCTTCATAATGGCCACGTTCATCACCACGTTTTTGACAGATCTAAAAATTCAGTTCTGAAAAACGTAACACTGAACGCACAAAAAAGTCTGAAATTATTTATTCTGTTTTTATTATTTTTTAGACTTTAAAATCAAAATCCGAAAAGCGATACGAGACCCAGACAATCAGACCACACACCAAACAAAAAACTGGATCAAGAACTGTTTTTTTGTTGCTTTTAGCTGTCATCTGAATTTTCAGATAGAATTTTTCATCTGAAAATTCAGAAAAAAACGTAAGAAACGTAACTAAATGTCAATCGACGTCAACTGAATTTTTATGACTGCTAGCCAATCAGAAGCTCTAAAAATGACAGTTCAGAACTGTCAAATGTGCTGTTGAACGCGGCCAATCTGTCCTGTTTATCGCAACTGTCACATTATCTTTATCAACTGCTACAACAATGATGTTCTTGTGTATTTTAAGAAAACTCACAGCGTCTTTATGAACCTTCATGATGTATTTGTCAAACATGTCGTTGTGATAGTGACGTTGAAAAGAGTGAAGCATATTGCTATACTTGGCTCTTGCTATTTCCTGTTGCATTTCATCTTTATTGGTTCTGATGATTCCTTCACCATCTGCAATTAATTGGAAAAGAGGGAATGTATTTTTGCCAATTGGTAATGCACATTTTTTTCCCAATGATAGAAGCCATTTGATTTCAATGGGAAACTCTATGTCGCTTTTGTTGACAAACCAATTATCATGCACTTTTATATTTAATTTTTTCCAAAGAGCAGATTTAAGTTGATTAATTTTTTGTGCGTTGATTTGTTGCTTTTTTGTGCATAGCGCTTCAAAATGTTGCTGTTTAGTAATAAATTGTGTATGTTGTATGTTCTTCTGGTGTTATGTTTTATGGTATTCGTTTTTTTAACATTCTGAGTGTATTGTTGGATTGTTTTATTTTGTGATGAGTTTCGGTGATTTCTAAGTTAAGAACTTTGAGATGAAATTTAAGCTCAATCTTTTCATTCGAAACTTGGGATTCTCTGCTAGAGAAAAGAGCGTAGGTGTTATTTGTGGATGTTTTGAGATGTTTAGGAATAAGTCCGTATTGTCTGCATGTTAGCAAAAATTTGAGAGTTTGTTTTTGATTCGCTGACGTACGTTTAAAATTAATATATTCTTTCAGATGTGTACATACGTGTTCGCCATATTTGTAAAGCATATGTCGATAGTAATTTCTCATTTTTGCAAATAAATAAATGTCGGCTAGCCGTCCGAATGATACTATGTATGTGAAGTTTTTGACCAAGTTGATAGTTATATGCTATTTGAGAATATTTAAGTTGATTCTCGTCGGCTGTGTTGGTCGTATTGATATTTTAAATGAAAACAATTTTCATTTCTATTTTTCCCAACGTTTCGACGGTGGTTGCCGTCTTCTTCAGGGGAGCTTTATTTCCAAAAATAAAAAGTTATCTTGACATATATAAATACATATGAGGCGAACGAAATATAACTTACATCGAGATCGATAGGAGATAGGATAAAAAGTTTTTTGAAAGAGTTAGTTGTACAAATAAAAATAAAAAGTTAATTAAACAAATTTCTTTTAATATTTAACCACAACAAATTAAACACTTCCTTCATGGGAGATTAGTCCATTTAGTTTGAATTTTAACTGTTGGATTGGCTCTCAGCAACCAAGGAACAGTAAACGGATGATATGTTTTGTATGTCTAGTTTACGGTTCATAGTGTTTTTATTGTTTATTATATATGAAGTGTTTCTAGAGTATAGCGTTTGGATGTGTTCTTTTCTGTTGCAAGGATTTGTACCCCTTCAAAGTCCAGTTTGTGAAATGGTGGCACACCAACAAGATCATCGATGACTGGCAAAAAACAAGGATGACTACCTACACAGCACAAATACCTGCTATATATGGATTGCCAAAAATCCACAAACAAAACATACCTCTCAGGCCGATTACGTCATCGATGAAAGTGCCTTGTTATGAACTGTCCAAGTACCTTGGCAAAATAATACAGTGTGTCACGAAAGAATCTTTGTACTCTGTGAAAAATTCATTAGAGTTTGAAACTAATGCTAAAGATTTAATACTTGGCTCAAATGATGTTTTGGTTTCTTATGACGCCATTTCACTTTTTACTAATGTCCCAGTTCAGCTTGCAATCAAAATTATTAAAAACAAGTGGGAAACTATAAGCAGAAATACTAAGCTTAGCCAAAATAAATTTATCGAGCTTTTAGAGTTTTGCCTCAAGGAAAACAATTACCTCCAATTCAAAGAGAACTTATACAAACAAGTACACGGGATGCCAATGGGAAATCCACTCTCCCCAACAATAGCAGACTTGGTTTTAGATTTCCTACTCGATGAATGTTTTAAACTCAGCTATAAACCGAAGTTTATTGTAAAATACGTCGACGACATTTTTGCGATTGTTGACAGAGAGAAAGTTGATAATGTGTTACGATACCTAAACCAATTCCACGAAAAACTTCAATTTACCATAGAAAGGGAAAAAAGTAAATCGATAGCTTTCTTGGATGTCATTGTCTATCCTGAAAACAACCGACTCTCGTTCGACTGGTACCAGAAAGATACGGCATCTGGAAGACTCATCAATTTCCGGTCCAATCATGCAAAACACATGCATATAAACACTGCATCCAATCTGATAAACAAAGTCTTTGCGTTGAGTGACCAAAAATTCCACTCCGCTAATGAGAAAAAAATTACTCAAATACTCACAGACAATTTGTTTCCAATAGAATTAATAAGGAACTTGATACTACGCCAAAAACACAAAGTTCCGTCTGAAAATAAGTTGGAAGAGACGAGTGGTGTTTATAAAAGTGTCGTATATGTACCCAAACTCTTCGAGAATTTCAAGGAAACAATCACAAAAAATAGCACGGAAGTCAAATTGGCGTATAAGTCTAACCAGACTGTTGCATCCCTGTTTACCTGTCTGAAAAAGAAAACGGAAAAAGATCGCCATTCAGACGTAGTTTACAAAATAAACTGCCATGGAAAAATGAATGAACCGTGCAATCTTTGCTACATAGGCACAACAAAACAACTCCTTCGTCAAAGAATAGCTAACCACAAATCAGACGTGCGCTTAAAAATTTCCGAGAAGACGGCACTGGCCAGTCACAGCGTCGAGACTGGTCACAAACTGGACTTTGAAGGGGTACAAATCCTTGCAACAGAAAAGCACACATCCAAACGCTATACTCTAGAAACACTTCATATAATAAACAATAAAAACACTATGAACCGTAAACAAGACATACAAAACATATCATCCGTTTACTGTTCCTTCGTTGCTGAGAGCCAATCCAACAGTTAAAATTCAAACTAAATGGACTAATCTCCCATGAAGGAAGTGTTTAATTTGTTGTGGTTAAATATTAAAAGAAATTTGTTTAATTAACTTTTTATTTTTATTTGTACAACTAATTCTTTCAAAAAACTTTTTATCCTTTCTCCTATCGATCTCGATGTAAGTTATATTTCGTTCGCCTCATATGTATTTATATATGTCAAGATAACTTTTTATTTTTGGAAATAAAGCACCGTCGAAACGTTGGGAAAAATAGATTTGAAAATTGTTTTCATTTAAAATATCAATACGACCAACACAGCCGACGAGAATCAACTTAAATATTCTCAAATAGCATACAAAAAAAAAAAATAGTTTGCAATGTAAACAACGATACTCAACCGCCCGTACTTGGTGGGTACGATTAAGATAAATAATTACATATATGGAATTAGATTCTGTTTCTATAATTTCGTTCGCAGCTTCTGTTTGATGAGGCAGAGTTGTGATCCATTATTATCTTCTGTTAAATTGCTAACCGACACCATATTAGGGACTGACCGTTGTTTTGGCACCGTGTAAAACGCCATTACATCCTTATACGGCCATATTTCTTCTGTCGCTGCTCCCGACTTAAGGAACTCCCAAACCAACGCGATTAATCGCTGCGACAAACGAAAACAATAACAACAACGTGTTGTTGTTTAGTTTGAGAACCACGTGTTGTTATTGTTGTTTTCTTTTGTCGCGGCGATTAATCGCGTTGGTTTGGGAGTGCCTTTATATGGGATTTTTTTTTTCTGTAGCGTAATATTTTGCAGAGTTTTTTAAGCCTGTACATAATTGTTTGCATTCTATGGTGTCCATTTCAGTGGCAGTAGATATATATTGCCACGTTTGGACTTCTTTTATTTTGTTTGCATATTGTTTATCCCGAACATCGAAAAGATTGGGATATTTAGCGACTTCGATCGCCACTTTAAATTTTTTATCGTATTCATTTTCTCTTTTCCTTTTCTTAGGAATTTTGGGCTGAGAATATGACTCTTCATCAATCATAATTAATGTTTCAAAAAGGTTATCGTCACTTTTCACTTCCATTTTAAACCAAGCGAATATCAAAACAATTATTAAAAAAAAACACTACCGACAAGCCGAACGGTCAAAACCAATTTAAGAACGGTAAAATATTTTTTTTTTCGAAAAAGTATCCGTGGTGAATATAAATTTTTTTCAACAGGTTTGGTTCACAATTTGATCATAAAATTTCAAACGTCAAAAAAAATTTTTTTCGATAAAACCACTCCCATAAGAAGTACATGTATTTTTTTTTCCAGGAGGAACTGTATACTAGGCTTAAATGAGACAAATATACCCTAACTCCTATACAATTTTTTATTTTTCGAGTCTCGACCCAACCTAGGTATATGCTTTAGCTTTTATTCATCACCCTTTTTTAGATAACTGCTTATACCGGCTAAATCGGGGATAATGGACCTCTCCTATAAGATTTTTGTTTTATCTCGACCCATCTGCACGCTCTTACGCACACCTTAGATATGTAATATAGGTAACATTTATAAATATATGGTATGTATCTAACTAAACGTTGACTTTATGTACTAATGCAATCCATTTATCTACCACCTACATACGTCACTTGAGAAATCTATTTTGCATCAAAATAATAGCTACCAATTGACATTGTGCCGTCCCGAACCTGGAAAAAATAAAATATAAAACCCAAAAAAAAAAAAAAAGACCTAGGTCTCAAAAAAATTTGTTCTTTCTCACAGTTTATTAAAAAAATACCTATTCTACCTATTCATCCTAATTTTTTCATACCTACCTAAGTTAATTTTTTTTATTTTAGTCATGCACAAAAATCCTCAAAACAAAAACTAGGTACCTACATTTATGTAACGTATAACGAATATATTACCTTAAACAGAACATGCACGTATGGAGTTGCCTTAACATTTTTTTCTAAAGCGGTAATGCCCAAAACAGATGTGCAGCCTTTTCCAATGCAGCGAAAATAAATTTACACAGGTTCTTATGAAGGCTGACATATTCCAGGCTCTGCATGCAGCCTTTGCTGCATGATATCTCTATTTCTAAATTCGCTGCATGGGGAAAAAGCTGCACATCTGTTTTCGGCTTAACTCATTCTAACGTTTATGCTTTTTACCAATAGACATCGCCAGTTATCTACAGACCGTACAACCGACACCATCTCCTATTGCTCTGCTAAGCAGTACCTTATTCTTATACTTAATCCTGTTATAATTTGTATTAATAAAATGAATTAAAAGATCTGCTGATTTTCATTGTGGTTTATTCAAACATCACAATTGGCGACGAGAATTGCTCGAAACGAAACTTAACGATAGTCCATGCTCACCGAACTAAGTGTAAAAGTGCACGTGTTATTCTAAAAGGTTAGAATAAATATAAATCTAAATGGCCACGTTTGGAGAACTTCCAAAGTTTCATCATGAAGTAAATGACTTCAAAATATTCCAAGATAAATTGGAACAGTTTTTTATTGGAAACAAAGTCGACGAAAAAAATGCAGATCAAAGGAGAGCACTTCTGTTAATTTCATTATACGATGACACTCTTAAACTCCTGACCGACCTCGTGTCTCCAGATAAAGTCAGCACGAAAGATTACAAAGTCTTAATGGAGAAATTGGGTGATCTATTCAAACCAGCTTTTTCTGCTTTTGCAGAGAGGTTGAAATTCTACGAAGCAAAAAAAATTTCACATGAAACTCTCAGGCAATGGGCAGCACGTGTTCGATCATTGGCGGCGAACTGCAAGTTTGACACACATCTCAGCATCGCCTTACGGGACAAATTTATCATGGGGTTGGAAAAAGGTCCAGAAAAAGATAAATTGTTCCTAGAGAGTGTAAATAAATTGACGTTCGAGAAGGCTATGGAAATTTCCCTAGCAGTCGAATGCATCCGACATCAGTACGAAACTCCGCACGTGGAAATAAAAAATGAGCCAGTTTTTCGACTCAAATCTCATCACAAAAAACCATCATCATCTTCATCATCGTCAAATCAGCAACAACATCAATGGAGAAGTAACAACAATGCAGCATCCAGCATGTACCAGATGTGGTATAAAAAATCACACAGCGGAAAGCTGTCGCTTTATGAATTATATCTGCCAGAAGTGTGGCGAAAAGGGGCATTTAAAAAAAATGTGCAAAAATCATCGAGCCAATGCAGCAAACAAAGTTAAGAAAGAAAGCAACAATAGTTATAAATGCAATTATTTAGTAGACGAAGGTAATGATTTATCTATTTTTTATTTCAGAGAAGATAATGTGTTAAAGCCGATCAGCACTACAGTTACTATGAATGGAATTGATATTAACATGGAAATTGATAGTGGCACGTCAATCTCTGCGATCTCTGATGATGTTTATCGACAACATTTTAGTGGGCTCCAATTAACCGAATCAAATATATCCTTAAAAACTTATGAAGGAGCTATACTTACACCTATGGAAGTTTGTAAGGTAAATGTTCAATTCAAAAACGTAACAAAAGTAGTAGACATTTTTATAATTAAAAATGGGGGTCCGCCAATATTAGGGAGGAGTTGGATGAAAGCATTCAACATAGGCTTTGAAAATGTAAATTTTCTAAACAAAATGCAGCAGAGTCTAGATACTGATTTATTTAAAGTTTTAGAAAATTATAAAGATCTTTTCGATGGAAACTTGGGGACATTCAAATATGGTACAGTTTCGCTGAAACTGAAAGTTTTTTCGCCCAAGGAAATTGCCTTTCGCAATTAAAGACAAAGTTGAGTCTGAAATTGACAGACTTGTTAACCTTGGAGTGCTTCAATACGTAAACTATAGTGAGTGGGGTACTCCGATTGTGCCTATAATGAAAAAAGACGGCACAGTCAGAATATGTGGTGACTACAAGGTCACGTTAAATCCACATTTAGAACCCTATCAGTATCCTTTTCCAGTGATTGAGGAGCTTTTTGCCAAACTGCATGGGGGGCAAGAATTCTCAAAAATTGATTTAGCAATGGCTTATCAACAATTACTTTTAGATGAAGATTCCAGAAAATTGACCACTATATCCACTACTAAAGGATTATTTGAGTATACAAGAATGGTGTTTGGAGTAGCATCGGCACCTGCAATTTTCCAAGAAAAAATTGAATCCTTGTTGAGTGGAATAGATGGAGTTACAATTTTCATGGACGATCTCCTTACAACAGGGAAAAATAAAAAGCAGCACCTCGCAACGCTGTCATTGGTGCTTTCAAAACTTCAGCAAGCCGGTCTAAAAGTGTCTCCAAATAAATGTAAATTTTTCAAAAAATCCGTTTGCTACCTTGGTCATGTAATTGATAAACACGGTTTACGTAAGGACCCAGTTAAAGTAAACGCTGTTATGAACCTGTCGGAACCGAAGAACAAAACTGAACTCCAATCGTTTCTCGGTGTTATCAATTTTTACCGTCAGTTTATGCCAGATTTAGCCACAACGGCAGCGCCTCTTTATGATAACTTGTCTGACGAATTTGTTTGGGGGAGACCTCAAAAAGATTCTTTTGAGTCTGATATTTGTCTAACACACTTTGATCCTGATGAACAAATTAAGTTAATAGTGGATGCAAGTCCAGTTGGATTAGGCGCTGTGCTAGTCCATCAGTATGCTGATGGTAAGGAGCTTCCAATTTCGTTTGCGTCTAAAAGACTTTCGAAAACGGAAATGAAATACTCCCAAATCGAAAGGGAAGCTCTCGCAATCGTTTTTGGTGTAAATAAATTTCACCAATATCTTTTTAGTAAAAGATTTGTGTTAGTGTCAGACAATAAACCCCTTATATCCATATTCGGGGATAAAAAAGGAATTCCTATTATGACCGCAAATAGGCTGCAAAGGTACGCTTTATTCCTGCCGGGGTATAATTATACTATTCGGCATGTTAAATCAAAAAACAATATAGCAGATTTTTTTTCTCGTGCAGTTGATAATGTTGACGAGTCAGAACTCAATATACCGGGAATGATTTCGAACGATGTGTTTATAAACTATATTGCTAGTAATGATAGTTCTGTACCTGTTACTTTTATGGATGTGCAACGAGAAACAGCTAAAGATAGTATTTTGCTTAAGGTTTTAGACCTGGTTAACAACGGTTGGCCAAACAAGTCAATAGATCCTAGTTTAAATGCTTTCTTTCTTAGACAAAATTAACTCTCCACATCAAAAGGCGTTTTGTTTTGGGGATACAGAATAATTATACCAAAGAGCATGCAAGAAAAAGTTCTGCAAGAAATGCATAAGTCACATCTAGGAATAGTTAAAATGAAAAGCTTAGCGAGAGCATATTTTTGGTGGCCCGAAATTAACAAACAGCTGGAGCACTTAGTAAAAAGTTGTGATCAATGTTTGCCTTATACTGCACATCCACCAAAAAATGAACTCATTTCCTGGGAGTGGCCAAGCAAGCCTTGGGAAAGGCTACATTTAGATTTTATGGGTCCAGTTTTTGACAGGTACTTTTTAATATTGGTGGACTCTCATAGTAAGTGGATCGAATGTATCGACATGAACAAATCTATTAGTAGTAAAAGTACAATCGAACAACTAAGATGTATTTTTTCGCGTTTTGGGCTTCCAAATACAATTGTTACCGACAACGGTACACAATTCAAGTCCGATGAATTTTCACAGTTTTTAAAAAATAATGGAATTGAACATTTAACTTTACCAGTGGGTCATCTATCTTCGAATGGACAAGCGGAAAACGGGGTCAAAATTGTCAAATTAGCTTTAAAAAAGTCGTTGCATGGAAAAAATGATTTGAGCGATTTGAATCAATGTTTACAACGTTTTTTGTTGGATTATCGAAGTTCCATTCATAGTACAACTGGTGTTAGTCCGGCAAAATTAATGTTGAATAGAAGTATTAAAAAACGATTAGATTTAATTAATCCAATGAAATCCAAAAATAATGTTGACATGTTGACTAATTCAAAATAATGTTAAGAAAAATCAATCAAAACAGAAACAATTTTACAAAGGTCATAGTAAAAGAAAGTTAAACATAGGTTCTTTTGTAATGGTTAAAGATTTTAGTAAAGCAGGAAAAGTAATTTGGGTTAAAGGCAAAATTTTAAAATCTCTTGGAAAACAATACTATATTGTAAATGTACTATTTAAAAATTTAAATTGGAAGAGACATGTAAATCAACTAAGGCAAATAGAATGTAAAAAATACTCAAATCCTGGAAGTACAAATGATTTACCATGTACAGTTGATCTGATAAACACTAAAACTATGAATTTAAAAGATAATGAAAATTTAGATACAAGTTTGTCAAATATAGAAAGTGAACAAAAAACACTTTCACCCATTCCATTATCACTTTTGAAAAATTCAAATGAAATATGTTACAAAAATAGAAAATTAGAAACAGAACAATAACTTATTAAACAATTAAACAATTGAGTCAACACCTTAACTGATTTCACACGATTTACTTTAAACACATAAAACAATAAAATTATTAGACGCGTTAAAGGAGTACCTTGAATGCATTTCGGAATGTTGTCATTCCATCATCAGCTTCACGACTAAATCCAAAAGCAGCAAACGTTGTTATGTTTTGTTGTTGTTTATATTGCATATTATTTTATAAGAGAGAACAAATGCGATTCAATATTGCCGTTGTCCAAATTCATTGCATTTTGGTCTCTCTGTATATAAAAACTTTCATATGCATCAAGCTTACGGTCATCTAGCACCTCTTTCATTAAGGGTAAGTGTCCCTCTGAAAAATAGGTTGGAGTTTTGCGCTAAATTGTATAGCGTTCACAATTTTGCGTGTATATTAATGAAGTAAACCGTTATCGATTGGAAATAAGTTTGGTCATATATTTATGTGGCTAAAAAAAAAACCACAAACGCATTTATGCCTCAAAACCGCCAGACCGATGGAAAAATCATGAAGTTTATTGAGATGCTTACAAAAATGAATGGGGCAATGGGTAAATTTTACTTTTTTATTTTTTTTATATTTTTTGTCTAAAGATAATTGATCTCGAAACTTCGAATAGGTTTTCTTTTTTTTTTATTCTTTTTATTTATTCCCATACAAAATGTACAAAACTATCAAAAATGAAGGAAATTTACAAAGAAGTATGAATGCATTATTTGATAAAACTTTTGAAGTTTAAAAGGCAATGAAGTCAAATTAACGTTTTTATAAAGCTAATATGTATGCGCAATTAGTTATATTTTTCTTTTATTTTTTTTTATTTTTTACATTAACTTTTAAGAGACAAAACGACAAAAAATGGTCCGTTTTTTTCAATTATTTTGCGCGTTTGCCTGGGGCATCAAGTGTATATTTTTAAATTTTCTAAATGCTTTTTAAAATCAAGGATCATATGTCCTGAACTTGGAATGGGTCTTAAAAAAAAATAATGTGTCTTATAACACGCCTAAAAATGCAATTCAATACGACACTATTTGTAATGCCGTGGTTGGGTCAGGATAGAAAATACAATTACCACATATTTTTTAAATTTTTGTTTGATATTTTGTTTATTACATTTAAAAAATAAACTAGTATTTTCTCTTACGGTTTTCTTAATTTTAATTTTTAAAAAGTTGTCTATTTTGCGTCTTTTTACCAGAAAAACATCATTGTTTGGTTCAAAAGAAATCCACTGGGTGGTATGAAGATGCATTTCTCTTCCGTATTCTCTTTTTCTTACAAAATAAGTTGTTTGTTTGGTATCGACTCTTGACTGCTAATGTTTTTTTTGTGTCATATAATAGTATTCGTGAATAATTGTGAAGGATAGCGATCTTTCTGAAGATAAATTTTTTTCTGCTTCTTTTGCGAAAAGAAATCTATGACATTGCCCGTAGAATAATTACATATATAGGTCATGCACTGTTTATTTTTTTTTTTTGTTTTTCATTTTTTTTTATTTTTTTTTCTTATAGGCAATGGTGCAAAGTCATGATCATGATTGAAATGTTTGGTATGGATGCTGATGGATTGTTTTGATTTAATTTTGCGTATAGTTGATACCTAAATGTTTCATGAAAAATACATTACATGTTAATGCAGGTCAATGATTAACATTATTATTGAATAGGGTTCCCAATTTATTGTGAGTGAAATATTGCACCAAGCAATGAATGTGTCAAGTAGTTGACGCCAAAATATATGTACGTAGGTAGGTATCTAGTATTATGTGGGTAGCTAAGAAGGAATTGCTATGTATCTGGTAAGAGGAGAAAATCGATCACTTTTGGTTTGTTTTTTTGGTGGTGTAGCACAATTGAAAAAAGGGTTGAAGCGGGATGTGGCATGTGGGAGAAAATTTAAAGTTTGAAGATAGGAATACGCTCTTATTTATTTTTGTTTCTTTTTGCTTTACCTATGTACATAGAGTCGGAACAAATTGCATGGTTCTTCAACACTGTAAAATCATCATCAAAATGGAAAATAAAAGAACAATTTCCGTCAATTTTTTCATATTTTTGCATTATTTAAAATACTGATAAGATTCTAAAGGGAAAAAATAATTGATTCGAAAAATTATTAAATTTTCCATTGAATTTTTTTTTCGAATCAATGTTTTTTTTTTCCTTTAGAATCTTATCATTATTATAACTAATGCAAAAATTGACGTAGGTAAATTGTTCTTTTATTTTCCATTTTGATGATGATTTTACAATGTTGAAGAACCATGCAATTTTTTCTGACTTACGACTTAAATCATTCGGTACGGTACGGAAAAAAGGCTCAATTTGAAGTTTTACAAAAAAAATGGTAGTCTTCAAAATAACTTACCAAATTAAATCCTCCAATCAATGTTTTTGAAGCCAGTGAAAGATTTTTGAAAGTCTTAACAAAGTCGTTTTTTGTTCCTACCTTTTTTTTTACACCAAAAAAAAATATTCGATTTAAAGTTTTGAAATAGTCTTGTAGGAATAATTCAAGTTTCCAAAACTGTTACAAAATTCAAATGTATCTTTCTTTATTCAAAGCCATATTTCTCAGGAAGAACAATTTTAGAAGAACGAAATAACGATAAACAAACCAATAAGTACATATATGTAAAAAGATAAAAAAATTCAAAGGAAATGAAACTTAAAAAAAAAATAATTAAATTTTTGTCTCGTGCTGTTTCTTATGATTGCGCAATAACGGTACATAAAAAAAAAAACATTTGCAAAAATTTCTCAAAACAAAATCATAAAGCATTGAAATATTTTTGTTCCATCTCAATACCTCCATTTTTCACAGACACAGCTCTTCAAAAAACACAAAAAAAAACTTGCAAAAATTTTATTTCCTTAGTTCCTTGACTATAATGTAGATATATTATGTATGCTAAATTGACTTTATTTCCTGCAATCTATTTAAAATAAAAAATTTAATAATAATGAGTGAGTTTGCTATTATTTAATCACTTCTAAACATGTAGGTACAAATTTTAAGAAGAAGGAAAACATAAATAAAAGAATTATTTTTGTTTTTGTTTTATTGGACTGTATTGAATGAAATTCAATTTAAATATTTTTGTGACCTTCAGTCCAATCCTAATGCGTTTCGCCCAGGTAAAAATTTAATCAAGATAACGAGAAAATATGGTTTTATGAAAAAAAGCTCCTTACCCTTTGTCATTTTTTCATCTTGCTGTAGTGAAGACTATCAGTAGGTATATTCTTTTTATTTTCCAATAAGTTAGCAGATACCCTAACATTATTTTGCTTCCAACAATAAAATTAGCTATGTAGGTAAGTGTAATGTAAGTGGGTATGTACCTACATACATTATGTACATCTCGAATTTATCCATATGCTTTAAAAGCATAAGTACCTAACAAAGTAAGTAGGTACATAACCCTACATAAAATCATAAAATTATAGGTATAACATTTTAACAACTGCTCTTGCTCACAGCTCCCAAGGAAAATGCAATTTTAATCTTTTATCCGCTGAGAAACAAAGGAAAAATATCTAGAAATTATGGGTTTTGCCAAATCGAAACAAAAAAAACGGTTTATTGAATATAAAATACAGCTATGACTAAAGTTACCATTCACAATCTCCTTTTTTTTTAAATCTTTGGTTTTTTGCGGGGCTTTTTTAAAAACTTTAATAAAATGTATAACACTGACCTACAGTCAATAAAATAGGTACCTACCTAAAACAACAAAAATTTCCTTTAGTAATTGTGTATTAGATAGGTACATAGGTACCTACTTAATTTTTTGATGATCTTTAAAATTATCTAGGTACCCTTTAAAAGCCATCAAATACAAAAAATTATTATTTCTCAAAATAATAGGTACCTGCTTTATACCTAATCTATCAAAAATTTAAAATTGGGTCATAGCCTTTTATTTTTATCATTCATCCTCAAATTTCGACAAAAGATGTTTGTAGGTAACATGCAAATGATCACACACACATAATCTAGTAAAACAATAAATAAAAGAAAACCACCACTGCCACAAAAAATACCCATATATTGCTTCAAAACTATCATATATGTACCTATACCATACGCAATAGACAACACAAAAAGTCTGCCTAGAGAAAAAAAAACAGAAAATCTGTTTATGATGAAAAAAATATAAATGCGATGGAATACATTCTCATCTTTTCTACTTTTGTTCTTGTGCTTGTGCGTAAGCCTTCTCTCTCTCTGTGGCTCTCAGAGAAAAAAAAATGCAAGAGAAAAATTAAAACAATTCGCAATTCTAAATGCTCACTTTTATAATAAAGAGAAGAATATTCTTTCACTTATACATTCAAATGCATTTACATGAAGTCTGAGTTCGCTTTTGAAGGGAACCTACCCTTAAACAAACGTTTTGAATGTCAAGGCACAAATGATTTTCGTTAAGGGTAAGTGTCCCTCTGAAAAATAGGTTGGAGTTTTGCGCTAAGCTGTATAGCGTTCACAATTTTGCGAATATTTTAATGAAACAAACAGTAATCGATTGGAAATGAGTTGAGCAATATATTTTTGTGGCTTTAAAAAAAAATAAAAAATTATATATGCCTCAAAACCGCCAGACAGATGGAAAAATCATAAAATTTAGTGAGATGCTTATAGGAATGATAGGGAAATTGGTTAAATATTACTTTTTTATTTTTTTTACATTTTTTTTCTAGAGACAATTCATCTCAAATTGACAAATGGGTTTTGTTTTTTCTATATTTTTTTTATTTATTCCCAAAAAAAATGTACAAAACTGTGAAAAATGAAGGAAATTTACAAAGAGGTATGAATGCATTATTTGATAAAACTTCTGAAGTATAAAAGGTAACGAAGTCAAATTAACGGTTTTTCAAAGCTTATATGTATGTGCAGTTGTTTTTATTTTTCTTTCATTTTTTTTAATTTTTTACAGTAACTTTTTAGAGACAAAAATACAAAATATACTCATTTTTTCCTAATTATTTCGTTTGACCCCCTGGGAAATTGAGTGTTATATTTTTTAAATTTCCTAAATGTTTTTTAAATCAAAGAATCATATGTCTTGAATGCCCAATGGGTTTAAAAAAAAAAAAATATTTTGTATAACATGCTAAAAAATGCAATTCAATGTGACACTATTCGTAATGCCGTGGTTAGGCAAGGACAGCCAATACAATTACCACATATTTTTTTTTGGTATTTTGTTTATTAAATTTAAAAAACAAAATAATATTTTCTCTCATGGTTTTTTTAATTTTAATTTTGAAAAAGTTGTCCATTTCGCGTTTTTTTACCATAACAACATCATTGCTCACGCACACAAAGAAGTTTGGTTCAAAAGAAATCCACTGGGTAAAGTGGTGATGCATTCTCTTTTTCCTTATTCTCTTTTACAAAATAAGTTGTTTGTTTGGTATCAGCTCTCGACTCCCAATGATTTTTTTTTTTGTCTTGTATGGAAAACCATAGTATGCATACAAATATAGTATTCTGTGAATCGCCAAGGAAGATAAAAAAAAGATGTCATGAAAAAAATATAGGTTTGTTATGTACGTATGCCTTGTTTTTTTTTTTTTTAACACGTAGATTTGGTGGAAGTTCGTTTTCAATTCGGAGGTGGAATCGTTGCAGGAAATTTGGATGAATTTTGTGTAGCTTGTACGTAGGTACATATGTACATACATACATAATGTATATTTTTTTCTTCGCTAGTCTGTGAGAAGGTTTTTCTGCTTCTTTTGGGAAAAAAAAAATTATGATGGGTATTGCGGGTCGATTATAGAAGAGTTTTTGTTCTTTCAGTGTTTTTTTTTTTTTTTCTGATAGGTATTAGTGAAAGGTCATGTTTGGAATGTTGGGTATAGTTGCTGAAGGATTGCTTTGATTATTTTGCGTAGGTAATGAATGTATCTATTGGAAAAATACATTGGTAGGTACATGTTAAAGTCAATTAGTAGCATTATTATTGTGTAATTGAATAGCAATCCCATTTCACTTTGAGTGGAATACATACTGCGCCAAGCATAAAATGTGTCTGGTGGTTGGTGCCAAAATATATGTAGGTATATTGTAAATGTACCTATATAGGAATATTTATCAGTAGACAGGAGAAAGACGATCGCATTTTGTTGTTGAAGAAAAACTAATAGGTAGACCCTGAAAATTGGACTTTCACTTCAAAAAATGACCACAAGGCTGAAGTTTGGTAAAGAGCTTTTTTATGTATTAAGCATTTTCCAAAAAGTATCAGGTTTTTTTTTTGAAAAAATGTGAAGGTAAAAGTTGCAGCATATGAAATCGTACAAACAGAAAAGCTTACACTTATTTTTGAAGATTTTCAAAAACCGTGAAAAAATATCTTTCGTAGTAAATTTAATCCAAAAAAAATGTTATGTTATCATGTTACGTCTGTCCATTGTAAAAAAAAATGCTGTGTTTAGGAAAAAGCCATCACCTTTAAAGAGGTGATGATTTTGTTTGCATTTTATAGTACCTAACTCGTTTGAAAAAACTTTTACAAAATAAAAATATCTAAAAATTTAACAATTAAATGTAAACAAATCTTTCTTGATATCTATGAAGGCTTATGTCATTGAGCTGTATAAAAATGGAGATTTATCAAGGCTTAATTATGTTCTTAACTTGGATAAATTTTGTATCCAGTAAATAAAATAAGCCCAGTGCCAGGCTAATGATAAACTGTATGGTTTAGTTGCTATGGGATCTACAAGTCAACAGATATCTTTTTTTTTTCTAGAGACATTCGAGATAAAATACAGTTTTAAACAATTTTTAGTAGTTTTTGTATTTTATTTTTACTTAAAAAAAAAGCTTCAATAAAATTTTTTTATAATTTTTTCATAATTTGTACTTGCCTATTTGTTCAAAAAAAATTGTACCAGATCTTATATGTATTTGTATATGTATGTAGAATATGTACATATGAAATTATTTGTTCCCTAGATTTTCGAGATGAAAAACAATTTTCAAGAATTTTTAGCGGTTTCTTTGGCAGTTTTTTTTTGCTTAGAAAAAAATATCCATTCCATTTTTTACAAACTCTTATCAATTTTTAATTATGGCAAAATTAAAAATTATTTTGAAGACGATATTATTGTTTGTTTTCGAGATATTCCAGTCGAAAAATATTTTTTCAACAATTTTTAGATTTATTTTTTTAAGTCTTATCTATTCTTCATTATCTATAGAATGTAATTAAGCTGAAGTCGATAGAATTATTTGTCCTCGTATAATAATAAGAAAATAATTAAGTAATCGAATTTTTTTGACAACCCTTTTTGCACTTTATGACGTCATTATGTATCTGTAAAATCAAATCTATTCGAAGCCGATGGCTTTATTTGTTCTCAAGATATGGTCGACGAAATGATGTATCACGAACGTAGCCACGAGATATGGGTGTACATGTACATAATATTTAACAAATAAATCACATCGACATATCAGACAAATCGGACCAATTAGGTGCAATAAGTTCTCATGGGAAGTTAATAAATACATATTCATACCTTACTTATACACAACACACAAATCTGCTTACATATGGACCTACATCTAATTTAATTTAGTAAGTTTGGTTTTCCAACTTCTCGTTGGTACAGTAGATGATGGATATGAGAAAGTCCCATTTAAGAAAAACACGCTTATAAGACAGACATTCCAAAATACCATGCACATTCCCATAAAGATACATGCTAAATACACCTCATATAAGAAAAACGTATATAAGAAAAACACTGATATAAGAAACTTATTCTTTCATTACATAGAAAATTAAACTTTTATAAGAAATTTTCCCGTGTAAACTTCTAAATGATGCGCCGTGTAACTTTCACAAAATTTCTGAACCCACCCTTATTGAATTGACAAAGAAGTGACAAATTGAAGATCGGGTAGAAAGAAAAAAGCCCATACATTTGACATTTCTTATAGGCATTTTTATTTATACTAGTATCGCCCAGCGGCCGAAATTCGGCCAACAAAAAATGACACACTCTAGTAAGGAAAATAAAAAGTTAAATTATAAGGGAAAACTAATTCTTCAAAACCATCAATGACTAACTTTAAAACCAATTCAAAGTCTGGTGGACGGTCATACGCCACCATGAAAGTGCCTAAATTTTGTCAATTTGGTATTTGAATTTATGAATTTTTTTTACCAATGGTTGAAATTCGACCACATACAACAAACAAAATTAAATAACCGTTACTAATCTAGATTTGTACTAAATTTTTGGTGTATCATTCGGTTATGTACCCCAAAGGAAAGAAGTTGATTTTCTGCCAACTTTACAGCCGTCAGCTATAACCTCTATCAGTTTCATTGAAATCCTTGGATTTTTTGAGTTTCTTATATCCGTCATCTACTGTACCTAAATCAAGAAAAAATTGACTTAGGAAAGGTACGACACATTTTTTTTTAGAAAACATAAAATAGAGAAGCTCCTATTTTTTTTCCTTTTTATAGGTAATTTGTTCAACCCGAAAAAAAAATAAATAATACCACCGCGCTGCGCTACACCAACCAATTCTTTTAGAAAATTATGAAAGGTATTCTTTTTTCTTCATAATACATATTCACATATCACACCATGACCATATCCATAAGGAAAAAACAAATCCATCCATACCTTACCTACCTCCTACTCCTACCCTTCTGGTCAGAATCGTTATTTTCTCTAAATTGTATGTCTAATTGTAAATACATAACAAGTAGGTACATTTGCTTCGTCTGCGCTTACTCGCTCGCTACCTGTTTTTTTGTTTTTCTTTCTTTTGCTTGAGTCTTGTGCGTAGTGCTTGTGCGTGATTCTCTGTGTGCGTAGTGCTTGTGCGTGGTTCTCTGCTCTCTCACTCTCTGCACCATCGTTTGCGATTAAAACAGAGTACAAGCAAGAGTATAATTAAAATTGCAATGCCGAATCTGGTGAAGAGAGCTTACTAACACATTCAAATTCATTTACATGAAATTTGAGTTGGCTGGTCGGGTACACCTACCCTTAAGAGCGTGTGCAGCTAGCGCTGATCTGTAACCTTGATTATTGCGAATGTATGTTTGATGTTCTTTAAAACGCGTAAGGAGATTTCTCTTTGTTTGTCCGTAATAAACACTTTCACATTCACTACATTTTATTGCATATATACCCGATTTATTTAAGTTGTTGTTTTTATCTTTGGTCGAACCTAACAAATTTGACATTTTATTTTGATTAGTGTGCACAATATCCATGCCGTATTCTCGGAATTTCGTTTTCAGTTTGTTCGTTATAACAGGCGTATAACATATCGCGACACGAGTGTTTTGGTCATCATGTTTTCGGGTTTGTGTATATAGTGTAGACAAATTATTTCTTTTTATTTTTTCGGTATGTTTTTTAACTAAATGATCCACCAAATCTTCACTATAACCATTAATTTTTGCAATTTCTTTTATAATTTTACACTCTTTCATGTAGTTCATTACTGACAGGTTTAAACTACACAACCTGTGTACCTTGGAGTGGAAAGTGGCATGTTTGTGTTGTATACAACAATTTGAGTCATTGGTAATTGTTCTAAAAGTGTTTGTAGGTTTTCGATATATACCTATTTCAAGTTTTTGGTTCACTCTTTTCAATTCTAAATCTAAAAATGGTAATGTTCCTTCATATTCAAGTTCGTAAGTGAAATTAATAGAATCATATTGACTGTTCAAAATATGCAACACTTTTTCTACTTCTGTTTTTTCCACAACTGCAAACACGTCATCGACATATCTATACCACATTTTGGGTAATAATTGTTCTTCTTTAAGCTTTACCTCAAAATTAGACATAAATAATTCACTAATCAATGGGCTAAGCGGATTACCCATATTTGTGCCTTTATCAACTAAATAATAAGAATCGCGGAATTGGAAAAAACTATGTTTCATACAAGTATTCGCAGTACGGATGTATACATATTTTTTGTTTGCGGGTAAATCAACAGATTCTAAGTATTTTTCAAATTGTTTAAGTGCAATATCAACGGGAATACTTGGAAATAAGGAAGAAACATCAAACGATACCATACACTGATCTTTTTCGAATTCTAGATTTTCAATTTCTAGACTCAATTGTTTAATTGTTTAATTGTTATCCGATTTCTCGTCGCTCAATAATATTATTTAACAATAACTTATATTTAAAATGTAACAGAGCAATAAGAGGGGAGAGTTGTAACGTATAACGAATATATTACCTTAAACAGAACATGCACGTATGGAGTTGCCTTAACATTTCTTCTAAAGCGGTAACTCATTCTAACGTTTATGCTTTTTACCAATAGACATTGCCAGTTATCTACAGACCGTACAACCGACACCATCTCCTATTGCTCTGCTAAGAAGTACCTTATTCTTATACTTAATCCTGTTATAATTAGTATTAATAAAATGAATTAAAAGATCTGCTGATTTTCATTGTGGTTTATTCAAACATCACAATTTATAAAAAATAAGAAATGACCACGAACGAACGAAAGTAGGTTTACTGGCTGAACAGAATAGAATGACGGAACTGAAGCCGCAGACGGAACTGGAAGAGCTGTCAAAAAGTGTCGTACGTCATTTTTTTTACATGTCCACAATGGAGCTGTACAGCTTTGAAAGTATTTTGAAGAAAAACAAAAGAATATTATTGTGTACAAGCTCAGAATTCACATTTTTTGTTTCCAATAATTTTCCTTTTAATAAATAATTTTTTTCGCGATACAAATAACCACAATATTTTTTTCCGACCCAAAAAGTTGTTTTTTTTCTGCATACAAATTGAAACGTCAAAAGTGCCGTACGTGAAAAGTTAAAAGTTGGTGAACTCTTCCGTCTGCGTCTGCAGCTCCGTATGCGTCTACGTTCCGTTGTGTTCGCAACATTGAATTTGCGTGTATTTAATATTTTGACAGCTATTCCAGCTCCGTCTCCGGTTCCGTCTGCGTCACCATTCTGTTCAGCCAGTTATATATACGTGTATCCAAAACATGGAAAAAAGAAAAGTTTCGTCACCAAACCTAAAAGAAAACAACAAAATACTTAGGAATAAAAAAAAAAAAAAAATGCTGTTCCTTTCCCCGCTAATAAATCTCACCAGCATTACTTCTGTCTTCCTGCTTTAGCTCACATATTGCTAGCTATGTAGAGTACGCATACACAATGTTTTTTTTTAGTCTTTGATCTTGCCTTGCTTCTTCTCGTGCATTCTGCTTGTGCTATGCGTATATGCGTAAGTGCGTAACTCTGTCTCTGGCTCTCAGAGTAATTTCCTTTTTCAATATGGTACCTTTTTTGAATTCTCTTCTTGTCTAACTACTTCTAGTAGTGCTGTGCTGCTTCTGCTTGTGCGTTTCGTATGTGCATAACTCTGTCTCTGGCTCTGAGAGAAAATAAAGTAATTTTTTCACAAAAAGGAAAAGGACTGACTTTAAAGGAAAGGGAAATTAATTCTTTCACTAATACATTCAAATGCATCTAAATAAAATCTGAGTTTGCTTCTGAAGGGAACCTACCCTTAAATCTTTGCCATACTTTTATGTGCCGTTAGTGTTTTTGTTCTATGCTATAATTAGAATAGTTGTGTTCTATCGTTGTATTTGCACTTGAAACTATGCCGAATGGCGTTCCAGTTGGAATGAGTCCGAATTCTCGCATAAAACAGCAAATTCTAGAATGTGTACCGATACAGATGCTGCTCACTGGTCAGGTCATAGCAAAATTGAGTGTCTAGCATCGGATGGTGAAAATATTGTAATTTCTTTCAGCCAAAAAAAAATTGATGCAAAAAATCAAAATCCCTGGAATTAATATGTTTCACTTTTATTTAAATAAAAACTACTTTTTAATTTTCGTTTGTACTTTATTTCTAACTACTGAAACTTATTTTAATTTATGTAACTTAATATGAGCAAAATGTAATACTGCAGCCCAGCAGCACCTTCGGTCATCAGATTAGCTCTGCCCTCTGGTTCTACAGCCACTGCTGTCGTTTTGGGCTACTATAGTAGCATTTGGCTACTTTGCTGCGGAAAGGGCTACTGTGCTACCCATATCTCAAAATGGCTCCCCAGTCCCAAGTCACCACATTAAAGAATTAATTGAAAAGATTGTCTTACATTTTATGAACACAAATTTTTATTTTTTCACATCGCTCGCTGTTTCAAAAAAATATTGCACATTTCTGTTAGGTTTTAGAAAGTGATATAATGATGAAGAACTACTCGAAATCTCAAACTCTCAATGAAAGTATTTATGTATTTATGCATTTATTTATTAAAATAATGCCCAAAAAGTCTTTCGTTTTCCATTACGTTTATTTATTATACACTTACTAGTAAAAACAATGGAACATAATTTTACACAGTTTTTTTTTAAGTGTTTTTTTTTTGAAGAGCTGTATCTGTTTCTTTGTGGAAAGTGGACGTACTTTACTGTGACAAAAAGTGGTCAAAAATTGATATTTTCTGTTCTATTTTATTGACGATTTCACAATGCTTACAATTTGTTTGTACGACTTGATCATTCGGTAAAAAAAAAGCAATTCGATCGATCAATTTTAAATCTAAAAAAAAATTTGGTGGTCTAATAGGTCTTCAAAATGTTTTACCAAATTAAATCCTACGATTATTTTTGTTAAGTCTATAAAAAGCCGCTTTTTCTACTTTTTTTAACCTAACGTTAAGTTGCCAAAAACATATTGGCTTTAAAGCTTTGAAAAGCTCTTGTAGAAAATTAACTCAGGTTTCCAAAACTTGGTCACCCAATTTAAAGTTGTCTTTTTTCATTCAAAGTCAGATATTCTTCGGAAGAAAATTTATAGAACAACAAAACATGACGACATTAAAACTTAATAAACAAGTTATCGGACCACTATATTTAATTGGTTAACAAAAAAAAAATAAGAAAATTATATTCTTAAAAAAAAAAAAAAAAATTGGCTCGTACTGTTTCTTTTGATTGTGCAATCCTTTGAGGGATTCATTTGCAAAAATGAATATTAAAAATTGTTGTTTTGATAGAAAAAAGTATTTGTTTCTTTTCATTTATGGAATCATATAAGGGTAGGTTCCCTTCAAAAGCGAACTCAGAATTCATGTAAATGCATTTGAATGTATAAGTGAAAGAATATTCTTCTCTTTATTATAAAAGTGAGCATTTAGAATTGCGAATTGTTTTAACTTTTCTCTTGCATTTTTTTTCTCTCAGAGCCACAGAGAGAGAGAAGACTTACGCACAAGCACAAGAACAAAAGTAGAAAAGATGGGAATGTAAAGACTTACGCACAAGCACAAGAACAAAAGTAGAAAAGATGGGAATGTATTCCATCGCATTTATATTTTTTTCATCATAAACAGGTTTTCTGTTTTTTTTTTCCTAGGCAGACTTTTTGTGTTGTCTATTTCGTATGGTATAGGTATATGATAGTTGTGAAGCAATATATGGGTATTCTCACACTCCATCGCATTTATATTTTTGAAGTTATACTTCTTTTAGGACGTTGGGGATAAAAAATTTTCTATGAATCTGACGGGACACCGAGAAATGTCATTAGAAGATGACACTTCGGGTAATGGCATTACTGAAGTGCTGCCAATAAATATTTAGAAGGTATGCTCGTTAGAAACTTAGGCCTATCACTTACGAGGAAACTTTTAGTTGCCCGGTGTTGCCGGCAACACAGAGCAACTAAAGTTGCTCTAGGCAATTTCCGAGAAATTTTGGGTTGAGTATTTTCAATTGACAATTGACATGACTTTGATTTCTGATCTTGGTGAATATTCATATTCATAATGTCTGTTTACATTGAATTTTTAATGAATGGCGCATCCAGTGAGACAAGTAGATTTTAGATGTGTGAAAAAAAGATGGGTAGATTCCACCAAAATTATGACGAAGCGCTAGTTTCAATAAATATTCGTGGATTCAGCATGAAGATTTTTTTTTTGTGTGAGTGAGAGACACATGGATTTCAAGGGTGTGAGTAAGGGATGGGTATATTGAAATGAAAGGGATTTTTTCTTCGTAATGTAAACACGAGGAACATTTTGATGAAAGAAAACATGCTTCATTAAAAATCCAATGTAAACAGGCACATAGTGAATATTGCCTGAACAAAAAAGATGCGGTGGTGTGTCAGGACATGAGTTATTACTAAGCCGCGTCCAGATCAATAAAAACTTAATTTATGGCGCAAAATCATTTTTAAATGGTTTCTATATCAACATCAAACGCTGCAAAATTGTACGCTGGCGCCGAAAATCCATCGGAGTTGGAGAGCGTGCATTGAATGTGACACAAAAATTTGAAGGGCTCGGGCGTCCACACCAACGACTGATGAAGTGGGTTCAGCAACTTCAAAAAAAAAAAAAAAAAAAAAAAAACTGGGATAAATAAGGCGAATGTAAACCATCCATCGTCATCGAAGACAGCCTTATATGGAATTTGATTGTAAATGGCTTGTTAGATAGGATACAAATTATAGCTTTGTTCGTGTACTGTCCAAAACTACGAATTTCTACAAATAGGAACCGATTGCCCTTAAAAGCATTTTTTCGGAGCAGAAACTAAAAAGCAAACATTTTTCGATTTTTTAAGACTTTTTTTTTTTTTTTTTTTTTTTTTGAAAGTTTTGGAAAAAAAACTTTTTTACCCACTTTTTTTTTGATTTTTTAGAACTGACACTTCCTTAATCACGAATATGCATTTTTGAAGTCGCTAGGTCGCTTATTTCAGCCGCAAGTCAAGTTTAAAGGCGTAAAATTTGATGCCTCTAGCTCATCTAGTTTATCCGCAAATCGCGTTTAAAGATAAAAGTCGATTTTTCATATAATGCGATGCATCAATTGAAAGGTAGCACTTTCTAGATATCCTCAATATCAAAATCTCAAGTCTATGAACAAAAAACCTTAAAATCCGACCCTAATTTAAATCGAGCTCTCGATCCTGAATATAAACGTAATAAAAAGTTGCTGGGGTGAGCAACTTAAATACTAGTCAAGCTCGTTTAATTACCACATGTAAACGTAGTAAAAGCTGGCGATGGCGATGAATCAAAAAGGTGATTCTGGTATCACTTTTCCAAGTTTCACACGCACTCGCACTTGCACACATACCAATATAAAATGACATTTATCGAAACGTCAATGTAAAATTTTTCATTTCGTGATTTGTTTTGTTGTGCTTTTTGCGTAAAAATTAGTTTGTTGTTGTTAAAATTAATTGTAATAACTTAGCAAGCCACTTTTTCTATGGTTGTTAGTTTGTTGTTTTAGTTACGCCAAAAAAAAATGTAATACGCTGTTAGTTTGTGAAAAAATCGGTGTCCTTCTAAGTTGACGTCAACTTAGCAGATTCAACTTCTGACAATAAGATGTGTAAATCGATACAGTTTTGGATATATGTTTAAAACTACTTAATTGCTAATTAGTTACGACAAAAACAATAAATTGCAATGTAAGATAGAATGGGTATCCTGCTAAGTTGACTTTATTTGCACAACAAAACAAAACGACTACGAAATGAAAATTTTCACAACAGCGTTGCCGAAGTACACGATCGTGCTTTTTTGACACGATAGTTTCGGTGGCAGGAAACATTTAAATATGACACGTTTTTTTTTTATTTCCTTTATTTTAAATACAATTGGTTTCCGTAAAAAGTCGGCAGGAACACATATTTTTTAACAATGTAACAGTTTTTTCAACAAAATAGAAGAATTTGTGGTTTTTTCATATAGAAAGAAAATTGGCACGTTTTTTTTTTAGAAAATGTGACAAATTAATTTTACCTGGGCGGTAACGCTGTTTCACAATGCCATTTAAATAAATGTCAATTTGTTTTGGTATGTGTGCAAGTACGTGTTTGGCCATATAGGGGGGTTCACATTGAACGACAAGTTGATCAACATGTATCTAGTCGGCAGTATTTTGTAACGAACAGCAGTCGAACGACCGTCGACCGACTTGTTGTGTAGTTCAAATTTTTTAATATTTTGCTCGGTCGGTCGACCGTTGTAGTAAATGTGAACACTAGTCAAACGACCCATGATTTTAATTTTTCAGTTTTTCTTCTATTTTGTATGTAAGAATTAAATAGCACGCGTTGAAATCGAAGTAAAACAATAAATAGAAACGCAAAAAATCAAAAATAGTGCGGTAATATTGGTGTACAAAATTAAATACGCGTAATGTTTGCTCATTGAAATTTTGTTTTCAAATGAAGTCGGCGAAACGGTCGTAGAATGTGAACGCTAGCAAAACGACTCGGGTCGGTCGACATGTCGTTAAATGTGAACCCCCCTTATGTGACTTAGTAGGGCCATCACCCACTAGGCAAATTTAAGCCCATCGCCCACTAGACAACTTTAATTTGCCCG
Organism: Epistrophella euchroma; assembly: GCA_947049315.1. Lineage (NCBI taxonomy): Eukaryota > Metazoa > Arthropoda > Insecta > Diptera > Syrphidae > Epistrophella > Epistrophella euchroma. The sequence continues at coordinate 73,590,500 of OX346245.1, read as the reverse complement.
CCCAATCAGAAGAAATAGGCTGGACGACGGCAAAAATTTCAAGAAAATTCATTTTAAACTGGTATTTTTTTTAAATGCTCTCTCAAACCAACGCGAAGATGCATTTTCTTGGCCGCAATTCAAGTTTATTTTTTTTTTAAGTTTTGGAAAAAAAACTTTTTTTACCAACTTTTTTTTTATTTTTTAGAACTGGCACATCTTAGGCCCGATTCACACAGAAGTGGCTCATGGTTCTCATGTGTCATTGGCATGCTTCGGGAGTGGAGTGGGTGTGATGTACTCAATTTACACAGAAGTGACAATGAACCGACATTTGTCAGAGTGAATTGAAAACGCAGAGTGAATTAATGAGAATTGATGCAAAGGAATGCTTTTTTTAGTATTTGGAAAATTTTCCTAATCGTTGGGATTTTTCTTAGATTTGTTTAACACAATAATAAAGTGATAAAAATACTTCAAAATAAATAAAGTAGTAGTCTCATGTTCAATCTTCAAGTGATTTCAATATGGCGTGCCGATTCACGTAGGCCACTGGAGTTTTCAATATGGCGTGGCGTAGACATATCGCACCATACCCTCGCCTCGTCATCTGTGTGTGTATTGTTCCATAAGAGAACATGCAAATTCCACAACGTGGCATATGTATGCACCACGCCAGAACCATACCAAAACCATAAGCCAGTTCTATGTGAATTGGGCCTTAGATCACGTATATGAATTTTTTAAGTCCATAGGTCGTTTAGTTTAGCCGCAAGTCAAGTTTAAAGGCCTCAACTTTGATGCCTCTACATTTCTCCGAACGGATACAATTATGACTATCATTTTCGTAAAACCACAACCGTAATAAGGTTGAATATTTTATTTATTGTTCTTTAATATTTTATCACTATTCTGTGTACATAAAATTAAAAACTACGAATACAAACATACCTATGCATCTACAAAAAATGTGCTTTTTTTTGAAGTGAAATCTTTTTGTATTGATAATTCTAGACTGCATACAAATATGTTTCAAGAGCTGGAATTGGAGTTTAAAATATCAAATTGTCAATTTTAGTAAAGTAATTTATTTGTTCTTATTGAAAAATACTAATTTTTCCATGCAGATAATTAATTTCACTTTTGGCTACGAAAGTAGCAACTTGTAGTAGAGAAGAAAGACTTATTTTCGATTCATTTGGATTCTGTGATATCACTTTCCACGAATTTCGAAATTCGTTGGAGACTTTTCACTACGAACGTACTAAGAATAGATTGTGTGATCCTTTTTTTTCCTCATTCGGAGAATATTTTCGATTACGATTGATTCTGTGATAGGGTTGAATAGTTTTATCATCTTGCAAAAGAAGTATAACTTCCAGAGCGCGTACGTTAGTACACACACAGTTTTTTTTCATCATAAACAGGTTTTCTGTTTTTTTTTTTTTTTTAGGCAGACTTTTTGTGTTGTCTATTGCGTATGGTATAGGTATATGATAGTTGTGAAGCAATATATGGGTAATTTTTGTGGCATTGGTGGTTTTCTTCTATTTATTGTTTTACTAGATTATGTGTGTGTGATCATTTGCATGTTACCTACATACCTACAAACATCTTTTGTCGAAATCTGAGGATGAATGATAAAAATAAAAGGCTATGCTATGACCCAATTTTAGATTTTTGATAGATTAAGTATAAAGCAGGTACTTATTATTTTGAGAAATGATAATTTTTTGTATTTGATGGCTTCTAAAGGGTACCTAGATAATTTTAAAGATCATCAAAAAATTAAATACCTATGTACCTATCTAATACACAATTTTTCTAAAAGAAATTTTTTGTATGCATAAAGTTGTTTTAGGTACCTACCTATTTTGTTGACTTCAGGTCAGTGTTATACATATTATTAAAGTTTTTAAAAAAGCCCCGCAAAAAACCAAAGATTTAAAAAAAAAGGAGACTGTGAATGGTAACTTTAGTCATAGCTGTATTTTATATTCAATAAAACGTTTTTTTGTTTCGATTTGGCAAAACCCATAATTTCTAGATATTTTTCTTTGCTTCTCAGCGGATAAAAGATTAAAATTGCATTTTCCTTGGGAGCTGTGAGCAAGAGCAGTTGTTAAAATGTTATATAATTTTATGATTTTATGTAGATGTATGTACCTACTTACTTTGTTAGGTACTTATGCTTTTAAAGCATATGGATAAATTCGAGATGTACTGTATGTATGTAGGTACATACCCACTTACATAGCTTAGTTAGGGTATCTGCTAACTTATTGGAAAATAAAAAGAATATACCTACCTACTGAGAGTCTTCACTACAGCAAGCTGAAAAAATGGCAAAGGGTAAGGAGCTTTTTTTCATAAAACCATATTTTGTCGTTATCTTGTTTAAATTTGTACCTGGGCGATACGCATTAGGGTTGGACTGAAGGTCACAAAAATATTTAAATTGAATTTCATTCAATACAGTCCAATAAAACAAAAAAAAAATAATTCTTTTATTTATGTTTTCCTTCTTCTTAAAATTTGTACCTATGTACATGTTTAGAAGTGATTAAATAATAGCAAACTCACTCATTATTATTAAATTTTTTATTTTAAATAGATTGCAGGAAATAAAGTCAATTTAGCATACATAATATATCTACATTATAGTCAAAGAACTAAGGAAATAAAATTTTTGAAGTTTTTTTTGTGTTTTTTGAAGAGCTGTGTCTGTGAAAAATGGAGGTATTGAGATGGAAAAAAATATTTCAATGCTTTATGTTTTTGTTTTGTGAAATTTTTGCAAATGTTTTTTTTTTATGTACCGTTATTGCGCAATCATAAAAAAAACAGCACGAGACAAAAATTTAATTATTTTTTTTTTTAAGTTTCATTTCCTTTGATTTTTTTATCTTGTTACCTATATGTACTTATTGGTTTGTTTATCGTTATTTCGTTGTTCTAAAAATTTTCTTCCTGAGAAATATGGCTTTGAATAAAGAAAGATACATTTGAATTTTGTAACAGTTTTGGAAACTTGAATTATTCCTACAAGAATATTTCAAAACTTTAAATCGAATATTGTTTTTGGTGTAAAAAAAAAAGTAGGAATAAAAAACGACTTTGTTAAGACTTTCAAAAATCTTTCACTGGCTTCAAAAACATTGATTTGAGGATTTAATTTGGTAAGTTATTTTGAAGACTTTTTTCCGTACCGTACCGAATGATTTAAGTCGTAAGTCAGAAAAAATTGCATGGTTCTTCAACATTGTAAAATCATCATCAAAATGGAAAATAAAAGAACAATTTCCGTCAATCTTTTCATATTTTTGCATATAGAAAAATGAAAACATTTGCTTCCCTTGTTTTAAATTTAAATAAAAATTTGCATGTTAAGCCCTTTTAATATTCATTTCGGAAACATGAAATTATTTTTATTTTGAAATTATGCCTCAACTCTCGTGCTTGAGCTATGTCTTTTCTTTTTCTTCAAACGTTTTTTCAATTGTGCTATACCACCAAAAAAAACAAACCAAAAGTGATCGATTTTCTCCTCTTACCAGATACATAGCAATTCCTTCTTAGCTACCCACATAATACTAGACACCTACCTACGTACATATATTTTGGCGTCAACTACTTGACACATTCATTGCTTGGTGCAATATTTCACTCACAATGAATTGGGAACCCTATTCAATAATAATGTTAATCATTGACCTGCATTAACATGTAATGTATTTTTCAGAAACATTTAGGCATCAACTATACGCAAAATTAAATCAAAACAATCCTTCAGCTTCGATACCAAACATTTCAATCATGATCATGACCTTGCACCATTGCCTATGAGAAAAAAAAATTAAAAAAAAGAAAAACAAAAAAAAAAAAAAACAGTACATGACCTATATGTGTAATTATTCTACGGGCAATGTCATAGATTTCTTTTCGCAAAAGAAGCAAAAAAAAATTTCAAGAGATAAGCCAACAAAAAAATAGGTAGGTACATACATACCTACATGTATGTACGTAGAAGTTACACAAAATCCAAACAAACCTCCTGCAACGATCCCATCACGCAAAGTGAACACGAATTCCACCAAGTCTACCTACCTGTTAAAAAAAAAAACATACCATACACACATTTTTTTTCATGACGTCTTTTTTTTATCTTCAGAAAGATCGCTATCCTTCACAATTATTCACGAATACTATTATATGACAAAAAAAAAACATTAGCAGTCAAGAGTCGATACCAAACAAACAACTTATTTTGTAAGAAAAAGAGAATAAGGAAGAGAAATGCATCTTCATACCACCCAGTGGATTTCTTTTGAACCAAACGTCTTTGTGTGCGTGAGCAATGATGTTTTTCTGGTAAAAAGACGCAAAATAGACAACTTTTTAAAAATTAAAATTAAGAAAACCGTCAGAGTAAATACTAGTTTATTTTTTAAATGTAATAAACAAAATATCAAACAAAAATTTAAAAAATATGTGGTAATTGTATTTTCTATCCTGACCCAACCACGGCATTACAAATAGTGTCGTATTTAATTGCATTTTTAGGCATGTTATAAGACACATTATTTTTTTTTTAAGATCCATTCCAAGTTCAGGATATATGATCCTTGATTTTAAAAAGCATTTAGAAAATTAAAAAATATAACATTGATGCCCCAGGCAAACGCGCAAAATAATTGACAAAAACGGACCATTTTTTGTCGTTTTGTCTCTTAAAAGTTAATGTAAAAAATTAAAAAAAAATAAAAGAAAAATATAACTAATTGCGCATACATATTATCTTTATAAAAACGTTAATTTGACTTCATTGCCTTTTAAACTTCAAAAGTTTTATCAAATAATGCATTCATACTTCTTTGTAAATTTCCTTCATTTTTGATAGTTTTGTACATTTTGTATGGGAATAAATAAAAAGATTAAAAAAAAAAGAAAATCTATTCGAAATTTCGAGATCAATTATCTCTAGACAAAAAATAAAAAAAAAAATAAAAAAGTAATATTTACCCATTGCCCCATTCATTTTTGTAAGCATCTCACTAAATTTCATGATTTTTCCATCGGTCAGGCGGTTTTGAGGCATAAATGCGTTTGTGTTTTTTTTTTTAGCCACACAAATATGTGACCAAACTTATTTCCAATCGATAACGGTTTACTTCATTAATATATACGCAAAATTGTGAACGCTACACAGTTTAGCGCAAAACTCCAACCTGTTTTTCAGAGGGACACTTACCCTTAAATGAATTATTTTGATTTTTTGGGGGCTCCTCAACTTTTAAAAATGTTCCCAAAAATTTCTGAAAAGTGCTACCCTCGGAATTTGGAAAACGACAGCACTGTCTACAGCGCATCTGGTATTTATCCTCTGGATTACCGATATCGGCATAATATGCTCTCTTTTATGTGTGTGTTGTGATGATTGTTTCTTCTTCCTTCTTTGTGCGTAAATGCTAATGAAGATTTAAGCCGTATAAAGTTAGCATGACAACTTTCGAAAAAGTTACTTTTGACTGTGTCAGAAATTGCCGTATAATTGCCGTAAATATGCCGTGAAGAGAAAAAATATTGCCGCGCCACTAGTTCTCCCAAAAATTGATGTCATGCTAACTTTATATAAAGTTAGCATGACATTTTTTAAATTTTGGTCAAAAATTACTTTTGAATATGCCATACAGTTGGAATTAATTGCCGTAAATATGCCGTGAAGAGAAAAAAATTGCTGCGACAGTGGTTCTTCCAAAAATGGCCAAAAATGGTTTTCATACAAAATCTTCATATAAAGTTAGCATGACACTTTTTGAATTTTGGTCCGAACTAAGTTCTGAATATGCCATGTCGTCCAAATTAATTGCCGTAGATATGCCGCGAAGAGAAAAAATTGCCGCGACAGTGGTTCTCCCAAAAATGGCCAAAAATGGTTTTCATACAAAATCTTCATATAAAGTTAGCATGACAGTTTTTGAATTTTGGTCTGAATATGCCATGTCGTCCAAATTAATTGCCGTAGATATGCCGCGAAGAGAAAAAAATTGCCGCGACAGTGGTTCTCCCAAAAATGGTTTTCATACAAATTCTTCATATAAAGTTAGCATGACACTTTTCAAAATTTGGTCAAAAATATTTTCTGAGGATGCCATATCCTCCAAATTAATTGCCGTAAATATGCCGTGAAAAGAAAAAAATTGCCGCGACAGTGGTTCTCCCAAAAATGGCTAAAAATGGTTTTCATACAAAACGTCTCGAGTAGAACCAATGATATCAACTCTAGGATAATTAGAGCACACACAGTACCATAATTAGTAATTGGGTTACAAACAAATTCAACTGAAAGTTATTTTTCCAGGCCAAAAATAAAACTGTAAAAAAAAACAGCTAAAAATTGTTAAAAAATGTTTTTCGGCTCGAGTGTCTTGAGAACAACCAATGATATCAACTACGGGATAATTTTAGACTACACACAATACTATCATTAGCAATTGATAAGGTTTGTAAAAAAAAAATCAATTGAAAGTTTTCTGTCTAGGCCAAAAAAACTAAAAAAAATGTTAAAAAATGTTTTTATGCTCGAACGTCTCGAATACAACCAATGATATCAACTCTAGGATAATTTAAGAGCACACATAGTACCATAATTAGTAATTGGGTTGTAAACAAATTCAATTGAAAGTTATTTTTCCAGGCCAAAAAAAAAAACTGTAAAAAAAAACAGCTAAAAATTGTTAAAAAATGTTTTTCGGCTCGAGTGTCTTGAGAACAACCAATGATATCAGCTACGGGATAATTTTTAGACTACACTCAATACTATCATTAGCAATTGATAAGGTCTATAAAAAAATAACTTAATTGAAAGTTTTCTGTCTAGGCCAAAAAAACTAAAAAAAAATGGCAAAAAAAAAAAACTGTAAAAAAAAACAGCTAAAAATTGTTAAAAAATGTTTTTCGGCTCGAGTGTCTTGAGAACAACCAATGATATCAACTACGGGATAATTTTAGACACAATACTTAGACACAATACTATCATTAGCAATTGATACAGTTTGTAAAAAAAAAAACTCAATTGAAAGTTTTCTGTCTAGGCCAAAAAAACTAAAAAAAATTGTTAAAAAATGTTTTTATGCTCAAACGTCTCGAATACAACCAATGATATCAACTCTAGGATAATTTAAGAGCACACACAGTACCATAATTAGTAATTGGGTTGTAAACAAATTCAATTGAAAGTTATTTTTCCAGGCCAAAAAAAACTTAAAACAAAACAGCTAAAAATTGTTAAAAAATGTTTTTCGGCTCGAGTGTCTTGAGAAAAACCAATGATATCAGCTACGGGATAATTTTAGACTACACATAATACTATCATTAGCAATTGATAAGGTTTATAAAAAAATAACTTAATTGAAAGTTTTCTGTCTAGGCCAAAAAAACTTTAAAAAAAATGTTAAAAAATGTTTTTATGCTCGAACGTCTCGAATACAACCAATGATATCAACTCTAGGATAATTTTAGAGCACACACAGTACCATAATTAGTAATTGGGTTGCAAAAAAATTCAATTGAAAGTTATTTTTCCAGGCCAAAAAAAAAAACTGTAAAAAAAAAAACAGCTAAAAATTGTTAAAAAATGTTTTTCGGCTCGAGTGTCTTGAGAACAACCAATGATACTACGGGATAATTTTAGACTACACACAGTACCATAATTAGCAATTGATAAGGTTTGTAAAAAAACTCAATTGAAAGTTTTCTTTCTAGGCCAAAAAAAAAAAATTATAAAAATTATAAAAAATGTTTTTATGGTCGAACGTCTCGAGTACAACCATCATTTTTTAAAAATAAACTGATCAAATACACAAACCATTGGGAAATTAACGAAAAGAATGCAATGGGTCTTGCATTCGATTCGTTAATCGTACATGGTTCGTGCATTTGATTATTTTTTTTTGTTTTTCTGTCACGCGCGCCGTCGCGACCAACACAAAATTGGATTGTAATGGGACTCGGAGTGCCGTTACAATCTTTCATTTATTTTTTTTTTTTCGGAGATATCCCACAATTTTAACAATAATTGAAATATTAAAAACAAATTTTAAATGCCGTCGAACGTTGCAACCACGATAAAAGGTGCACTTTGTATGTATGTAAGTACAAAAGATAAAATCGTGCTCACGATGTTCGACGGCCAATTGTTGTAAGACTTTTTTTTTAAACTCTACTTACCAGTTTATCCCAAAGTTTGCTTCCTTTTACATCTTTTTTTTTAACTTTAATTTATTAAAAAAAAAATGTTATTTATTTTTTCAATGAAAACACTACTGACACGATTTAAGTTCCGAATGGCGAAGAAATAACTACCAAATATGGATGAAGAAAGAACACTTACAATCCACAACTAATAATTTCCACTACCTGTGGATTGATTGTAATTTATACGTGTTCAAGTATATTGTAACGTTTTACCACGGTTCGATATAAAACTTATTTATTTTTAACTGTCAACCGTCAATTATTTCCTTTTTAAATTAAACACACTTTACTTCACTTCAAATATTTTATTAATCATCAATCTCAATAGTATGCAACTTATATTCACTTCCGGATACTTTTAACTTTGAACTTTACACTTTCGCTTTCAAAAATAAACTGTGACTGTGCTCAAAAAGTTTCTCCTTATATAGTGAGCTGAGAGGTTCGGGACTCTACTAGAAAGTACTGGCACAAAAGCTTCTGGAAGGTTCCATTCCAATGAAGAGAGATGGCGTTCTCTCCACTCTTCCATTCAGCGCATTTTTCCTCTGAGAGAGATGGGCGCGCTCTCTCGGGAATTTTTATAAATGGTTGTTGTCTTCGATAAGGGTATTTTTGTACTTGGTTCTTTGTTTGTTCCGAAAGTAGTTAGGTGCTGATTTCATCGTTACATTGCCCCCCTCTTAAGATTGATCGTCCCGAACAATTCTGTCGCTCCTTTCACCATTATAACGATGCAAACGGTCACAATGAACTACTTTCAGTTTCCCTCTTACTCCTCTCTGTATACGGTAGACCACATCATTTAGTCTCTTCACAATAGTGTAGGGTCCTTCCCAGTTCTGTTGAAGCTTTGGTGACAGTCCCTTTTGTCGATGGGGATTGTAAAACCACACGAGGTCTCCTTCTTGAAATCCTGTTGTTGTTGCTCGGGCATCATAACGTGTTTTCATCCGATCACTAGACGTTTTTATGAATGCTCTGGTTCGTTGATGAATGTCAATGAGCCTTTCTTTGAGGTTATCCACATATTCTTCTGTTCGTTGTGGCTCAATTGTCCGGCATCCAAATTTCACCTCACTAGGCAGTCGTATTGACGTTCCAAACAAGATTTCCGATGGTGTATGTCCTGTCGAGCTATGTACTGCACTCCTATATGCCATTAGGAATAATGGAATATGTCTATCCCAGTCTCGTTGGTAGTCGCCGACAACCTTAGATAGATGTTCCTTTAGCGTCCGGTTGAATCGCTCGACCATCCCATCAGATTGTGGATGAAGCGGCGTTGTCCTCGTCTTTTTAATGCCAAGGAGCGAACAAACTTCCTGGAAGATGTTAGATTCGAAGTTCCTTCCTTGGTCGGAATGAAGTTCCATCGGTACGCCGAACCTGCTCACCCAATTGAAGACAATCTGATCCACAACTGTTTTGGTTTCTTGGTTTGGGATGGCAAATGCCTCAGGCCACTTGCTGAAGTAATCCATGACTACAAGGATGTATCGGTTTCCACTGTTCGTCTCAGGAAAAGGGCCTGCGACGTCTACTGCAATCCTCTCGAAAGGCGTGCCTACGTTGTATTGTTGCATTTTACTTTGAAGCTTCCTACCTGGGCCTTTGCTAGCAGCACAAGTATCACATTTTCGGCATCACTTTTCGACGTCCTCTCTTGCATGTAGCCAGTAGAAGCGTTGTCGTATCTTTTCCAAAGTCTTATTGACTCCCAAATGACCTCCGGAAGCTCCGTCATGCATCTCTCGAAGAACGTCATTAACCTTGGACCGAGGAACGACCAGCTGCATCACATAGGACTTACCGTCTGCGGATTCCCACTTACGCCTTAGAACACCTTCCTCCACATGAAGTGAGTCCCATTGTGCCCAATATGCTTTCAGGGCCGGACTTCTGTCGGAGATGTCACACCACTCTGGTTTTTCTTGGTGTTCTTTCCACGCAAGAATGGGCTCTATGTCCGAGTCTTCTTGTTGGGCAGTCCTAAGTTCTTCATTACTCCAACCGTAAATGGGATCAGCTCTTATTCGTTGGACGGCAATCATTTCCTTTTCTTCTTGGCGTGTGCAATGTTTGCAGTCCTGTTTGCAAGGCCGTCGAGATAATGCGTCTGCGTTTGAATGCAACTTTCCTCTTCGATGTTGAATTTGGTAGTCATATGTCTGTAGTCTCTCGATCCACCTTGCTACTTGACCTTCAGGATTTTTAAAGTTCAGAAGCCAATTGAGTGCTCCATGGTCTGTTCGGAGAAGGAACTTCTGTCCATAGATGTACTTATGGAAGTGTTTTGTTGCCAATATCAGAGCTAGAAGTTCCCTTCTGGTCACGCAATAATTCCGTTCTGGCTTCGAGAGTACCTTACTGTAGTAGGCGACAACCTTTTCTTCTCCGTCGTGGACTTGTGACAGTACAGCTCCAATTCCGACATTACTTGCATCCGCGTCAATAATAAAAGGTTTCCCTGGAGTAGGGTAGGTAAGCACAGGAGCATTGCATAAACGCAGCTTTAACTCCTGGAAGCTTTTCTCACACTCACCTGACCATTTGAACGGCTTTCCTTTTTCTGTAAGCTGATGCAAGCTTTTGGCGATTCCAGCAAAATCCTTCACAAAACGCCGGTAGTATGTGGCTAGGCCAAGGAAGCTTCGGAGTTGATGTTTGTCCTGTGGTGTTGGCCAATTCTTCACAGTGTCAACTTTTTCAGGATCAGTCTTTACTCCTTGGGATGAGATGATGTGTCCCAAATATTTAACTTCGGTCTTGAAAAGAGCACATTTATCTGGATTAAGCTTGAGGTGTGCTTCTCGAAGCCTCTGGAATACAGCTTTTAGGTTGTCACAATGTTCGTCAAATGTTTTCCCATACACGATGACATCGTCCAAATAGACCAGGCAAGATTTCCAAGTAAGTCCTTGTAAAACGCATTCCATCAAACGCTCAAATGTAGCCGGAGCGTTGCACAGTCCAAATGGCATCACTTTGAATTGCCACAGACCGTTTCCTGTGGAGAAAGCTGTCTTTTCACGATCTTCTGGATGAATTTCTACCTGCCAGTAGCCGCTCTTAAGGTCTAATGTAGAGAACCATTTAGCACCTTCCATTGCATCTAAAGTATCGCTGATTCTGGGCAGAGGATAGCTGTCTTTCTTTGTCACATCGTTCAGCCTTCTGTAGTCCACACAAAATCGAGTGCTTCCGTCCTTCTTTTTGACAAGGACCACTGGCGATGCCCAAGGGCTTTTAGAGTTTTCGATCAGCCCATCTTTCTTCATGCCCGATATCATCTCTTCAACTTCTGCTTGTTTGGCTAAGGGGAGACGTCTTGCTGGTTGACGAATCGGTCTGGCGTCTCCTGTGTCGATCCGGTGCTGCACGAGTTGTGTTCGACCATACTGCCCACTTGGTGAAGAAAATATGTCAGCATACTCATGAAGAAGACTACCAGCAATACTTAGTTGATGTTGATTCAGATTTGTTGAGTTAAGGACTTTTGCCTTTAGTTGTTCAGAGTTCGCAGTCTTCTTCGTGTCCTCTTCTGTGATCTTAGTTATCGCTGACACAGGTTCACATTTTCCGACTATTTCTCCTTTTCTCAACTTAACTTCGTACGGTTTGATGTTCAGAATCCGTACAGGTACCATGTTGTTCTTTGGTGCCACAAGAGTCTTCCCAACGATGATGTTTTGGGAGCCTTGGTTAGTATCTGGTTCCACCATGAGGTATCGATGACCACCCAATTCGCCTTTTATTTTAGCCCAAACGAACACTTCAGAAGAAGACGGCAAGCATATGTCTTCTTTGATGACACTTCTTAGAGTTGAGGATTTTTCGTCACCATAAACCATAGGAATCTCTACATTTTGGTAATTAAGAACTTGCTTACCGATATCCAGAATTATTCCGTGTTCTTTCATGAAGTCGATTCCAATGATGCACTCGTCACATATATCTGCTACCAAAAACAGATGTGAAAACTCCAGTTCTGCCAAACGAATCGGAAGACGAACTTCTCCGTACACTTTAGCTGCCTCTCCTGTAGCAGTTTTCAGACGATAGCTATTGGTGTTATGCAGCCATGTCATCTTGACCAAGTCCCTTCTTACAATGGAGGCAGTGGCACCAGTGTCGATTGTAGCCACGTGTTTCTTCCCGTTTAATGTTGCCTCCACAGTCAGACTTTTGTTGTTTCGTTTAGTCTGTGAGACCTGGATAGTGGTTCTGGGGCCATCGATACCAGAAACCAGCTTCTGCCCCTCGAAGTTGGTTCTTACTCGTTTCCCGGCTGGGAAACAAGCTTAGCAGGAATGTTGGTGTTATTGCTTACCTGCTCTCGAGTACTATTTCTACTTCCACAATGTTGACATGCAGGTCTTCTTGGTGGCAATCTGCACTGGCGCTGGAGATGTCCGGTCTTGTTACAGTTCCAGCATCGAGCAGGTCCGTCTCGCTGACTTCTTTGGAATGCGGTTCTCTGACAGGAGCATTCTTCAACTTCTATTTCTCTTACCCGATGGATTCCTTGTGAAGCCTGTTCTGCTGCTTCCATAGTTAGAGCGAACGCCAATGCTTCAGGAAGCGTGCGTTTTCCGGCAGTTCGAATCGCTCGCTGAAGGTTGATGTCGGATACAGCGCGGACAAATGCTTCTGTTGCGAACTGGTTTATTATTTCCTCTCCTGCAGTTGGATATGCCAGGTGAGCCAGCCGTTCGATATCTGCTTGAAGTTGTTGCAGACTTTCTCCTCTTTTCTGGACTCTGGTATTGAGTTGGACCCGGAAGACTTCTTGCATATGGCCATCTCCAAAACGTTTGTCAATGGCTTGCACAAGAGCCGTGAAGTTGCCGTTCTTGTCTGCTGGTATGGTTTGCAATAATTCAGCAGCAGGTCCTCTAAGGGCAAGCGTCAGAGCTATGAACTTGTCTTCGTCATCCCATCCATTTGTCGCTGCAGCTGCCTCAAACTGTTTCTTGTAGATTGACCAAGAAGTTTGTCCATCAAAGGTTGGCGGATGCATTTCCTTTCGCTTTGGAAGTTCGCCAGAACTTTCTCGAATCTTCATTTTTCGAACCCTATCTAGTTCCATCGTAATGCTCTGAATTTTATTTTCCACTGTCTCGAACTTATCTTGAACGTTCTCGATCTTTGCATCTACTTTCGAAAATTGTTTTTCGACGCCTTCAAAACGTTCATCAAGAGCAATGAACTTGTTTTCAAAAACAGTTAATTTACTTTCGAGGATGTTTTTCTGTTCCTCTAGAAGATTCTTATGCTCAACACTTTGTTTTTCCATTTGTTCGAGAAGATTCTTCTGTTCATTCTTTTGTTCTCTTCTTTGCTCTTCGAGAAGATTCTTTTGTTCTTTTCTTTGCTCTTCGAGAATATTCTTTTGTTCTTTTCTTTGTTCTTCGAACTGGGCGAGCAGAAGAGCCATCATATTGGTCATATCTAAACTAGTACTTACTTGCTCTTCCTCCATTTCAATCGTGAAAATAAACGAGTCTGGGTTTTCACCTTGTTGTCTTAAATGTTCCTGCAGACGAATAATGAGGTCATTTTTTGATCCAGCAGTAGGAAGACCTCGTTTATTTAGTTCTGCTTTAAGTTCAACACAATTTAAATCATTCAAAATTTTACCCATTGTCTGTTTATTTATTTAAAAAAAAAACACACACGCACTTTTTATTTTAAGTTAATTTACTTAAATGCACAGATAAAATAAGTTTTATCCCTTATTCTGACACCAATGTAACGTTTTACCACGGTTCGATATAAAACTTATTTATTTTTAACTGTCAACCGTCAATTATTTCCTTTTTAAATTAAACACACTTTACTTCACTTCAAATATTTTATTAATCATCAATCTCAATAGTATGCAACTTATATTCACTTCCGGATACTTTTAACTTTGAACTTTACACTTTCGCTTTCAAAAATAAACTGTGACTGTGCTCAAAAAGTTTCTCCTTATATAGTGAGCTGAGAGGTTCGGGACTCTACTAGAAAGTACTGGCACAAAAGCTTCTGGAAGGTTCCATTCCAATGAAGAGAGATGGCGTTCTCTCCACTCTTCCATTCAGCGCATTTTTCCTCTGAGAGAGATGGGCGCGCTCTCTCGGGAATTTTTATAAATGGTTGTTGTCTTCGATAAGGGTATTTTTGTACTTGGCTCTTTGTTTGTTCCGAAAGTAGTTAGGTGCTGATTTCATCGTTACAATATGATAGTGTCCTATAGGGCTTTTTAAAAAACAGCAATATATCTCTGTCTCGTTCATATTTAACTGTCAAACTAAAATTCTTGGCACAATGACATTTAAGTGGCAGCCATTTGTTTGGTTTATTTTGGAGGCAAATAAATATTTCGAATTGTTTTTTTCCTTTTTTTTATAGAAAACATGCAAGTTGTTCGAGTGTATTGCGGCTGCCCGTTTGTACTCTTGCGACGTGTGAATCCGTCACTGAGTATACAGCGGGTATCCGTCATATCCTCGAACGAAAGTTGTGGAACACATCCCCACACCCAGTATTTTAATACTGGGTGTGGGAATGAAACGCAACCAACTTCGGCCCATTATGATTTTTGCAATGGTCATTCAATTCTTCACTTCGCCAAAAGTCAGTCGCATTAAAAAAAAACTTCCCTCATTTTTGGCCCATCCGTCATTTTTCAATAATTGTATTAAGTTATTAATATGCTACAAAATAAATCTATTTTAAAACAAAAGTTTATCAAGTCTTTGTGTGACCACGGTATTCATCAGTTCCCATTTGTTGCGTGTTCCTGTATGTAAAATACCTTTGGATCGTGGCAGCAGGGATTGTTGCGTCGCAGTTTTTGCAGTCATCGAATTCAACAGGGTACCCCCTTTTTTGAAGAACTTTTTGGCCAATTTTGTGCCGAAACATTTGGTCCTTCGAGCCGGATCTGCTCCACCACGAAAAAATTGGCTTTTTGTTGCTGCCCCAACGACGCCGTTATTTGTGGCCACACCACGCCACGTCGCCGTTACTCAGGCACGCCACGCTGCCGTTACTTGGGCACGCCACGCTGCCGTTACTTGGGCACGCCACGCTCCCGTTATACTTTTGCCGTTTTATAACACGTCAACTCCGTTATTGGTGAAGTTTTTTGTTGCTGCCGCTGCCATCGTGTCACCATACATCTTGCGACACATTCCTGGTTTTTTCACCAGATTTTGTGAGGAAGTTTTTGGCCACGCCGTTGCGACCATAGTGTCGTCATACATTTTGTGACACATTCTTGGGATTTCACCAGAATTTGTGAGGAAGTTTTTTTGCCACGCCGTGCCGACATCGTGTCGCCATACACTTTGCGACATAGTCCTGGGTTTTTTCCTTACCAGAATTTGGGAGAAGTTTCCATTTCGCTGCTGTCACCGTCGATTCGCTACCTTTCGGCGACAGACTCCTGGATTTTTGACCAGGGTCTCTTTTAAATTGGTGCCACGCTGCTGCTGCCCTCGTGTCGCTACTGTTTAGCGACAGATCCTCGGATTTCCACCGGAATTCTTGGCCAATTCTTGCCACGCTATTGCTGTGTTCGTGTTGCTACAATTTTGCGACCAATCCCTGGCTTCTAAAAGGAGATTTTTAGCCAATTCTTGTCTCGCTGCTGCTGTCGTCCTGTCGCTACGCATTATTTGCGACAAGTTCCTGATTCGCCAAAGATATTTGGCCAATTCGTGCCAAGTTCATGCTACCGTCGTGTCGCTACACAATTTCTGCGACAAGTTCCTGATTGTTCAGAGATATTTGGCCAACTCTTGCCAAATTGATGCAAGTTTATCACCATTGCTATCGATTGGTGCAACGAGAAGGACGAACAACTAGAAGCTGCCAAACCACTTAAAGAAGACATCATTTTCAACATCAACAACAATCAACATATAAAACAAATTGTACAGAGTGAGTATATGGTTTTTTTTATTGATTGAATGGCATTTGATTTTTATTATATTTTTTCAATATTAAATACGAAAGTAAAGACACTCTCACCCATTATTCGCGATTCTTTTCTTTTTTCGGAAGTTTAAAAGCATTTATAGCTAAGTCACTTACGTTCGTCATCCCTTTGCGATAATTGTGCCGAGGATTCGTCTATGAACGAATTATTTTTTACATTTTTTTTTGTTATCTGGATACTCGTGCTTCCAAAAACAGCGCATCAATCACAGGTATCTCACCACGTCTTTTTTTTTAATTATCTTATCACTCGTAATCGGTTGTACTATTTTCAAACGCAGCAGTTGCTTACTTAAATTTAATATACTACTTATCTCCGGTTGCTAAAAATCGTTCTTTCACGCAGCATTGCATACATTTTTTCTATTCGCTCACATACTTATATCTATATATGATCCACTCAAGAGTAAGCAAATCATATTCGGTGCTTTGCTTGTGGCCTTCCAGTTCACTTCACAGGACGTGTTGGCATTAACTTTTGCAACTCTCTTTTTTTAGAAAAGTTCCCTTTGGAACTTAACATTAATTCATTAGTACATATTTGTGTTGAAAAAGTTTGGACTTATCAACTTTTTCTTATTTTTCAATTCTCACTCTTCTCGAATACAGTCTGAAAACGTTTAAAGTTTACGTTTTCACTATTTCACAAGTTCTTTTTAGAACTTCAAGCTCTCATTCTTTTGTTTTGAAAAAGTTTTTTCTCATCAACCTTTTTGCTCATTTGTTGGAAAACGTTTGAAGTTTAGCGTTTGTACTCTTTAAACATTTTTGACAAAAGTTCTTTTAAGAACTATACCGTTCTTATTCTTTTGCTTTAAAAAAAAAAAAAAAAAAAAGTTTTGCCACATCAACTTTTTCTCTCGTTTGTTGGAAAAACGTTTGAAGTTTAACGTTTTTTTACTCTTAAAGCATTCTTTAACAAAAGTTCTTTTAAGAACTATATACAGTTCTTATTCTTTTGCTTTGAAAAAGTTTTGACTCTTAACAACTTTTTCACTCTTGTTGGAAAGCGTTTGAAGTTTAAAGTTTTTTTTTACTCTTTAAACATTTTTGACAAAAGTTCTTGTAAGAACTATACAGTTCTTATTCTTTTGCTTTGAAAAAGTTTTTTTTTGACTCTTATCAACTTTTTCGATTTTATTGAAAAACATTTGAAGTTTGATGTTTTTTTTTTACTTAGTACATTTTTAACCAAAGTTTTTTTTTTAAACTATACATTTCTTATTCCTTCGTTTTGAAAAACTTTTGGCTCTCATCAACTTTTTCGCTTATTTTGTTGGAAAACGTTTGAAGTAACGTTTCTACTTTTTAGGCATTTTTTAACAAAAGTTCTTTTAAGAGCCATACAGTTCTTACCATTGTGGTTTCCTTTTTCTTAAATCAGGTTTCACTTATAGTCTGATTAGTTCATACTATTTTTGATTTTTTGAAAAAGTTTTGACTTTTCTCAACCTTTTTTCAATCGTACATATACAATCCAACATTTTTTTTTTAAGTCTTGCGGTTGAAATCGTGACTTTTCGCAAAGGTTCCTTTTAGAACTTCTCTAATATTTAGCGCGTAAGCTGAATAAGTTTTTTCTTCTTGATTGAGTTTGTTAATATATTTTTAATTTTTTTAACATTCTGAAAAATCATCCAATATCACAAAGGGGACATTAAAATTAGTCACATGTTGAATTCGATCTAAGTGAGAAATAGTCTTTATATGATCAAACATTTCTCTCTATAAGTTGAGAAATATTCTATTGCATTCCCTTTTATTATTCACTTTCTCTAGAGTTTCCTAGAAATCTCTTGTGCATCGTATCCTCGTATTTTCAAAACTATTTTTGAAAAACTTTTTTTATTATTCTTAAGTGCATTTATCCTCATTGGAAAAAATTATTTTTTCCAAACATTCCTAGATTCTTTAGCAATCTGTTTGTGCATTGTATCCTCGTGCTTTCAAAACTATTTTTTTTGAAAAAAAAAAGAAAAATTCTCAAGTGTATCTATCCTCATTGAAAAAAAAATATTTTTTCTAAACATTCCTAGATTCATTAGCAATCTATTGTGCATCGTATCCTCGTGCTTTCAAAACTATTTTTTTGAAAAAAAAAAAAAAAAAATTCTCAAGTGTATCTACTCTCATTGGAAAAAGTTGTTTTTCTCTTTCCAAACATTCTGAGATTCTTTAACAATCTCCTTGTGTTCTTTCATCTCTTTTTTTTCTGTATTTCGTGAATTCCTCTTAGATTCTTACGAAAGAGTTGACTGATATCAACCTTCAGTCCTCCCTCGTTGATAAATATCACTCTCTCAGCACCACATTCGTGTGTGTTCGTCCTGATTTCTTGCTACTTATTTTTTTTTCGACCAATTATGTCTATCTTGGATGAGCTCATTTTTGCCGCGGATTTGCTTGTAAAATTTCATGCATCCGTCAAAGAGGTTCCTGAGCAGAACCACACCAATATGACTCTTGAAGCAAGAAAAATAGAACTAAAAGATTTGTGGCAAAAGGTGAAAGATAATTACGCTGAATGTGCTCGTTTTCGACCTTCTGCAAAGCAAGCAGCGTTAGACATGGACGTTATCGAGTCTAAATACAGACACAGTAATGAGACCTACATTAGTTGTTTGCCTCTGTTTCTGGAGCTTCAAGAGAAACTAAAACCTGTTGTTTCCCTAGATAGCAAGGATGCTTCTGCATTGAGCAATCTCCCTCAGAGTTCTGGGCCTTCTCATTCCATTAAACTACCACCCTGTGACACAGATATTTTTCACGGTGACTACCTTTTGTGGCCGGCATTTCGCGATATGTTTGAGGCGGTGTACATTAAACATTCCAAGTTGTCTGAAGTGGAAAAACTTTTCCATCTTCGATGTAAAACAAGAGGCGATGCGTCAAGGACTGTCAATCAGTTTCCATTGACCAACGCTAGTTTTGCTCTAGCTTGGGAAGCATTGCGCGCTGCGTATGAAAATACGCGCATCTTGGTCAATAACCAAGTAAAAAATATTTTTAGTTTGCCTACGCCACAGGAAGAATCCGCCAAATCCATTAGATCACTCCAATGTAAAATCAATGACTCCCTAGCAGCACTCAAAATTCACAATGTTAGCACTGAGAATTGGGATCCCATCCTTGTTTTTGCGTGTTCAAACAAATTGCCCAAAAATACGCTAGCCCTTTGGGAGCAATCATTGGACGAGCCCACAAAAGTACCAACATGGAAACAGTTGGACAAATTTCTAAGTGCTCGATTCCAAACACTTGAGTCCATTTCGGACACTACGCTTTCAAAACCATCTGCATCAGTCAGTTAACAGAATTCTCGAAAGAATATACCTCAAAAGCTCAGCAAAGTGAATACGTTTCTCGCAAAGGCGGGAGGAACGAAGTGTAAAATATGTGCAGCCAACCATTCTATATATGAATGCCCCAAATTCTCAGCGATGTCTATCTCTTCTCGTATCGAAGCAGTACGCCATCATAAGATGTGCAACAATTGCCTAGGCACCAGTCATCAGAAATCGGCTTGTTCTAGCAAGTACTCATGCTCTTATTGCAAGAAACGACATCACACTCTTCTCCACCTTGCAACAAATCCTCCTTCAAGCCAAAATGGTAAAACTTTAAAATTACAGTCCACTCCTCAACAACAAAATTCACAAGATTCTCAAATTTCGGCTTCTGCTCAGCCATTCATTCCTAAAGCATCTTTTCAAAATTACATGGTGACAACCAGCAAAAAGATACTGCTCGCAACTGCGTTGGTTAGTATTGTGGGAAGGGAAAAAGTGCACGTCGTAAGGGCACTAATCGACCCTGGCTCCGAAATATCCTTTATTTCCTCAGCTGTACAAAATCGACTCAATTTACCCTGCGTTGAAAGAAGCACAACAGTTTCCGGTATAAGTGGCAATCTCTCAGTCAAATCGAATAAACTTTGCTCTTTTTCAATCACTTCGTTCATCAATCCTCATGTCACTTTATCTGCTCAAGCCATTGTGCTAAAATCGCTCACAAATAATCTTCCAAGCTCTTCGTTCTCTATAGTTGAACCTAATGTTCTCGCAGGTCTCACATTGGCCGATCCCACATTTAATAAATCGTCTCAGGTGGACCTTCTCATAGGCGCCGATCTCTATCCCTCTATCATTCGTAACGGCGTAAAACATATATCAAATTCGCTTCTCGCACAAAATACCATGTTTGGATGGGTTTTGTCTGGACCAGTTCCAGAGTCTTTCCAGTCATTTAACATATATGTCACTTCCTCCGAAAGCGCTTCTAATTTAGATACTCAACTTCGTAAATTTTGGGAGTTAGAAGAATTGCCTTCTACTGCCATTAGATCGAAAGAAGATTGCTTTTGCGAAGAATTGTATAAGAGAACCACCTACAGACGGGCTGATGGCAGTTTTGTTGTCCGCCTTCCTTTCAAACCACAAACTTCAAAAACTAATTTAGGCCACTCAAGATTCATCGCATTAAAACAGTTCTGTCGAACTGAAAAGACTTTAGCTTCTAAACCCGATCTGAGATCACAATATTCAAATGTCATTTCTGAGTATCTTTCCCTCAGTCATATGCGAAAGGTTTCCCCATCAGAGAACATTGAACATAGTAAAGTCTTTTTATCTACCGCATCATGCGGTCATAAAACCTGAGAGTAGCTCAACCAAAGTACGCGTGGTTTTCAACGCTTCTAATGCCTCTTCAAATGGTGTCAGCTTAAATGATATATTATACCCCGGCCCAATTTTACAACAAGACTTATCTTCACTTATTACTCGCTGGCGTTTTTATAAGTTCGTTTTTAATGCTGACATAGCAAAAATGTACAGACAAATTATGATCGATCCTCGAGATACCCCTTTCCAGAGAATTCTCTTTCGCACTTCTCCCCACGTAGAAATTGAAGATTTTGAACTTTTGACTGTCACCTTTGGTGTCAATTGTGCTCCTTATTTGGCCATTCGAACTCTTCTCGAATTGGATAAAATTGGCAAAACTGAATTCCCACTTGCTTCCAAGATTCTTCAGTCAGAATTTTACGTCGACGATGTCTTGTCAGGCGCTCATAGCATTCATTCCGCACAAAGAGCTCAATCTGAGCTTATTAAACTTCTTGATTCAGCGGGGTTTCCACTGCGGAAGTGGACTTCGAACACTCCTGCCTTACTTGATCATTTGCCCCGAGACCATATTTTGAACGACAATTTTTTAAAGCTTGACACTGACAGCAATACGAAGACTTTAGGGATACGGTGGAATGCCAAAAGAGATAATTTTTATTTTGCAACAAAACCAATTGTCTTATCTGAAAGTCCCACAAAACGGGAAGTTTTTTCCGAAATAGCTCGAATATTTGATCCCGCGGGTTGGCTAGCCCCCGTTGTGATCATTGCAAAAATGTTAATGCAAAGAGTTTGGGCGGAACAAACTGCTTGGGACGATCCACTTAAATCAGAAACCTTTCAAACATGGAAAAATTTTGCGCAATCGTTAACCGATATCCAACAGATCCAAATACCCCGATGGGTAGAATATTCTCCGTCGTCAGAAGTCCAATTTCATGGCTTCTGCGACTCTTCCGAAAAGGCTTACGCCGCCAATACGTCAATCTAACGGAATCATCTCATCTCATTTGCTGTGTGCAAAATCAAAAGTTGCTCCCATCAAATCTGTATCAGTACCACGCCTTGAGTTGTGTGGCGCACTTTTACTCTCCAAATTAGTCAAATCATATATTTCAAATTTTCCAGTTCAGTCATATAGCACTTTTTTGTGGACAGACTCGTCCATCGTTTTAGCATGGCTTAAAAAACCTCCATGTGCATGGAAAACATTTGTAGCAAACCGCACAAGCGAAATTTTGGATAATGTAGGGAACGTCCCATGGAGACATGTCAAGTCAGCTGATAATCCAGCGGATTTAGCCACTCGGGGCTTAATGCCGTCAGAGTTGAGGCTTAATACGTTTTGGTGGAAAGGTCCCTCATGGCTTTGTCAGCCAGTTTCTCAATGGCCTGAAACGCCTCCAGTCGCCCCATGTGTTGAAGAACTCGAACAACGAACAATTGTTTCCTTCGTAATTCAACAGAACTCAGAGGATATCCTCGAGCGTTTTTCAACATTGCCCCGCGCTATGCGTGTAATTTGCTACATATTTCGTTTTTTCCTCAAATTATCTAAGAGAGAAACCCATCAATATAACTCCCACAATATTTTACCCCACGAAATGGAATTCGTTAGAAATCGTCTAATACTCCTAGCTCAGATCTCCTCTTATCCTAAAGAACATTCGCTTCTGATGGAAGGTAAACCCATTCACCTCAAGAGTTCTATTATTTCGTTCAACCCATTTTTAGATTCACATAATCTGCTCCGAGTAAACGGTCGAATCTCTCAGTCCGACCTTTCTTACAATGAACGACATCCTATCATCTTGCCTCATAATGCACGACTCACCTATCTTCTCACTCAATTCATTCATAAAATCTCTATGCACGGCGCTAATTCTCTGATGCTTCGTCTTATTAGACAAAGTTTTTGGACACCAAAATTAAAAAATCTCATTAAATCCTGCATACGACAGTGTAAAACTTGTGTTATTTACAAAAAGGAGCTAAGCAAACAAATAATGGCTGCCTTACCCCCCGAAAGATGCACTTTTTCCCCCCCTTTTACTATTACAGGGATCGATTTTGCAGGCCCATTCGTTATTAAGAGTTTCAATGCCCGAAATTGTCGCATGACCAAAGGGTATGCTTGTGTATTTGTATGCTTTTCTACAAAAGCCATCCACCTCGAGGCTACAAGTGATCTATCCTCCGAAGCCTTTCTAGCGGCCTTCGCAAGATTCACGGCAAGACGAGGATTACCAAAGGAAGTGTACTCTGATAATGGTACAAATTTTGTAGGGGCTGATGCCATTTTACGTAAGGACTTCAAGAAATTTCTAGCTTGTATCCCTCAGGAGATTAGTGCCACTTATGGCGTTCAGGGTCTAAAATGGAATTTTATTCCTCCGGGTGCACCTCATATGGGCGGCCTATGGGAGGCCGGTGTTAAAAGTTGCAAAAGTCATTTGAGGAAACTGGGGGCCACTTCAAAGTTCACCTTTGAATAATTTTCTACAGTCTTAGCTCGCATAGAGGCATGCTTAAACTCACGTCCGATTTCATCTATGTTCAATAATCCCTCTGATTTATTGGCATTAACGCCCGGGCATTTTTTACGCGGAAGTCCTCTTTTAGCATTTCCCGAACCTGATTTAGCCGATGCCAATTTGTCTCTTATCAATCGATGGGAAAAGATTAGGTGCCTACAACAGCAATTCTGCCGTCGCTGGAAAGACGAGTATCTAAAGGAACTTCATCAGAGACATAAATGGCAATCGCCTCAAGAGGATGTCAAAATAAATGACTTAGTCGTTATAAAGAACGAAAATTTACCATCGACAGAATGGCGTTTAGGGCGTGTTGTAAATGTACACCCCGGCGCCGACGGAAGAGTGAGAGTGGCAACACTGAAAACCCAAAATGGGGAAATTAGTCGACCCATTGTTAAATTGTGTCTTTTACCTTTAAAATAATGCAAAATTCTATTTAAGTATGTATTTATGCCATCAATTAGTTAAGAACTATATACTTCTCTTTTTTTTCTTAATCTCAAAATTCATTTTTTTTCATAATAATTTTTTAAAAATAATTAATATTTAGCTTTGGCGCATCTCGCCAAGAGGGGGCAGAATGTTCGAGTGTATTGCGGCTGTCCGTTTGTACTCTTGCGACGTGTGAATCCGTCACTGAGTATACAGCGGGTATCCGTCATATCCTCGAACGAAAGTTGTGGAACACATCCCCACACCCAGTATTTTAATACTGGGTGTGGGAATGAAACGCAACCAACTTCGGCCCATTGTGCTTTTTGCAATGGTCATTCAATTCTTCACTTCGCCAAAAGTCAGTCGCATTAAAATAAAAACTTTCCTCATTTTTGGCCCATCCGGCATTTTTCAATAATTGTATTTAGTAATTAATACTGCTACAAAATAAATCTATTTTAAAACAAAAGTTTATCAAGTCTTTGTGTGACCACGGTATTCATCAGTTCCCATTTGTTGCGTGTTCCTGTATGTAAAATACCTTTGGATCGTGGTAGCAGGGATTGTTGCGTCGCAGTTTTTGCAGTCATCGAATTCAACAGGGTACCCCCTTTTTTGAAGAACTTTTTGGCCAATTTTGTGCCGAAACACAAGTAAAAATGTTTTTATACTTTATATAAGATATTTTAATCTTTTTACTGCACAAAATAGCAAGATTTTTGTAATTAAAATTAGCCCTCCTTATTTTTTTCATTCCAATTTCATCTGTCATTGTGCCAAGTTTTTGCTGTCATTTGAAACTGACAATTTGGTATAGATCTCTATTAGTGCCTGTTTACATTGTATTTTTGATGAAGCATGTTTTCGTTCATCAAAATGTTTCTCATATTTACATTATAGATAAAAAATCCTTTCATTTTAATCTACCCATCCCCATCTCACCACCTTAAAAGCTATGTATATCTCACTCACACAAAAAAAAATCTTCATGCTGAATCCGAAAACATTTAATGAAACTGGCGCATCGGCGTAATTTGGGTGGAATTTACCCTTCTCTTTTTTACTCACACAAAATCTACCCATCTCACTGGATGCGCCGTTCGTTAAAAATACAGTGTGAACAGGCACTTACACGTTGACTCTAGAGTCATGACTCTTTTCGAAATTGAATGAGTGCGAAGGAGAAAAAAGATCGGATTTCACTTTCGCACTCATTGAATTTTGAAAATAGTCATGACTCTAGAGTCAACGTGTAATAGGGCACATGGCAATTTTAGTTTACGGACGCGTGCAATTTATTTTCAGTTTACACGGTTGGTAGATATTTATTTACATATATGAAGAAAGTCAAAAAATCTTTATTGTGACTCCGCGTGCTCTGAGCACACTTTGCACGGAGTTTACTCCGCTCGCTCAGGTTCTGCCCAGTGCTCTGCTGTGTGCAAACTCTGAAAAATCCATGTATCTCTCACTCACAAAAAAAAATCTTCATTCTGAATCCGAAAACATTTATTGAAACTGGCGCATCGGCGTAATTTGGGTGGAATCTGAGTGGAATATAGCCTTCTCTTTCTTACTCACACAAAATCTACCCATCTCACTGGTTGCGCCGTTCGTCAAAAATACAATGTAAACAGGCACTTAGAATGTAGTGGAACCAACCTATAAATTCCTAGTGTAAACCTAAATGCAAAATAAATACATGAACACGTCTATTCTCCATTTTCTACAATTTGTCATCCACATATAATCCACGTATATGTATATCATGAAAAGACATGAATGAAAGAATACAAGATTACGCCATTTCATTTTTTTCGCTTTGTTGTTGTAATTTTTGACAGCACGTATTGCGCAATCGGTGACAAAAATATGATTTTTTCCTACTAGATAAGACCGGGAAAAGTTTTTAACTTGAATTTTTATTTCATTGTTCTAATTTGAATTAATAAAAAGTGAAGTGTAGTGTAATAGAAGTGCACAAGTTCTGAATTATCTATTCTACTTTACACATTGGCGCTTTATTTGCTTTTTGGCGATTTATTTTAAATGAAAAAAACATTTATTTCAAATGAAAAATATTAATTCGGTATTTATAATCGTATTTCTAAACGAAAACTTGGGTTTTTTAAACTAATAAACGCGCACGAAAGGAAAAAAAACAACCGAACAATCGATTAACTAAACAAACTACTGGCGGCCATATTTGTTTACATATCATTTGTCACCAATGAGATAACAAATGGCGCAATCTTGTATTCTTTCATTCATGATGAAAAGAGAAGGATTGTTATGACGTTTCTTTTGTTCGTGTATTCGTGTACAGCGGCGCCATTCATAGATCGAGTTCGATTTTCAATCCATGGGTTGAAGCATCAATTTAGAGTTGAGTTGAACTTTGAAATTTGTTGTATAATGGACTTTAATTAAAAGCGAAGATAAGAATGCGCAAAAAACACGACTATTAGCTGTTTCTGTCTTTCTGGCTTGACTTCATTTAAAACATTTTGCAAAAAGTGCAAAATTAAAAAACTAAAGCCCTTACTACATTGGCCAAAAAAGTGAAAATTTTCAAACTGTTAAATAATGAAGTCGACACGTTGAGATCTGATGAGAGACTGGTTTATTTCATGTAATATACGTAACAGAATCATGTATACTGACTAATGATAGTTACTAACACTAGTGAATGTCACATTGATCTAATGCATAATATTATATTATAATAGATACTATAACATCTCCCTTTCTTTACTCTTTTTTTTTGTTTAAATACTAAAAAAATTCATGATATGATAATTAATTTAAATACTACAAATTCATGTTATAATAATTGAAAATATAAATATATGTTCTCTTAAGTATTACAAGTTTGCATCTACAGTTTATCTAAGAAGTGTTTAAATAAAAGAGATCGATATTCTTGTTACTGCTGTTAACATTATATAAATAGGTACGCTATAATTTACTTTAGTACTTGTTTAAAGAAATATAACATACTATGCCAAAAAATATGAATACTATATTATAATTTAATATAAGTTAATAATACAAACTTATTGAAGCTGCTTGGTTATTTTTGTATCTTATTTTGTGTATGACAATCGTTCAGGTGGGTTCTTTCGTCGCGTAGATCTACGAAGACTTAATGTCGGTGGTGCAACTGTATCAGTGGATGGTTCATTACTTCTTACAACATTTTCTGATTGATTGTGGTAACTGTCCAATGACTGATTAGAATCCAAATTCGTCGTGTCTGTTTTTTGTTGGATCGGTGTTTCTGTTTGTATCGGTGAAGATGTGGCTGGAATAGATGACGAAGAGACTGGCTCTTGCTCTGATCTTCCGGTTTCATTACAGTTGGTATGAGTAGGTTGAGCTGGAACGCTTTGACCTTTGGACATTGAAAATACGGATCTTCGGTCTCGCCAGTATCGTTTGTTGTGGACTTCGACAATCGCAGACCTATCAGAAGGAGTTTCAACTACTTTACCTTGTAACCATTGTCTGTCAGCTGAAGAGGGATGCATATCTACCATCACATCCTGCCCATATTCTAGCTTTGGTAGTCTACGGCTTCCTTTGTCGTAGTAATATTTGGCAGTTTGCCGTTGTCTTTCTATTTTTTGTCCTACGTTATGTTGTATTTCTGGTTGGAGTTTTGAGGATATTATTGGTAGGGAACTTCTAGTTCTTCTTGAAAATAATCTTTGTACTGGGCTTGATCCTATGCCATTGGTGGTGTTTCTCCATTCTAACAGCATTTTCCAAAAGCATTCCCCGGATCGCTCAGCCCGCTTTAAGAGATTCTTAGTTATTTTTACAGCTGCTTCTGCTTTCCCATTTGCCTGCTGATGATGTGGAGCACTTTTTGTGTGCTTAAACTCCCAATCTTTGGAGAACCTATTAAATTTATGATTGACAAAACACGTTCCTCCATCAGTTGTTACTATTTGAGGGCATCCATGACGACTAAAATTTTGTTTACAACATTTGATAACAATATCAGCAGTTGCGTTTTTTATTTCGTTTACCTCAAAGAAATCCGAATAGTAGTCTACAGTGACTAAAAAAATTCGTTTGGTTCCATCTTGGTTATATTCGCATATGTCCATACCGATTCTTTGAAACGGGAACTCAGGTATTCTTGGTGTCTGTAAAGGTAATTTTCTTTGAGTTACATGATAAGATAAACAAACCTGACAGGTTTCGCAAATATCTTTTATTTGCTGACTATAGCCGGGCCAAAAAACTGCATCTCTAGCTTTCCTTAGACAGCTTTCGACGCCTTGGTGACCAGAGTGTATCCGTTTTAGAGTCTCGTTTTGTAGTACCTTCGGTATGATGAGTCGATCTTTTTTAAGGATGATCCCATTATGTATGGTTAATTCATCTCGATAATTCCAATATGTACGTATTGACTGTGGTATCTTGCTTTTGTTTTCCGGCCAACCATTTGTAATTATACAAGTTAACGCTTGCAAAGTTTCATCCGTTTGAGTGGCTGCTCGAATCCTCTCTATACGATCATCTCTTAAGGGTATGTCTGGCATCACATTGATTTCTGCTATATCCAGAAGCAACTCTTCAACTGCCTCATTGTTGTACACCTCATAATCCATAAGTTTCTGATTTGGTTCTTCTTGACAAGTAGCTGCCTTTCTTATAGATAACTTTTATGTCATACCTTTGGAGTGCGAGTCTCATGCGCTGCAGACGTTTTGGTGACAAAAGTATTGGACGTTTAAAAACAGTCTGCAATGGTAAATGATCGGACTCTACAGCGATGTTTCCCGGCCAAATACTGATCAAACCTTTTGCACGCAAACACAATCGCCATGCACTCCTTCTCAATCTGAGCTTACTGTTGTTCTGTTTTCGTAAGAGTCCGAGACGCATATGCCACTGGATGTTCATCCTGCATTATTACAGCTCCTAGCCCAAAACTGCTCGCGTCACATTGAATCGTCACTGGTCTCTTAACATCAAAATATCGCAACACGGGAGCTTGAGTTATCATCCGTTTTAACTGGCAAAATGCGTTCTCTTGTTCGTTTCCCCAACACCAATCCGCCTCTGATCTACATATTCTCCGTAAGGGTTCGGCTACTGTGGCAAGATTAGGAAGAAAACGAGAAAGATATGTACACAGTCCAACAAATCGTTGCGTGTCTTGTACATTCAAGGGTTGTGGAAGTTCTTTTACTGCTTTTAATTTTTGATCATCGACTTGCAATCCACTTTCAGTAAGCAAATGTCCAAAAAAGGTAACTTTATTCATGCCTATCTTATTTTTTTTCGAATTTAATTTTAAATTTTGCTGCCTTAATCTTTTTAAAAGATTTTCTAAGTTTTTATCATGATCTTCTCTAGCCAATTCTTTTGTGGAGCCGCGACCGTAAACTAAAATATCATCAGCTATGACCTCTACACCTTTTAAACCGTTCACTATGTCGTGGAGCTTACGTTGCCAGATTTCTGGTGCAGGTGCAATTCCAAAAGGCATGCGGTTCCATACATATCGCCCAAATGGAGTCCAGAAAGTTGTCAAATCTCGACTATCTTTATCGAGAACTATTTGCCAAAATCCATTTTTGGCATCAAGCGTAGAAAATATTTTTGCCTGTGAAAGGTTGGGAAGTATTTCATCTACTGTTGGCATTTGATAGTTTTCTCTTTTTAAAGCTTTGTTGACATGCAGTGGGTCTAGACAGAGCCGTAATTTATTGTTTCTCTTCACTATGATCAGATTGCTGATCCATGGAGTGTGGTGGTTAACTTTACTGATTACATTCTTCTGTTCTAATTCAGTTAGTTTTTCTTTAAGTTCCTCTCTCAAAGCGACTGGGATTCTGCGAGGTTGTTGCTGTATCGGGATTGCTGAAGGGTCCACTTCTAGCTTGAGATGGTGTTTAAGAGTGCCATCTCCTTCAAACACGTCACGATATTTCCTAAAGATAGACTCTGTATTATCTTTATCAAGAACTATCTGATTTACCTGTAGTATCCGAAGGTCCTGTGAGGATCTTGCTCCTATAATCGGGTGTTTTGCATTCCGTACAATTTGGAATGTAAGAGTTTGCATGGTGTTCTGATAAGTGCATTGTAGTCTAGCACTTCCAAGTGGCCTAGTGATTTCACCACCAAATGAGCGTAATTTTACCTGCGACTCCTCAAGATCTTTAAGCCTACCGCCTAACTCTTGAAAATCATTTGAACTCATTATATTACAAGAAGCCCCCGTATCAGCTATACATTTAATTATATGAACCCCAGTTTTCGATTTAAATTCTAGATTCTTCTTTAAGATCTCACCGCATGCTGAAAAAGTTAAAATATCTTCGGCTGTCAAAACATCCTCCATTTCACTCTCGGGATAACTACTGTCTTCTTCTTCGCACACTTGATTAATTTTCTGCTTGCTTCTACACATTTTAGAGAAATGGCCTATTTTTCTGCATTTATGGCATTGCTTACCGTATGCTGCACAATTTTTTCTTTCATGTTTGTTTCCGCAATACTTACACACAATTGGTTTTTCTGTTTCGTTCACTTGTTCGTTTCTATTTCTACTGGTCATACTGTACTGTTTTTTATTTTTGTGGGTAACTTTATTTGTTTCATTGATAATGTCGTCTCTGTCATCGACACTACCAGTCAACGCGCGCATTCTAATTGTTGTTTGCTCGATAGCTCTACATGTGTCGATTGCTTTATCCAGGCTCAAGTCTTTTTCCATTAGAAGCTTTCTTCGCATATTATTGTCGATTATACCTGGAATTATTCGATCACAAATGTAATCATCTTCGTACTCAGAAGGATATTCACAGCTTTTAATTAGATCCCGGAGCCTACCTACATACGCTTCTATATTTTCTCCATCTTCTTGTTTCGTCGTGTTAAAGACATATCTTTCATACCGTTTGTTAGCCTTGGGCTTATAATAATTTTCTAGTGAATCTAATATACCTTTTACACTTTTGCTATCAGCCTCGCTTATTTTAAGCTGCATGAGTACGCGGTAACTGTCTTCTCCTATGCATGCCTTCAGTATAGCAATTCGAACTGCTTCAGTTTTACTGCCCAATTCTGCCGCAATTTCATAATTTTCCCACTGGCTTCTAAATATTTTCCAGTTTTCTGCCAAATTACCTTTCGTTTTCACTGCGTTTGGTAATGGAACTGTTGCACTCATTTTTACAATATTATTTATTTTAATAATTGATTTATATTAAACCTGACACCATGTTAAATAATGAAGTCGACACGTTGAGATCTGATGAGAGACTGGTTTATTTCATGTAATATACGTAACAGAATCATATATGATAGTTACTAACGCTAGTGAATGTCACATTGATCTAGTTTTAGTTTTATTATCAATTAGAATATAATCTTGTAGACTTAGATACATACGACTTTTAAATTGTTGGTGGGTATATACATTTACTACTATGTAAAATATATAGAATACATTATAGTATAAAATAAAAATTTATTAGGTACAATTAGGAACAGTTGCTGAAATATTATTTAATACAAGAGATTTAAAAATGTCCCTTGAACAGTTTGAGTAAAAATCAATTCTATTACAAATTAAATTTTCCTCTCTGATGCAACGGGTGATAGGCTCATTACGGCCATAATTACTACGATGAAATTGTTCATAAATTAAAAATCGACAACGTGTTCTTCTTGTTGGTGCAATTACCCCACTAACTAATGATAGCAACGGGGGACAGTTAATATGATAAGTTATAATATCTCGGATAAACATCGCGGAAAAGTAAACCCTTCGATCTTTAAGAGACTGCATTCCAAATAGTAGACATCTACTGTTATAAGATGGCCTTGGAATCCTCCAATTCAACTTGAAAAAAGCATATCTTGTGAAGTTCTTCTGAACTCTCTCAATTCTATCTATTGAATTATAGTAACAAGGATTCCAAATTATGCTACAATACTCCAAAACTGACCTTACCAGTGAATTATATAAAGATTTTAGAGTATAAGGATCTGAGAATTCTCTAGTGTTTCTTTTTAGAAAACCAAGCATTTGATTAGCTTTGTTAATCATATAGTCAAAGTGGGGTAAAAATGACAAGTTTGTATCTAAGATTACTCCAAGATCTTTCTTCTTACTTACTCGTTCAAGATTGATGTTATTGACATTTTAATCAAACATAATTGGATTATAATTCCTGAAACACGACAAGACTTGACATTTAGAAATATTTAGAAGAAGGTGATTTCGTTTGCACCAAAGATCCAGTCTCGCCAGATCTTCCAAAAGAAGAAAACAATCCGATTCATTCTTAATCATACGATAGAGTTTAAGGTCATCCGCAAAGAGAAGGCAAGCCGAATGATTAAAAATACCTGGTATGTCATTGACAAATAACAAAAATAGTAATGGCCCTAAATGACTTCCTTGTGGGACCCCCGATGGAACGGAAATATCATCTGAGAAAAAATTTTCAATTTTTACTTTTTGGAATCTACCCGTCAAATATGATTTAAGCCAATTTAGCAAAGAAGAATGAATGCCTAAAGAAATCAATTTATGAAGTAAAATAAGCCTACCGCCTAACTCTTGAAAATCATTTGAACTCATTATATTACAAGAAGCCCCCGTATCAGCTATACATTTAATTATATGAACCCCAGTTTTCGATTTAAATTCTAGATTCTTCTTTAAGATCTCACCGCATGCTGAAAAAGTTAAAATATCTTCGGCTGTCAAAACATCCTCCATTTCACTCTCGGGATAACTACTGTCTTCTTCTTCGCACACTTGATTAATTTTCTGCTTGCTTATACACATTTTAGAGAAATGGCCTATTTTTCTGCATTTATGGCATTGCTTACCGTATGCTGCACAATTTTTTCTTTCATGTTTGTTTCCGCAATACTTACACACAATTGGTTTTTCTGTTTCGTTCACCTGTTCGTTTCTATTTCTACTGGTCATACTGTACTGTTTTTTATTTTTGTGGGTAACTTTATTTGTTTCATTGATAATGTCGTCTCTGTCATCGACACTACCAGTCAACGCGCGCATTCTAATTGTTGTTTGCTCGATAGCATAACATGTGTCGATTGCTTTATCCAGGCTCAAGTCTTTTTCCATTAGAAGCTTTCTTCGCATATTATTGTCGATTATACCTGGAATTATTCGATCACAAATGTAATCATCTTCGTACTCAGAAGGATATTCACAGCTTTTAATTAGATCCCGGAGCCTACCTACATACGCTTCTATATTTTCTCCATCTTCTTGTTTCGTCGTGTTAAAGACATATCTTTCATACCGTTTGTTAGCCTTGGGCTTATAATAATTTTCTAGTGAATCTAATATACCTTTTACACTTTTGCTATCAGCCTCGCTTATTTTAAGCTGCATGAGTACGCGGTAACTGTCTTCTCCTATGCATGCCTTCAGTATAGCAATTCGAACTGCTTCAGTTTTACTGCCCAATTCTGCCGCAATTTCATAATTTTCCCACTGGCTTCTAAATATTTTCCAGTTTTCTGCCAAATTACCTTTCGTTTTCACTGCGTTTGGTAATGGAACTGTTGCACTCATTTTTACAATATTATTTATTTTAATAATTGATTTATATTAAACCTGACACCATGTTAAATAATGAAGTCGACACGTTGAGATCTGATGAGAGACTGGTTTATTTCATGTAATATACGTAACAGAATCATATATGATAGTTACTAACGCTAGTGAATGTCACATTGATCTAATGCATAATATTATATTATAATAGGTACTATAACACAAACAAAAAAAAAAAACTGCTCTAGCGGGAAGAAAATATTTGTAATTTTGTAATTTTGCAAAAAGTGGCCAATGTAATTTAAGGCTTTGAAATGTAGTATAAATGGCTGTGTGCAAAAAAAGCATACGATATGTTATTTCAGATTAATTTTATAGACCAAACACAATTTTTTTGCACAGTTTTTTTTCGTAATTTTAGCAAAAAGTCTTGAAAGTAAGGCTTTTAGGTTGCCTTTTGTTATAAAAAAAAGTCATTCAAACGCGAGCATAGTTTCACCAAAAAGTTCCTTGTGGTGTATCCATAATGATCAGTATGTTTTACAACATGGTTTCACAACCAGCGATATTTGATCATTGAACTGCAAAAACAAACGGTTGACAACCAAGTTGGATGGTTTTTAAAGAGTTTTGAAAACTGACTGTGTTGTTAAACCTTACAACCAGAAGACTCGCCATGATTTCACCTAAGTTACTTGGGTGAGCAAAGTTTCACGTAGTGAAAAGAGGGGTTCTCATTATAGTGGACTTAAATTTGTATCTTTGTCAAGAAAAGTAGAGCGGGATAGATTCATGTCGCATTTCATAATACGCCGACTCCACAGGACATTCGGATGCCCAGCATTCAAACAACAATCCAATCAACAATCATCTTCTTTTTTCGCACTGGGCACTTCTATGTCATGTCGTTAGTTTAGTTGATAAATTCCACTAATAAGCCAGAGCAAGAGAAACACACAAAAATTCCTTCCAGTACTACCTCTATCTCACTCACACACATGGAACGCCAAATCTCATGGCCAAGCTTTGAACAGGGCTCATGTCTTGTTCAAAAAGTAGTTTTTGTCAACATGTTCATGACATGGAACTCCCATGAAGATACATATAAATCCACCATGAAGTTGACAAAATAGAGTTTGTTGTGGGTTTCGGTCTACCACAGAGGTGTTCTTTGATGCTGAAGAAGGGCACGGCACGGCACGCTTGCTCTAGCTCGGCCTAGCTCGAAGGATGTGAGGTGGTTCTTGCCCTCCCTTCAGACATCTCCGACCCAAAAAACAAAAATTATCGTGCCAGGAAAAGTATAGGAGTGGGAATAAGGATCTGGATATGGTAGAATCGGTAAAGGAATAGTGTATTAAATGAAAGGATAAGCACATGTCTAAGTACCTGTGCCACTGCCCGAGGGAAAGGTCGGGTCCTGAATCAGTTTTTTTTTTGAAGGGTTTTAACTAAAATCTAATCGTAACTGAGTCCTTATCCTAAAATTTATACCAGAATTTGTATAAGACTTAATAATCTAAGAGTATGTATATAGGTACAAATGTACGTAACTAAATACATGTATAAATGAAATCTGATAATATTTTCATCTGTCTAAACCTAAGACTAACTAACCCTTACAATTCCGTTCAGGACCCCACGTCTCACTCAGACAATGGTTCACCAAGTCACAAATGGCCTTGACAGGTGTTATCGTCAAAAGTTGGCCTACCCACCCTTGTATCCAGAGATACAACCTAAGCCACCTCCATGGCCATATTTCATGAGGTGACCCCTAACTTGACTCCCAGTCGCAAACTATGTCATTGTGTGTCCCATCCCTAGTCAACTGATTCGTAACGTCCTTTCATGACCTCGACCATTCCGTACTGTCGGCCTAGCAAAAATCCCACACACCATTGCATCTATGTTTAGCAATCCATCTTCAAGAAATAGGTCACAGCCCTCATATATCGATAAACAAGTCTATTCTCATCGATTTGGCCATACGCCGTTTATTATATACAAAAATTTTAATTCAAACTATATTTCTCGTTACGTTAACATTTACTGCAAGAGTAAAAATCCAAAAGAAAAGGTAAAAAAAAATATATGAAAAATAATTCTTCAAATCAGAAGCTATATTCGCAGAGGCTGAACAAACTTATGTACCATAGGTATATACATATATAAATATATGAATCTGAATTTTTTTTCTTTTTTTTTTTGTTTTTTTTTTTTTTTTTAATTTTTTTTTTTTTCTTTTTAAATTCCAAAAAAAAGTTCTTTATCTCTGACTCCCAGGCAATGCTCAAGATATATGTATTATATATTACGTATATAAATTATATATATATATATATGTTAAATATGCATGTATTTAAAACAATGGATAGATATTGAACTTACAATTTTTTTTTACATTTTTAATTTGTTTTATTGAATATTTGATTTTTTTTTATTTTAATTTCTTTTATACATTTTTTTAATTTGGTTTTTATTGAATATTTTAAATAGTGTTTCGTGTAAAGTAAAGAGAAAAGAAAGGTTAAAAAAAAAAAGGGGAGTTAAGGTAAAGTAAAACC
The DNA here is from genome assembly GCA_947049315.1 of Epistrophella euchroma. Taxonomy (NCBI): domain Eukaryota; kingdom Metazoa; phylum Arthropoda; class Insecta; order Diptera; family Syrphidae; genus Epistrophella; species Epistrophella euchroma. Next base: position 73,554,538 of record OX346245.1, on the reverse strand, counting down.
GGAAATTGAGGCAATCATTTACATTTACGTCTGGACTTACAGGCATATGCTTGCACATGTATGTGATTTGTACGCTTGTATATACTTATATATATCTGAAATTTAGTGCGCGATCACTTCGTCCCACGAAGTCCTGCCGGCAGCACGTACTTGGATGACGGTAAGTTTGGCTGGCTTATAAATTCTAGCCTTGATCGCGCACTAAATTTCAGATATATATAAGTATATACAAGCGTACAAATCACATATATGTGCAAGCATATGCCTGTAAGTCCAGACGTAAATGTAAATGATTGTCTCTATTTCCGGTTTTACTTTACCTTAACTCCTTTTTTTTTTTTAACCTTTCTTTTCTCTTTACTTTACACGAAACACTATTTAAAATATTCAATAAAAACCAAATTAAAAAAATGTATAAAAGAAATTAAAGTAAAAAAAAATCAAATATTCAATAAAACAAATTAAAAATGTAAACAAAAATTGTTAAAATAAAAGGAGTCCGTTGTTTGAACCGTAAATTGGCACAAAGCAAAAAGGAACTGCTCTGCAGAAAACTTGGTTTGTGAGTGCCCTTGGAATGCCCTTGCTTCTTTAGGTTCTAGGTCGCCAAGGTTTCCCTTTAGAAGAGCACCCTGTCACACTATTCTTCTTGAGTGATCCCCAAAATGCATGCAGATGTTAAATATGTTGGACGTAGCGGTTTCTGTCTATATATATATATACATATATTGTATAGATTTAGTTATAAGCATATACGTAGGTATGTAAAACTGATGGCTATATTCAACCAGATAGCGGCCACAGGAGAAGCAACCGTTCCACCCCTTAACCTCTGCTTTTTAGATGTACATAAGTACTTTGTAGTTATTTGAAACCAACAAGAAATGTCTACTTTCTTCACTATACGACACTACCAGCATTTGCCTTTTTCTATCACCAATATAATATCAGTATCTCTTTTAATTTCAATTTGAGAACTAATAAAATCAATTTTCCTTATTTAAAGAAAAAAAATCAAGAAAAAGACAATTCCAGTTTTCTTTGTTGTAAGTCAACAGTTATTTCGCACAGCACTCTATAATTCAAGCTAGATGCTTGCAATTGAACTTAAACTTCTTAAATGATAAGAAGATCAGAAAACTGCATCTCAGTGGGTCATTGCTTTTTGGCCTAGTTTATTCCTTTCTCAATTCTATACTCTCCTTTCGGCTGCAAGATCCTATAAATCTTTTCTTCTCCTTCACTAATACTTACATTTTTTCTAAGTTTTTCTTTCTTTACCTCTTTTCACATACTACTGAGTATGGTTGTGTGTGAGTATATTACCTATCTGAGCTTTTAACAACATCCACTACCTTTCCCTACTTTTGCAAATATTTGTATAAAAAAAAAACATAACTCCTAAAATCCAATAAGGTCTGCTAAAGCCACCTTATTCTCTCTTAATTCACATCTAATAACTAAAATATGGCACAAAATCTCATCATTATCAATCCAAATTTTGATATAAAACTGTCGTTATTCGATTTTTAATTCCCCATGCCTTTACTTTTACTTTCGTTTCCAACTACAGCTATTCACCACCCTTAGAGATTCGCGCTGCACTCGTCAATAGATGCCATCCCTTTAGCCTTTTTGACATTTCTCCTTCATTCCTTTATTATTCTGTTTGTAAAAAAAAATCAGAATGTGTTTCCAGAAGTTTGTATTCTTTACAAATAATTAGAAAGGTCAGCCACCTGGATTATTCTTTCGCTCAAAAAAGAAAATCTAAGGACAATTTATTAATGTCGGAATAATAAAACTATGTATTCGATTATGGTGACCTTACTTTTTGATAAGTTATTGATTGTAAGATGGGCTTTAGGTCAAATAAAACAAGTAATTTATTTTGTCACGACGTTTCGTCCATGTCTATGGACATCATCAGGTTGAACAATTTATTCCTATATTTGCATTGATAAATATAAATTACAAATTTCTTACAAACTTTACAAACAATATAAAATTAAACTTGTTACATTTAAATTGCACTTAAGTTAAAACAGAAGGTATTTTTTCATTTTAATAAACAGAAGTTCGATTAAACAGCTTAAAGCAAAACTGGCAAGTAACAAAACTAAAAACTTTTATACAGTAACTGCCTTGGTAGAAATTTCGTTTATGAAAGCTTTTTCTTTTTTCCTCTTCCTCTCCTCCCCCTCCTCTCTAGCAAATGTCTATACTGTGGGCTAACGTCTTCCATGTCAGTTCTTCGGTTCATCGTGTTGTCAGCGTTGATTATATGAAGAGTTTCAATGATCATTCTTTTATTTTGATGTTGTTCTCTTTGTAATATTTTTACACTATCGAAGTTAGGAGAGTGGTTTAGTGTAATACAATGTGATGCCAGGGCTGTCTTCTGTGCTACGTTATTTTTCATGTCAGATTTATGTCCCGCGAGTCTGTTTTTTAACTTTTGTTTTGTTGTTCCTATATAAATTTTGTTGCATTCTTCGTCCAGTTTTCCGTTACAATTGATTTTGTAAATCAAGTCCGAATGCTCCATTTTGTCTGTTTTTGTCTTTAGGTTTGTGTAAAGTTGCGAAGTCGTGTTCGTCGATCTCATTGCCATTTTGTATTTTGTTGTGTCTATAAGTTTTGCATTTTGAAATCGATCCGCTATTTCTTTGACATATGTAAAAGATTTGTAAATTGAATTTGTTTTATCCTTCTTGGATGGTTGTGTGCTGTGATTTACATATTGTGTTATCAATGTTTTTACTATTTTTAACGGGAATGCGTTTTTTTGTAGTATGTCTGTGATTTTTACTTTGTTGTTTTTGTGGAACTCTATGTCACTTATTAAAAGAACCCTTCTAATAAAATTTTTGGCTGTGTTATTGTCTGTTTTGGGTGTTGTGAGAGGAAGTTTATTAGCCTTCCGGATGAAGTGGGCTTTTGGAACCAGTCTATTCCTAGTTGTCCTTCCTCTCGAATTACAACTGTGTCAAGGAAAGACAGTCTGTTATTTTTCTCGACTTCAACCGTAAACTGTAACTTCCTGTGGAAACTATTGAGACTGGTTAGAATTTTATCTATGTATCCCCGTTTTACTATGGCGAAAATGTCGTCTACATATTTCGTCAGTAATTTTGGTTTGTTTGTCAACTTTTCAAGACAGCTATCCAACAATTCCTCAAGAATTATATCTGCTCTTATGGGCGAGGCTGGGTTTCCCATAGGCATACCATCTCTTTGTTGGTAGGTTTTATTACCATAGACCAAGTAATTGTTATCGATTATACAAAACCGTACTAATTCAAGAAATTTGGTTTTCTTGATAAGTGTGTGCTCTTTGATCTTGTCCCAGTTCTTATTTATTAGTTCCAGTGCCATTTTTAGCGGAATGTTTGTAAAGAGGGATATCACGTCAAATGACACTAGAACTTCATCCCTTTCCATTTCTAGTCCGCCCAGTTTCGATTTGAATTCAAAGGAATCCTTAACATTGTATATTGAGTTTACGGTTAGGTTCTTTAAAATGCCAATCAGATATTTTGCTAGGTTGTAGCATGGAACTTTTATGGACGAACAAATTGGGCGTAAGGGTAGACCTTCCTTATGAATTTTGTGGAGCCCATAAAGTCTGGAGGCAACAGAATTATATGTTATCATATTTTGCTTTTGACGTTGGTCAATGATTTTGTTGTCAAACAGATCCTTGACTATACTGTTGTTTGTCTCTTGGAGCTTGTTTGTTGGATCCGATCGTATTGGCCAATATACATTCCTATCTTCCATCATGATTTTCATCTTGGATTCATAGTCATGTTTGTATATTGCAACCGTAACATTCCCTTTATCCGCTGAAACAATGTATATTTCTCTATGTTTCAAGATAAATTGTTTTGTTTCTTGGAAAATGTTATTAATATATCTACTCAAATCTGAATATTTGCTTTTTTCCATGCAATGGTTAAGCATATTAGCAAATTTTCCGCGTGCCTTTTCCTTTTCATCGTTATCGATTATGGTTTGAATGCAATCCTCGCCATCTGCAATAATTTTAAAAAGGGAGTTTGGAGTGGAGTGAATATTACTAGGAAGGGCGTACTTAGGACCTAGTGAAAGCAAGTATTGTATATCGTCTGGTATGGGAACACTGGTTCTGTTTACAAACCACTTTTCATTTAGACGTAAGCCATATTTATCTTTTATTCTCTCTTTAAGTGAATCTAGTTTGTTTTCGTGTATGCGTTTTAGTTTTTCTTTTCTGTTGTTCGTGTATATTTGTTCATGGTGGAGAAAGCTTAAGTTTTCTTCCTCTGTCAGAGTCGATGATATAGAGCGTTCAATGTTCGTTATTCTTTTTACAGTAGATGTCAAGTTCTTGTATTTTGCGGAAATAAATAGATTTAAAATTTTGCAGTGAAAATTGTACTTTGTTTTTTGTAAAGCTGTTAATAAAGAATGATATAGAATATAGAAAACTGAGTACAACGAGAGTCAAAACAACAGCAAGCAAAAACTTTCTTTTAAAATGCAGGAAACTTGGATTGACACCGAACTTCATCACCAATACAACAACACAGCTAGAAAAATTATTTGAACAGGACATTGGTAAAAATCATTCTTTATTAACAGCTTTACAAAAAACAAAGTACAATTTCACTGCAAAATTTTAAATCTATTTATTTCCGCAAAATACAATAACTTGACATCTACTGTAAAAAGAATAACGAACATTGAACGCTCTATATCATCGACTCTGACAGAGGAAGAAAACTTAAGCTTTCTCCACCATGAACAAATATACACGAACAACAGAAAAGAAAAACTAAAACGCATACACGAAAACAAACTAGATTCACTTAAAGAGAGAATAAAAGATAAATATGGCTTACGTCTAAATGAAAAGTGGTTTGTAAACAGAACCAGTGTTCCCATACCAGACGATATACAATACTTGCTTTCACTAGGTCCTAAGTACGCCCTTCCTAGTAATATTCACTCCACTCCAAACTCCCTTTTTAAAATTATTGCAGATGGCGAGGATTGCATTCAAACCATAATCGATAACGATGAAAAGGAAAAGGCACGTGGAAAATTTGCTAATATGCTTAACAATTGCATGGAAAAAAGCAAATATTCAGATTTGAGTAGATATATTAATAACATTTTCCAAGAAACAAAACAATTTATCTTGAAACATAGAGAAATATACATTGTTTCAGCGGATAAAGGGAATGTTACGGTTGCAATATACAAACATGACTATGAATCCAAGATGAAAATCATGATGGAAGATAGGAATGTATATTGGCCAATACGATCGAATCCAACAAACAAGCTCCAAGAGACAAACAACAGTATAGTCAAGGATCTGTTTGACAACAAAATCATTGACCAACGTCAAAAGCAAAATATGATAACATATAATTCTGTTGCCTCCAGACTTTATGGGCTCCACAAAATTCATAAGGAAGGTCTACCCTTACGCCCAATTTGTTCGTCCATAAAAGTTCCATGCTACAACCTAGCAAAATATCTGATTGGCATTTTAAAGAACCTAACCGTAAACTCAATATACAATGTTAAGGATTCCTTTGAATTCAAATCGAAACTGGGCGGACTAGAAATGGAAAGGGATGAAGTTCTAGTGTCATTTGACGTGATATCCCTCTTTACAAACATTCCGCTAAAAATGGCACTGGAACTAATAAATAAGAACTGGGACAAGATCAAAGAGCACACACTTATCAAGAAAACCAAATTTCTTGAATTAGTACGGTTTTGTATAATCGATAACAATTACTTGGTCTATGGTAATAAAACCTACCAACAAAGAGATGGTATGCCTATGGGAAACCCAGCCTCGCCCATAATAGCAGATATAATTCTTGAGGAATTGTTGGATAGCTGTCTTGAAAAGTTGACAAACAAACCAAAATTACTGACGAAATATGTAGACGACATTTTCGCCATAGTAAAACGGGGATACATAGATAAAATTCTAACCAGTCTCAATAGTTTCCACAGGAAGTTACAGTTTACGGTTGAAGTCGAGAAAAATAACAGACTGTCTTTCCTTGACACAGTTGTAATTCGAGAGGAAGGACAACTAGGAATAGACTGGTTCCAAAAGCCCACTTCATCCGGAAGGCTAATAAACTTCCTCTCACAACACCCAAAACAGACAATAACACAGCCAAAAATTTTATTAGAAGGGTTCTTTTAATAAGTGACATAGAGTTCCACAAAAACAACAAAGTAAAAATCACAGACATACTACAAAAAAACGCATTCCCGTTAAAAATAGTAAAAACATTGATAACACAATATGTAAATTACAACACACAACCACCCCAGAAGGATAAAACAAATTCAATTTACAAATCTTTTACATATGTCAAAGAAATAGCGGATCGATTTCAAAATGCAAAACTTATAGACACAACAAAATACAAAATGGCAATGAGATCGACAAACACGACTTCGCAACTTTACACAAACCTAAAGACAAAAACAGACAAAATGGAGCATTCGGACTTGATTTACAAAATCAATTGTAACGGAAAACTGGACGAAGAATGCAACAAAATTTATATAGGAACAACAAAACAAAAGTTAAAAAACAGACTCGCGGGACATAAATCTGACATGAAAAATAACGTAGCACAGAAGACAGCCCTGGCATCACATTGTATTACACTAAACCACTCTCCTAACTTTGATAGTGTAAAAATATTATAAAGAGAACAACATCAAAATAAAAGAATGATCATTGAAACTCTTCATATAATCAACGCTGACAACACGATGAACCGAAGAACTGACATGGAAGACGTTAGCCCACAGTATAGACATTTGCTAGAGAGGAGGGGGAGGAGAGGAAGAGGAAAAAAGAAAAAGCTTTCATAAACGAAATTTCTACCAAGGCAGTTACTGTATAAAAGTTTTTAGTTTTGTTACTTGCCAGTTTTGCTTTAAGCTGTTTAATCGAACTTCTGTTTATTAAAATGAAAAATACCTTCTGTTTTAACTTAAGTGCAATATAAATGTAACAAGTGTAAGTTTATATTGTTTGTAAAGTTTGTAAGAAATTTGTAATTTATATTTATCAATGCAAATATAGGAATAAATTGTTCAACCTGATGATGTCCATAGACATGGACGAAACGTCGTGACAAAATAAATTACTTGTTTTATTTGACCTAAAGCCCATCTTACAATCAATAACTTATGGAATAATAAAACATTCATGTAAACATAAGAATAGGTATGTAACAATAACAACTTCTCCCTCCTTGTCTCATGGTATGTACTATGTACACACATTCTTTATACTCTTGCGTGTATCTAAAATCACTTCCTATACAAATTTTCCTTCTTTCAGTTAGAAACATCCACTTCGCTGATACAACGCACCTGCTACACCACCATCCAAAACTACTAAGGATAAGTTTTTTTTTCTGTCGGTGAGGGTATTCTGGACAGCTCTATATCTTCAGGAACTTGGCCTAGATTCGTCCTCACCGACAGCTTTGGCCTTCATCAATACGTCAATAATAGTCTTTTTTTTTTCAGGTAACTATTCAACGCGGACAGTAGGCATGATCGTCGTGTTGAAAGGGGTTGATAAAACCGGATCGTACGGATATATGTATGTACTCATTTACATGCACAACACCTTAGTAATAAACTTACATCATGCATGTAGGGTGGGGTACATATGTACATGCTCGGGAATTCGCGAAGGTCAATGACCTCGGCATGTGAGTCTTTTTGTAGATTAGTATGTGGTTTGTTTTAATTTTATTTTTTCCTTCTCATTTGGTTGAACCTAGTGGATGATATCTTCTATCTAGTGTTCCCAGAGTATGTACGTATGTAATGTATAGAGATAAGAATGCATTTAAGATACATGCATAAAAAAAATGCGAAGATAATTCGCTTGTGGTCCTGTCGTCAAAGGATATTTCAATGTGGGAGGTGTACTCATAAGTAGGTATGTCTCACTGTCGTGAATATGCAGGTAGATAGGGGTACCTTTAGTTTTACAAAATGAATTTTTGATAATGAGTTGTACTTGAAGGTATGTACCACACTTTATCTATGATTATGCCTTGCGGTTGAAAGTGATTAAAAGTGGAATTGAGTTTCTAATTGCGGAAAGGTCAAATGATCAGAAGAGTGGTTTGGGGCAGAGTAAGAGTGTAAGCTGCACAACAAGCTCGATTACAGACTTCGAGTGGTCGTGAGTAGACTGGAATCGTAAAATATGGAAGTCGTAGCTTGCCGATGTATGTATGAGAGAATGCATAGGTTAACAATGTAGTTATATTTTGTTTTGTAACATATATCCATCGCATTGATATGTTATTCATATTCCTCACACTGTTTAAATTTTCATATTCCTCTCACCGTTTGACTTTTTCCAGCCGTTCGACAATGTGTGGCACGTCTCACGACCTGATCTACAATATTGCGACTAGACAAGCCCGGGTTCTATTTAGAAGTTACTTTTACATTGTACTCTGGCAATTTTTTTTTTTCCAATAGTGCTTTTTGGGTTGCCCTTATCCGTCTTTGTCGTATGTGGGATTCGTTAAGGTTTTTGTCTGAGGTAAGGACTAAAGTCAGTCTGTGACACTACAAAAAAGGGAAGAGAAGATTATACAAAAGGAATGAATAAATACGTAACTACAATAAATAAAAAGTCTATGAATGAAGTAAATAAATCTCTATACAGACACATGCAAATATATTAATAACTATGTATAATAAATAAATAAATTTTTGTTTGAAAATAAATAATAAATAAACTCTATAATAAATAAATAAAATCTCTACACAGCACTTACATTTATATCACAGTTCAGTACCTAGTTTAAATAGATCTATATTCGGACAGAACTAACATTTATATCACAGATTGTTTCTAAAAGAGGCAACATCAGCTGAGTGCGTCAAAACAAAATTGTTTCTTTTACTATGAATGTAGGCCTTTAGCGTGAAAGACACCAACCTTTTCACCTCTTAGGTTCCCTATTTCGTATAGAGAGTTTCCAATGGGCCTAAGAACAATTGATTTGATGAACTTCGGTCCCAGTTTAGCATTGTAGTGTTCTACGAGATTACTCTGTTTGAAGTTTCTTCTGAAAACGATTTGTCCTGATTTATATGATATGTTTCGGGTTCTTAAGTTATATTGTTTTGTCGATCTATCATGAGCTAATTTCAAATTTTCGAATATGTCTTTGCGTATTAGTGCTAGCTTATCAGCTTTATTCGTAATTTCTATGTTTGAATCTTTCAACATGTTAAGTCTTCGAAGAAGTTCGTACGTGTCCCCGTGTTGGACCATTTGTGTTCCAAACACAGCATAATACGGCTCTTAAGTAGTTGCGTCATGAACAACACTTCTGAGTGCAAATGCTGTGTTGCTTACATGTACGTCCCAATTTCTTTGGTCACCATCGATATAGGACCGAATTTTGGATAGAACCGACCGATTTACTCTCTCTGAAGCGTTGGCTTGGGGGGAGTAGAAGGCGGTGCGTACGTGTTTAATTCCATACTTTTTTAAAAAGCAGGAAAACAGTTCTGAAACGAATTGTTTTCCGTTGTCTGAGTGAATATATTCGGGGACACCAAACATATGGAGGACACCTTCTTCGAGGTATTTCACTACCTCAACTGCTGTTGCTCTACGAATGGGTTTTAGGAAAACGTATTTGCTAAAGTGGTCTAGAACGATAATAATGTGAGTGTTGCCAGTCTTAGTCCTTGGGTATGGTCCTAGAAAGTCTATATATAGTCTTTGGAATGGTCGTTCCGTTATCGTTTGTTGTCCCATGGGCGGCCGTAGAACTAAGTTCGTCGCTTTATTGCATTTACAAATATCACAGTCAGTTATATAGTTTCGTACTTCAATTGTCATGTTCGGCCTGAAATATTTTTGCCTTATTTTGGACAAAGTTTTATGGATTCCTCCATGTCCGGCCGTGAAGGAATCATGTGCTGTTTCCAAAAGCCCCCTGCGCAACTCCTTCGGAACCCAGAGCTTCCAGGCTCTGTCTTCTTGAATGGGATCACCCGTCCGTCTGTCCGTTCGTTTGTATACAAAACCGTCCGATATAGTCACGTCGGGTAGTTTGTCATTGTTCTCTTCTACTGTCTTCTTCAACTCAACATACTTTTCCGAAGAAAACCATGGTGAGTTGAAGTCAACTTCTGGTATTTCGGTCGCGATCTCATCCATATGGACTCGTGAGAGAGTATCCGGGACTACATTGAGGATACCCCTTCTATGCTCAATATTAAAGTCAAATCCTTGGAGTTTGAAACTCCAGCGAGCCAGCCGACCACTCAAGTCTTTCTGTGTCATAAGCCACTTCAGGCTTGCGTGGTCGGTGATAATCGTAAAGGGTAGACCTTCAATATAGGCTCGGAACTTCTTTACAGACAAAACGGCCGCATAGCATTCAAGCTCCGTCACACTATAATTCCGCTGAGCGGAATTAAGCTTCTGAGACATGAATGCTATCGGTCGTTCGTTTTTCTCGTCGTCCATCTGAAAGAGAACGCTCCCTACACCGGAAGATGAAGCGTCGCACTGTACATAAAAATGTCTTGTGAAGTCGGGGTTTGTCAGTATCGGTGCTGTCACTAACATTGTCTTTAAGTCCTCAAATGCCTTAATGGCTTCGTCGGACATTATAAAGTCTTTTCCCTTCTTGAGACAGTCTGTCATCGGGGCTGATATAGACGCAAAATTTGGGATAAAGCGCCTATACCAACCCGTCATCCCTAGAAACCGACGGAGTTGCTTAGGAGATTTCGGAACAGGGAACTCCTTGACGGCTGATACCTTTTCGGGGTCCGTCCTCAAACATCCGTCACCGACGAAGTAACCCAGATACTTAATCTCCTTAAAACAGAATTTGCTTTTCTCCACGTTTATGGTGAGACCCGCGTTCCGCAGACACTTTGCTACCTCTCCCAGCACCTTTATATGAGTCTCAAAATCTGGAGAACAAATCAAGAGATCATCTAGATAGACAAAGACATTCTCCATCATACGAGGGGGAATGACTTTGTCCATCAACTTACACATTCTCTGAGCGGCATTGCACAACCCGAATGGCATAACCGTGAATTGATACAATGGCCGCCCAGGGACCGTAAAAGCCGTTTTCTCCCTTGATTTGGCCTCCAGAGGAATCTGCCAGAAGGCGTCCTTCAAGTCGATACTTGAGATAAAGTGAGTGTCTTGAAGACGGCTTAATATTCCTTCAATATGAGGAAGAGGGTATGCGAATTTCTTTGTTGCGGCGTTCACCTTACGTGAATCCAAGCAAAGTCTGTTTTTGCCTGGTTTTCGCACCAGCACAACTGGAGAACTATAGTCACTATTGCTTTCTTCTATCACTCCTAGTGCGAGTATCCGATCAAGTTCCGCGTACATCAGCTTCTGAACGACAGGCGAGATTGGGTAGTGCCGCTGCTTGATGGGAATCGTGTCGTCTTCCATCTCTATTACATGCTCTTCTAGGTTTGTTCTACCCAATCCCAGTACTGCGAACGAAGGGAACTGTTGCTTGACCCGCTCAAGTTCTCCAGCTTGTGCCGGTGTGAGTACCCGCATGGGATCGGCATCTGGACACTGCGCCGGCAACGGATGGTCGAGGGCGCTGATCACGTGTGGAGCAACTTGGAGGGTTCTCCAGAAATCTACACCCAGGTACAATCACTGTTGCAAACTCGGCACAACATACAACTCCATCTGTTGAGTGTTGCCGCCCCATGAGATGTCAGTCTTAAATCGTCCTCTAATTTGTTGATTTTTCCCGTCTGCTGTCTTAATGTCCACAGTCATGGTCGTCATTAGGATATTATGTTTTCGGATGAAATCCATTGCACCTTTCCCTAGACAGCTAATTGAAGCCCCACTATCCAATAATCCCAACATTTCATCCCCACCTACGATAACTTTGGCATACGGTCGATTATCGTCAGAGATTGATAGTACAGTGGCTTCAATCTTATTTTTCCTACTTCTAATATTTGCACTTTTGCTCCCTTAGCCTAAGTATCTTTTTAAAATTTCTGCTCTGTTTCTTGTTTTGATTTTCTACTGTCTAGGTTATCTCCTCATTGAAGATGCGTCTACGGGCATCTTCGTACTCACGTATGCGTTGGTGAAGGCTTTTAGGTAACGACATTACGGGGTGAGTATCTAGTCTTATTTGTTTTATTTCTCGTTTTAATATTGTTACTTTTCTAAATTCTTGATCTCCGGGGGAGGAATTTTTGCCGGTGGAGTCACCCCGGATGTGCTGCCGACCTTCAAGTTTCCCTCGCAAGTTGAACACTTGAACGAGATGTTCCCCTGACCGCAGCTAAAGCATGTTAACGCGTGGAACGTTGAGGGACATGGACATGACGTAGGAGTTGTTGTTATGTTCTTAGTAAGTTCTATCTTTTTGTCTTGTTCGTTATGTTTGTATGTATTGTTACGTTTGTCTGGTTTATTGTTTGTCTGAGGTCGGTCTGTCCGGTTGTACCTAACTGCCTCAATATGAACATCCCTTTCATCCTTTGAACTTTCTAACATTGATCTATGTCGAGGAACATCTCGCTCTTCGAGTTCATTAACTTGTCTCTTTACTTTAAATTCTCTAGCTGCTAAGTGTTTCTCAGCCCTTCTACACGCTTCCCTCAACTGATGGATGCTATTGATTGAACACCCAAAAATGAGCGTTGCCACTCGATCTCTTATATTTTGCCTTACCATCGAAACGAGATCTTTTTCATTTGGTCTTGTTTGCATCTGCAAGATAAGACCCCTAATCTCTTCGTAATATTCGTCGAAGGATTCATTTGGCTGTTGGCGACGATCCATAATTACTCTTAGGATTTCGTGGTCTCTTTTGTTATCTCTGAACTGCCTGAGAAGTTCAGTTTTTAAATCGAAATAATTTAGCATTGTATCGCCTTGATTTTCTTCTAAGTATTGCCAGTACCATCTCTCCGCTGGCCCGGTCACCAAATGGTGGAAATTTGCGAAAACTTGCTCGTTGGTGGCTCCATTCGTCCTCTGGAGAGTTTCTATTCTAAAAATAAAACTCTCCACTGACATTTTTTTGGAGTCACCATCAAACTTCACACCCCATTAATGTATCTCTAGACGTTTTCTCGTGTCTTGAGTAACAGGGTGTTTTTCACATCGAGATTGTGTATCATTCGAAATGGAGGTGCGTTTCTTAGGGATAGGGTTAGAAATCAGCATCTTATCTACTTCGATCTGCCTCTGATGCCACGAAATGGCTGAACCTTCGACTAATAGAAGCCGTTCGTGAATTGTCGATACATTATTCGTAACGACTTGTATCATTGTATGCATAGTTTTCATGCTGTCCATTTGTTGGTGAAGTAATGCCATTGTTTTTTCTTGGACTTTTCCTACTGACATCGACACCGCAGCCTCAATTACTTTGTCAATATTCCTAAGTGGTGTACTTTCTAATTCTTGTTCGTTTTGTCGTGCTAAGTCATTACCTATAGTCTGTAGTTCCTTTTCAAATTCACGTGTTCTTCTTCGTGCACTTTGTCTAGTTTCCTCTGAGTCTGAGTCGAGGTGAATTAGCTCTGGTTGAGGATTCTTTCGCCCTATACTCAAACCCACCGCACCTAGTTGTGACTCTTCCCTAGTTTCTGTTCCCTCTCCTTGAATACTAAATTCATTATTATTATTTAGGGATTCATTACTACCTGAATCTACGAACGGATTTTCTAGTCGCGATCGATTAAGAACAGCTTGATCCGGTAAATCTCTAGGTAAAGCCGGTTGACAGTTTTCTAACTCTGCCCTATTCCTACCAGACCTAAGCATGTGAGGGTCCCTACCTGCAACACGATGAGACAGGGTGCTCTTAGGGACTGCACCCAAGTTTTCTTTCACCATCGTTATTTGTAGGTCCAATGGCTCTGTAGTATTTGTCTATGTTAGTTTTTTTTTTTTTTTTTTTTCTTTGTTTCCCCCTTCCTTTATGACCTTTTTGTTTTTCTGAGAACTATCTTTTATTTCAAGCGAAGAAAGTAACAAAATGAAGGGATTACTTTAAAGGAAATAGTTAAAAAAACCAACAAAATTAATTCAGAAAAAAAAATAATAAAAAAATAATAAAATAAATTCAAAAAAATATATGGGTTTACCAAAAAAAATGAAAAATTGAAAAAAAATTAAATTCAAAAGATAAAGAAATTGTAGTTAACTAAAATTAATGGAAATTGATTCAAAACTTCAATTAGGATAAGCTTTTGATTCCTCAAAACGGTGAATCAAAAAAATAATGATAATAAATATTGTTATTTCAGATTATTTGGGTTGTTTTTTTTTTTTTCTATTTTCTATCGTTGCTTGGTGTGTGGAATTCAAGCTCGGATTCCAGAACAGTTTTTGAAAAGATATCAAGGTACCTGGTCACGTTCGTCTAAAATTAAGTCAGTCGCGTTTGCAATTGGTGCCACTCTGTGACTAGGCGAGTGCTTTGACTTATCCTTCACTCCCCTACCACATCGTATTATCTGGTGTACATATAACCTGATAGTAGGCTAGCTGGGGGATCCAGATAAACCTCCACACGGACAGGATCTGTATGTCGCACACTTGCGCCTCACTAGATATCTAGCTATGCTTGACATTCTGGAAAGCAACAAATACTTGGCATCTCCATCCTGTCCCGCTCTTTGACTTGCAATAGGCTTCAGATTACCTCACAAAAATCTTCGGGTTCTCGACCTGCAAGATTGGACAGCTATCTTCCATCTATCGCTATACAAAGAGCTTAAACAGTACTTATACTTTTGCTATAAGGGATGAAGAAAAAAAAATGAAAGAAAAGAAAAAAAATTATTGGAGATCATCACAAATCCAAGGGGGTGACCTTTCTAATGAAAATCATCTCCTTGAAGATGCGATGGATCTCTTAGCCGTTCGAAACGTTGGGCGCCATTGTTGTGGGTTTCGGTCTACCACAGAGGTGTTCTCTGATGCTGAAGAAGGGCACGGCACGCTTGCTCTAGCTCGGCCTAGCTCGAAGGATGTGAGGTGGTTCTTGCCCTCCCTTCAGACATCTCCGACCCAAAAAACAAAAATTATCGTGCCAGGAAAAGTATAGGAGTGGGAATAAGGATCTGGATATGGTAGAATTGGTAAAGGAATATTGTATTAAATGAAAGGATAAGCACATGTCTAAGTACCTGTGCCACTGCCCGAGGGAAAGGTCGGGTCCTGAATCAGTTTTTTTTTTGAAGGGTTTTAACTAAAATCTAATCGTAACTAAGTCCTTATCCTAAAATTTATACCAGAATTTGTATAAAACTTAATAATCTAAGAGTATGTATATAGGTACAAATGTACGTAACTAAATACATGTATAAATGAAATCTAATAATATTTTCATCTGTCTAAACCTAAGACTAACTAACCCTTACAATTCCGTTCAGGACCCCACGTCTCACTCAGACAATGGTTCACCAAGTCACAAATGGCCTTGACAGGTGTTATCGTCAAAAGTTGGCCTACCCACCCTTGTATCCAGAGATACAACCTAAGCCACCTCCATGGCCATATTTCATGAGGTGACCCCTAACTTGACTCCCAGTCGCAAACTATGTCATTGTGTGTCCCATCCCTAGTCAACTGATTCGTAACGTCCTTTCATGACCTCAACCATTCCGTACTGTCGGCCTTGCAAAAATCCCACACACCATTGCATCTATGTTTAGCAATCCATCTTCAAGAAATAGGTCACAGCCCTCATATATCGATAAACAAGTCTATTCTCATCGATTTGGCCATACGCCGTTTATTATATACAAAAATTTTAATTCAAACTATATTTCTCGTTACGTTAACATTTACTGCAAGAGTAAAAATCCAAAAGAAAAGGTAAAAAAAAATATATGAAAAATAATTCTTCAAATCAGAAGCTATATTCGCAGAGGCTGAACAAACTTATGTACCATAGGTATATACATATATAAATATATGAATCTGAATTTTTTTTGTTTTTTTTTTTTTTTTTTTAATTTTTTTTTTTTTTTTTCTTTTTAAATTCCAAAAAAGAAGTTCTTTATCTCTGACTCCCAGGCAATGCTCAAGATATATGTATTATATATTACGTATATAAATTATATATATATATATATGTTAAATATGCATGTATTTAAAACAATGGATAGATATTGAACTTACGGGTTATCCTTCGTCCCACGAAGTCCTGCCGGCAGCACGTACTTGGATGACGGTAAGTTTGGCTGGCTTATAAATTCTAGCCTTGATCGCGCACTAAATTTCATATATATATAAGTATATACAAGCGTACAAATCACATACATGTGCAAGCATATGCCTGTAAGTCCAGACGTAAATGTAAATGATTGCCTCTATTTCCGGTTTTACTTTACCTTAACTCCCTTTTTTTTTTTTAACCTTTCTTTTGTCTTTACTTTACATGAAACACTATTTAAAATATTCAATAAAAACCAAATTAAAAAAATGTATAAAAGAAATTAAAGTAAAAAAAAATCAAATATTCAATAAAACAAATTAAAAATGTAAACAAAAATTGTTAAAATAAAAGGAGTCCGTTGTTTGAACCGTAAATTGGCACAAAGCAAAAAGGAACTGCTCTGCAGAAAACTTGGTTTGTGAGTGCCCTTGGAATGCCCTTGCTTCTTTAGGTTCTAGGTCGCCAAGGTTTCCCTTTAGAAGAGCACCCTGTCACACTATTCTTCTTGAGTGATCCCCAAAATGCATGCAGAGGTTAAATATGTTGGACGTAGCGGTTTCTGTCTATATATATATATATACATATATTGTATAGATTTAGTTATAAGCATATACGCAGGTATGTAAAACTGATGGCTATATTCAACCAGATAGCGGCCACAGGAGAAGCAACCGTTCCACCCCTTAACCTCTGCTTTTTAGATGTACATAAGTACTTTGTAGTTATTTGAAACCAACAAGAAATGTCTACTTTCTTCACTATAGGACACTACCAGCATTTGCCTTTTTCTATCACTAATATAATATCAGTATCTTTTTTAATTTCAATTTGAGAACTAAAAAAATAAATAAATAAATTTGATGGCACAACAGCTCATGAAAACCTAGGGCCTAGTGACTTACAACTCTCAACCATTCCTGTGTGTGTGTCTGCATGAATGGAGGGGACCTACAGTTTATTGCCGAATCCGAACGGCTAACGAGCGGCACTTTTCTGTGACAGGAGATACTCTTTGAGGATTTGTCAATTCCTCGCAAGAGGCAGTAGCCGTTTTTTCTTTAAATAAATAGGTGGCGAGGCTGGGGATCGAACCTTAGACCTCAGGCATGACAGTCCATCGCACTAACCATCACGCCACGGCTACTACTAATCAATTTTCCTTATTCAAAGAAAAAAAATCAAGAAAAAGACAATTCCAGTTTTCTTTGTTGTAAGTCAACAGTTATTTCGCACAGCACTCTATAATTCAAGCTAGATGCTTGCAATTGAACTTAAACTTCTTAAATGATAAGTAGATCAGAAAACTGCATCTCAGTGGGTCATTGCTTTTTGGCCTAGTTTATTCCTTTCTCAATTCTATACTCTCCTTTCGGCTGCAAGATCCTATAAATCTTTTCTTCTCCTTCACTAATACTTACATTTTTTCTAAGTTTTTCTTTCTTTACCTCTTTTCACATACTACTGAGTATGGTTGTGTGTGAGTATATTACCTATCTGAGCTTTTAACAACATCCACTACCTTTCCCTACTTTTGCAAATATTTGTATAAAAAAAAAAAAACATAACTCCTAAAATCCAATAAGGTCTGCTAAAGCCACCTTATTCTCTCTTAATTCACATCTAATAACTAAAATATGGCACAAAATCTCATTGTTATCAATCCAAATTTTGAAATAAAACTGTCGTTATTCGATTTTTAATTCCCCATGCCTTTACTTTTACTTTCGTTCCCAACTACAGCTATTCACCACCCTTAGAGATTCGCGCTGCACTCGTCAATAGGTGCCATCCATTTAGCCTTTTTGACATTTCTCCTTCATTCGTTTATTATTCTGTTTGTAAAAAAAAATCAGAATGTGTTTCCAGAAGTTTGTATTCTTTACAAATAATTAGAAAGGTCAGCCACCTGGATTATTCTTTCGCTCAAAAAAGAAAATCTAAGGACAATTTATTAATGTCGGAATAATAAAACATTCATGTAAACATTAGAATAGGTACTTATGTAACAATAACAACTTCTCCCTCCTTGTCTCATGGTATGTACTATGTACACACATTCTTTATACTCTTGCGTGTATCTAAAATCACTTCCTATACAAATTTTCCTTCTTTCAGTTAGAAACATCCACTTCGCTGATACAACGCACCTGCTACACCACCATCCAAAACTACTAAGGATAAGTTTTTTTTTTCTGTCGGTGAGGGTATTCTCTATATCTTCAGGAACTTGGCCTAGATTCGTCCTCACCGACAGCTTTGGCCTTCATCAATACGTCAATAATAGTCTTTTTTTTCAGGTAACTATTCAACGCGGACAGTAGGCATGATCGTCGTGTTGAAAGGGGTTGATAAAACCGGATCGTACGGATATATGTATGTACTCATTTACATGCACAACACCTTAGTAATAAACTGACATCATGCATGTAGGGTGGGGTACATATGTACATGCTCGGGAATTCGCGAAGGTCAATGACCTCGGCATGTGAGTCTTTTGGTAGATTAGTATGTGGTTTGTTTTTATTTTATTTTTTCCTTCTCATTTGTTTGAACCTAGTGGATGATATCTTCTATCTAGTGTTCCCAGAGTATGTACGTATGTAATGTATAGAGATAAGAATGCATTTAAGATACATGCATACAAAAAATGCGAAGATAATTCGCTTGTGGTCCTGTCGTCAAAGGATATTTCAATGTGGGAGGTTTACTCATAAGTAGGTATGTCTTACTGTCGTGAATATGCAGGTAGATAGGGGTACCTTTAGTTTTACAAAATGAATTTTTGATATGGAGTTGTACTTGAAGGTATGTACCACACTTTATCTATGATTATGCCTTGCGGTTGAAAGTGATTAAAAGTGGAATTGAGTTTCTAATTGCGGTAAGGTCAAATGATCAGAAGAGTGGTTTGCGGCAAAGTAAGAGTGTAAGCTGCGGCCTACACAACAAGTTAATTTAACAAAATATAGTTATTTTTGTTTTATCAAGCCATGATGTCAAACTTACTGGTCCATTTGAGCCGCTGTATATTTCTTCGTGTAAAGCCACCGTATAAACCAACACTTATAATATGAACAGGCCCCTTTCACGAAAATACAGAGAAAGAGAAATGTCAAAAATGTATTTGGAAGAATTTTGAAACCATTATGCAAAAAGTTCCATACAAATTTTTTTGTGGTAAGTTTTAAATTCTTTTAGTATTCTGTATTTAATAAATATTTTCTTTTCAGCTGTATCCTACAGCATACCAGATAAGTGAAATTTTCATTATATCTATTATTTAAAAAGGATTTTTTGTTTGTTTGTGAGTTTAGTGCATACATACAGCCAAACTGACAAACAAAAAAAGTTACTCTTTTATATAATAGTATAGATAGTCACTTAATTCGCTGTAAATTGTGAAGGGGAAATCACTTTATTTTATTTATTTACCTGCCTTAACGGATATTTATAAACATAAAAACTAAATTGTTGTGGAGCGATCGTCAATATTTTTCAAACAAAAAAAAATTAATAAAATATGTTGCCATTAAGTTAGTTAAAAAGGGATGGAAAGAATTCTTGTTCACGTATTAATATAATGATAATTATACGTTATAAAAATAAGCTATAAAAATAAAGACCTGGAAGCGAGAGGCGAGACTATCGTTTTTCTTTCTGCTTCTGTGTGCAGATGAGCCAGATGATAAACTCTTAAAATGCATTAGGATAGGAGAACTGTTTCATTCGCAATGCGTAGTATATTTGCTGAAATAAGTTTTTTTTACATTTTTTTTCAGATCGAAAGAGAACAAATTAAGTAAGCTAAGTGTCGTCTCTTAGTCTTCTTTGCTAATTGTAATGTTGATATAACATATTGAGAAATTACACCTTAAACTTTTTTTAATGGGTTTTTCTTGAATTTTGAGTTTGAAACTCGTTCTTTCAAAAACTATGTATAAATTTGACATAATTCAAAAACTGGCTTATTAAACAGAGTTTTGGCTTTAAAAAAAGTATTAAATAAGTTAATTGTATGTATTACCGTTATTTATAAATAACTAGCTGGCCCACCCGGCGTAAAGCAAAATAAATTGATAAATATAACCATCAGCCCTATTCTGCTAAACGTTCGTGTGAAAGTTTGTATTCTGCTATCCAATTGATTTTTTTAGAGTTCTGGGTAGATTTGAAAGAGTTCTAGAGTTCTTGGCCAAAAACAGCAATAGTTCCGTGTTATCTTGGCCAGAAATAGAAAAAAGATATGGGGGGCCAACTTCACGCGGCCCCGCTTTTTTCATGAAAATGAGTTCTGGTAAGAAATTTCGGTTCCTGATAAAGAGTTCTGGAGTTCTCAATGGGTTTTGGAAATAGTTCTGCAAAATAAGAATTTAAAAAAATTATCAATGATGGGGGGGGCTAACTTCACACTTGGTTTTTATTAATTTTTCGGTAAACTATGGAGTTCTAGGAAGTTCTGTTTAGAGTTTTGGGTAGCTCAACAAAAGTTCTAAACAGAACTCCAACAAACTTTTTTGTCCGACCTACATATACAAAGTTATGAGCTTAAACAAAAAAATGCGCAGGGGCCAACTTCACACTTAGTTTTTATTGATTTTTCGGTAAATTATGGAATTCTAGGGAGTTCTGGGTAGCTCAACAAAAGTTTTAAACAGAACTACAACAAACTTTTTTGTCCGACCTATACATACAAAGTTATAGGCTAAAACAAAGTACCAATGCTGAAGGGGTCAACTTCACGAGTAGTTTTTTTTTTATTTTTTCGAAATTCTGGGGAGTTCTGATTAGAGTTCTGGGTAGCTCCCCAAGAGTTCTAAACAGAACTCTATTAAATTTTTTTGTCCGACCTACATATAAAAAGTTATGAGCTTAAACAAAAAAATGCGCAGGGGCCAACTTCGCACTTAGTTTTTATTGATTTTTCGGTAAACTATGGAGTTCTAGGGAGTTCTGTTTAGAGTTCTGGGTAGCTCAACAAAAGTTCTAAACAGAACTCCAACAAACTTTTTAGTTCGACCTACAGACAATAAGTTATAAAACTTAAACAAAAAAATGGAGACACCGGTATCACCAAATATCTAAAAAATTTAATTTTTGGTGACATCGGTGGGCACACAAGTATTATGGCCGCTCAAGTTTCAATTTCAGTTTAATTTCAATTTACTTCAACAAAAAAGGGAGGTATGTATACCTTAGAGTTGTGTTTAGAACTCTTGGGGAGCTACCCAGAACTCTAATAAGAACTCCCCAGAATTTTGAAAAAATAAAAAAAACCTATAACTTTGTATGTATAGGTCGGACAAAAAAGTTTGTTAGAGTTCTGTTTAGAACTTTTGTTAAGCTACCCAGAACTCCAAACAGAACTCCCTAGAACTCCATAGTTTACCGAAAAATCAATAAAAACTAAGTGTGAAGTGTTGGAGATTGACTTTAATCTACTATTTATTCTTATTCAATACCAACGTTTTCTTAATAACTACTTTGTAAAGATTTCACTGTACATGATTTTTCTAACTTACATATTTTATGTAAAATATGTTTTCTATATAATATTTTTTCTTAAATATTCATTCAATTCTAATCGTTCAATAAAGAAACAAATCTTTATAATTTTAAACTTATTTCTTCTGGATAACAATATTTCACAGGTTATGGGCCCAGTACCCAGAGCTTCATTGTTTTAGAATAATTGTACAACTATTTGAAGACAGAAGATTTTAAATTGTTTTAAAATTTGGTAAGAACTTTTAAAGAACGATTATAGATATGGCTGCGACGATCTTTAATTCCTCACGCATGGAATTGCTATCTAAGGAGAACTACGATACATGGAGTATGCAAATAGAGGCACTTCTAACCAAAAACGATCTGTGGGATTTTGTAAGTGGACAATCCGTTAAACCCACAACTCCTCCTGCTGCGATTGAGGAATGGTGCAAGCAGGATCGAAAAGCCAGAGCTGACCTGATTTTGTCTATTCATCCATCAGAACTGAAGCAGATTCGTGGATGTGAAACCTCGCATGCAGTGTGGCTTAAATTGGAGTCAATTTATGCTTCAAAAGGTCCAGCTAGAAAAGCGACACTGTTAAAGCAGTTAATGCTCCAAAGGTTGGATGATGGTGGTGACGTAAGAGAGCATATGGCCAAGTTTTTCGATGCAGTTGACAAGCTGGAAAGCATGAAGGTCGAAATAAACGGTGATCTCTTGTCTATTATGCTGCTGTACAGTCTTCCATCTTCATATGAAAATTTTCGGTGCGCAATAGAATCTCGCGATGAATTGCCTACTGCTGAAGTGCTGAAAGTGAAAATAATTGAAGAGTGCGAAGCAAGGAAACAGACTACTGGAGGTGTCATCATGGCCATGGCTGCTGGAAATGGAAGAGAATCGTTTAAGGATCATCAAAAATCTGGAGAATCATCACAGAATATATGTGATATGAAGGTAAAATGTTTTAAGTGTGGTATTTTAGGACACAAGGCAAATGTTTGTCCTACCAAAAGGTCAAATTATCCGAAAAAGAATTTCAAGCAATCTGTACATAATGCTGATGATTCATTTGCTGCAAATCATTCTACAGCTATGGATACAAGTTATATGTTCTGTGCAAAGTCTGAACCGACCAGAACATGGATTCTCGATAGTGGTTGTACATCGCATTTGTGTGGTGATGAAAATCTCTTCGACTCTTTATATGAATCACCGAAAGCAAAACTGAATCTTGCGAGTAATGCAACAGCTGAAGTCAAAGGCAGAGGAACCGTACATCTATCCGTTGCAAGTGATAAGGGATCACGTTTGATTGCATTCAAGGACACTTTGTTTGTGCCAGATTTGCGGACAAATCTTATTTCGGTAGCAAAACTGACAAACAAGGGACATGAAGTCAAATTTGGAAAAGATGGTGCTATTGTTCAAGCTAAAGATGGCAGTATTAGTATTATTGCAGATAGAAGAGGTGAGCTTTACATTGTTCGACAACAGACGGAATTTGCAAAAGTAGTTGTCCAGCCTGATTGCTCCGAACTGTTGAAGTGGCATGAAAGGTTGGGTCATTTGAACAGTAAAGATCTTCTTAAACTGGTTCAAATCGGTGCTATTCCTGCAATTGATACTAAATGCCATGAAAAATTGTCGAAATGTGAAGTGTGCTTGAAAGGAAAAATGACGGCGTTGCCATTTCCTAAGACTCGAGAATCTTGTGGAGAAATTTTAAAAGTAGTGCACTCTGATGTTGTAGGTCCATTTAAAAAGGAGTCACCTGGTGGTGCGAAATATTACGTGACCTTCATAGATGAAAGCACAAGGTGGTGCGAAGTTTATTTTCTTAAACAAAAGAGTGGTGTTTTTGAGGCATTTAAACTCTACCAAAATCTCGTGGAAAGGCAAACTGGAGAAAAGATAAAATACTTGCAGTCCGACAACGGTGGTGAATACTGCAATGCTAATTTTGATGAGTATCTCTTAAAGCAAGGTATCAAAAGGAGACTGACGATTCCTCATACGCCTCAACAAAATGGTTTAGCTGAGAGGATGAATAGGACGCTCATGGACATGGCAAGATGCTTGTTGTTACAATCTGGATTGAGTGCTGGTTTTTGGTCTGAAGCAGTTGCTACAGCTTGCCATATCCGAAATCGTTGTCCAACAAGTAGTCTAAATGGTGAGATACCATTTGTAAAGTGGAATAAAAAGGGTCTTCATCTTAAGTACCTGAGGACTTTTGGCTCGAAAGTACATGTCATGGACAAGAATTCTGGAAAAGATAAACTTGCACCGAGATCTATGGAGGGAGTGTTTGTTGGGTATCCTCGTGAACAGAAAGGATATCGAGTGTGGATACCGAGTAAACACCAAATAATTCATGCTCGTGATCTGAAATTCCTTGAAGAGAACTGTCATAGTTCAAATGAGACTCCTGAGGTGGATGAGCTGTTTATTTTATTTCAAAATTTGAGTCCCAAAGAAAGCAGTGCAATTAATGCAGACTTTTTGCGGAGCCCAGACAAGGATGTTTCTGAAGTAAGGCCTGATACAATGGAAATTCAAGGTGATCTGAATTCAAAAAGAGCTCCTGGAAGGCCGCGTTTAATTCGTACTGGAAGCAGAGGGCGACCAAGGAAGTTATTTCAAACAAAACCTGCTAAGATAGAACAACAAGGAGCAGAAGATCTTCATCGATTTTGCGAAACTGATGACGAAGATGAAAATTTTGCTGGAGTTGCTGAAATAAGTGTTGCAGATGCTTTAAAGAGTGACGAATGCGATGAATGGAAAGATGCTATGGAATCAGAGGTAATGAGTCTTCTCAAAAACGACACTTGGGAAATTATTGAAAGCGAAAAGAAGAATAATGTCGTTGGGTGCCGGTGGGTTTTAGTCAATAAACACAACTCTGATGGTAAAGTTGAAAGAAGGAAGGCTAGAATAGTAGCAAAAGGATACAGCCAGAAGTATGGAGTCAACTTTCACCAAACATTTGCTCCAGTGGCAAGACTGGAAACGTTACGATTGTTGTTGGCTCTTGCCGTTCAGTTTGACCTAAAAGTGTGGCAGTTTGACGTTGTGACGGCATATTTAAATGGCACTTTAAATGAAGAAGTTACGATGAGAGTACCTGAGATGTTAAATGAAATGCTGCAGAGAATTATTTCCAAGCAAGGGGAAAAATCGAACTTTGGAAAACGAGCGACTGAGATGCTTAATCGTCTACGTAATGGAGGTAATGCATGCAAGTTGCAGAAGGCCCTCTATGGATTACGGCAGGCTGGTCGTCAGTGGTATCTCAAGCTAACTGAAAAGTTATCAAGATTAGGACTGAAGCCTACAGTAAATGAGCCATGTCTTTTTCAGAAAGATTCTGAGGGTGACATGATGTTCGTGCTTGTATATGTTGACGATATATTAGTTGCATCGAAGGATATCAAAATGTCTACGGAATTACGAAACCGTTTGCTGGAAGACTTTGAAATTAAGGATCTAGGTTTGGCAAAATATTGTCTTGGTCTAGAAATTAAACATGATGCTGAAAGAATCGAACTTTGCCAGAGAGGATATACGCTAGGACTTCTTAAACAATATGGAATGGAGAAGTGTAATCCAGTAGCAACACCTTCGGAAATGAACGTAAGTTTTGACAATATTGCACATAATGATTCAGAGGAAAATTTTCGGTACCGAGAATTGATCGGTAGTCTGATGTACTTATCCGTTGCAACACGTCCGGATATTGCAAATACTGTGTCGAGATTAGCACAGTTTACGAGTAATCCTAAGAAATGTCATTGGCAAGCAGCGAAGCGTGTCCTTAGATATCTTGCTGGGAGTGCAAATTTTGGACTGGTGTATACAAAAACGGATAAACCATTAATTGGATACACGGATGCTGACTGGGGTAGCTGTACGATTGATCGTCGGTCATATACTGGATATGCATTTTTACTCAGTGGTGCAGCAATATCATGGAAATCACAGAAACAGCGAACTGTTGCACTTTCATCGACAGAGGCCGAATATATCAGCCTATCTGAGGGGTCAAAAGAAGCAATTTACTTGCGAAGTATTTTGACGGAACTTGGATTTTCTGATTTCGCCAGAACTATAATTTTTGTTGATAACCGTGGAGCACAATGTTTAGCAAATGATCATGTGTTTCATGCAAGGACAAAGCATATAGATATAAAACATCATTTTATCCGAGAAACAGTAGTTTCGGGGAAATTTACATTAGAGCATGTACCAACAAATGAGATGCTTGCAGATGTTCTCACAAAGCCGTTAACTCGAGAAGCTCACTGGAGATGTCTGAAAGGTCTTGGATTTGGAAAGCAATGAGAATAGTATAATAAACGTTCGTCTTGAGAGGGCGTGTTGGAGATTGACTTTAATCTACTATTTATTCTTATTCAATACCAACGTTTTCTTAATAACTACTTTGTAAAGATTTCACTGTACATGATTTTTCTAACTTACATATTTTATGTAAAATATGTTTTCTATATAATATTTTTTCTTAAATATTCATTCAATTCTAATCGTTCAATAAAGAAACAAATCTTTATAATTTTAAACTTATTTCTTCTGGATAACAATATTTCACATGAAGTTGGCCCCTGCGCATTTTTTTGTTTAAGCTCATAACTTTTTATATGTAGGTCGGACAAAAAAATTTGTTAGAGTTCTGTTTAGAACTCTTGGGGAGCTACCCAGAACTCAAATCAGAACTCCCCAGAATTTCGAAAAAATAAAAAAACTACTCGTGAAGTTGACCCCTTCAGCAATGGTACTTTGTTTTAGCCTATAACCTTGTATGTATAGGTCGGACAAAAAAGTTTGTGGGAGTTATGTTTAGAACTTTTGTTGAGCTACCCAAAACTCTAAACAGAACTCCCTAGAATTCCATAGTTTACCGAAAAATTAAAAAAAAACCAAGTGTGAAGTTAGCCCCCCCATCATTGATAATTTTTCTAAATTCTTATTTTGCAGAACTATTTCCAAAACCCATTGAGAACTCCAGAACTCTTTATCAGGAACCGAAATTTCTTATCAGAACTCATTTTCATGAAAAAAGCGGGGCCGCGTGAAGATAGGCCCCCCATTTCTTTTTTTTCTATTTCTGGCCAAGATTACACGGAACTATTGCTATTTTTGGGCAAGAACTCTAGAACTCTTTCAAATCTACCCAGAACTCTAAAAAAAATCAATTTATTGAAAATTGGGGGGCCAATTTCACGGGAGTATACATATATATGCAAATAAATCGATATCTATACTTGAATGTACATACATAATGTGAATTAAAAAAAAAAAAAGAAATGGTAAACCATGAAAAAGAAAAATAAATAAACTATATCTACTTAAGAAACTAACGAATCTCATATATTTTCCTCCGTGTCGAATTGTGCAAACATATTTTATATTTTTCGTCCAATTTTTTGACAAGCAATGAAATTTTTTTCTAAGAAATAATGTTCATGTAACTGAGATTGCTGATAGCTCAGTACGGCGGGAGTAACTTTTATGTTCAACTAATGGCACTGTTTAAAAAAAACTATATAAAAACACGCTCGTATGCAAATGCAATGTTTTGTCCAAATTTCAAAGCAATCGGTAAAGAACTTTCGGAGATTACTCATAAGGAACAAACGTACATTTACATTTTTATTTATATAGATTATTTCTCCACTTTTAGTGATTTTTCATTAAATTGCCCCTCCCGCCCAAAGGGGGCGAGATAGACCCCACCCCCCCATAGTAAAAAATGCTTGTATTTAACCTTTCTACCGAAAACCGTTGATAATTCTTGGCCCGGGAATTATCGTACTCGTGTCGTACGCATAATATAGGTAAACTTTTTACGATTATTACACGTAAACTAATTATCGTATTGTAACGTTTTACCATGGTTCGATATAAAACTTATTTATTTTTAACTGTCAACCGTCAATTATTTCCTTTTTAAATTAAACACACTTTACTTTACTTCAAATATTTTATTAATCACCAATCTCAATAGTATGCAACTTAAATTCACTTCCGGATACTTTTAACTTCGAACTTTACACTTTCGCTTTCAAAAATAAACTGTGTCTGTGCTCAAAAAGTTTCTCCTTATATAGTGAGCTGAGAGGTTCGGGACTCTACTCAAAAGTACTGGCACAAAAGCTATCTAGAAGGTTCCATTCCAATGAAGAGAGATGGCGTTCTCTCCACTCTTCCATTCAGCGCATTTTCCCCCAGAGAGAGATGGGCGCGCTCTCTCGGGATTTTTTTTAGATGGTTGTTGTCTTCGATAAGGGTATTTTTGTTCTTGGCTCTTTGTTTGTTCCGAAGGTGCTGATTTCATCGTTACATTGCCCCCCTCCTAAGATTGATCGTCCCGAACAATTCTGTCGCTCCTTTCACCATTATAACGATGCAAACGGTCACAATGAACTACCTTCAGTTTCCCTCTTACTCCTCTCTGTATACGGTAGACCACATCATTTAGTCTCTTCACAACAGTGTAGGGTCCTTCCCAGTTCTGTTGAAGCTTTGGTGACAGTCCCTTTTGTCGATGGGGATTGTAAAACCACACGAGGTCTCCTTCATGAAATCCTGTTGTTGTTGCTCGGGCATCATAACGTGTTTTCATCCGATCACTAGATGTTTTTATGAATTCTCTGGTTCGTTGATGAATGTCAATGAGCCTTTCTTTAAGGTTATCCACATATTCTTCTGTTCGTTGTGGCTCAATTGTCCGGCATCCAAATTTCACCTCACTAGGCAGTCGTATTGACGTTCCAAACAAGATTTCCGATGGTGTATGTCCTGTCGAGCTATGTACTGCACTCCTATATGCCATTAGGAATAATGGAATATGTCTATCCCAGTCTCGTTGGTAGTCGCCGACAACCTTAGACAGATGTTCCTTTAGCGTCCGGTTGAACCGTTCGACCATCCCATCAGATTGTGGATGAAGCGGCGTTGTCCTCGTCTTTTTAATGCCAAGGAGCGAACAAACTTCCTGGAAGATGTTAGATTCGAAGTTCCTTCCTTGGTCGGAATGAAGTTCCATCGGTACGCCGAACCTGCTCACCCAATTGAAGACAATCTGATCCACAACTGTTTTGGTTTCTTGGTTTGGGATGGCAAATGCCTCAGGCCACTTGCTGAAGTAATCCATGACTACAAGGATGTATCGGTTTCCACTGTTGGTCTCAGGAAAAGGGCCTGCGACGTCTACTGCAATCCTCTCGAAAGGCGTGCCTACGTTGTATTGTTGCATTTTACTTTGAAGCTTCCTACCTGGGCCTTTGCTAGCAGCACAAGTATCACATTTT
The DNA here is from genome assembly GCA_947049315.1 of Epistrophella euchroma. Classification (NCBI taxonomy): domain Eukaryota; kingdom Metazoa; phylum Arthropoda; class Insecta; order Diptera; family Syrphidae; genus Epistrophella; species Epistrophella euchroma. The sequence continues at coordinate 73,525,431 of OX346245.1, read as the reverse complement.
CGGCACCACTTTTCGACGTCCTCTCTTGCATGTAGCCAGTAGAACCGTTGTCGTATTTTTTCCAAAGTCTTATTGACTCCTAAATGACCTCCGGAAGCTCCGTCATGCATCTCTCGAAGAACGTCATTAACCTTGGACCGAGGAACGACCAGCTGCATCACATAGGACTTACCGTCTGCGGATTCCCACTTACGCCTTAGAACACCTTCCATATTGTGCCCAATATGCTTTTAGGGCCGGACTTCTGTCGGAGATGTCACACCACTCTGGTTTTTCTTGGTGTTCTTTCCACGCAAGAATGGGCTCTATATCCGAGTCTTCTTGTTGGGCACTCCTTAGTTCTTCATTACTCCAACCGTAAATTGGATCAGCTCTCATGCGTTGGACGGCGACTGTCTCCTTTTCTTCTTGGCGTGTGCAATGTTTGCAGTCCTGTTTGCAAGGTCTTCGAGACAATGCGTCTGCGTTTGAATGCAACTTTCCTCTTCGATGTTGAATCTGATAGTCATAATGTCTGCAGTCTTTCGATCCAACTTGCTACTTGACCTTCAGGATTTTTAAAATTCAAAAGCCAGTTGAGTGCGTCATGGTCTGTTCGCAGAAGGAACTTCTGTCCATAGATGTACTTATGGAAGTGCTTTGTTGCCAAGATCAGAGCTAGGAGTTCCCTTCTGGTCACACAATAATTCCGTTCTGGCTTTGAAAGTACCTTACTGTAGTAGGCGACAACCTTTTTTTCTCCATCGTGGACTTGTGACAATACAGCTCCAATTCCAACATTACTTGCATAGGTGAGCACAGGAGCATTACATAAACGCAGCTTCAGTTCCTGAAAGCTTTTCTCACACTCACCTCACACACTCACCTGACCATTTGAACGGCTTTCCCTTTTCCGTAAGCTGATGCAAGCTTTTGGCAATTCCAGCAAAATTCTTCACAAAACGCCGGTAATAAGTGGCTAGGCCAAGAAAGCTTCGGAGTTGATGTTTGTCCTGTGGTGTTGGCCAATTCTTCACAGTGTCAACTTTTTCAGGATCAGTCTTTACTCCTTGGGATGAGATGATGTGTCCCAAATATTTAACTTCGGTCTTGAAAAGAGCACATTTATCTGGATTAAGCTTGAGGTGTGCTTCTCGAAGCCTCTGGAATACAGCTTTTAGGTTGTCACAATGTTCGTCAAATGTTTTCCCATACACGATGACATCGTCCAAATAGACCAGGCAAGATTTCCAAGTAAGTCCTTGTAAAACGCATTCCATCAAACGCTCAAATGTAGCCGGAGCGTTGCACAGTCCAAATGGCATCACTTTAAATTGCCACAGACCGTTTCCTGTGGAGAAAGCTGTCTTTTCACGATCTTCTGGGTGAATTTCTACCTGCCAGTAGCCGCTCTTTAGGTCTAATGTAGAGAACCATTTAGCACCTTCCATTGCATCTAAAGTATCGCTGATTCTGGGCAGAGGATAGCTGTCTTTCTTTGTCACATCGTTCAGCCTTCTGTAGTCCACACAAAATCGAGTGCTTCCGTCCTTCTTTTTAACAAGGACCACTGGCGATGCCCAAGGGCTTTTAGAGTTTTCGATCAGCCCATCTTTCTTCATGCCCGATATCATCTCTTCAACTTCTGCTTGTTTGGCTAAGGGGAGACGTCTTGCTGGTTGACGAATCGGTCTGGCGTCTCCTGTGTCGATCCGATGCTGCACGAGTTGTGTTCGACCATACTGCCCACTTGGTGAAGAAAATATGTCAGCATACTCATGAAAAAGACTACCAGCAATACTTAGTTGATGTTGACTCAGATTTGTTGAGTTAAGGATTTTTGCCTTTAGTTGTTCGGAGTTCGCAGGCTTCTTCGTGTCCTCTTCTGTGATCTTAGTTATCGCTGACACAGGTTCACATTTTCCGACTATTTCTCCTTTTCTCAACTTAACTTCGTAGGGTTTGATGTTCAGAATCCGTACAGGTACCATGTTGTTCTTTGGTGCCACAAGAGTCTTCCCAACGATGATGTTTTGGGAGCCTTGGTCAGTATCTGGTTCCACCATGAGGTATCGATGACCACCCAATTCGCCTTTTATTTTAGCCCAAACGAACACTTCAGAAGAAGACGGCAAGCATATGTCTTCTTTGATGACACTTCTTAGAGTTGAGGATTTTTCGTCACCATAAACCATAGGAATCTCTACATTTTGGTAATTAAGAACTTGCTTACCGATATCCAGAATTATTCCGTGTTCTTTCATGAAGTCGATTCCAATGATGCACTCGTCACATATATCTGCTACCAAAAACAGATGTGAAAACTCCAGTTCTGCCAAACGAATCTGAAGACGAACTTCTCCGTACACTTTAGCTGCCTCTCCTGTAGCAGTTTTTAGACGACAGCTATTGGTGTTATGCAGCCATGTCATCTTGACCAAGTCCCTTCTTACAATGGAGGCAGTGGCACCAGTGTCGATTGTAGCCACGTGTTTCTTGCCGTTTAATGTTGCCTCCACAGTCAGACTTTTGTTGTTTCGTTTAGTCTGTGAGACCTGGATAGTGGTTCTGGGGCCATCGATACCACAAACCAGCTTCTGCCCCTCGAAGTTGGTTCTTACTCGTTTCCCGGCTGGGAAACAAGCTGAGCAGGAATGTTGGTGTTATTGCTTACCTGCTCTCGAGTACTATTTCTACTTCCACAATGTTGACATGCAGGTCTTCTTGGTGGCAATCTGCACTGGCGCTGGAGATGTCCGGTCTGGTTACAGTTCCAGCATCGAGCAGGTCCGTCTCGCTGACTTCTTTGGAATGCGGCTCTCTGACAGGAGCATTCTTCAACTTCTATTTCTCTTACTTTATGGACTCCTTGTGAAGCCTGTTCTGCTGCTTCCATAGTTAGAGCGAACGCCAATGCTTCAGGAAGCGTGCGTTTTCCGGCAGTTCGAATCGCTCGCTGAAGGTTGATGTCGGATACAGCGCGGACAAATGCTTCTGTTGCGAACTGGTTTATTATTTCCTCTCCTGCAGTTGGATATGCCAGGTGAGCCAGCCGTTCGATATCTGCTTGAAGTTGTTGCAGACTTTCTCCTCTTTTCTGAACTCTGGTATTGAGTTGGACGCGGAAGACTTCTTGCATATGGCCATCTCCAAAACGTTTGTCAATGGCCTGCACAAGAGCCGTGAAGTTGCCGTTCTTGTCTGCTGGTATGGTTTGCAATAATTCAGCAGCAGGTCCTCTAAGGGCAAGCGTCAGAGCTATGAACTTGTCTTCGTCATCCCATCCATTTGTCGCTGCAGCTGTCTCAAACTGTTTCTTGTAGATTGACCAAGAAGTTTGTCCATCAAAGGTTGGCGGATGCATTTCTTTTCGCTTTGGAAGTTCGCCAGAACTTTCTCGAATCTTCATTTTTCGAACCTTCTCCAACTCCTTGGTAATGCTTTCAAATTTGTCTTCGACCTTCTCGAATTTGGCTTCTACTGTCGAAAATTGTTTTTCGACACGCTCGTCAAGAGCAACAAATTTGTTTTCGAAGGCATCAATCTTACTTTCGAGAAGATTTTTGTGTTCTTCAAGAAGATTCTTTTGTTCACTTCTTTGTTCTTCGAATCGCTGGAGAAGATTTTTTTCTTGTTTTTCGAGAAGATTCTTTTGCTCATTGCGTTGATCTTCAAATCGTTCGAGAAGATTCTTTTGCTCATTGCGTTGATCTTCAAATCGTTCGAGAAGATTTTTTTGCTCTTTTCTTTGCTCTTCGAGAAGTTTCTTTTGTTCTTTTCTTTGCTCTTCGAGAAGGTTCTTTTGTTCTTTTCTTTGCTCTTCAAACTGGGCGAGCAGCAGAGCCATCATATTGGTCATATCTGAACTAGTACTTACTTGCTCTTCCTCCATTTCAATCGTGAAAATAAACGAGTCTGGGTTTTCAACTTGTTGTCTTAAATGTTCCTGCAGACGAATAATGAGGTCATTTTTTGTTCCAGCAGTAGGAAGACCTCGTTTGTTTAGTTCTGCTTTAAGTTCCACACAATTTAAATCATTCAAAATTTTACCCATTGTCTGTTTATTTATTTAAAAACACACACGCACTTTTTATTTTAAGTTAATTTACTTAAATGCACAGATAAAATAAGTTTTATCCCTTATTCTGACACCAATGTAACGTTTTACCACGGTTCGATATAAAACTTATTTATTTTTAACTGTCAACCGTCAATTATTTCCTTTTTAAATTAAACACACTTTACTTTACTTCAAATATTTTATTAATCACCAATCTCAATAGTATGCAACTTAAATTCACTTCCGGATACTTCTTCGAACTTTACACTTTCGCTTTCAAAAATAAACTGTGTCTGTGCTCAAAAAGTTTCTCCTTATATAGTGAGCTGAGAGGTTCGGGACTCTACTCGAAAGTACTGGCACAAAAGCTATCTAGAAGGTTCCATTCCAATGAAGAGAGATGGCGTTCTCTCCACTCTTCCATTCCGCGCATTTTCCCCCAGAGAGAGATGGGCGCGCTCTCTCGGGATTTTTTATAAATGGTTGTTGTCTTCGATAAGGGTATTTTTTTACTTAGCTCTTTGTTTGTTCCGAAAGTAGTTAGGTGCTGATTTCATCGTTACAGTATTATATAAAATTTTTGTTCTATTCACGTGAGGGGGAAATTATCTTTCCATTGATTATGTTTGAAGTATGTCGGTTGTGTTTTAGTGGAGAAAAAGGGGGTGGAAGAAAATTGTCTGCGTATAAATATATAGATAAAAATGGATATATGTTTGTATGTTTTTTATGCATTCTGGAACCGGCATACCGACTGGGTCCAAAATTTCAGAGAATCTTAATTGATGTCCATGGATGTCAATGTGCATTGTGCATGTTTGGTCAACGTCGGTTTAGCAGTATGCCAGCAAGATGCAGCACAGAATTTTCGAAATAATTTCATACAATTACAACAACAATTCTGTTCAAAATTCTACAAAATATGAGGTGGAAATAAAAGAGCGATCCTGTGTTTGTTTGGTCATAATCAGTTTACCAAACAGAAACAATGCAGCAGCGTATGAATTTTCATACTAAAACTAAGGAAATTTAAGGTCTGAGCTGGTTTCTGTATGTATTTAGTCATACATACATACATAAGTGCAAGAATATAATTGTTTGCTCAGCAACAAAACCAACTAGGCCACATTTCAGCACTGAACATTATTAACAATTCTGTAACTGACAGATGACAAGAGGTCCGATTGCTTTTAAAGCACAGGAAAAAATGAGATAAATAACTTTATGTGACCATACGAAAATGTCGGTTACGATAATTTGGCGGAAAGGGGATATGTAGTTTGAAAATTTGACAAAATGTTAATTGGAAATTAAAATAATGTTCCTGTATGGTATTGGTCAAAATTTGTCTAGAAGTTTGTCGACAATGCAGCATCGTATGCACTTTCGTACTAATTTCAGTTTATACATATTTTTTTAAAAATTGAAGAAATTCGCGTTGGGTACGATGTCCCACTTTTTATAATCCTGTTTTTTAAAATCCCGATTATAAAATCCCGCTTTTTATAATCCTGTTTTTTATAATCCCGCTTTTTTATAATCCCGCTTTTTATAATCCCGTTTCTTATAATCCCGTTTTTTATAATCCTGTTGCTTATTATCCCGCTTTTAGAATCCAAACTAGTTGTTTTATTTTAAAAAATCGCGCGATTTAGTTTTTTTTAGTGGTAGTTTTGAATGCAAAAGCGGGATAATAAGTTATGTTAATTTAAAATGACAAAAAGGAAATTCTAAACAATTAAGGAAATATAATATAACACACATGTATGTTCATAGCCTGTAATTTGAATACATTAGTTTTTTTTATATAATTTAACTTGGCCTCTACTTTACTCGTAAGATTGATTTTAGGTACCTATCAATTATACAAAAAAGAATCTTGAAATGATGCTTTGCCTACCAAACGATACCAATATCCCAAAATCTGAAAGCATTCAAGTTCAAGATCAGAAAAAATACCCCATTCACTTGAAATGATGACTTACAAAGTATGTATATATTTGTACATTTATAGATAGTACAAGACAAAAAATACAGCAGAAAAAACGTCACAGCAGTGCACCACAATACATAAGGAAAAAATGATATCCTTTTCCTAAATATCTACAAATGTATTCATAAACATAAACACTGCCTAATAAGAAGACAAAAAAATACGACAGAAAAAAACTCCACAGCCAGCAAGAAGAGATACACAAGGAAAAAATGATATTTCCTTTCCAACACAGTAATACATTTAAAACAGAAAAACCCTCTCTCCCAAAAAAGAGAGAGAGTTTGTTCGAACCTATTAATGTTCGGGGATGAGTTTTATCACAGTACACATATAGAAGGTAATATCTTCCGAGTTTTCATTTTTGTTCAGTTCTGCGCATGTCTTGTATTTTGTTTTTGTAAATTGTGGACGAGGGTCACTGCGATTTGGAAACACTTATGTTTTGTTTTTGTAAATTCTGACAGGCAGGTCACTGTAATTTTCGAAGATGCGCAATATATTACCTTCAATATGTGTACTGTGGAGTTTTATTATTTTTCATCTTTTTCGAAGCTACCGATCTTCGAATCTGAGTTCGAACTTTTGGGTGGAGGCCTCTTAATGGCAACATATTTTCTTAAATTTTTTGTATTTGAAAGGTATTGACGATCGCTCCACTACAATTTAGTTTTTATTGTTTTATAAGTATCCGGTTATACTTCAACCTCGAGTGGGCTAGATAAGTTTTTGTTCTTTTTAATAAAAGTTGATTGTGACATTTCGGATGTGTTCACCCTTCATCAGACCTAAATTTTTAAATTTAAATTATTATTATAACCATATACATATAAAGTTATTAAGTTCTCTCTTAAAAATTAATTTTTAACAGTGAAATAATACATAAATAAGCATTTCTCGTCTCTACTTCACGTCATAAAATTCGAAAAATTGAAAAAAAGACTCAACTTGACGATGAGAAATACTTTATTATGTATTATTTCGTTGTTAGTCCAGGAAAAATAGACTTTTACAAAAAATTAGTTAGAGGTTAAAATTTGGCACGGACGTTGGTAATGGGACTCTTGCTCATCGATCCTATCACCCCTAGGTCAGTTATAAGGGGTCCAAGGGTCTAAGAATGAGTTTTTTGTAAATATCTCAAACACGGTTTGTGCTGGAGAAAAATTTAATTCCCTTATCTTTTAGCTGAGACGATTTCCCATAAAAATGGGCCTCTCGGTTTTTTCGTAGCATTAACTGTTAAAAAGTTACACTAAATGAAAAGTTAAAAAATCTCTTAAAATGGACCAAATGTCATGAAAATGTGAGTTTTTTGCAAATATCTCAAAAACAGTTTGTGTTAGAGAAAAATTGTATTCCTCAATCTTGTAGCCCATATGTAATTTTTAACAAAAAAGGCTTTTCACTTTTTTTGTAGCATTAACTGTTAAAAAGTTACAGTAAATCGAAAAGTCAAAAAATCTCTAAAAAATGGGCAAAAAGTCATGAAAGTTGAAGTTTTTGGCAAATATCTCAAACACGGTTTGTCATAGAAAAATTTTAACCGCTTATCTTGTAGCTCATGTAATTTTCAAAAAAAATGCATTTTCACTTTTTTTGTAGCATGAACCGTTAAAAACTTACAGCAAATGAAAAAGTAAAAAGTCTCTAAAAAAGGGGGACAAAAGTCAAAATGGGAGATTTTGGCAAATATCTCAAAAACAGTTTGTGTTAGAGGAAACTTCTTTTCGCCAATCTTAAAGCTCATACAATTTTAAACAAAAATGATTTTCACTTTTTTTGTAAAGTTAACTGTTAAAAGGTTACAGCGAACTGAAAAGTAAAAAAAATCTCTAAAAAAGGGGCAAACATTCATGAAAATGGGAGTTTTTGGGAAATATCTCAAAAACGGTTTATCCCAAGTAAAATTTTTTCTCTCATTAGACGCTCCAAAAGCTTTATGAGACTTACTTATGGGCGCTAAAAGCCCTCTTGAAGAGAACTTCAAGACTGTTATCAGACTGTTAAAAGCCTTAAATGGCCTAGTTATGGGAGGCTCTTCATACTTATAGTAGTATATTTATTCTTCTTATGGGATGACAGACGCCACTTTGTGAAGCTGCTTAACTCTTGCTATAGATTGCGTGTTTTCCAATAGGAGTATCTTGAAAGAGAACGAGTATGCACAACCTTAAAAAAAATAAATCTCTCACGTTTTATATTTCTTTTTTGTTTATGTGCGTCATGCTTTCACATCAAAAAAACTGATGTGTTTTTTGATGCAAGTATTTATCGGGAAAGTAAATTGACGTATAATTGTGATAATTGTGGCATAATGTAAACTAAAATCTTGTTGCAATTGAAATTCTATCTACTAATTTACACATTTTGCTTCGAAAAATTACAACGCGCTTTGAAAAAAATGCGTATTTAAATAATTTTAATTCTAACTTTTATTAGAAAAGGGGTTACCATGAGTACTTTTTTTTGTAAAAAAAATTTGTTTGTAAAAAAAAACGTTTATGCTTGATTTACAGGACAGACAAAATTTCATTATTTTTTTAATTTTTGTTTGTCATTTACTGTCATTATTATTATTAATAATAACAAATGTAGGTATGTATAGGTACGGTTTGTCAGATGTTTTTGTGGTATTTATGATTTAATCGTTTGAGTATTTTGAAATATGCCAACAAGACAAGAACAACTGGCTTTAAATATTTCTCTTATACTGCGTAAATATTCTGCTGCCTCTATTTTGCAAATAATGACAAAATTTAACTCGCATATTTTTTTCAGTATATCTATGGATCAAAATACTCTTATTAATCCAGTATTTAAGAAATATTCAATATTAAAGAATATTCAAACGTGGAGGTATATTGAATTCTGTATGCAACTAACATTTCCGAACACCTTTTAAATATAAAACTATAACCATTGTGTGTTTACATAACTTGCACATAATTATCTACACATAATATATTTTTAAGATTTGATTCACAATAGAAAACCAACAAATATTTCACTACGACCATATTTTAATGTTACGGTAACCCTTAAAATAAAGACAACACTTTTTATTGGTATTGAAATATGGCTGCTGTTCATCGATACTTTAACTCTTAACGTCTTTATGAGACCTTTGTTATATTCCCACAGTAAGTAAGAGAGCAAGAAGACAACACACTTCTTATGAGCTTTCAAATGCTCTTATGAGACTTCGGTTTGACGTTTAGCAAGCAATCGAAACACTTCTTACGAGAATTCAAATGCTCTTATGGGACTACGAAAAACAACTATCTGTGACGCGTTAATTTTTGTATACATTCTAACTATTTGTTGATGTATGAAAAAAAATCGTGAATTGTGTTAAGAAGATTTCTATTTTGAAGCAATGAAAATTCATTATGACATTATAATTTTTGGAAGTAAATTTAGTTTGGTATTAATTTAATCCCTTGGACAAATACAATTGATGACAACAACTAATGCAACAGCATTTTAAGATATCATGCAAATTATTTGATACTCATACCCATGATGTTTACTATTAGTACAATGAACCAATATTCTCAAACCCTCTCTTTATACTTACACCAAACCAAAAAATCGATCCAAATTAATGAACTTGCCTGTTGTTTCTGGCTGATAACGTATCCGATAGAAACATGAACAGAACCAAACTTTCTTTGAAAAAAGAACACACTTCTGTATAATTCAATTAAAACAGCAGTTCGATTAACATTTAAAAACTTTAGCTCTCATTCGACTCTTGAACTCTTATTTATGTGTTGTTATGGGATTGTGAAGGCTAAAAATGACGTTTAGCGTTCTAGTTTAATAACGAGAAACTTAAAAGACTTAAATTGATCTAGATATAGCATTTAAGTACTTTGACATTTGAAAAATACTAACCTCTTTTAATAAAATTGTTATTAGACGAATATGAGTATTATAACAAGATCTCAATTCTTAAGAATAGATATGAGATAAAAAAGAGTCTTATGGGAGGTTTTTTCAGATTTCAAGAGCTAAGCTCTGGAGAGTTTGTTAGTTGGGAAATCACAATTATTATAAAGACATAAAATATTTGTTTCCTTTCTGTTCCTAAATTAGTTTTTCTTAAAGTATTATATGCATCTCAAAGTCAATGAACTCCCAATGTAATATGACCCCATTAAACATTACCATACCCATGCACTTACTTCAAATCTACCAACAAACCATTCAGGTACCTTTTCCGTTTTACTATCAAATACTACACATTCACCACGTCAACCCTCAAGTTAAAATCAAAAATATACACAAAATACCTCTGCACATCACTAGCCACAATTCACAGTCACGAAAAATGAATTCAACCCAAAATCATTTATTTACAACAACAAAATACATTATCCAAAGTGCTCTGTTGCTCAACTCCGATATTTATACTACTGTTGTTGTTGTTGTAATTGCATAGCATAAAATTTTCCCATCTCTATTTCAATGCCCAAAAAGAACATTCTTACAGTCGCGACATTACGTTTTCTGACAACACATTTTTCTTACATTTCCATTGACTTATCAGTTCTTAAAATAGAACTGCGATCTTCCATCCCTATTTTTCCACACACACACGCTGCATCCATGCCTAACCATCGAGGCGTCTATACAACACACTCTGCTCACTGCATACATACCCAACCACCAAGGCTCCTACATAATATACTAGCCGATTTGCCCGCGTCAGTCGCTTCGCAGACTTAATACATCGTATGTAATATTATTTTTTTTATAATATTTAAAAAATAAATTATTTATGTACCTACATATGTATGTATGTACATACCTACCTACTTATATTTTTTATTTTAAAAATTATTATTATCAAAAAAAAAAAAACATATTAGGTAGGTAAAATAATAAATATGAATAATAATAATAATAATAATAATAATAATAATAATAATAGATATGTAATATGTGTAATGTAGGTATGTATATGTATGTACATATGTATGTTTATGTAATTAAATTTATTATTTATTGAATTATGTAGGTATTTGTTTATTTATTTATGTATTATAAGTCATCATACCCAACTTCAATGAGCCCATGACAGTTGCTCGGCTAACGAATTCTACATATATAGTTTTATATTTTGCCTTCAAGTAAATAGTTTAGCTATGATAATCCAATTATTAAAACCAAGTGCATTTCTGTCCCCCCAAGCTCACGACTTGCATTGTATTATATTTTAAATTTATTTAAAAACTCTAATCTTGTAAATTTGGCCATTAGATTTGTTGAAGCTATAAATTAAGCGTAATTGTCTGTAAAAAGAAACTCCCCTCAGCTACCCCGCTTGGGTACGCCTTTTGCTGTGTAATAATTTTACAAAATAAATAGGGAATTTATTAAGATAAGGGGTGAAAGTTACTTCTTACCCCACCTTGCGCACGCCCTTGTGTTGCATTACATTTATTCTTCATTTAAGAACTCTTACCTTGAAAATCCAACAATTAGAACTCGAGTTGTAAATTAAGCCGATTTGCATGTAATAAGCACCCCTCTATCACGTTTGCTTACGCCCTTGATTTTGAATGATTCAGCAAAAAAAGTTCGAAAAATTATTTTTATTAAGGGTGCAAATGCCTCTTTACCTCTCCTTGGACACGCATTTGTATTGCATTACATTTAATCTTCATTTTGAAAGTCTTACCTTGAAAATCCATCAATTAGATCTCAAGTTGTAAATTTAATTAATTTGCATGTAATATGCACCCATCTATTACCTTTGAGTACGCTCTTGATTGTGAATTACTCGGCAAAATAAGTTAGAAAAATAATTTTTACTATTCATTTAAGAAGTCTAACCAATTAGAACTCAAGTTGTAAATTTAGCCGCTTTGAAGTAATAAGCACCCCTTGCATACGCCCTTGATTGTGTAATTACATACATATGTAGGTACTTAGCAAAAAAAAATTGAAAAAATAATTTTGATAACGGGAGCAAATGCTCGGTTACACCTTTTCGCGCACGCCCTTGTGTTGCATCACATTTAATCTTCATTCAAAAACTCTAATTCTAACTGAAAATCCGACCATTAGTACTGAAGTTATAAATTAAGGCTGGTTCGCATGTGTGTAATAACCGCCCCCCTATCACCCTTGCGTACGCCCTTGGCTATTTAATACTCAACGAAAAAGTTTTAGGAAAATAATAATTTTGATACGGGGTGCAAATGCTCTCTTACCTCTCCTTACGCACGTTCTTGTGTTGCATTACATTTAGTCTTCATTTAAAAACTCTTATTCTAAAAATCCGAACATTTGAACTTAAAAAGTTATAAATTTAATCGATTTGCATAAGCACCTTTGCGTACGCCTTTGATTGTGTACTCAATCAAAAAAAAAAATTAGAAAAATAATTTTTATGAGCAGTGCAAATGTCCCCTTACCCCTCCTTGCGCACGCCCTTGAGTTGCATTACATTCCATTCACCATCACAAACCAACCACCACCCAACCAACCACTTTCAGTACAAAAACTTTTTTCTGCTACAAAAAATATGCCTACCTACTCATATACCAACTCCGCTCATGTTCTTCTTGCTTGAGAATACCCTACTGACTCGACTGCTTACGTTTTTTTTTTATATGAACCTTTACTATACCTACACGCTATACCTTTACACAAATATATCAACGCACATGGTTTGAATAATGTTTTTTTTTTTTGTATTCTCCCATTCTCCCTCGAAAAAGTTATGTGCTCCAAATATTCAATGTAGATTTTAGTATGAAAATTTTTGGAATTTCGAAAAAAAAATTATATCTGGTACTGAACGGACTTTTCACCTTTCTAAATATGTAATCAAAAATAAAATCCGACAATTAGAACGAAAGTTAGAAGCTAAAGTATAGTTCTAAATCAGCACTTTTTCATATTACACACAAAACGACGTCTTCACCACTGATGAACTGCCGTGGACAACGAACAATCATACCCATTTTTCAAGATTTTCGTGTAATTTTTTGATGGAAACTTTTTAAACTATTGTGAGAGTTGTGTAGGATGTAGAATTATGATTGAGATGTCAGTTTAAACGTTGGCTTTCTAAGGTGCTGTTAAAAGAAATATGAAATTTATAGATGCATCCAGTAAAAAGTTGTGAGGGCATGCAAAAAAAGCATTAATTTTGTAAATATCTCGAGTTGGGATTGTTGAAAAAATCTGAAATTTTTAAAGTATTTATAAATCAATAATCGCCATCAGCTGTAGAAATTTCAGATTTTTAGAACTATCCCTAAAAATATAAAAAATCAAAAACCACAAAAAAATGGGTAAAAAAAATGTGTCTACTTCAAAAATCAAAAAGTAGGTGAAAAAAAATTTCAATCGAAAATTTCGGAAACATGGATAATTTGTTTTTTTATTATCTTTTTAATGGTGTAAAATTTGTTTCCCTATCTCATACCCCCGATTTATAGCGAATTATTTGTCGTACGCGTACTATTCAAAAGTTAACTTTTAACATTTTATAACTCGCTTCGTAGATTTTTTAGAATTTTTTCTTAAATTACAAAGTTTCTTGAATTTCAAAGATCTATCAATTAAAATTAGAATGAACATTCTAACCCCTCCCGTTTAGAAAGTAGTTTTTCGACCTTTAATCAAAAAAAAATCATTTTACCATATTAAAAATTTGAATTTCAAAAAATCCCGTCTTAGTGCGCCTATACATAAAATTCCCTATTAAATAAAATTTATATTATATTTTTATGATTTACAGTATTTGCTGTGCAATGATGAGTCAGGTGAATGAATGAGTCAGTGAGTGACCGGTTCTTTCATTTATAATATAGTAAATAAATAAATAAATAAACTTTGCTCCATGATTAGCAATTTTGGCTGGAGGAGCACATTTTTTTACACTAGGAGCACTATTTTGTTGCTCAACTCTGATATTTATACTACTGATAGTCCTGCTTCACGTAACCAAAAAATGACTATCGTCTTGACGATCAAAAATATTTGCTTCACGTAAGTCGATTATAGTCAAAACGATATCTTCAAAACGATGGCTTTTGGACGATACCTAAATAGGTATCGTTTCGCATTTGTTTTCATGATTGTATGTAAGTTTCTACGCCACTATAGTTTAATGAGTGAAATAATTTACTTATTTTGGAAAATGACAACAAAAATTCGAGAAAAATACAAATTATATGAAAAATAAAAAAAAAAAAAAATAATTGCCAGCAGGGTCGAACGTCGGTTAAGAAGCAAGAACCTATCCCATTGCGTCACCATCTGATGTAAATTTCTGCCGATTTCTTGGACTTACAAACAAACCGTGCACTAAAGAACTTCGTTCTAATAACGCATTACGGAATATTTGCAACAGAAAAAAATTATTGTATTGAAATTGGTTGGTTGGGTGGTGGATGGTTGATTGGTTGGTGACGTTGAATGGAAAAGAACTTATTTAGAGGCATGTAGGTATTTTACTTGAACAATATTCTTTTACATTTTTAAAGTTCACTCTCTCTTTTATTAAAATTATTTATAAGGAAGAGTTATTCTGCCATAGAAAACTGCCTTTTCTGGCGGTGGCGGAAGGCGGATTTGACTGGTTCCGGTGGTAACTACCCGGTTCGTCAAATCCATATTTTTGGTTGTTTTGGGCTGATTTATGAAATCGGCTCAAAAAAAATTGTTTTTGATTAGTAATATCTAATATAATATGTTTTTTTTGACTGTTGGTTAGGTAAAAAAATTTTTGGTGAGGAAAAGTGACGGGGTGGGTGGGTGGTTAATCTTCATCGACAAAAACAAAAAAAAATTCAAATCAAGTGCAATTGCAATGTGCCTTGGGTAAAGGTGGGAGTGGGAGCGAAGGTTGGAGCGAGATAGTGAGAGACTGTTTTCGCGTTTCGCCGGTGACGAGTCGTGGTAATATTTTTTTTGTGTAAAAGTTCATATAAAAAAAAAAAACAAGTCAGGGTTTTTCTCAGATGTATCTAAGAAATGAGTGGAGTAGATAATGAGAGTGGTAGGTAATATTTGCAGTAGAAAAAATTTTTCGTATCTACTGAAATTGGTTGGCTTGGCGGTGTTGGTTGGTGTGGTATAATGGAAACGAACTTATTTAAGGGCAGAGTCGTGCACAAGGAGGGGTAAGGGCAGGGGGCATTTGCATCCAATACAAATTATTTTTCAATTTTTTTTTCTAAGTACACAATCAAGGGCGAACGTACATAAATAGGATGGGGGGTGCTTATTCTAATTGTTGGATTTTAAGGTAAGACTGAAATTTTTGTTGGTTTGGCGGTTGGTGGTTGGTGAATGGAAACGAACTTATTTAGTGGCAAGAGCGTGCACAATAAGGGGTAAGGGCGCACTTGAATCACTAATACATTTGTTTTTCTAATTCTTTTTGCTGAGTAACTACACAGTCAAGGGCGTAGGTAAGCAAATGTGATGTGGGGGTGCTTATTACGTTCAAATCAGCAAAATTTACACCTTGAGTTCTAATGAGCGGATTTTCAAGGTTAGAGATTTTAAATGAAGATTTAATGTAATGTGGGAACACAAGAAGACAAGAACGTGCGCAAGGAGGAATCTGGTTTCCAGAATCGGCTCAAAATTTTTTTTTTTTAGGTAATACCTACCTACATATGTATTTTTATTTTAATAGGTAGGTACCTACTTTATTTAGGTAGTACAAGTGCTAAAATTTTTTTGATGTTGATAAGTGATGGGTGGGGTGGTAAAAAATGTATTCCGGTTATTCGGCACGGAATTATTCTTCATAGACGGCAATAACCCTTGCTGGGAAAAAATGCTTCGTTTTAAGAATATGATAGGTATATGGTAGAGAAGAAGAAAAAATTTAACTTTTCATTGATAAACTATTAATTTCTTTGTCAAGTGGTTACTAACAAAATTCACGGTCGTTCGTTCCTTAGGGGGTAATGGGAGGTAGGTATAACATTACATACAAATAGTCTGATTTTCAAAGTTGTCTTAAAATTACACTATAGGCAGGCAGGTAGGTACATAATTAGGTGCATTACATTTTTATTCAAATGCAAGCCCACACAACCCACACACATAATTTTAGGAAAATAATTGTCAATGTTCATTGATACGTGTGGAGGCTTATTTTCAATGTTACCTGACAAAAAAAACGTCAATGTTACCTGACAAGTAACATGGATGGTGTGTAGGGCTCTTTAAGCTGAACACTTTTCGAGTTCTGATTTTAAATCATCTTTTTGGTCAATATTTGGTTGTCATAAGGTTTTACTAAAGAAGACCTGGGCAACGCCGGATTTTATCGGCTAGTTTTTTTATATTTACGTTTCACGTGCATATTTTGCCGTATTTTTGTATATTTTTCATTAAAATCATAACTTGTACAGTGTCTTCTAATGTTTATTCAATAAATAATAAAGGTCTATGGGGTAGGCATTACCAAAAAATCAAAACATAACTTCAAGTTATGGCGAAAAAATTGGCATTAAGGAAATTTGGGTTGGAGTTTTTGTTTTTTTTTAAATTAACCTATTTTTGAGTTGGTTAAATCGACTCGAACGATTTTATTCAATTTTGTAATCTAGTGCTTCTAAATATTTTAAGGCCATGTGTGAATTGAATTAAAATTTCGAATAAATTTTATTCGAAATTAAATTTTTAAGTTTCTACGTATACCTACAGATTCACCTCACTAGTGTCAAAAATTAAATTAATCTTTGGATAAAATTTAACGCGATTTTAACCCAATTCGCACACGGCTTAAATAGGTACCTATAGATAGCTTTTGAAAATTTATAAAATATTAACCCAAAAGTAAAAAAATCATGTTCATGTGTTTGTGTGGCACTGTGGCAGTCCCGATTTTTGTAGCAAAACTTCTAAACCGCCCAGCATAATCAATTGAAAGAAAAACTAAAATTTGGTGCCATTTTTGTGCTATTATTGTGTGGCAGTTCCGATTTTTGTGCTAGCAAAGTTTTGTTTTATGTTTTGCTAGCTTCGCACAAAATAGCACGAAAAGAGCACACAATTTTAGTTTTTATTTCATCTGATTATGCTAAGCGGTTTAGAAGTTTAGCTAACTTAAATTAAGGTAACATATAGATTTACATAAAACAAAAACTAAATCGAGACTTTCACACAAAAATAGCACACAAAGAGCACAAAATTCTAGTTATGGTTTCAATTAATTATGCTAATGTGTATTGTATATGCTAGCTTTATAGACGTTTAGATTTATGTCGTTCTTTTTAGTGCAGTTTTTAAAAATACATTACATATGTATACATACCTACATAGAATATATTTTTACAAGCAATATTGAGCATATTTTTAGGGCCCTAATCATTTTTTTTGTAGCATATAATTACTTGCTAAGGGCATATACATATATATGTAATTGATTTTAAAGGGCATAATTATAAGCGCTTAAAACTGTTTTTAGGGCATATTTTTGGTTGCCCTAATAGGTATGAGTTTTGATATCAGATTAAAAAAAAAACGATTTTTTTGGTTAAATAGAAAAGTATATTGGGGTTAGTTAAAAAAATTAACAAGATTTATTTTTGCCAAATAGAAAGTGACATTAAATACCTACACCTATAAACTTCAAAACTTATAATGGTGTTTGAAACAGCTTATTACGTTTTAATTAATTTGTAAAGATTGTAAAGATTAGTCATGTTTTTTGTTTATCTAGCAAAATAAAGTCATTTTCAATGTCCCCATGGTTACTCTATGAGTGAAATCTGTAAATGTTTTGTATTTATTTCGATTTTTTAAAAAATATCAAATTTTTACTTTTTTGATACTTAACAGTTTTTAATCTTTTTTTTTAGTGTTGCTATATCATCTATATTCATATTTTATAGTTAATATATATTGGTAATACTAATACATGCTAACAAAAAATACGAGAGCCATAGTTTTTTGTAAGTAATTGTTTTGTAGTCTTGGGATTTTTGGATTTATACTCACTTACCACTTAATTTAAATACTGTTTTTGAGCGTGCAGAAGATTATTTTTGCTGGCCCCTGGTGAAACTAGGGGTGTTTTTGATTTCAAACCACATCATTTTATGAAAAGAAATATGAGGCTTGTTTTATTGGAAAATTTTATAGCCAGCGCAGTAAAGATTCCCTTGTGTAGTGTAATATCATTCAAAAGCAAACATACAAACATTACATCCGGTAAACAACAACGAAACAACTTTTGTGCTGTCTTTTATTTGCACTTAATTGGTTTGGCTGTTGTTTACGGAGGCAGTTCTTACTTGAATTTTTTTATTAAAAAAAAATTATTAGTATTACCAGTAAGTTTTGTATCTATAAAAAATGAATTTAGATTATATGACAACACTAAAAAAAAAAATAAAAACCGTTAAGTATCAAAAAAGGTCAAAAGTAAAAATTTTATATTTTTTAAAAAATCGAAATAAATACAAAAAAAAATGTTAACATACATTTTGGAGTGTTTTTTTAAAAGAGCTATTAATATGCAAAAAACAATAAAAAAAATTGAAACAGCTGCCGTAGTTGAAGAAAAAAATTAATTAACTCAAAAAAATAAATTTAAATATTTAATAATTTAAAAAATTAAAATAAATTATAAGATTTTGTTTTTCAGAATTTTTTATTTTTTTTTAGCTTTATTATTTTAAAAGAATCAAAAAACAAAATTGGAATAGCTTGTTTAGTTTCAGAGAAAAAAAATAAAAGCTGAAAAGGTGAAAAGTACAAATTAGTGAAATTTTTAAAATTCGAAATAAATTATAAATTTTTCTTTCTACATAGATTTTTGGATGTGGTGTTTTAAAGGAATAGTTGAAAAACAATAATCAGAAAAATTAAGAATAGCTACATTATTTCGAAAGAAAAAAAATAAAACGTAAAAAGTGCAAAATCTCCATACAAATTTGTATGGGAAATGTATGGCTTTGCAGGCACGGGTTAATGACATCGGACAAAATTTTTTTTGGTCAATAAATTTTTCGTAGCGCATAAACTTTCGATTTATAACTTGGCCGATCCAAAAAAAAGAGTTTGGGAAATAACGGACACCCTAATGTACATACTGACTGATTCTTACGGAAATAGATGAATACGCTGTAGGTATCTTTGTACAAAGGGTAGTCTTAGGTACCTACATACATACATACATATAAAAAAGTAGAAAGGTAGGTAGGTAGGTTTATTTGAGACAAGAATAAAATCGTATGGAAGCGGGGTCTATTTTCCTGCGCTAAGGCGAGAGAGGCAATTTTCTAAAAAATCGACTTGAAATACAATGTCATGCTACATTTTTTTTTTATTTAAATTATTTTAGAGAATAGTTTTTGAAAATAAAATTTTCTAGTTAAACACTAAAACTGCCTATATGTCTTAGTTTTTGAGAAAATTAAAGATAACAAACTAAGTTTTCCTAAATTCGATTTCAATTTTATTATTGATGTCAAATATTGAACAAAATTATTTTGAATACAATTTTTTTTATTATTATTATTATTTTTTTTTTTTTAATTTTGAGATGAAAATTAATTTTTCACTTACTATTCCCAAAAAAGAGTTTAAATTAAGAACAAAATAGAATAGCAGAGTTCTGGCTTTAAAAAAAAAGCATGACATTGTAGGTATTGCCGTTGGTTTTTAATGATTTTTTTTTTATTTCAAGTCGATTTTTTAGATAGTTGCCTGTCTCGCCTAAACGGAGGAAAATAGACCCCGCTCCCATACGATTTTATTTTTGTCTGAACTAAATCTACACAATCTAGCTTTTTGTCACACCTCATGTGAATCACCCTGTATATACATAGGTACCTTCTATATTTACAATAAATAAAAAAATAAAAACCTACCGCCGAAATACATACTTTTCTATTTAATTAAAAAAGAAAAAAACAATTTGAAATTAAAATACAAAATTTTCTTGAGAAGTAGGTAGGGCGGTACCATGCAGAGATCTTTTGAATTTGAAAAAAATTACTGACCTACAACTACAACCAGCAATGCCGAAGTAGCACGATCATGCTTTTTAACACAATAATGCTTGTTCAGGAATGCACCTGTACTAACTATTTATCATCATAAATTATTATTTTACTTATAAATTATTTCAAAATTAATGTTAAAAAAAAACTAAATTATAAAATTTTAATTTTTTGTCAAAGTGCCAAACAACGTCATATAATACCCTATTTGTTATTGACTATTAATAATTGTTTTTCAACTTTTGCTAATTTGTTAATCCCTTAGCCCGTTAATCCCAATGCACTTGTTAAGCATATATGGGCATCGAGATGATATTTTTTGTAAGATCAAGCATCGTACGATGGTACATTGTAATATTCGATCTTTTTCGCCAGCAACCACCATCGAGATCACATCATCATAATACAGTCCACATTTGGCTATCAAAATTTGTCTTGATCCAATTAATTATTAAATACCTACATTTATATTAAAAAATTGAGTTTTGGAATTTGTATTTATATTTTCGTTTTGGAAATCTTTTGAATTGCTGATCAAAGTTGGTCCTTGCGTAAAGCCGGATTTTTTTGTCAATTTAATATTGAAATAAATTAAAATTGCCTTTTTGAATTTATATATGGTGGTTGCTTGGACTTTTGGATAACTTGGACCTGCAGATATTTTGGGTATTTTGGTATACCTAAAGGTAAAATCACAAACAATTATATACAGATGTCTCAGCTCCATAGAAAAAAGTGTCATATGAAACTGAAAATCTGCATTTCGAAAAGCTTTTAACAAAGCTCTTTTCAAACAATTGTTTTGATGTCTCTGTCCAATGCTTTTTCTCTTCATAATTGGTATTCTCTAAAAACAAATAATAATGTATTTTTTCTATTGCTCTTTTGCTTCCGTCTGTATTTTTTCTTTTACTCTTTTTTTCTCAAATTCACAGCCCACCTGCCGCCACATTTTTTTGTAGAAATTTTTTAATGGTTACAGATATCGGAATCTTTTGGCAAGAAAAAAGTGTGGTGTTGTGTATTCTGATTGTGTGTATCCATGAGGGTGGGAAACGAAGAAGGATTTTTTTACAATAATTTATTGTGTCCGCTTAAAGATTTTCTTGAATTAGGGGTGCAAGTTGGAATAATGAAATGAATGATAACGATAAGTTTTTGATTTTAAAAGATCTGTTTGCATTTAAAATTAAAAGAAAGGATAGGTTAGGTATGTATATGTAGTTAAGTAGAGGTAGCTATGTAATTTTTATTTAGTACGCATAGGTTTTGTGTTTAATGCATTTAAATGGATATCTATGAAGAAACTTTATCCCATTCCGGTGCTGATTTATTAAATAAAGTGGCCATATAAATGTAGCTGAGTAGGTGCCTACTTCTTTTAATTTTATTCGTTCGGATTATGTTGTAGGTATGTACCTACACATATGTACATACCTACTTGTTTTGCCTTTTTTGAAAGTCAGAGTTCTGTACTTGTATTTTATTTTAACGTCGTCGTTGAAATGTAGGTACTTCAAAAAGTCGTACCAACGTTGGTTGGTATTAGGTATATATTTAGATCATATGTGCCTGGGTACCTACATACATAGGTGCTAAACATATTTGTAATCAATGTGAACAGTCTGTAAGTGAAAAGAATACTTAACAATTTTTTTAGTTTTTATTACATTTTAACGTAGGTAACTACCTACTTAGCTATACAAAAATGGTAGGGGGTATATTTCCCCCTGTTTAGGCGGGAGGGGCAATTTTCAAAAAAAAATCACTTAAAACAGAAAAAAATTATTAATAAAAACTCGTAGTATGTACCTAAAGTCACGCAATAGCATTTTGAAAACATATCCTTTCTTTAATTTTATTTTGATAAATTGATTTTCAGTCAAAATTTTGAAAAAAAAAATTTCAAGCTGATTTTTTTCAAAATTGTACGTAATTAAGTATTATTTTTTTTTCAATATTCAATTTTCATATTAGTTTTTAGTCAAAAACAGAAAACCGGATGCTAGAATGTCTTAGTTTTTGAGAAAACTCAAAATAACGGGAGAGGCAATTTTCTAAGAGCATTGACTTAAAATAGAAAAAATATTATTAAACCACAACGGTAACAGCTACAAACTAAAATTTTTGAAGCAACAAAATTAAAAAAAATATGTTTAAACTGATTTTTTTAAAAATTTTACGTTATTTAGTAGCATTTTTGTTTTTTATATTCAATGCTCCCATCAATTTTAAGTCAAACACTTAAAACCACATGTCAAAATGTACCTACTCTAGTTTTTACAAAATTGAAAATAACAAAAGAACTTCCATCCGATATTTTGTTGCTCTAAAGCTCCTTTTTCTAGTAAAGTAGATTTCATTATTTTCAATTTTTTCAAAAACTAAAGGATATTTAGGCATCCAGTTTTTAGTGTTTGACTAGAAATTATTAGGGGCTTCGAATTTTAAAAACAAAAATACTACTTAATAACGCAAAATTTTGAACACGATTTTTTTATTTATTTTGCTTCACAAATTTTAGATTAAAAATTAATTTTTGAAAAACTGTTCACTAAAGCAACTTAATTTAAAATTAAAATAAAAGCAAAAATGTCTGTTTGCTGTTGTTTTTTAATAATTTTTTTTTTGTATTAAGTCAATTCTTTTAGAAAATTTCCCATTCCCGTTATTTTTAATTTTATTAAAAACTTAAAGATATTTGAGGATCCGGTTTTCTGCTTTTAATAAAAGCACTAAATTAAAAAAAAAAATAGTAATTAATTACGTAAAATTTTGAAAAAAATCAGTTTGAAATTTTTTGTTTACCTATATATGTATATTTATTTTAAATTAATATTTCAAAAACTATTCCCTAAAACAGAAAAATAATATATATACCAAAATAATTGCTGGTAAGTCAAGAAAATAAATAAATTATAATCTTGAAAATCGATTGGAAAATCGTTATTAAATTATCAATTTAGTTGAAAACTTTCCTTATTCTTGACGGGAGCCTCTAAGGTATTGAAATTATTTACTTATTTATATTTTTTTATAATTTAAATATTTGTGATGATTTTATCTATCTACTGACATTTAAATTATAAAAATCGAAGTATTATTTCTCGACTTATAGCCGATTTTCCACAGCTGCATCGTTAATTTCGCAATTTTTCATGCATTTGGCCTTAGAAATATTACGAAATTTCATTAGCATACACTTTGAAATTTTTGTATGGGGCTTGTAAAAAACACACAGCTTTGTTTCATATGTGAAAATATTGAATGACATTTGAGGAATGCAATTCTGAAAAAATTAACCCATAAACTGATCGTGGTGAAAATGGTAAGGGTGGGAAGCTCAGAAAATTCAACTTAAAATAATTATTTTTCAATTTTTAGGTTTATTTTTTTATGTTGAATTCTTTTTTGTGGAACATTTTATGTAAATACTACGTCACGTATGGGTATGTTTTATATATAAAAATAAAGCGCTTATTTACCCTTAAGTGAAAAAAAGTTATTTGAATTAAATCCGTGAATTATATAAAAAGAAGTGAACGATTAAATCAGGCAAGCGCTGGCCTAAAAAACCAAGTCTTGAAAAAAATTAATTCAAAAAATAATTAATATCGGCTCCCCTGTTTGATGAATGGCTTTGTTGTGTTCTACATATATTTAAAGAATATATTTCCCAATGATATTTTAATAATTTTTTTTCTCTACGATCAAGTTTAAGGCTCTCCCAAACCAACGCGATTAATCGCTGCGACAAAAGAAAACAACAATAACAATACGTGGTTGTCAAACAAAACTACACGTTGTTGTTATTGTTTTCTATTGTCGCAGCGATTAATCGCGTTGGTTTGGGAGAGCCTTTACATATAGTTTTAAATTTTTAAATCAATTAAGTGGGTAAAAAAAAAAACACTATTTCAATTTGTTTTTACATTTTTTTCAAATTTGTAATGCAATTATATACATTCTTTTTTTTTTTATTTTATACCTGTTTTAATTACAGTATTTTAAGATATTAACATTTAAGGTGCGTTAAGTAGTTTGGAAGAAAAAAAAATAATATATGAAGCCGTGTCTATTGCATTTTTTGACTAAAATCGTAAAAACCGCGTAAAACGAATTTTAGTAATTTTCCTGTTGAATTAACCTTAAAATTTTGCTTGGCATTATTTTAGAAAATGTTTTAGCCTACATATATATTATATTTATTTTTCAAAATTTTGAAATTTTTCATCAACTTTTGAATTTAAAAGAATAATGACTTTTTTTATTGTATTGCAATAAATTTTATATATATATGTAGATAAACATTTCTTCTTTCTATATTTATCAACATGAAGAAGATCCGATAACTAATAGCAAAGTTATTAGCTTTATAAGATGGCCAAGTCGGTGATTTTATTTGGTTTTTATAATTAAAATGCCGTTTTTTGGCTTTAAACCAATTAAATGGCCCCTGGCTCGTCTCGTGTCGTATTTACATGTATACAACCACTGACTTTTTTGTAGAGAAATGTTGTGGCTATAACTTTGTAGTATATTGTTTTTCGATATTTGAAAATTTTTCATCATGTTTTGCATTTTGAAAAATTAAAATCGATTTGATGACGGCTTTTCATCCCCCTTTGGTATAGAATGCTTCCCCTCCATGAAATTATTTTTACATAAAATTGAAGCTTAACATTTTGTGATTGTTTTAAGACATTAACCTAATCGATCGGACGTATAGTTTAGAAGTTATGAATTTTTTAATCGAACACTATCAATTGATTTTTAGGATTTTGATAAAATAACAGTTATCTCCCACTGGTGCATGGTGGTTGACAACGAACGAAACAGGCAGTTTTAGTGCATTTTTATTGATTTTTTGATTGGTTTTTAATTAAGATTGCGAAGCTTGTAGGGGGCGTACATATGCAAATGGGGTATCAAAGTGTTTGTTGTTAAACGGACATGCAAACTAAAGAAAAACGAAATTAATCGATGCACGCAGTGAAACGTAATTAACAGATATGTTAAAGAAGTCAATATTTACCGCTATTTCCGGTTAAATGTAAAAATAAATAAAATTGAAATGCAATTACATCAAACTCAATAAATTCTATTATGTGTAAAAATTTCAACTCCCTACTATCTACCAATAAAAAGATAATTGTAAAAAACTATAAAAAATTGATTTGCCCATTTTTTCAAACTTAAATATCTCAGCTTAACGGAACTTTGGAAATCTGAAATTTTCCAAATATGTCAGGGTCAATAATCCCTACAACACCTATAAATTTCAAGTTTTTAGCATTCTCCGTTAAAAAGATAAAAAATAAAAAGTGTGAAAAAAATTGAAAAAAAAAATGTATGAGTTTTCAAAAATTCTTAACGCCCTTAATAACCACGCCCACAAAAAATTCCTTAAACATGGGTAACTTTTTTTTTAATTTCCTAATTAAAAATGTATTTGAAAAAATTCTAAAAAATACACCTGATTTAAAAAAATTATTTAAAAAAAACTCGATTTTGGTGTTTTTGAATTTTAACCAAGTTTGTAGGGTAAAAAAATTTTTTTAGAATTTTTTAATTAACTTCACCATTTTAATATAATAAAACTCTATTGAATGTATTTGGTTTGAAAATTCTAAAAATTTCATTTAGAAATTAGAAATCCGACTTTACCCTACATTTACCCAAATTTACCCTATTAATTATGAGAATTTCAAAAAATCCCTTCGCAGTGGAGCTTTACATATATAAGGGATGTAAAAAAAATTTTCTATATATATATAACATTTACCCTCTGACCTGTAGAATGATTGGTCACAAATAATAAAATAATGTTAGTGTATCTGTATCTCTATCTTGTGTTAAGTGACAGAAGAAGATCAAAGAGATCTTTTCACGTTGTTCTCTTTTTTATTCTCAAAAAGCTTTTCTTGGTTAATATGAAATCTAAAAAGCTTTTTGTTGGCGGATAATTTGTTGGCTCATTTTTCTTTCGATGTCATAATTTTCTATTGAGATGAGACATCTGTATATAATTGTTTGTGGTAAAATTGTATCGATTTAAAAAAAAAATCTTTTGCTGTTGTTTGCTGGGTTTGCTGTTTTGCTGGTGTTGCTGTTAGGCTTTTTGGAGTGCTGTTGGGGATAGTTTGCTGCTTTTTTCTGAAAGACATTAGTGGTTAAAAGTGGTTAAAAGTGTTGCGAAACGTACTTTATAGATTTGTTGCTCTTACGTGTTCGGTTTAGACTTTCATTTTAAACAATAATTGCAACAATCATGCATACTCTAAGACAGGCGCGAGGACATTTAAAGGGTTCGATAACGCGTGCGCATGCGTTTATCCTAGATGTGGCCGATGAAGATATCGATAATTTAGAAACGCGGTTAGAAAGGTTAGAGGAAACGTGGAAAGATTTTTGCGCTAACCATTATGAGTTATTTCAATACTCCGCGGAAGAGGGATACGGTGATCCCGAAATTGACTTTGAAGCCACGGAGCGAAAATATCTCGATGCAAACAGTGCGTTTGTTAAAGCGATTCGAAGGAACACTCCTTCAATTCCTCTGCCTCCTCCACCGCGTGGTCAAGCTAATGGTGATTCTTCGGATGATCATTCCAAGCAACAAGCCGCCTTGTTAGAAACATTTTTAAGCAATCCGTTCATTATTTCCGCTGCGAAACCATCGAACGAAATTGAGTTGCCAAAGTTTAAAATAACTCCTTTCGGTGGCGATTACCGCGAATGGCCTGAGTTTCGGGACATGTTTCTAGGAAGCATTGGTTGCAAGGAAAAACTTCCGGGTGCTCAAAATATGCGTTACTTGAAATCGTTTTTAACTGATGAAGCCGCAAAACTTTTAAACGGTATCGAAATAGCAGATTTTAATTATGAGCAAGCGTGGGAAAAACTTGAGCCCTTATACATTATAAACGCGCATATTGAAAGTTTTATGAAGATGCCAACGGTTGCAGTCGCGGATAGTGGACATAAATCAGATGAAGTTATTCGTGTGTTGAAGGCTCTTAAATCTGAAAGCAGAGATCCTTGGCTGATTTATATGATGCTAAGTAAAACCGATTTGGAAACGCGTAAGGCTTGGGCTCTTCATAATGACAATTCGGAAAAAGCGACCGTTCAAGAACTTATTAATTTCTTGGAAAAAAGATGCGATGCTTTAGAAGCATGCGCTACGAAATCCAATGAATCGAAAAACCGTGGCAATAAACAATCAACGCGTTCGGGTAGTTCTTCGAATAATATTAAAAGCTTTTCCGTCTCGAATTCCGTGTGTCCCATGTGCAAACAAAATCATAATCTGCCAAAGTGTTCTCAATTTCTTGCTTTACCCAGTACCGCTCGGCGAAGCTATGCTAGGGATCAAAAACTATGCTACAATTGTTTGGGAAGCAATCATTCGTCATCTCGATGTCGTTCGAAAACTCGTTGCCCTCATTGCCGTATTCGTCATCATGTTCTTGTACATTTGGATTCACCGTCGCCAGTTAGTGAAGCTAACGATGTAAATGCAGAAATCGCCACGACATCTCAAGCTGCCTCTTTGTCAATTGTTAGCAATCACATTCAGAAAGAAATCCGTCCTTCCGGTATTTTGCCCACAGTTGTGGTTCAGGTTCCAGATATCTTTGGTAGCAAACACCTTTGTCGCGTTTTGCTCGATACGGGGTCCCAAGCTGCTTTTGTAACTGAAGGTTTGGTGAAAAGGTTACATCTTCGTCGTCGTCATGCTCGTGTTCCTATTTCTGGAATCTCTTCGCTTGAAGCTGGTGTTACACAGGGTGTTGTAACCCTTAATCTTAAATCTTGCTTTGATTCAAATGAAATGGATGTTGAAGCCTTCATTTTGAATCAAATCACTTCGAAAACTCCTCTGTTGCCTCTTGATCTTGATTGCTCGTTGTTGGTGGATGACTTAAGGTTGGCCGATCCAGGTTTTAACATACCAGGTCCTATTGGTGTTTTGCTAGGATGTGACAAAGCCTGGAGTATTTTGCGTGATGGTCGACGCACCGATAAAAACGGTAATTTGATCGCCCATAACACTGTTTTTGGATGGGTGATAACTGGTAACGCCCCAACGAAGGAAATTGTTTCTTTGCCCGTAGGAATTGTGCAGGATGTTGATGTTCTTCTTAAATCGTTTTGGGAAATCGAAGAACTTCCTCACAACACATATTTATTAGATTCTGGTGATTTTGCAGACGCTCATTTTTGTAAAACCTTCTCTCGTGCGCCTGATAACAAATATATTGTGGAGTTGCCTTTCCGTCAAAAGGATGTTGCTTTTAGTAACACTCTCTCTGGTGCATTGTCTAGGTTGTTTGCTATGGAACGTCGCTTCTCCCGCCAGGAAAATCTTCGCTCGGAATATTGTTATTTTATGAAGGTTTACCAGGAGTTAGGGCACATGGAGCGTATTCCAGAAAACGAGATTGAACCTACTACTGGACAGACTTTCTATTTGCCTCATCACGCGGTTGTAACAAACAAAATTCGGGTCGTGTTCGACGGGTCTCATAAAGATGGAAGTGGTACTAGTTTGAATGAGGTGCTATATATAGGAACTCCACTCCAGCGTAATTTGATAAATGTTTGTTTGCGGTTTAGAGTCCATAAATTTGTTTTTTGTGCCGACATTCTCAAGATGTTTCGGCAAATTTGGGTTGACAAGAAGCATCGTGATTTTCAACGTATTGTGTGGCGAGAAAATCCTGATGAACCTATTGGACACTATCGGCTGTGTACAGTCACCTACGGTACTTCACCTGCTCCATTTCTGTCGATGCGAGTTCTGAAACAGCTTGCCTTAGATTACGCGGATCAGTTCCCTATTGCGTCGCATTCCATTTTGCATGATTTTTATTTTGATGACATCATGACGGGCTCAGATTCCGTATCAGGTATTTTAAAATTGAAAGCAGAGTTGATCGAGTTGTTATCCTGTGGGGGGTTGCAGTTGAGTAAATGGAGTTCAAATTGTTGGCCAGTGTTGCAGGGGTTGGATTGTGAACCAACAGTTTCTCTTGATTTGGATAGTGCTGACAGTTGTACCAAGGTTCTCGGACTAGTTTGGAATCCTCATCGTGATATTTTCACCTTCAAAATTTCTTTAGAGAAAAATTCGCTGTTGTCGCCCACTAAGCGAATGTTGTTGTCCGAGATTTCGAAAATCTTTGACCCATTGGGTTTCCTGGCTCCTGCCACCATTTTGTTTAAAATGCTGTTCCAGGAGTTATGGGTGCATGAAACAAAGATCGGATGGGATGATCTACTGCCAAGTGAAATAGCTGACAAATGGATTTCCTACCGAAAGGATTTGCTCTACTTCGAAAAGGTTGAAATTTTGAGAAGGTTTACGTTGAATTCGAAGCATTTTGATCTGATAGGATTTTCAGATGCATCCGAGAAGGCGTATTCAGCGGTCGTCTATGTTCGCAGTTTGTCGGAGAATGGAGAGATCGAGGTTCCACTTGTTGCTGCTAAAACCCGCTTCGCGCCTGTGAAGCAGTTAACAATTCCCCGCCTTGAGCTTTGTGGGGCTCTTCTGTTAAGTCGTTTGGTAAAATTGGTTCGCTCTTCTTTGGATATCAAACCCACCCAAACGTTTGTTTTTTGTGATTCTCAAATTGTGTTAGCTTGGCTTTCCTCTCCTCCTCGTCGATGGAATACTTTTATAGCAATTCGTACAGCTGAAATTCTTGATGTTCTGCCGCGCTCCGAATGGAATTATATTCGCTCTGAGGAAAATCCAGCTGATTGCGCATCGAGAGGGGTCGAGCCTAGCAAGTTGTTGCAGTTGGGAATTTGGTGGAAAGGTCCTGATTGGCTCTCGATGGACTTTGATTCCTGGCCAATTTTGGCTGAAAGGGTGGAATTAGAAGAAGTACCTGAAATGAGAAAACAACCTGTCGTTGTCAATGTAGTGTGTGCACAGGAAGGACTTCTCGACAAACTAGGGAAATGTGTCTCTTCGTGGTCCCGAGTCATTCGAATTGTAGCGGTTTTTGTTCGGCGTGCTAGGAATGGTAAAGTTCTTCCCGATAAACGTTTGAAAGGGTTCTTGCGCTCCTCAGAGTTGCTTTATGCAAAGCAAAAATGTCTTCTTTGGGCTCAAAATGAGTTTAGTGAGGAGATACAATCCTTAGAATCTGAAAGACAGGTATCTAGTCGCTCTAAACTCTCGTTGTTGGCACCGTTCCTGGATAATGTTGGGCTGCTTCGTGTTGGGGGAAGAATTACCAATGCTGTTGAAGTTTCTTTCAGTCAAAAACACCCTATAATCTTGCCGAAAAGTCATCCATTCTCTACATTAATTCTTCGGGACGCTCATTTGAAATTTCTTCACGCAGGCGTATCAGAACTGTTTTCATTGGTACGTCAGGAGTTTTGGATTCTCGGAAGCAGGAACCTTATCAGGAAAGTTGTTTATGACTGCATAAATTGCTTTCGTCAGCGTCAAGCCACTTCATCACAGCTAATGGGAAATTTGACGTCTTCAAGATTGTCACCATCTTTCGCCTTCGATCGAACCGGCTGTGATTATGCGGGACCAATTATTCTGCGACTTGCTAAAGGAAGGAATCCGAAGTTTGTGAAAGGTTATTTCGCGCTGTTTGTTTGTATGGCTTTGCACTTAGAGGTCGTCAGTGATCTGTCTACAGATGCCTTCTTAGCGGCGTTAAGACGATTTGTAGCTAGGAGGGGGAAATGCAGCGTCATCTACTCGGACAACGGCACCAATTTCCAAGGAGCTGCGAGAACTCTGTGCGAATGGTACAAGTTGGTACGATCCGAAGAACATAAGGAATGCACCTGTACTAACTATTTATCATCATAAATTATTATTTTACTTATAAATTATTTCAAAATTAATGTTAAAAAAAAACTAAATTATAAAATTTTAATTTTTTGTCAAAGTGCCAAGCAACGTCATATAATACCCTATTTGTTATTGACTATTAATAATTGTTTTTCAACTTTTGCTAATTTGTTAATCCCTTAGCCCGTTAATCCCAATGCACTTGTTAAGCATATATGGGCATCGAGATGATATTTTTTGTAAGATCAAGCATCGTACGATGGTACATTGTAATATTCGATCTTTTTCGCCAGCAACCACCATCGAGATCACATCATCATAATACAGTCCACATTTGGCTATCAAAATTTGTCTTGATCCAATTAATTATTAAATACATTTATATTAAAAAATTGAGTTTTGGAATTTGTATTTAAATTTTCGTTTTGGAAATCTTTTGAATTGCTGATCAATGCTTTTGCCATAGCAGTTTCACCAAAGATAATAGAATAGATTCTATTATCATAGGTTTCACAATCTCATACAAAATGATACGACCCGTTCGAAAATAAAAGCAAACAAAAAAAAAAAAAACAATACAAAAAAGGATACAAAACTGAATTGCTCATATCATACCAAATACATACATACCTACCCACGCATATAGCGAAGAAGCACACGCCACTAATAAAACAAGCACAAAAATACAACAAATTACAATTACCCATTTGCTTCATTATACACCACATACATACTCGCCAGCAAAGAAACTGAATACCAAGAAATGAATCCTTCGTACGTTTCACCCTCCAAAACCCATTTGTTTACATTGTTGTATTTGTAATTTAATTTTGTGTCAATGAATACATGTGAAATCCAACAACAATATAGTAGGGTGAATTTCTTGCTGCTGTTGCCTTGAAATGTACCTACTGGCACCTGCAATCGTCGATGCTGTTGGATGTTGGACCTGCATTTTCTGGAAGAGACGATTTTTATCATTTTTAGGGTTCTTTTTGGCCAGAGGTTAGCTCTCAACACAACTTGCAATCCTTTAGCGGCAAAAATATCGACAAAAATTAAAATTTTATAAAAAAAAAAATGCCTTTTGACTTGACAGTTGTTTTTGTTGCAATAATCACTGTGGTGAACTTGTGGTGAATATTCTAAAAAGGGATGTGTTCGTATAGTTGTTAAGGTAACCATATGCTTACACCAGAAGCATTTACTACGTATTGTAAATTATTTCTTTTTCGATTGGGATTACTCAAGGAATAACTTTTTGAAAGCCAATAAAAGGCCTTTCTATCCGGATATGGACATAGAGTGGATTTTGGTTTATCTTTTTCTGTTTTTTTTTTGTGTGCCGGTTCGACCATTATTATTGTGGATATGATGAAGGACATAATTATGTGTTTGCTTCTTTACAAAGCTAATATCTAAATTAAATTCAATTAAATAAAGAGTTTTATAATAAAAAAGAACCTACTTATATAATATTTATATATAAAACATTTTACACACTTAATTTGTACCCAATATAAAAATTAAAAAACCGAAAACTATAATATAACTTATGTCCTTTTCGATTGGATTTTCAGAGTGTTTCACTCTTTTTTGATTCCAATGGAGTGTTGTTATTGTTGTTTGCGTTCGTCGCGCCGAATAATTGCGTTGGTTTGGGAGAGTCTTAACATGTTGTATTTTATCCAAACTTATAAAAATTAAAAAAATACACTCGATATAATTTGCTCATTTCGAATTCCTTTCAACAAAAAATTCTATTTGTTTAGAAGAAAAAGTTCATTTTTCTGGAAAAATTCCCTACACAAAATATTTGGAATGAAAATGTTTGGCTTTAACTATATTCATTCAATACTTTTTGGAAAAAGTGGAAAAGTGAGAAGCGCATGCGAAAAATCGTACTAAAATTGTATTATTTCTTTCATTTTAGGTTAATTTTCAGGTCGAGTGCCTTTTTTCGTAAGTAGTCTAGAGGAGCATGTTTTTGTTTTTCACTTTCTACATTTTGCCTTTTTTTGAAAAAACTATTGAATGTACATAGCTCTCACGGATTTTATTAAACTATTGTCGAATTCCTTTTAACAGAAAATTCGATTTGGCTAGAAGAACAAGTCAATTTTTTTGGACAAATTCCCTGTATTGAAAGAAAAAAAAAAAGGATTCTGTTTGGAAAAAAATCTACATAATTGAATTATTTATTTATTATTGTCAATATGAATTTTTGTTGGCAATGTCCTTTTAATAAATCTTAAAATCATCCATGTTCCTACATTAATTTTAACTAAATGAAATAGGGGTGTGTGAGCACTTTAGAATTCATTTCCGATCTGTTTATACTTCTTGAACATAGTCATGAGATTTTCAAAATAACCGCCATTTTGGTGGTGGATTTAGCCCAGCTGTCTATGTGTGCAATAAATGAGTGGTGAATTTAGCCCAACTGTCTATGTGTGCGTGTTTCAGCTTGTAGGCAAACCCGGATGACAGCCAAGATTCATATCTTGGTATTCAGTTTCTTTGCTCGCCAGTTACCACCCCAATTTACCTGCAAACACTATCAACCACCGTCACCGTGGTTCTGCTCTCTTCTATTTCTTCACCTTTGGTGCGTTCTTTTATGTTACTGTGGTTAACTATAGTTAACTATAGTTAACTTCGGTCGTTCCTTTAATTCAGAAAAGTTACTTCGAGTAACTTTATGACGTCATAAAATCGTTCCTAAATTCCAAAGTAAAAGTGTCAAAAAGTAACTTTTTGTAACTTTTTCCAACTCATCTCCTCGATATGAATTGAAATAGTTGATCTGTCAAACACAGCTGAAATGCAATGGTGGATGTTTTGTTTACTTTTTGCCCTTTTGATTTGGAATTGTTTTCAATATTTAAAATATATTTTTATCAATGCAATCGATTTTTTTTTGTCGAATCTGATTTTTGGAATAGTTTTCTTTTATTTTCTGATGCATTTTCTTTCTGCCGGCATTTTCTTCTTTATATTTGGTTAATTTTTCATCAAAAAATTCTGTGCCATAAGCAATGAAGAAAATTGCACATGTTATTTTGAATTCCTAGTAATTATTTTTGCAATAAATTTAATGCAATCACATTTTTTCTTGGTAATTCATTCCAAATATACAATTCAATTTTTTTTTCAACCCCTTTCGTTTGACAGATTAACTATTGTTAACTCTGGTCGTTCCTAAATGAAAAAGTTACCAAGAGTAACTTTCTTAACTATGGCAGATCAACTTTTGTTTTTGACACATTAACTATAGTTAACCACAGTAACATAAAAGAACGCACCTCTTCTACACCACCTCTTGTCTGAACCTCTCATACACACCGCCACCCAATAGAATTTCCTATTCGTCATACTTTTGTTTATATTCCAACAAAAAAAGGGATCTTCGAATAAAACTTCCATGTGGCAAATAGATGAACTAAAAAACTGCCAGTTAGAAAAAGTAACAACTTTTGTATAAAAAAAAGCCTTTTATATGTATAAAATGTGTTATTTTGCAATAAAAAGTTACTTTTTGATTAACTTTTTTTTATTGAAAGGATTTCAGAAAGCATTATGTCATTTAGAAAATGTTGCTTTTAACATAGAACTACACATTCAAAAATGCTTTAGAAAATGGGCAATTTTGACGTTTTTCAAGTGATGATTATTCGAAAATAGGACCCAAAAATAAAAATCCACTCAGACGTTTTCCTAGATATGTTCATTACCTGTAAACTGACGTAAATATAATATGTGTTTTCTACTTCAATTTCTCACAAACCTTGCTGAAGCGGAGCAGTTCTTAGGAATTTTTCGAAAGAGGCAACCGCAATATTTAAAAAACATAAAAAAATAAAAAAAGAGACGTTTTGCTTGTTAAAATGCCATTCTTTAATAAGCAATTTAGTTTTTTATAATAAGTGTTGTATTGACTTCACAATTCTTGTCGAAAAATGCCCAATTTATCGTTTTTCTTAAAATTATGGGTGGAGGCCTCTTAAGTTAGTTAAAAAGGGATGGAAAGAATTCTTATTCACGTATTAATATAACAATATTATAATAATAATATTATAACAATATATTATTTTTTTTAATATATACATATTATTTATTAACGCGGCTAATCCAAAAACTTTAAAATTTATTAGTTTTTTATTGTCAAGCTTATATGCAACGTAATTTAAAACTTGGATTCTACATTAAAATTAAATTTAAATTTTTACAAGTTTAAAATACAAGTTTCGCCTTACCTTGAAACCTTATTCGAGCTTCATTTTTACCAAGAGCATTTACACTAGAGCAAATGTAAGGCCCAAAATCTGCTTTTGTTAATTGGTAAATTGTCAAGTTCATTCGCCAAGTATATTGATTGATCATTACTTCCGAGGCATTATATTTTAATCCATCGTTGTTTTTCAATAGTTCTGTAAATAAATATTGTTATGCAAATATTAGTCTAAAATAGCTCACTTAAGTTGGTTTGTTTTTTTTTCATTCAAACCTTCAAAAAATAACAAAGCTTGTCTAGTCAATGCTATGCGGTCCAGGCATACGATTGCTATGTTAAAGTTTTGGATTTATTAAATTATCTTACCCAGCTTATATGGCAAGCTTTAAGTATCTACAAGAAAAATTATAATATGAAAAAAAAAAATTTTAACTATAAATTTCAGTAGGGTCAGTAGTCAGTAAGGATGATACACACAAATTAACCACCAAGTGAGTAGGTAGGTTAGGTATACACCTCAGTTCTTTTAAAATAACTCCCCCCAGGGCCAGGGTCGCGATTCTGGTTCTTTAAAAAAGTGAAACGAAAACCTTTTCAGCTTTTTACCATAATCAGCTTTTCATAATCAGCCCTATAACGAATTCCATCGTAATCGGAAACTTTTTGATTTGAAAATGTGTGTAATGTGTATTGTTTTAAAATTTATTAATTGTTGTTTAATTGTGTAGGTATTTTCAATAATTATTGTTATTAAAATATACTTTTACCAATGTCCATATATGTTTTACGTTATCGTGTAAGCCCGGTGTGTGTTGTGTAATAATTTTCTAAATAACTTTAATTATAGTCTAAGATCCCGGATCCCGCCATAGAACGACCTACCCTCATCGGGGTACCAGATAAGAAGTACACAGTTTTGTAGGTAGTGTCTAAACAAACAGTTTGCGCAAGGGTTGCCTAACGTAAAGTGGTCAAGGCATAGGGTTGCCACGCTTTAAAGGTCACTTTTCGGGTTTTTAAAATTATGTGACAGCTCAAATGGTATGTCTTAAGGACATAAATAAAATACCATAAGGAAATTTTATTTAAATAATTCGAAATAGGTGGTTTTTTAAAAATTAAAATTTCAATATGGTAAATTAGGGTTAATAAAGATGTTAGAAAGTTGGTTGTTTTCGTATTCGATAGATTCTTTTAATATAAAAGGTCATGGATATACGCTGTTGTGTATTTATAAATTAAAACAGAGAACTCTAATTTAAACAAGACTTTATTGGTTTGCTGCTAATCAAAGAGTGACTTTACAAAATGAAGTTTGCCACCTGTTTTTAGTAAGTGACAGCTGTAAGCTATGTTCGATTACATAATTTGGGTTTGTATCCAATATCTCCCCTCTAAAATTACTATACGTATGTATAGTCTGCAAATCCAAGTCTTCTCGGTGCAACTCGGTTACGTACTGGACGCTGAGACACATTACGAACTGGTTGATCTTCCTGTTCTTCTGCACGAAAGAATTGATTTGAAGAACTGTCTGGGTTGGCTTGGTGTTCTTGCCTTGGTAATAACTCTTGTGTTGTTGTTGGAGGAGTAGTTGAAACATCTACTCCTTGGTATGATTTTCGCTCTAAAACCGGAATGTCACTTTCCTGGAAATTTAAAAGAAAGATAGAAATAGATTTCTCATTTACCGAATATCTAGGCTTCAATTGGTTCAAGTGACGTCTCCAGGTTTTATTTCCTACTTGAACTGCGTACATAACCGTTCCAATGCGTGTAAGTATAACACCAGGTAACCATGGGTTTTGGTTTCTGTTGTAGTTTTTTGCAAAAACTAATTCGTTTGCTTGAAATTTTTTTGGTTTTACTCCATGTTTTATGTTAAACTGCTTTTCCATCTTGTTATTTCTTTCAACCGCTTCAAAAGACGATGGCTTGAGCAGATCGAGTTGAATTTTCATCTTTCGTCCAAGCATAACTTCAGCTGGTGTTACGTTGTTGAGAAGTTGTGCATTTGGTGTGGACCTATAACTTTGAAGGAAAGTTTGAAGTGCTGTAGTGGTGATTTCCTCCCCTTCTAGCTTCTTCATTGTCCGCTTAAATGTGTCGACGAACTTCTCTGCCTGCCCATTCGACTGCGGATGAAAAGGTGCTGTTCGGATGTGCTGTATGCCACAACTATCACAAAATTCTGCGAAACTTCCAGACGAAAACTGAGTGCCATTGTCTGAGACAATGATATCGGGAAATCCGAACCTAGCAAAAACTTCTCTGAGAACACCAATGGTTGCAGAAGTTGTGGTCGACTGCATACAAAAAATTTCAGGCCACTTTGAGTAGGAATCCACAATGATCAGAAACATTGAGCTCTTGAACGGACCAGCGTAGTCGAGATGAACTCGTGACCACGGTTTGAGTGAGACTGGCCACGAAGATAATGGAACCTTGATAGGTGCTGGTCCTGCTGTTGCACATGAATCACATTCTCTAACAACTTGCATGATGTCTTTGTCGATGTTAGGCCAGTAAACATAACTACGTGCGAGAGCCTTCATGCGAACAATCCCTGGATGCCCAGTATGCAGCTGTTTTAGCACTTGCTTCTGTAACGAAGTTGGAATAACAATTTTATTTTGTAATAATAAACAACCTTTTGCTTCACTTAAAGCTTCTCGGCGGAGATAAAACAGTCTCAGGTTTGCATCCTGTATTTCCGTGGGCCAAGAAGTAAGGAGAAACCGACGAACTTGCTTCAAAATCGGATCATTTTCCGTTTCTTTTTGGATATCATTGAACTTGACTGGTAAATTTTAGACTGAATCTGATAAAACTTTGTTGACTTCATCTTCAATTTGAATTGCTGCGATTACGAAATCTTCTTCTTTTTCAACAGCTTGACGATTTATCAATCGAGATAACGCATCGGCATATCCAAATTTTAAGGTACTTACGTATTCAATTTTGAAGTCATATAAAAGCAATGTTAGCGCCCACCTCTGTAACCGATGAGCAGTGTAAACTGGGACTCCCTTTTTAGATCCAAAAACAGCTAAAAGTGGTTGATGATCCGTCTGAAGTTTGAATCTCCTGCCATAAATCCATCTATGGAACTTCTTAACACAAAACACTAGTGCCAGTGCTTCTTTTTCGGATTGGCTGTAATTTTGTTCCGCTTTAGTCAAAGCCCTTGAAACATGCATCACCGGCTTTTTGGAACCATCCGGGAATTTATGGAGCATAACGCCACCTATGCCATCTTTTGATGCATCCCCAGCGATGATGATCTCTTTCGCTGGATCGAAATGGACTAAAAGTAATTCCGATTGGAGCGCTTCTTTTGCCTTGATGAATGCATTGCGGCATTCTTCTGACCAACTTCACATCCTTCTTGAGTAATTTATCCATGGGGGCGCGTATTTCACGCAAATTTGCAATAAACTGCGAATAAAAATTCAGCATTCCCAAAAATGAACGTACCTCTGTAGGGTCCTTGGGCTCCGGCATGTTTGCGATTGCCGTTGTTCGATTTGGGTCAGGCCTTCGGCCATTTCTGTCAATCACAAAACCCAGAAACCTCACCTGTTGTTCGAAAATTCGGCATTTATCGTAGTTTAATTTGAAACCCCATTCCTGAATACGCTGCAATACAAGGTCCAGAATATGCCTTTGCTCTTCAATAGACTCTGCAGCTACGATGATGTCATCAATAAATGGCACTACCCCTTTTAATCCAGACAACATTGAACTTGTTATTTGTTGGAACGTACCTGGTCCCGTCTTCACACCAAGAGGCAGTCTTTGGTACTGCAACAATCCCTGATGCGTATTAACTGTCAATAGCTTTTGAGAGTCTTCACTCACTTTAACCTGTAAGTATGCATCAGACAGATCAATGGTTGAAAAATATTTACCTCCCTGCAGCGTAATAAATATTTCCTCCGGCAAAGGTAGTGGAAATTGATGTGGCTCCAACGCATCGTTCAAGCCTGTAGAAAAATCTGCACATATTCTCACGCCACCAGTTGCTTTTTTAACTACTACAATCGGAGCAGCCCATTGTGAAAAATCAACGCGCTTCACTACCCCCAAATCCTCTAGACGCTTAATTTCTTCATCGATCAGAGGGAGCGAGGCAAATGGTACAGGTCTCTTTTGGCGGAAACATGGAACTGCCCCCGGTTTAAGTTGCAAAACTGCTTCTGCTTTAGTACATAACCCCATGGAACCATCGAATAAACTTGCATACTTCGCCTTTAGCTCATGTACTTCTCGCTCAATAGCATCTGGTAAAATCGGTGTTTCTAATATTTTACCTAAAACTTGATTAAAAATAGAGTTGATAGGAACATCAAATAATTTCAAGGCATCAATCCAGTCTATTCCCAATATATTTAACTGCGGAATACTTGTTATGTAACCAACACCTACGAATTGTGTGTCTCTGAAAGAGACGTGACAATGCAACTCTCCAGTTAAAGTCAAGGTTTGTCCACTAGCATTCCTAGCAGAATGTTTTGTTGACTGGATACTTGGACTCCCAAGGCCTTTCCATGTTTCTTCCGAAAGTATGGTTATGTCGGATGCTGTGTCAATCTGCAGTTGAACTGAATAACCATTAATTTGCAAACTTATAAATTTTCGTTTGCAGACTTGATCCACTTTAGAAACTGAAAAGATACTTTTAGATTCGAAATTAATTCTTGATTGCTTAGAAAATTTATTTTTAAAATGAATTTTTTTCTTGTTTTTCCTATTTGCACTTTCACAGAATCCTTCCTTATGCCCTTGACGTCCACAATCAGTGCATTTATGTGCTTTGTACCAGCATTTCTCGGCATAGTGCATGCCGCCACAAAACCAGCATGAGCTCTTCGGTGGTGTCTTGACCTTTGTCTTCCCTTGAAGTACTGCTCTAACTTGAGTATCCTCAGTCCGACCATCAGCGAGTGCTACATCATGTTTTAACATGATCATTCGTTCACATTCCAAAGCCAGATCTGAAAGCGTCAACTTCGAACTACTTTCATCCGCCTCAAGCTTAGCAAGCAACCGTGTTCTGATGTCCATTTCATTTGCACTTGTCAGACCGCAAACAAACATAAGGCATTTAAACAAATCTGGAGTCATTGATGAGAGATTAAAGTCTTCACATTTCTTATTGATTATACCGGCGTAAGTTTGGTAATCGTCACATGATCTTTTTTCCATTTTTAGACAGTTATAACGGATTGCAAAAAGAGAGGTCTTACGGGAAAAAATCTCAGTCAACTTTTTTACCGTTTCTTTGAAATTCAAGTCACGCGACTTTTTTGGTAGAATAAGGTTAGAGTATCGATTGTACGTTGTCTCATCTAATTTTCTTAACAGCAATCTTACTTTTGACGCATCGTCCAAATCCTTACCATCCACATTGAAAACGTCTTCATGACGGCCAAACCATTCAGAAAATGTCAATCCGTTTTCGGGGTCATAAATGAACTTGGTTAAGCCATTCGCCAGCGTCTCCATAATCCTCTCTGCAGATGATTTAATTGTCGTGGATGATGGAGCTATGCTATTGTTGAACGATCCATCCAAAAGAGACTTCATTAGCTCCTGTTGCTTATCTAAAATCTCTTTCTGATTTTTTAAAAATAATTCAAACTGTGCTTTATCCATTGCACACTGGGTTAATTCTTTTTATATTTTTCCTATAAAAAACAAAAAATACCTCGTCGCCACAATATGTTGTGTATTTATAAATTAAAACAGAGAACTCTAATTTAAACAAGACTTTATTGGTTTGCTGCTAATCAAAGAGTGACTTTACAAAATGAAGTTTGCCACCTGTTTTTAGTAAGTGACAGCTGTAAGCTATGTTCGATTACATAATTTGGGTTTGTATCCAATATACAAAAAACTCTACAACTCGAGATATGAACATTTAAAAACAAAAATGTGAAAAAAAGACGTTGGAGAAAAAAATTACCCTAAATCAGTGTTATGTTTTTTGGAAATAATTTTTATATTTTT
This sequence comes from Epistrophella euchroma, assembly GCA_947049315.1. Classification (NCBI taxonomy): domain Eukaryota; kingdom Metazoa; phylum Arthropoda; class Insecta; order Diptera; family Syrphidae; genus Epistrophella; species Epistrophella euchroma. Next base: position 73,484,322 of record OX346245.1, on the reverse strand, counting down.
GAAAGAAGGTAAAAAAACAGTTGACCCGTATTCGTCAAATTTTCAACTTAACATCACTTTTTTTGCTAAGTGAATTTTTGAATAATGTATTTTTTTCATCAATTTTTGGCGGTTTAATTTTTTTTTCCATTTTATACGCATAGGTATTTTCATTAAAAATTGCGTTAACGCAAGAACACAATAATTACGAGTACGATGGTGCCATTGTTTTTCCAAAACCGTTCTCAAAAACTCAAAATTGCCGAAATTTTAACTATCGATATTTTGAAATATCTTAATGTGTCAGAGGAAAAAACTTTGATAGTCTCAGAGCGGTGACAGCAAATTTTGGGACGTAAAGTATAACAAAACTGCAACTATTGACGCTGATTACACGATTCTTTTTTTCGGTTGTTTCGTCTTTCGTTATTTTGACAGATATGGTGAGGGGTGTAGAAATGTAAGGGGAATGAAGTAACGAAAGCAGGAATGAAAATTTCAAGACTTTTTCTGGTTGAAGATTTGACGTTCTGGTTTGACAGCCGATTAGTGATGAGCGATGATGGCAATCGATGTAACCGGAATTCTTTATTCAAAGTAAAACATCGATACATATTTAAGTATCGATTTTTTGATAAATTACATCGACCATACAAGAAAATAGAAACATGCAAACAAAATAGTTTGTTTAAATCAAATGCAAAGAGAGAAAGTTAACAAAAATATTTGTTGTTTTCTATCAAGTTGTGTGTTCTTTCAATAAGAAAATTGTCATGTGAAAGCATATTGTAATTTTATTAATTTGTTATAATTTATTGAATTTGATGGATTTTAAAAAAATTGACAAAAGTTCATTAGGTACTATTTCATGGAAAGGGAATAAGGATAATTTCAATACCCAAAGGAGTTAGCAACGAGTTCAGCAAAGAGGGTGCGTAACAACTAGTTATAAATCAGGTACAAATTCCAAATTATGTCAATATCTACTTTTTAACCACGACAATAAATGTTCACACCAAAGGTAGTCTAAAAATGTTTTTTAATAAAGCGAGTGTTACTCTTCCCAATTGGTTGAAAAAAACCACCACACAGGTTGGGGAAGTCGACAATTCACATAGGTTTCAATACAAACAATCGATAACAAGCATGAAATTCACGTCTATTCTTCGCGCTTAGATAAGAAGTCGAAAATTCTCTGGGCTTTTGTAAAAGTACTTAGCTGTTATCGCATTAAACACGTTAACTCTTAAGTCGTGTTTTTTTTTATAAAATTTCCTTTGGGGATTGGGGAAAACATACGTGGTGTGGTAAAATCATTTTTCAGGTTATGGTGGTATATTTTATGAGTTACTGAAGAAGTAAATGTTTTGATAGCTTTTTGTTGGTGTGATTTACATGTAAGAACTTAGCTTAATATGAAAAATGTCTACATTTGTACAAAGAAGAAGCCTATGCTTTAGTAGCTTTAATTTTTTAACTTTCCAAAATGTTATCAAATCATTTTTGTTTATTAATTAAAATATTGAAGATTTAATGGAGGAAAGTAGCTTATACATTTTGAAAGACACCAATAGCTGTGTTTTGTTGAGCTAGTTACTGTGCCGATTCTGCAATGTTCCACATTAAGCCATAGAGTTACTGAAGATCAAATGTGCTGTTAACTTGTTGTTGGTAGAATTTGCATGTGAAAATTTTGCTTAATGTGAAGAATTTCTTAATGTGCACATTAAGGAGTTGAACAAAACACACCTAATATTATTTTACGTTTTAAATCAAAAACACGTTTTAAAAATTTTAACATATTTGGTCCTTAAAATAGAAAAAAACACGATTACACGATTCTTTCTTTCGTTCGTTTCGTTATTCGTCTTTTTGACAGATACGTATCCTCGTGATTACACGATTCTTTTTTACATTCGTGAGACTTGTTTCGTTATTTTGACATTCAGAATCTCCGCGGTGGATTAATTGGAAAATAAAAATTAATAATAATTAAAAAAGGGGTTTAATTACTTCTTGTTCAAATGTATACCCTATTTATCAATGAAAAGCAATATTAAAACTTATAATTTAAAGTTTAAAAGTTCCTCGCATAATGCTTTGATTTTAGGGATGAGCCATATTGAAAAATTCTCACCGATAAATCGGCACACACATTTATCGAACCGAAACATCGGTATTTTTCGAAATCGATACTTGAAAACAAAGGAAATACTTCTTCCTTTTCTATTTTAAGGACTAAATATGTTAAAATTTCACATCAAAACGTGTTTTTGATTTAAAACGTAAAATAATATTGGTGTCTTTCAAAATTTATAAACTACTTTCCTCCATTAAATCTTAAATATTTTAATCAATAAAAAAATGATTTGATAACATTTTGGAAAGCTAAAAAATTAAAGCTACTAAAGCATAGGCTTCTTCTTTGTACAAATGTAGACATTTTTCATATTAAGCTAAGTTCTTACATGTAAATCACACCAACAAAAAGCTATCAAAACATTTACTTATTCAGTAACTAATAAAATATACCACCATAACCTGAAAAATGATTTTACCACACAACGTATGTTTTCCCCAATCCCCAAAGGAAATTTTATAAAAAAAACACGACTTAACAGTTAACGTGTTTAATGCGATAACATCTAAGTACTTTTACAAAAGCCCAGAGAATTTTCGACTTCTTATCTAAGCGCGAAGAATAGACGTGAATTTCATGCTTGTTATCGATTGTTTGTATTGAAACCTATGTGAATTGTCGACTTCGCCAACCTGTGTTGTGGTTTTTTTCAACCAATTGGGAAGAGTCACACTCGTTTTATTAAAAAAACATTTTTAGACTAACTTTGGTTGGAATTGACATAATTTGGAATTTGTACCTGATTTATAACTAGTTGTTACGCACCCTCTTTGCTGAACTCTTTGCTAACTCCTTTACTTACTTTACTTTAGATGGCGCTCACAGCCCAGGATGGACTACGGCTTCAACCAACAAGCCCCTCCAGCCAGCTCGGTCCCTAGCTAGCTGCCTCCAGTTACGCACTCCAAGTTGGTTGAGGTCGTTTTCCACTTGTGTGCGCCACCTAAGGTGGGGTCTTTCTCTGCTGCGCAGACCGTCAGGGGTAGATTCGAAGACTCGTCGGGCTGGTGCGTTGGTGTCCATACGCTCCACGTGTCCCAGCCATCTCAGCCGCTGAATTTTCAGCTTCTTGACCAGGTCGACGTCGCTGTAAAGCTTGTTATTAAATCTTCTCCTCCATACTCCATCGATACAGACTGGACCGAAAATCACCCGAAGAATCTTCCTTTCAAAGCACCCAAGCAGATTCTCATCCGTTTTTGACAGGGTCCATGCTTCTGCCCCATATAGCAGGACCGGGATGATTAGGGTCTTATATAAGGTCTCCTTGGTTCTCTGAGAGAGGGCTTTATTACTTAGATGTCTTCTTAGCCCGAAGAAACAGCGATTGGCAAGAGTAATTCTTCGTTTGATCTCTGCGCTGATGTCATTTTGCGATGTTACAGTGGAGCCCAGGTAGACAAAGTCCTTGACGACTTCGAAGTTGTATCTATCCATCGTGACGTTTTGCCCGAGCCGACGATGTTGAGATTCCTTTCTCGATGATAGCATATACTTCGTCTTGTCCTCATTAACAGCCAAACCCATTTTCGCCGCCTCCGATTCAATACTTGCAAACGCGCCGGTAACAGCTCGCTTCGTTCTCCCAATGATGTCAATATCATCTGCATAAGCAAGTAGTTGAACAGACTTTTGAAAAATTGTACCTCTGTTGTTGACTTGCGAGTTGCGTACAATTGCTTCAAGAACGATGTTAAACAGGTTGCGTGATAACGCGTCGCCTTGCCTCAAACCTTTCTCGACATCAAAGGGTTCGGTGGTGTTCTTGCCGACTTTGACGGAGCAGCGAGATTTCTCCATCGTCATCCTGCACAAGCGGACGAGTTTGGCAGGGATGCCGAGATGCGCCATGGCTCTGAATAGCTCGTCTCTGTCTACGCTATCATATGCGACTTTAAAATCGATAAAGAGGTGGTGTGTATCGATTTGAAACTCCTGGGTTTTTTCCAAAATCTGTCGGAGTGTGAACATTTGATCGACGGTTGATTTGCCGGGCCTAAAACCACACTGATAGGGGCCGATCAGATCGTTGACAAACGGTTTTAAGCGATCACACAGTACAGATGACAAGATTTTGTATGCGACGTTGAGGAGACTTATACCTCTGTAGTTGGAACAGGTCAGAGCATCTCCTTTCTTGTGGATGGGGCACACTATACCGAGGTTCCATTCATCGGGCATACTTTCCTCCGACCAAATTTTGGAGATAAGCTGGTGTATACTCCCTACCAAGTCATCTCCCCCTGCTTTGAATAGCTCGGCTGGCAGGCCATCCGCACCAGCAGCCTTGTACGTTTTAAGCTTGGCTATCGCTAACCGCACTTCATTTGGGTCGGGTGGACGGAAATTTTGACCATCATCGTCCAGGTTGAATGGAGTGTTCTGTCTTACAGCGGAATTTTGGCCATCTTCGCCGTTTAGCAGTCTAAAAAAGTGTTGTTTCCAGATCCTCAGCACCGACTGTGTGTCTACCACCATATTCCCACTCTCGTCTCGGCAGGCTTCCGTTCTGGCCTTGTAACCCTGGGTAGTTTGCCTCACCCTTCGGTAGAACTTTCGAACATCCCCCCTGCCGCTACAGTCCTCAATAGACTCGACCGCCCGCTTCGCATGCTCTCTCTTTTTCCTCCTGAGAAGTCGGCGTTCCTCCCTTCGCTTTTGCCCGTAGAGCTCCCGGGCTGCTCTCTCAGCAGCTCTGGTTCTAGTCTGCAGCATTGCTTGGTAGGCCTCGTTCTTTGCTTCATGTGCCAGTCTGCATTCTTCATCGAACCAGGGGTTTCGTTGTGGTGGCCTAGTGAAACCCAGCACATCAGTAGCGGCACTTTTGATGGCATTTTGGCAGTGTTTCCATTGGTCCTCTACAGATGATGCTTGTGGCGGGCTTGTTGAGAGTTTAAGAGAGACGTGGTCTGCAAAAGTCCTGGCTATCTCTTGCGATTTTAGCTTCGCGACGTTAAATCGTTTTACAGCATCCGCTCGTCGTTGTGGCGCCATAGATATCCGCATACGTACTTGCGCTACCACCAGGTAGTGATCCGAGTCTATGTTGGCACCTCGGAACGTTCGGACAAACAGGATACTGGAAGCATGTCTGGCGTCTATCGCAACATGATCAATCTGGTTGACGGTTCGTTGATCCGGAGACCGCCAGGTCCCTTTGTGTATATTGAGGTGTGGGAATAGAGTGCTTGCTATGATGGCATTTCGCCCCGCCGCGAAATCGATGAGCCTGAGTCCGTTACCGGAAGTGTTGTCGTGCAGGCTGTGTCCTCCGACTATCGAACCAAAGATGCCCTCCTTTCCAATCTTGGCGTTGAAGTCGCCAAGAATAATCTTGACGTCGTACTTGGGGCACCTATCATACGTATCCTCGAGGAGATCGTAGAATTCTTCTTTGGTTGAGTCATCCTTTTCTTCTGTTGGGGCATGGGCACAGATCAACGTGATGTTTTTGAACTTTGCTTTGATGCGGATTGTGACCAGGCGCTCGCTTACATTTCTGAAGCCCAAGACTTCTTGCCTAAGTCTTCCCCTTACCACAAAACCACAACCAAAGAGCCGCTGACCTTGCTCCTTGCAGCACTCGCCGAAGTAGATGTCACACGTTTTCATCCTTCGGATGCCCTCTCCATCCCATCGCACTTCCTGGATGGCTGTTACATCAGCCCTTAGCCTATCCAGGTTCTCCACTAGTTGTTCGGCTGCACGTGGCCTGTTTAGGGTCCGTACATTCCACGTGCAGATCCGAAATTCATTGTCCTTGTTTCGTTTGCTGGGGTCGTCAACATTAAAATCATCCATATCCGAGGCTTGTTGTTGTTTCGGAACCGATAATTTTTTACGTGGTAGGGAAGTCACCCCGACGCACAACCCCCTAGCCTGGAGGACCAGATCCTTATTATAACTCCAAGGACGGGGAGCCGGATAGACCGCTCCTTATAGGCCTGAGCTACGAATACGTCGTAGTAGCCCATATAAGGTGTTCACTAAGTAGTTCAAACTGACTAGAACTGTAGACGCCACCGTTGATTCCATCTGGGGAATTCCTCCGCTGCCGCCTGAAAAAAGGAGAAGTGCCTTAGTGGAAACACTCCTCCCCCCCTCTCTCGTCTGCTGCCACCTTAAACCGTCGACAGGGATTGGATCCCCATCTTCAGTCAAAGGTACTAGGCACCCGATGTTCACCACGGGGAGGTGAGAGTAGGAGTTGATAGACAGAGGTTGATTGGGGACTCTTGTGTCCTCTTGAATGCACCGCGTTGTCTACCCTTTGAACATCATAAAGCTAACTCCTTTGGGTATTGAAATTATTCTTATTCCCTTTCCATGAAATAGTACCTAATGAACTTTTGTCATTTTTTTTAAAATCCATCAAATTCAATAAATTATAACAAATTAATAAAATTACAATATGCTTTCACATGCTAATTTTCTTATTGAAAGAACACACAACTTGATAGAAAACAACAAATATTTTTGTGATGGTTTTTGAGTGGCGAGGATCGAACTTTCCGGAGCGCGCAAGAGGTCTTCGGTATCAAAGAAAATTTAGATGTAGATAACTTTATTTTTGATTTTAAAAAGTATGACATAAAATTCCAACGAAAATACATCAATACATACATAAGATGCGTGCCTGCAAAGTAAATGTTCGAGACGCGTGTGTTGAATTTGAAAATATACGTAAAACCGCCACCAAAAAAAAAGTAACTAAAACTATCTTAAAATAAATTCTAACTTATATTATCTATTAAAATTACCTAAGGTTAAATAAAAGAAAAAAAAAACCAGAAGTGAAATAAAAATCCCTGGGTAAAAAAGAGAAATATTCCAAAATAAGAATAAATAAAAAAATAAAAGGTTCCCAACGCAAGTGGTTGAATGTGATATCTAAGTGTTTTATTACAGAAAAAAATAGTACCTAAAAGAAAGTCTGGTGTGAAATAAAAATCCCTGGGTAAAAAAGGGAAATATTCCAAAATAAGAATAAATAAAAAAATAAAAGGTTCCCTACGCAAGTGGTTGAATGTGATACATCTAAGTGTTTTATTACAGAAAAAAATAGTACTTAAAAGAAAGTCTGGTGTAAAATAAAATTTTGAATACCCCATGTGCTAGTTAAGTGGAAAAAAAGAAAACCCACGTGTAAAAAAAATACCTTAGAAAATTTCGTTCAAAAAAAAAAAAAAAAAAACTACCCTATAAAGAGAAGTTATGTTATCCTTGCAAAATTAAATTTTAACCTACCCTAGAAAAAAAAAGTAAAGAAAATTAAGGTGACAACCCCTAACCTAAAGTAAGAAAAGAAAAACAATTTACGCGCCCTACAAAGTGAACCAACAAATAAAAAAAAACAAAAAAACTATTAAACATCATAAAAAAATAAAAGGAAGGAAAAAAAAATTTAAGAGTAATGAGCGAAATCCTGGGTACGTTTAAAGGTTCGTACAGACATGCAGAGAAAAGATACAGTGAAGTGCAAAAACAAAAAGAAAAAAAAAAAAAACTATTACTTTGAATTTTTATAAATTAAAATTGATAATCTAATTCCCGAATTCCTTTTTAAATCATATCATTCGAAATTTTTTTTTTTTATTTACATTTTCGTGCGAATTAACGAGTTTATAGATATGCGTAGGTTTTTTTTTCATAAAATTAAAATTGTAGGTTTATCAATCAAAATTAAATAAATAATAATTGAACAATTTCTTTTTTTTTGAAAATAAAGAAGGAAAGGTACTGAGTGTTGGTTATATATTTAAAAAAAAACAATTTTGTATACAAAGAAGAAAATAAACAAAAATAAAAGCAAATTATTTTTGTTATTGTTTTAGTGGACTATATTGAATTAAATTCAAATGGAAGATTTTTTGCGACCTTTAGTCCAATGCGTTTCGCCCAGGCACGACAGTTGGGCTCATCAATTAGACGCTGTCGTACCTTTCTAAGACGCAATTTTTGGTCATCGACAGCATCTAACTGATGAGCCCACCTGTCGTGCCTGGGCGAAACGCATTGGACTAAAGGTCACAAAAAATCTTCCAATTTTGTATACATTCAATTGAACTGAAGGATAGAAGCTAATAATATATAGTTCAGTATAGTATAAGATTTGCTGTTAGAATATAAGAGATTTAGGGCATAATAAAACGATCAAAAACCTTTGGTTTTCCAATTATTAATCCACTCTTCGGTGAATGAGTTCATGGGAAGTTTAACTCCGCTCTTATTACAGCATAAAGGAGTAGCGACTATAACATGAGTTCGGACTAAAGACATGTCAGGGGTAGATGTGACACGGTAATCTAAAGTGGGCCTTCAAGATGTGATGACAAGATAACTTGTAGATGCGTTCATTTTGTTAGTTTTCTGATTCGAAGCTGAATCAAGCTGTGAGTTTTTAATAGAAAATTTCATTATATCATTAGGGGCTGTTGTTAAAGCGAGGACACACCTCAGAGAGAGGGACTTTTATCTCGCACTCTCCTCACTAGGGAATTTTGAAGATATTGTGGATGATCAGGACGAATCTGGGCTCCATTCTTATGAACCCGTTTTTTTTCTTTTTACAATAATTTCCGGCATGTTAATCGTAACGAACGTCCATGGTCGCGACAGCAAGACACCCCCCCCCCCCCTGACGAGCTAGGACGTGCTATATGCTAGCATGCCACGCTGTCGTGGCCTGGACACCCTTTCCTTCCTGCTGCCCGGATCAGCCCTTAGGTCCTGTAAGCTATGGGTCGTAGGGGTGGTAAGGAAAGGAAATGTATTGGGGATTCTTCGATAGGGATATTCCAGCAATGTGTTTCGTGAACTTGTTCTTTAGATATAGCACCTCTACGTGGTAAGAGAACCTGGAACTCCCTTCCGAGAATTCCCTGCCGACAACACCTCGGTTCCGTTACAGGTGGCGCCCGACGTGGGGCCCGATTCGTCCTTGATTTCATCCAATAGGATAAGACAAAATTTCGAATTATTTTTGGTACCTAAACGGTCTTGTTTTAGTTTTGGCTAATGACATTCATAGTCATGATTTTTTTTCCAGTATTGTGAATCATGAAGTGAAAGATGTTGTTCAGTAAATGGGTTAGAAAAGTAAATCCTCATTTAGTCTGCTGCGACAAATTTCAACATCATGCATGAACAGTAGCAGCCTTGATATTTCAATAATTTTGGTGAATCCGTAATTTCTAGCGCAGCTTGAATTATTGATGTTTATCAATTTTACCCTTGGAATAGTTCGGTGGAAACCATTAATGGTCGTCCGACAGTATAAGCTCTGGAAGTTCAGTACTGTGTCCGTTGCGAACTGATGCGTTTTCTCAGATATTAGCCAACAAAAAAAAATTAAAAAAAAATAAACAATGTTAAAATTCAGTGCGTTTACGCACTTTGAGATAAAGGACAAATTTCCAACTAAAGCACAAAAAATTTTCTAATGAGTAAAAAAAAAAAAAATTATTTTCATCTGCTTCATAAGCATACCGTTACCTGTCACATCCACCAGACAGCCATATATGATAAATTAAAACAAACAAGATTATACAGGTTAGATATAAAAATTCGTCGTTTTGAATTTTGATAAAGATTTTTTACATATTTTTTTTTTTCTCTCCTTTTTTTTATATTTTCTTCGATGATTTTTTTTTTATAATCGACGTAAGCCAATGGCCGATCCAACAAGCCAGGGGTCTGCAGCTCTAAACAATCCAACGGATCCAAATGAGACCACCGGTGCGGTGAAGATATAGTTCCACAAAATCAAGAGAACCCTACAGGTTAACAAGGTGCTTCCAATTCCTCAGAATTACCACCCGATAACTTAGTGTAAGAGCCCAGAAAATCCAATATTAGTCCGGATTTAGATTTGCCCACTTATATCCAAGGTCTCGTTACGGCCTCAATAGGAGTCAGTAGGTCCGAAGATTTACAAGTTATTCGAAAGGAACTTGAAATAAATAGAGCGGAATTAAAGAAACAAATGACCGAGATTATTCGTGAGACCCTGATGGGAAACACACCTACAGCTTCAAGCGAATACGAAGTGCGTAGACGTCAACCTCCACCTCCAGCTTCTAGTTCTTCTCTCCCTCAACAACCTTTTGTACCTTTTGCACCAGAATCTGCCACGAGACCACCGCGCACTAGTAATCTTAATCCTAACGCGGATGAATTTCTTGCCCAAATACGAAATATGAATCTTAATGACGATACGGGTAGGAACTCGCTCAATAACCTTTAAGCTAATATCTCTAGGAATTCGAATATCAAAGTCCACAGTTATCATAAGTGGGGCTTGAAATACGACAATGTTAACATGACAGTCGAAGGGTTCATATTCAGAATAGAAAGGTTAAAGGATTGTTATGGTGCCTCATGGGAAGAAATCGTTATGAATTTCCACCAGTTTGTTAGCGGTCAAGTTGAAACTTGGTTTTGGGTGTTTCTAAAAACCAACCCCAGAGTTGACTGGACTGCTTTACGCTTTGCATTGATGGAACAATTTCGTTCTCTGGAAACGGATGCAGAAATCTTGAGATAGATGTACGATCGAAGACAGGGCCGTAACAAATGCTTTGACGATTTCTATATGGCCATACAAAAAATCAATACCCGTCTTCTCTGCCCAAAGCCCAACCATGAAATTATAACACTCCTCAAGCAAAACATACAAAGGCGCATGGGAGAGCTTTTAGTGACCTTCCGAACTCAGAGTCTGAATGAAATGATATACGTTTGTCGCAACATTGAAAAATATATCAAAGAGCAGGATAAGCTTAACGCTAAAGTTCCAGCAGTGTCACCCTTTCGTCGACAAGTCAATGAATTTCAGTTACCTAATGAGTTTCTTCCTATAGAAACCAATTCTGTAGAAGCAGTGCAAATACAAAAGGATTCCAGTAGCTACATCTGCTGGAATTGTAGGAAAGTAGGGCATAGTTTCATGAAGCGTCCTACTGGACAGAGGTCTCTGTTTTGTTATCGTTGTGGTAAAGAAGGCACTACCTCACCTCAATGCAATGGTCCGAAATGCTCGGGAAACGTTCGGAAGAGCAACCCTTCAACCGGGATGAGTTCCTAACAGAACCGGAATCCGGCATCGCAATAAATTTTTTGAATGGAAACACCCATCTTGATTCTCCACGTATTGACATAAAACAGCCAGTTCAAATTCTTAATAGACCATCCGCCATAATAAACCTAGCCAATCCGGTTTTAACATCCCCAATCGCGAAATCACTATCTTCATAGAAATCATTACACGAACGAATCATTGCATATAAAGCCGCTAGAGACAGAATTTTCAAAAGCCCAAACACAAATATATCTGCCAGAATTTTACGAATTAGAAACCTCAGAAAGGAAAGGAAAGAAGCCATCAGAAGCATCGAAGCTAATATATTGTGTTGCTCAGACGATCCTCGTCCGTACGCCAATGTAAAAATTGGTAACGAAATATTGTTAGGTCTCCTTGACAGTGGTGCAACCATTAGCTGCTTAGGCAGAGGTGGAGAGGATTTTCTAAAAAAAACACAACATACCATTTAGCGACTTCTCATCCAAGGTTAGGACAGCAGATGGTCAGGCTCAGCCTATCACGGGCAAATTTTTAGCCAAAGTCACCTATAAAAACGAGACGAAAGATATTGAAATGTTTATTGTCCCGACCTTGCAACAGAGATTATATTATCTAGGGATACATTTTTGGAAAGCTTACGACATTGCTCCCAATTTAGTCTCGGAAATTTCCCCGCCAGCTCCTTCTTCGAACTGTGTCTCGTCTTCTCGTCAGATATGCGTGAGCTATCGAAGGAAGAATCTAATAGACTGAAGACAGCCATCAGCCTGTTCCCTTCCTTTGCCAAACTTGGCTTGGGTTAAACCACGCTGGAGGAACATGAAATTGACACGGGGGATGCCGAACCAATAAAACAAAGACACTATTCCGTTTCTCCGGCGGTTCAACAGCTTTTATATCTTTTATATGAGGAACTGGATCGTTTACTTGCCATGGGTATTATTGAAGAAAGCAATAGCCCATGGAGCTCTCCAGTAGTCTTGGTGCGTAAGCCCGGGAAAAACCGAATGTGCCTTGACTACCGGAAAGTTAATGAGAAGACAAAAAAAGAGTGCGTATCATTTGACTCATGCACAGGCTGTGCTGAGTCGTATTTCAGATACACACTATATCTCTAGTGTGGATCTGAAAGACGTCTTTCTGCAGATACCGCTGGACAAAAACATAGAGGGAAAAGACTGCGTTCACGGTTCCCGGTAGACCCCTATACCAAGTCAAGGTAATGTCCTTTGGTCTTTGCAATGCACCTCAACGTCTTTGCAAATTATTGGACAAAGTGGTACCCCACGAATTAAGACAAAATGTATTCGTTTACCTGGACGATCTTTTGATAGTCTCACGTACCTTTGAAGAACACATTCGCTTTTTGAATATCGTTGCTAATAGACTTACTCAAGCTGGTTTGACCATAAGCCTGGAAAAATCAAAATTCTGCTTTAAAGAGCTTAAATGTCTGGGCTATGTGATAGGCGATGGATGTCTGAAAACAGACCCGGCGAAGGTGTCAGGTATTCGAGATTTCCCGATTCCTCGAAATCAGAGACAGGTTCGAAGATTTTTAGGCATGTCGGGGTGGTATTCCAGGTTCGGGCGTGACTATTCAACCGTAGCGACCCCTATTACGAACACGCTAAAAAAAGATATGAATTTTGTTTTTGATAGCGAAGCGTTAGACTCATTTCATAAAATAAAGGAGATGCTTACCTCAGCACCAGTTTTAGTTAATCCCGACTACAGTAAGCCTTTCATTATATTGTGCGATGCTTCTTCAACGGGCATTAGAGGCGTTTTGTGCCAGAAAGATGATGAGGGTACAGAACGTCCAATTTTTTACTACTCGCATAAACTTAACAAAGCCCAATGTAACTACACTGTCACCAAACGGGAATGCTTAGCAGCAGTATTGAGCATAGAGCAATTTAGACCTTACGTAGAAGGATACCATTTTGTAGTTGTGACCGACCATGCGAGTCTGAAGTGGTTGATGGTTCAAAAGGACCTCAGCGGAAGATTAGCTCGGTGGATTCTTAAGCTTCAAGGGTATGACTTCGAGATAGTGCATCGAAAGGGTTCGCAACATGTCGTGCCAGACGCTCTTTCGAGAGTTCATGGTACGGATGAGGTGAACCTAGATGCCATATCGAATGATTATCCTTCTGATGTGCTGCATATTGATCTGACAGATCCCAGTTTTAAATCTGCGGAATATGTTCAGATCATCAACAACATCGTAAAACAAAAAGATCAGCTGCCCGATCTTCAAGTCTCGGACAGGTTCGTGTATAAGAAGATCAAACACAGCACAGGGAATCCTCTAGAAGATGACCAAACTTGGAAGCTATGGATTCCATCGCAGCTAACTCATCGTCTGATTACTTTGGCCCTAAACCACCCAGGACTTCACATGGAGGTTTAGGTAAAACCTTGTATAGATTGAGACAACAGTTCTTTTGGCCAAACATGGCAGCACAGGTGAAGTTATACATAGGAAAGTGCGAGACCTGCAAAACTACTAAAGCGTCAAACCAAACCCTTCGGCAACCAATGGGTAAGCCTTTAGCTGTAGAGCGCCCGTTCCAGCATATATATATAGATTTCTTGGGACCGTATCCTCGGTCAAGGGATGGAAATGTATATATCATAATTGCTCTCGATCAGCTGACAAAGTTCATCGTCATACAAGCCTTGCGAAAAGCAGCATCGGAAATCGCCATTAAGATTCTGAAAGAAAAATATTCTGCATGTTTGGTGTACCAGAGTCTATTTTGTCAGACAATGACAAACAATTCACCGGTGCAGCTTTGGGAAATGTAGATATTTTATGCTTCGGCCCAAATAGCATTAAGTGCTCGCACAGGCACAGGCCCTGGACTTTTTTTATCGTTTAGAACGAATTAATTATTCCTTTATAAAAAAATTGTATTAATACAGACTTTACTTGAATCGAATGAATGAATGAATTCGTTCGATAGTTCAAATCATTCAGTTACTAACTATCGATAGTTGAAATCGTTCTATAGTTCCCATCACTACAACTCATAAATAATATTCCTTGGTTCTCCTCTCTCTTGACAATTACACATACATAAATAGATCTTCGAATAAAAACCATCTTATGGCGATTGGAAGAACTAAAATTTCGAACTATTTGAAAATAACGACTTTTTATTAAAAAAAAAAAAAGCTTTTATAAAACGTATTATTTTTTAATAAAAAGAAGCTTTTTATGCTTGTTTTTTTTTTTTATTGAATTATATTATTAGAATATGTATATCATTTTGAAAAAGTTTTGTACTATTTGTATCATATTTAGTTATTGAAAAACACTATTAAAAATTAGAAAATTTACTTGTTTTCAAAAGCTTATAATTCAAAAATGGTGACTAAGTTCAAAAATCAGTCACGAACAAATAGAAGCCCTATTTATTACCTTTAAAAATATATATATTATACATTATCTCCTGTTTTCAGATCGGTCTGAAAGCATTTGGCAGTTTTTTCGTAATTTCTCGAAACCTGTCATCGGAATTTTTGAATAAAGCAAACAAAAACCAATTTCAAAAACAAAAAAGCTTGAACATTTGGAAGCCAAGATATCAGTCTCTTATAAAAAATAAATAAATTATAAATTTGGTGGCACAACAGCTCATGAAGAACTAGGGCCTAGTGACTTACAACTCTCAACCATTCCTGTGTGCGTGTCTGCAGGAATGGAGGGGACCTACAGTTTATTGCCGAATCCGAACGGTTAACGAGCGGCACTTTTCTGTGACAGGAGATACTATTGGAGGATTGTCAATTCCTCGCAAGAGACAGTAGCCGTTTTTTTTTTTAAATAAATAGGTGGCAAGGCTGGGGATCGAACCTTATACCTCCAGCATGACAGCCCATCGCACTAACCATCACGCCACGGCTACTACATCAGTCTCTCATATGCAGTTTAAATTTTGGCAATACGTGGTTCCAGGGCTAAGATCTTTACGCAAACGTTTTGCAAATTTTCTATTTTTATCGAAAATATGGGTGAAGGCCTTTTAATACTTTGGACAATTCGGAAACAGGTTCATATGATTCACACATACTTTGTGAAAGCCTTTAGTAGGGTTAATTTACATATTTTCGTAGAGAAACTTCAAGCGTATGGCTTCCATGGACCGCTACTTCAATGGTTTTCTTTATATTTGCTTGGTCGAAAACAATATGTAATGATATTGGTGACTTTTTCTCAAAAGGGATTATGGTAACTTCTGGTGTTCCAGAAGGTAGTCATATGGGCCCCTTATTATTCTTACTTTTTATAAATGATCTTCCGAATGTTCTTAAAAATTTTCATTGCCTTATGTATGCGGATGATATAAAGTTCTTTTCACGGATGTATAATTTAAATGATTGTCTTTTGCTTCAGAATAATCTAAATCCTTTTGTGGATTGGTGCAAGTCAAATGATTTGATGTTAAATGTTAACAAGTGTGCTTCTATGGCCTACAATAGGAATTCGTTAAATATTATTCCAAACTATTCATTAAATAATTTACCGTTAAAAGTTGTTAAACAGTTAAAAGACTTGGGTGTTATATTTGATATAAAATTGAAATCTAACGTACATTAATTTCGTTGTATCCAAATCAAATTCCTTACTTGGATTCATCAAAAAAAATGATTAGAGTTTTAAGACCCTAATACGACTTAATCTTTATATTGCAGTATTGTGCGTCCTGTTCTTGAATATAACTGTGTTGTTTGGAGCTCTACTACTGGGTTTAATAAGAAGAAAATGGAAAATGCTCAAAAAAAATTTCTCAGATCTGCCCTTCGAAATATTTTTGTAAACAATGTATCATTCATCATTCTTATAATTTGAAATGAATACAGACTCTCGACTCGAGGCGAGAAGAAAAATCATGTGCATCAACCTAGCAGGTCACTTTTTCCGTTGCATATTAAAAAGTATATAGTTGCTAATTAGTTACGCAAAAAAAAATTAATTGCTGTTTTGGTTTTCGAGAAAATGGGTGTCACGCTAAGTTGACGTCAACTTAGGAAGTCAACTCTTTCAAAAACATAGATAAATGGTCCGGGAGTGGATATATATTGAAAACTACTTAACTGCTAATTAGACGAAGAGACGCTAGCTTCTGAAAATAGTCTGACTAATGAAGACTCTATGGCTATGAGAGATTCCTTTTTTTGTTTCAGTTTAAAAAGTACTTAAAAAATCAATCCTTCTACATATGTTCACAACGGAACGTAGCCGCATACGGAGCTGCAGCTGCAGACGAAAGAGTTCGCTAACTTTTAACTTTTCACGTGCACCACGTTTTACGTTTCAAATTGTATGAAGAAAAAAAAACAACTTTTCGCGTTGGAAAGAAATAATTGTTGTTATTTGTGTCGCGAAAAAAATTATTAATTAAAAGGAAAAATATTGGAAACAAAAAATGTTAATTCCGAGCTTGTACACAAGAATATTCTTTTGTTTTTCTTCAAAATACTTTCAAAGCTGTACAAATAACGTACGTCACTTTCGATAGCTCTTCCAATTCCGTCTGCAGCTCCAGTTCCAGCACTCTATTCTGTCCAGGCAGTTAATTGAAGACATTTCCTCAAAACTGAAGAATGAAATTAAATTGAAAGTAGGGACTTCATCTTAAGAATCCGGCAGCGACATTTCGACATTGGAATACATATTACGTTAATGTATTTACCCATGAATTTGACTCACGAGAAACGACATAGGTGTGTGATTTTTATGTTAAGTTTTGTGAATTATTGTGATAAAAATATAGTCATTTTATTAAATAAATATATTGTTTAAATGATTTGAATTAATTTTATTTTGCAGTTTAGGTCCAAAAATTTTGTGTGCCGAAAGTGCCCCTAGCATTGACGAAAGTGCCCCGTGTTGGGGCACATTCGGCGAAATGACTTTTTTTCTTAAATTATAAAAATATATATGTTTTGTAAAAGATCTAAAAAACTCCTTTATTTTACTTTGATTATTAAATGTTAACGTTTCATAAATTGTATAAAGTTTATCAATACCTTTATTAATTTCGTAAATATAGAGCTTTGAAGTTTTGGTGCCGAATGTGCATTAGTTTACCATAGTACGTATCAAAGGGGGAGAGGTTGGAAGATCGGTAACAAACTAGACTATTAAGTTATTATTATTATTATTATTGTACTATTCATACCAGAATGTCAGTTTAAAAGACTTGACCATTCTTTATTCCGTCAATTTCATTAAATATTGTGAACAACAACAACTTAAAGGCGCTACCACCAATTGCTTACGAATTAATTTTTTGGTATTTTTAATTGTTTTTTTTTTTTTATTTTTGTTTGGCTGGATATATAGCTATTTCAAGAGGTGCCAAGCCCTATCATCAGTCTCCTTTACAGTGGTGCTGAGTACTTTTCTATGACAAGCGATACTCTCGGGGGTTTTGTCAATTCCTTGCTAGAGGCAGTAGCCGTTTTTTTTTTTTTGTTTTAGTTATTATGTGGCGACGCTGGGGATCGAACCTAGACCTCCGGCATGACAGTCCATGACAGTCGTGGCATCACGCCACGGCTACATTCGTAGATTGGTTACTTAAATAAAAAAATAAACAAGTAATTATAATTCAATATTGTACTAGAAGATGGGTGGCGTTTACACCTGGTAATTGACAGATAGTATGTATCTAGATAGGTAACTTATACAAACTTTTTCAAGTGAAATAAGGTGCTTGTGGTTTGCAAAGAAAATAAGCCTAATTTATAGACAATAAATAAAAAATTACATACGATACATACAATAGTTTTTAATGCTGGCCATACAAACTAGTTAAGATAATTGAATAAACAAACCTACCTTGATCTCTGTACCATCCGTTCAGGGGCTTTGGAAATACTTCAACAAAACATTCCAGAGTTACTTGGCTACCAACTGGTGCTGCAACTAATTGATTCAAAGTTTTTATTGAGGGTGGAACTGAAAAACAAAAAGTAGGTAATAATTAATGTAAGCATAATCATAGGCTAACTAATAATAAAGACATGACGCTTCATAGAAAGAGAAAGTATAAAGGAACCAATTTGAGATTGCCTGCATCCACCTTGCAACATGTTTTGTCTTAGTATAGCAAGGCGAATTTAAAAGTGAAAAGTTTGCATCGAACGAAAATTCCGCTTCAGTCTCCTGCGGTGGTTGTCATTGTTGTTGTTTCTGTCAAGTCAATATTTGTTTGTCTTTCTCTTCATTTCATTCTCAAACGAGTCAGATTTGTTTGTCCATGCTAAAGGAAAGAACGATCCTGTTTTCGTTTTCACCTAACTACGTATACATACATATTCTTTTTAGATCAACTTTGCAAACCTCGTAAATCCATTTTTGTAAATTGTGCAGGACAGTTATTTCTAATATTCAATTACCTACCCAATTTTTACATTTGACATTTCTAAAAATTTGTTTTATACCATTTGAATAATATTTAGCTTTCTAAGGATTCATAACAACAAACCTTTTTTAAAACTGACTACTTACCATTCTTTTGTTACTTACGAGGTTTTCTTCTTCAAAAACCAAAAGTAGTGAAGGATTTAGGAGGTTTTCTTTCGACAAAAAGTTCGCTACTTTAATTGTTTTTTTATTAGTGAGAGCATGGAATCTACTTCCATTTGGGTGTGTCCTTTCACCAGCATTTTTTGAAAAAGTTTAATTTTGTGAAGTACAGTAAGGTTAAGTAGTGCACTTGCTAAAATACTGTTTCTGTTTCGAGAGGCACATCCGTCACTGTAAAAAATAATATCCTTACCAACATTACTTGGTATAACTCTCTCAACGAGAAAATTATACAAAATAGTTGAAAACTCATCAGCGCTTACTCCACCTTCAGCCTCGTGCCATATAAAACAAAAACCTTCATGTGTTGTCAAGTCACAAATGGTGAAGTTGTGAACTATGAGTTTTTGGCGGTAGTACAAAGAAGATACATTTGATTTTGGGGAAAGTAAGACCGACTACAAATATACACTGAACACTTTTTTGTTGGGGTCAGACTTATCTTTATTTTTTTCATCTCGAGCTTCATCTTCGAGCCTTACATGTTCCAAATAAATAGATTGAATATTTCCTGTTCTATATCCCACACAAACCTCAAATTCGTCTTTTTTAGGACGAAAAAGGCATAAATTCATTTCATTGAATACTTAATTAAAAACTGTGATAGAGAGGGGGTCTGTATCATTTTTCGTACACTAAACTTTGGAATATTCCTCATATAACTGGGTTTTTGTCTGCCATACAGATTCGAAGTATGGTTTTGAAGAATTCGATCTATAGTAGTGGGATTCCATTTTGGGTAAGGTCAGTAAAAATTTTTTCAGACATTCTCTATTTTGCTAATTTTTTTTTCGGTTATTTGGGCTGTGAGTGACTGCAGCTAATGTGGAATCTGTAGATAGATTAGAATCCAAACTTTTTTTTTCCAGTTGGTTACTGCCCATTCACCAATACTTAAAGGGCCTTACCAATAATCAATCGCTAAACACGCGTTTAGATAAACACAACGTTAAACTTTAAAGATGAGTTAATTCTTGTGCTTACCAATAACCAAATTATACACGCCTTTTACTAATTAGCGCTCTATTACTAAATCTACTACATTTATTGTCAGATAGACAGCTGTACAAATGACATTTGTGTTTTTGTTATTGTGAAAGGTAAAAGATATATTTTGTTGGATCGATTTCTTTTACATAAATAAAAATGAGTACAGACGAGGATATAGGTGGTGATTTTTCTTTTGGTGGTGGTGATTTTGCTTCTGGCAGTGGTGCTGTGTTTTCTCTGCATAAAAGTAATATTTAATGTTAAAGGATATGTTAATTTTTTTAGGAAAAAATTACTTTTCAGTTGAATAAATTGCATCACAGTCAAATTCAGCAATATCCTCCAAAAAATCAATTGTGGATATCCCCGCT
This sequence comes from Epistrophella euchroma, assembly GCA_947049315.1. Taxonomy (NCBI): domain Eukaryota; kingdom Metazoa; phylum Arthropoda; class Insecta; order Diptera; family Syrphidae; genus Epistrophella; species Epistrophella euchroma. Next base: position 73,464,154 of record OX346245.1, on the reverse strand, counting down.
ATTTGGTAGTCAATCTCAGAAGGTTCTTTGGGGGGTGTTCCACCACCAGTTTCCTTCTGAGAACGACTAAATGCACTGAGATTACTCCGAGCCTTCGTTTTCATTCTGTTGTATTGGTCTCTTATCTGTTTTGCGGTGAGACTATACCCGCTAGCTTTGAAAACATTTTCCACATTTTCCCAAGCCTCGAACTTTGATTTCAGGGATTTGCCGTCATTCAGCTTAGAGTCGATAATGGTTGTATAGGGGCTCACTGACTCTACCGGCTTCTTTTTGCAGCCATTTCAAATTTTTAACCCTGAAATTAAAATTTTCAAATAATTATACAAAAGTTATTAATCCAATTTATTTTACTCACCTTACTTAAAAAAAAGCGCAAAAACTTCAAGCCAAAACAAATAACAAACCTCAAGCAAAAATAGTTTTTTCTCTTTGACTATGTATTTCAGCTGTCACTGGAAAGAAGGTTTCAATTCCCGGAGTATCTTTTACGGATTGTGAGAGATTATCTCAGAGACCGCGAACTCATCTACCAGGCGACAGAAGGATCGAGAAGGAAAGATATCACAGCAGGAGCAGCCCAGGGGTCCATTCTCGGACCAGATCTCTGGAATATCTCTTACGACGATATCCTCTGTATGGAAATGCCTCAGGATTCTTTCTTAGTTGGATACGCAGACGATGTGGCTGCGGTTATAACAGCAAGAGACACCGAAAGTGCGCAGAAAAAACTGAACCAGGTCATGCGAAGAACAAATTCCTGGATGGAGGAACACGGGCTGTCTCTAGCTACTGAGAAAACCGAAGTAGTAGTGCTAACAAAGAAACAAATCCCCACGATAATCGATATCCGCATCGACACCGAGATTATAACGAGTAAGAACGCAGTAAAATACTTAGGAATAAGACTTGACACAAAGCTAAGTTTCTGGGAGCAAATGCGGTCGGCTGCAGAGCGCGCATCCAAAGTGACAGCATCTCTAAGCCGACTGATGGCAAACGTAGGCGGATTATCCGCAAGCAAACGAAAGCTTCTAATGACGACAACACACGCTATTCTACTGTACGGAAGCGAGATCTGGGCCGACGCACTTAAACTGGAAAAATACCGGAAACAGATGGCATCGGTACAGAGATGCGGCGCTTTACGGATAGCCAGCGCGTACCGCACGGTGTCTGAGCCTGCTGTTCTGGTAGTCGCAGGGGTGACACCAATAGATCTCCTCGCAGAACAACGTAAGTACGCACACGAAAAGAAAGCGGAAATTGGAGTGGAAGCGGCGTTAAAATATTAAAAAAAAACCACTTATATAAACCACCCGTGCCAAGGGTACTATTTTTTATTCCATAAAGCATTCCTCCGCTAGCCCTGCCATATGAATGGGTTCGTGTTGCAGGAACCCATTTTAATGAAAAGCCACTAAAATATTTGATAAAATCACTCTCTCTGCCCACTTCAATAAAAGTTTCTATTAATATAAAAATATCAAATTTATTTAAATAATTAAAAAAATCTGCGAATAAAATTTTATTTTTAAGTCCAGTTATATTGTAGCTTAAAAGTTTTAGTAGTTTGTTATTTTGGCAGACCGACAATTCCTATTGCACATCTCTATTACTTCGGTTTGGCAGTCCCGGTGGGAAAACATGTACTACATTACCGACATTTATATTATTACTTGTTGAGGTTTGTGTATATGATGAGAAGAGTGATAATGCAGGTTCTCCAAATAATTAACATGTGTAAGAATTGTCATCAGTTGACATGAGGCAAACACCACTGTCCGTTTTGTAAACAAATTCGCGATTATCTATTATTAACTTATCACTTTTAATTAAAATTTTTGAAAGTGAGTTAATTTCCCCTAATTTATTCTTTATAATAAATAGCGCCTGTCTTCGCTTACGATATTGTGCGGTTTTTTCGTGGTGAACAACAATTCCAGTGTTCTTAAGATTTTTGGCCACATTCAGTACCTCCCCTACCACCTCCTCCGATTGCATTTCGTCCGAAACTAATGATTCGTTTGGATTTTTCGTAGGAATTTCACGTATTTTTTTAGCTGGCAAATCACTAACTTTTTCCAATTTCAAAAGACCAGCACAAGTCTGTCTTGCCAATTCTTGCGCTGGCCGTCATGTTTACATCTCGTGGGATATGCATTATTAAATTGCTTTCGTTGGTCTTTCTGAAGAGAGATTCAAATTGTTTTTCAAGTTCTTCACACCGATCTCGCATAACTGACAGCTGACCGCTAAGTTGTTGATTTTGGCATCGAAGCTCTTGGATCTCGTCAGAAATGGCCGCCACGTCCTTTTTTGTAGCAACATCCTTAATCGAAACCCGAATTGAAAAGGCAAGAAGATTTTTCAGATCTAAAATGCTCATATTACCCACAGCCATTATATTAGATTTTGCCTCAGGTATAGGTTTATGCTGTTTATTATTTAAATTTGACTCGGAAGATACAGCTTATGCTTTTCTTTTGTTCATAGAAGCCCCAAACGCATCGAAATTTTCAAATACAAATAGTTCGTACCTGTTGTTTTTATATATCGAAATTTTGTATCTTGTTTTGATACCTGTGCTTTAACTTCAAAATTAGCCACTTTTAATTAATATTTAACGATTCTTTACTTAAGAAAAGTTAGAGTATATACTTTTACTTACATTTAAAATGGCAGTTGAAACGTCACCAATTTCTGTTTATTCAAGACCACGAAGATGGGCACCGAAAGAGTCAGTCGAGTTGGAAAAACAGGTAAATTGATATCTTTATAATGAAATTATTGCTCTTAGTACATCCGAATATGCTAGTCCCGTGGTTATGGTGAAGAAGAAAGATGGAAGCATGCGCGTCTGTATAGACAATAGAAGAAGGTGAAGAAAACTTCACCTTCAGAGAGAAGGTCTATTATGTTGACCATTTGGCACCAATGACAGCTACAAGTAAACAATAGAAATATATATTTGCAATGATCGATGACTTTTCAAAATTTGTTTGGCTGTATCTCACAAAAACAATAAACGCAGCGGAAGTTTTAAACAAATTACATTTTTAGATTAGATTTGATTGATTTTTTGTTGCCTTTATAATAGTTTTTACAATAATTTTATATACAATCAATAAAGCATGGCTTTTCCGTCTGCCTTATTGACAATATGAATTAACTATATATGTATTTTGATAAAGTAAGTTATAGTTTGTGAACTAAAAATACTCGCCTAATATTCTGCTCCTGTAATTAAGTGCCGTGTTGCAAAATTTGAACAATTTTGGTGTGTCCATTTCATTCAGAAGGTCTATTATTTCATTCTCTGTTAGAAAGTCACTCCCCAATGCATGTCTTCTTGTTTCTCTTAGGACCAGGTACCTTCCAACAAAATGAAACACATCCTTGGTAATTCTTCGGGATGCGGTATAAAGTTTAAGTTAAGGAGTTCCCCTCTTAGTCGACACCTGCATGATATTTGGTCTATGGTGTAATCGTCCTCAAAGTAGTTCTTTTGGTTGAGGTTATAATTTAGTCTGCTATACGACACCCTATATAGAGAATTGGAGGCCTCTTCCTTGTACATCTCTCTGGCACTGTCATCCAACCGATTTATTAACTTATATATAGTCAACTTCCAAGAACTTCACTCTATTCGTTGATTTCCAATTCAATGCCATTCTCTTGTGCTAGTTCTAACCAGACTTTAAACCATCCTGTTTTGCACTGAATCGCATGAAAAGCTGCTTTCCTTGGGAGTCAATCGTTTGACATGTTGAGAACTTTTAATATTGTAATGTTTTACCAAGGGTTCAATAATAAAACTTATTTATTTTTAATTATCAACCGTTACTTATTTCCTTTACAAATCAAACACACTTTACTTCACTTCAAATTATTTTATTAGTCTTCAATCTCAATAGTTTGCAACTTAAATTCACTTCCGGATACTTTTCACTTCGAACTTTACACTTCCGCTTTCAAAAATAAACTGTGTCCGTCTGCTCAAGAGCTTCTCCTTATATGGTGAGCTGAAAGCTTCGAGGCTCTACTCGAAAAACTGGCACAAAAGCCTTCTAGAAGGTTTCATTCCAAAGAGAGAGATGGCATTCTCTCCATGTTTTCCATTCAGCGCATTCAACACATTCAGCGTATTTCTCAAAAGCTCCACAAGATTACAGAAGATTACAAAAGATGGCGCTGCTGTCACATGAGAGCATATTAGGAGGTGATTGTAAGGCAGTGATTACACCGCTGCAGCTGGTCAAGTAGTGATTACATCGTTACAATATGAATCGACCTGGAGTTTTAAGGTTTTCAAGAAAAGCGGAGACCCCAAGTAACATTTTTGCTCTCATATGACGCTCAAAAAGCTTTATGAGACTTAGTTAAGGGAGCTTAAATCACTCTTGAGGAGAACTTCCAGACTGTTATCAAACTGTTAAAAGCCTTTAAATGGCCTAGTTATGGGAGGTTCTTTATACTTATAGCAGTATATTTATTCTTCTTATGGGATGACAGGCGCAACTTTGTAAAGCTGATTAAGTCTTGCTAAGAGAGTGCGTGTTTCCTTTAGGAGCATCTTGAAAGAGAACGAGTATGCGCAACCTTAAAAAAAAAAACAATAAATCTCTCACGTTTTATATTTTTTTTTATGTATGTGTGCGTCGTGCTCTCATATCAAAAAAACTGATGTGTTTTTCGATACGAGTATCTTTCGGTAAAGTAAACTAAAATTATATTATTTGTGATAACTGTGGCATAATGTAAACTAAAATCATGTTGCAATTAAAATTTTATCTACTAATTTGCACATTTTGCTTCGAAAACTAACGCTTTAAAAGAAAAATGCGTATTTGAATAATTTTGTTTCTAAATTTTATTAGAAACGGGGTTACCATTTTTTATAAAAAAAAATATTGTAAGAAAAAAAACGTTTATCGTTTATTTTTTTTGATCAGAATAATATTATTGCATTGGGTAAACCCAGTATTAAGAAAATATTCAATATTAAAGGATATTCAATCGTGGAGGTTCCTTGAATTCTATATGCAACTAACATTTTCGAACACCTTTTAAATTTAAAACTATAACCATTGTGTGCTTACATAAGTTGCACATTATTTTTTTTTATACATAATACATTTTTAAGATTTTAGTCACAATAGTAAACCAAAAAATATTTCACTAAGACCATATTTTTATGTTACGGTAACCTTAAAAATAAAGAGAACTCTTTTTATTCGGATTGAAATATGGCTGCTGTTCATCGATACCTTAACGTCTTTATGAGACCTTTGTTATATTCACACAGTGAGTAAGAGTGCTAAAAGACAAGACACTTCTTATGAGCATTCAAATACTTATATGAGACTTCAGTTTTACGTTTAGCAAGCAATCGAAACACTTCTTATGCGACTACGAAAAACAAATACCTACCTGTGACGCGTTCTTTTTTTTTTATACTGTAACGATGAAATCAGCACCTAACTACTTTCGGAACAAACAAAGAGCCAAGTACAAAAATACCCTTATCGAAGACAACAACCATTTATAAAAAAATCCCGAGAGAGCGCGCCCATCTCTCTCAGGGGGAAAATGCGCTAAATGGAATAGTGGAGAGAACGCCATCTCTCTTCATTGGAATGGAACCTTCCAGATAGCTTTTGTGCCAGTACTTTCGAGTAGAGTCCCGAACCTCTCAGCTCACTATATAAGGAGAAACTTTTTGAGCACAGACACAGTTTATTTTTGAAAGCGAAAGTGTAAAGTTCGAAGTTAAAAGTATCCGGAAGTGAATTTAAGTTGCATACTATTGAGATTGGTGATTAATAAAATATTTGAAGTAAAGTAAAGTGTGTTTAATTTAAAAAGGAAATAATTGACGGTTGACAGTTAAAATAAATAAGTTTTATATCGAACCGTGGTAAAACGTTACATTGGTGTCAGAATAAGGGATAAAACTTATTTTATCTGTGCATTTAAGTAAATTAACTTAAAATAAAAAGTGCGTGTGTGTTTTTAAATAAATAAACAGACAATGGGTAAAATTTTGAATGATTTAAATTGTGTTGAACTTAAAGCAGAACTAAATAAACGAGGTCTTCCTACTGCTGGATCAAAAAATTACCTCATTATTCGTCTGCAGGAACATTTAAGACAACAAGGTGAAAACCCAGACATGTTTATTTTCACGATTGAAATGGAGGAAGAGCAAGTAAGTACTAGTTCAGATATGACCAATATGATGGCTCTGCTGCTCGCCCAGTTCGAAGAGCAAAGAAAAGAACAAAAGAACCTTCTCGAAGAGCAAAGAAAAGAACAAAAGAATCTTCTCGAAGAGCAAAGAAGAGAACAAAAGAATGAACAAAATAATCTTCTCGAACAAATAGAAAAACAAAGTGTTGAGCAAAAGAATCTTCTTGAAAAACAAGAAAAGAAGCTTCCTGAACGATTTGAGGAACAGAAAATTCTCCTCGACGGTAAGCTCGATACTTTTGAGAACAAATTTGTTGTTCTTGACGAGCGTGTCGAAAAACAATTTTCGAAAGTAGACACAAAGCTCGAGGAAGTTCAAGAAAAGTTCGAAAACAGAATTCAAAGCATTACCAACGAACTGGACAAAGTTCGAAAAATGAGGATTCGAGAAAGTTCTGGCGACTTTGTACAGCGAAAGGAAATGCATCCGCCAACCTTTGATGGACAAACTTCTTGGTCGATCTACGAGAAGCAGTTTGAGGCAGCCGCAGCAACAAATGGCTGGGATGACGAAGACAAATTTATAGCTCTGACGCTTGCCCTTAGAGGACCTGCTGCTGAATTATTGCAAAGCTTACCAGCAGACAAGAACGGCAACTTCACGGCTCTTGTACAGGCCAATGACAAACGTTTTGGAGATGGCCATATGCAAGAAGTCTTCCGCGTCCAACTCAATACCAGAGTCCAGAAAAGAGGAGAAAGTCTGCAACAACGTTAAGCAGATATCGAACGGCTGGCTCACCTGGCATATCCAACTGCAGGAGAGGAAATAATAAACCAATTCGCAACAGAAGCATTTGTCCGCGCTGTATCCGACATCAACCTTCAGCGAGCGATTCGAACTGCCGGAAAACGCACGCTTCCTGAAGCATTGGCGTTCGCTCTAACTATGGAAGCAGCAGAACAGGCTTCACAAGGAATCCATCGGGTAAGAGAAATAGAAGTTGAAGAATGCTCCTGTCAGAGAACCGCATTCCAAAGAAGTCAGCGAGACGGACCCGCTCGATGCTGGAACTGTAACAAGACCGGACATCTCCAGCGCCAGTGCAGATTGCCACCAAGAAGAGCTGCATGTCAACATTGTGGAAGTAGAAAAAGTACTCGAGAGCGGGTAAGCAATAACACCCACATTCCTGCTCAGCTTGTTTCCCAGCCGGGAAACGAGTAAGAACCAACTTCGAGGGGCAGAAGCTGGTTTGTGGTATCGATGGCCCCAGAACCACTATCCAGGTCTCACAGACTAAACGAAACAACAAAAGTCTGACTGTGGAGGCAACATTAAACGGCAAGAAACACGTGGCTACAATCGACACTGGTGCCACTGCCTCCATTGTAAGAAGGGACTTGGTCAAGATGACATGGCTGCATAACACCAATAGCTATCGTCTGAAAACTGCTACAGGAGAGGCAGCTAAAGTGTACGGAGAAGTTCGTCTTCCGATTCGTTTGGCAGAACTGGAGTTTTCACATCTGTTTTTGGTAGCAGATATATGTGACGAGTGCATCATTGAAATCGACTTCATGAAAGAACACGGAATAATTCTGGATATCGGTAAGCAAGTTCTTAATTACCTAAATGTAGAGATTCCTATGGTTTATGGTGACGAAAAATCCTCAACTCTAAGAAGTGTCATCAAAGAAGACATATGCTTGCCGTCTTCTTCTGAAGTGCTCGTTTGGGCTAAAATAAAAGGCGAATTGGGTGGTCATCGATACCTCATGGTGGAACCAGATACTGACCAAGGCTCCCAAAACATCATCGTTGGGAAGACTCTTGTGGCACCAAAGAACAACATGGTACCTGTACGGATTCTGAACATCAAACCCTACGAAGTTAAGTTGAGAAAAGGAGAAATAGTCGGAAAATGTGAACCTGTGTCAGCGATAACTAAGATCACAGAAGAGGACACGAAGAAGCCTGCGAACTCCGAACAACTGAAGGCAAAAATCCTTAACTCAACAAATCTGAGTCAACATCAACTAAGTATTGCTGGTAGCTTTCTTTTTTATTTATTTATTTATTCGTCTATAGGTACATAATACTTCTTAGACATAACTATTTATAATAACTTACATTTTACAAAATATAAAGAAAAATTAATAATGACTCAATAGAGCAACTTAGTCTATATTTATGCAATTCATAATAATCTTTTTGAATACATCCTTAGGACAATCAAGTTCAATTATATCGGCATATTTGTTAAATAAAACGCAAGCTCTTGTAATAGGTTCATTTAGTCCATAATTTGTTGAGTGTTGTGTGGTACAAAAAAAATGATGAACCCTTGGTCTCAAACAACGAGCTGGTGTATATTTTTTAAATAGTTCCAATAAAGGTGCACAGTCAATATGACCTGTTAAAACGTCTCTTGCTAGAGAGATCGAGAAATAGATTCTCCTAGTCTCCAATGGTTTAATATCAATCAACGTACACCGAGATATATATGATGGTAAAGGCGGGGTCCATTTAAGTTTTCCGAGTGAATACTTCGTGAACCTTTTTTGAATTCTTTCGATTCTATTAGAAGCGTTTCTATAATAAGGAGTCCAAACTACACAACAGTATTCTAAGATAGGACGTACAAGGCTTACAAAAAGTGATTTGACTGTGTAAGGGCATCTAAACTCCTTGGAATTTCTGAATAAAAATCCGAGCATAGAATTACCCCTAGACACAACATAGTCAACATGCATTCTAAAATCCAATTTAGAATCAAATACAACTCCCAAGTCCTTATGATTTAGTACCTTTTGAAGGACATTCGCGGAGATACTATAATCAAAAGTAATTGGATTAGAAGATCTAGTAAAGGTAAGGACACAACATTTTTTGATATTTAAACCAAATTCATTTAAGAGGCACCAATTTGATAACTCATCTAAGTCATTTTGGAGTTGAATACAATCCGAAAGTGTGTTTATATTTCTGTAAATTTTAACGTCATCTGCAAATGCCAGACATCGTGAATCAGAAATAAAACTTGGCAAGTCATTTATAAAAAGTAGGAACAATAGAGGACCAAGGTGGCTACCTTGTGGGACTCCTGAGTAATTTGAAATAGGTCCTGATTTTGATGAACCAATTTTTACAATTTGCACTCTGTTTAATAAATAGCTTTTTGTCCAATTCCACATATGGGAATGAAAACCCATAGATTTCAATTTTGTCAGTAACAATTCATGGCTGACTCTATCGAATGCCTTCGAAAAATCGGTATAGATAGCATCTACTTGGCCTCTTTTCTCTATTGCATTGATGCAAAAGTTTGTGAACAAAGTAAGATTTGTTGCAGTAGATTTCCCACTTAAAAATCCATGTTGAAATGATGAGATATGATTTTTAATTGCATCATACATTTTTTTTTTCACTAACGATTCGAAAATTTTTGGAATCAGTTGAAGCTTAGCAATTGGTCTATAGTTTTCTATGGATTGCTTTGAACCTGATTTATGAATTGGGGTATTGTATGATATTTTCCAAGTATCCAAAAAGATACCCTCGGAGAGTGACAAGTTGAAAATTCTATGAAGCGGTTCACATAAATTAAATCTACAATTTTTTAAGAAAATTGCAGGAATGTTATCAGAGGGCAAACTACAGTTATCGTCCAATTTGGTAAGAGCCGTAAGAATTTCCTCTTCTGATAAAGTCATAATTCCCATATCAGTAATAGCAGCGATATCATAGCTAATCTCAGAATGAACAGGATTTGTTAGAAAATTTGATTGGAAAAAAGATGCAAATAAATTGCAAATCTCATCAAGATTACTACTCCCAACATTTTTGTAACACATAAATGTAGGAACTCCTACAGATTTTCGCTTTAAATTTAAATACTGCCAAAAACTCTTAGAATTTGTTTTAATACTTGATTCTAACGACCATAAATACTGTCTATGCAAGAAATTTTTAAGATACTCGTATTCTCGACGTAAACGATAAAATTCATTGCGGCAAACCACATCGACCCCGCCTTTACTTTGCATCTTAGTCATTGCATTCTTTAAACGTGACAAACTCTTTGTGTACCAAATGGGTTTATCATTTTTCTTCATCCGTTTAATAGGTACAAATGAAGAAAAAGCTTTATATAAGAAAAATATTGTAATTCTGATCCACATTTTGGGATACTAACATCGTGTTCCAATCCATACTATTCAAAAAATTATTTATGCCGATGTAATCGGCCTTGTTAAAGTCATATTTAAAAATTGAATCATATTTTGAACAACAGCTTTTAAACGAAATACATTTTAAAGTTATGCACAATGCTCTATGATGAATACTATTATTTAAGAGGGGAAAGGCCTCTTCTGATAAACATGTTTCAAAATCTTCTTGTACAAATATAAGGTCTAAAATTCTACCTATCGAGTTAACAACATTATTAATTTGTATGCAATTTAGAGCTGACATAGTGTCTAAAACAACAGTATCAATATCATTTACAACATTATATGGTAGAAGTGCTTTATCATCTAGGGAATAAATCCAATTTACAGTACTAAGGTTAAAGTCACCTAAAATTACAACGTAAGAATTACTATCTAATTCGCTAACAATATTATAAACGTTATTAACATGAGCAGTATAAATATCAATGTTTGATTTCGGGGGAATATAAGAAACAAAGAAATAAATGCTTATTTTGCTAGAGTTATGTGGAAAATCTACAACTACACATAATTGTTCAATCAAACCTGAGGAGTTTAAAAGAGATATTTGCCTACTCTTAAAGTTACTCTTAACTGCAAGTAGAACGCCACCCCCTCTAGTTAATTCTGTACAGATTTTATTTCTATCCGTTCTATAGACATCATAATCGTTATTGCATATTTCAGCATTAGAGATATCGTCACTCAACCAAGTCTCAGTGAGAGCAATGACTGGAATTTTGCCAACACCTTCATCATCATCTTTAGAAGCAACATCTCCCGATATGGCAACACCAGCAGCAACAGCAACAACATCAACAAGTTTACCCATATCTTCGATACCACCATTATCAACAATTTTACTTGCATCATGCTTTTCGGAGTCAGCTACATCATGAGCAATGGTAACATCAATCTCTTTTGTAATGACGTCTTCCGCGTTAGGCTTTATACGTACATTTTCATCATTCTTGTCTGAACCAGCAGATAGAGAAGATGAAGTTATAGCTTCATACGAGACATCATCCATGATAAAACCATTTCCATCAGTCCTAGCAACACCATTACTCGCGGCTATATCAATAACGTCACTCTTTTTGGAAGAGTCGGGTTTGATATTAGTTTTTACGGTAGGCTTAGACAAAGAAACAGTTTTTTTATAATGAGAGAGAGGTTTCTTACCACCACTTTTTGAAGCACGAGGCGATAAGGGGGTATTTTTAATGTTTTTCGGAATCGAGGGCGATGATAATGATAACTGACGAGGAGAAGAAGAAATATTACTCTCTTTTGTAACCTTTATTTTTATTAGGTTCACTATCCATTTGTTTAGTTTGAGAGCGAGTAACGCGGGGGGGCTTCACTACACTAGAATAATCTGTGAAGGGCTTCTCAAATTCAAGTTTATGATCAACAAGGAAGCGATAGAAGTCTTTAATTTTAAGCATACAATTTAATAATGGAATACTTTTGCATGTATCACATCTCCAAACCAAGTTATCATTAGATTTTAGTGCGGCTTGATTTGATTCACTGAGTTTTCCACATTGCAAATGAAAAGGCAAAAGGCAATAACCACAATTAATCAAATCAAAATCAGATGTATATAGCTTGCACTTTGAACACTTGTCTATATTGGAAAACAGTAGCAGATATTAGTAGTATACACGACTGAGAGCAGTACACGACGAGAGCAGTACACTTCATGAGTATGCTGACATATTTTCTTCACCAAGTGGGCAGTATGGTCGAACACAACTCGTGCAGCATCGGATCGACACAGGAGACGCCAGACCGATTCGTCAACCAGCAAGACGTCTCCCCTTAGCCAAACAAGCAGAAGTTGAAGAGATGATATCGGGCATGAAGAAAGATGGGCTGATCGAAAACTCTAAAAGCCCTTGGGCATCGCCAGTGGTCCTTGTCAAAAAGAAGGACGGAAGCACTCGATTTTGTGTGGACTACAGAAGGCTGAACGATGTGACAAAGAAAGACAGCTATCCTCTGCCCAGAATCAGCGATACTTTAGATGCAATGGAAGGTGCTAAATGGTTCTCTACATTAGACCTAAAGAGCGGCTACTGGCAGGTAGAAATTCACCCAGAAGATCGTGAAAAGACAGCTTTCTCCACAGGAAATGGTCTGTGGCAATTTAAAGTGATGCCATTTGGACTGTGCAACGCTCCGGCTACATTTGAGCGTTTGATGGAATGCGTTTTACAAGGACTTACTTGGAAATCTTGCCTGGTCTATTTGGACGATGTCATCGTGTATGGGAAAACATTTGACGAACATTGTGACAACCTAAAAGCTGTATTCCAGAGGCTTCGAGAAGCACACCTCAAGCTTAATCCAGATAAATGTGCTCTTTTCAAGACCGAAGTTAAATATTTGGGACACATCATCTCATCCCAAGGAGTAAAGACTGATCCTGAAAAAGTTGACACTGTGAAGAATTGGCCAACACCACAGGACAAACATCAACTCCGAATCTTTCTTGGCCTAGCCACTTATTACCGGCGTTTTGTGAAGAATTTTGCTGGAATTGCCAAAAGCTTGCATCAGCTTACGGAAAAGGGAAAGCCGTTCAAATGGTCAGGTGAGTGTGAGAAAAGCTTTCAGGAACTAAAGCTGCGTTTATGTAATGCTCCTGTGCTCACCTATCCGACCCCGGGAAAACCTTTCATTGTTGACGCGGATGCAAGTAATGTTGGAATTGGAGCTGTATTGTCACAAGTCCACGATGGAGAAGAAAAGGTTGTCGCCTACTACAGTAAGGTACTTTCAAAGCCAGAACGGAATTATTGTGTGACCAGAAGGGAACTCCTAGCTCTGATCTTGGCAACAAAGCACTTCCATATGTATATCTATGGACAGAAGTTCCTTCTGCGAACAGGCCATGGCGCACTCAACTGGCTTTTGAATTTTAAAAATCCTGAAGGTCAAGTAGCAAGGTGGATCGAAAGACTGCAGACATATGACTATCAGATTCAACATCGAAGAGGAAAGTTGCATTCCAACGCAGACGCATTGTCTCGAAGACCTTGCAAACAGGACTGCAAACATTGCACACGACAAGAAGAAAAGGAGACAGTCGCCGTCCAACGCATGAGAGCTGATCCAATTTACGGTTGGAGTAATGAAGAACTTAGGGCTGCCCAACAAGAAGACTCGGATATAGAGCCCATTCTTGCGTGGAAAGAACACCAAGAAAAACCAGAGTGGTGTGACATCTTCGACAGAAGTCCGGCCCTGAAAGCATATTGGGCACAATGGGACTCGCTTCATGTGGAAGAAGGTGTTCTAAGGCGTAAGTGGGAATCCGCAGACGGTAAGTCCTATGTGATGCAGCTGGTCGTTCCTCGGTCCAAGGTTAATGACGTTCTTCGAGAGATGCATGACGGAGCTTCCGGAGGTCATTTGGGAGTCAATAAGACTTTGGAAAAGATACGACAACGGTTCTACTGGCTACATGCAAGAGAGGACGTCGAAAAGTGGTGCCGAAAATGTGATACTTGTGCTGCTAGCAAAGGCCCAGGTAGGAAGCTTCAAAGTAAAATGCAACAATACAACGTAGGCACGCCTTTCGAGAGGATTGCAGTAGACGTCGCAGGCCCTTTTCCTGAGACCAACAGTGGAAACCGATACATCCTTGTAGTCATGGATTACTTCAGCAAGTGGCCTGAGGCATTTGCCATCCCAAACCAAGAAACCAAAACAGTTGTGGATCAGATTGTCTTCAATTGGGTGAGCAGGTTCGGCGTACCGATGGAACTTCATTCCGACCAAGGAAGGAACTTCGAATCTAACATCTTCCAGGAAGTTTGTTCGCTCCTTGGCATTAAAAAGACGAGGACAAAGCCGCTTCATCCACAATCTGATGGGATGGTCGAGCGATTCAACCGGACGCTAAAGGAACATCTATCTAAGGTTGTCGGCGACTACCAACGAGACTGGGATAGACATATTCCATTATTCCTAATGGCATATAGGAGTGCAGTACATAGCTCGACAGGACATACACCATCGGAAATCTTGTTTGGAACGTCAATACGACTGCCTAGTGAGGTGAAATTTGGATGCCGGACAATTGAGCCACAACGAACAGAAGAATATGTGGATAACCTCAAAGAAAGGCTCATTGACATTCATCAACGAACCAGAGCATTCATAAAAACATCTAGTGATCGGACGAAAACACGTTATGATGCCCGAGCAACAACAACAGGATTTCAAGAAGGAGACCTCGTGTGGTTTTACAATCCCCATCGACAAAAGGGACTGTCACCAAAGCTTCAACAGAACTGGGAAGGGCCCTACACTGTTGTGAAGAGACTAAATGATGTGGTCTACCGTATACAGAGAGGAGTAAGAGGGAAACTGAAAGTAGTTCATTGTGACCGTTTGCATCGTTATAATGGTGAAAGGAGCGACAGAATTGTTCGGGACGATCAATCTTAGGAGGGGGGCAATGTAACGATGAAATCAGCACCTAACTACTTTCGGAACAAACAAAGAGCCAAGTACAAAAATACCCTTATCGAAGACAACAACCATTTATAAAAAAAATCCCGAGAGAGCGCGCCCATCTCTCTCAGGGGGAAAATGCGCTGAATGGAATAGTGGAGAGAACGCCATCTCTCTTCATTGGAATGGAACCTTCCAGATAGCTTTTGTGCCAGTACTTTCAGCTCACTATATAAGGAGAAACTTTTTGAGCACAGACACAGTTTATTTTTGAAAGCGAAAGTGTAAAGTTCGAAGTTAAAAGTATCCGGAAGTGAATTTAAGTTGCATACTATTGAGATTGGTGATTAATAAAATATTTGAAGTAAAGTAAAGTGTGTTTAATTTAAAAAGGAAATAATTGACGGTTGACAGTTAAAATAAATAAGTTTTATATCGAACCGTGGTAAAACGTTACAATACATTCTAACTTTTGTTGATGTATGAAAAAAAAATCGTTAATTGTGTTAGGTAGATTTCTATTTTGAAACAATGAAAATACATTGTGACATCATAATATTTGGAAGTAAAATTTGGTATTAGTTTAATCCCTTGGGCAAACGTCGCCTGGATAAAATAATATTGTCGTATGTGAAAAATTGCGGCTTTGAGATTTAAATGCAGTTTTGTTATTTGAATTTTTCTCTACAATCTAGTGAAATCCGTTTTTCGATATCTGCCTTAGTTTTCAAGATAATGTCGTTAAAATTTGTCATATGTGCAAGGTCGCCAACATTTGAGTATTTATTTGTCGTATGTGTATACGAAATGCTACACATATACGATAAAATAAAAACATACGACATTTTTTTCATACAAAATCTGTTCAGTGAACGTTTGGTAAATAATTTATTGTCATATATTTAATTTTTAATGCACGTACGACAATATTTTACTGAAACGTTTGTCGTATGTGTATGTCTCATAAGAAAAAACACAGACTGATGTAATTTCACTCGTGATCAAGATGTCGCAGTGGTCGGACGAGTCCCTTGCACCAAGTGTATCTGAGGATATGAACTTATTATTTAGTTTTTTTAGAACTATAACTTTTTTGTTTTTTTTTAAGTTTGAGAAAAATAATATTTTAATGGGGAAGAAGAGGGAAACTTGATACTCTTTGCATTTTTTGTATCATAACTTTTTATTTATATTTTATAGAAGATCCGTCCGTATGTTAAAATAAAGACATATTTTGCATAGAAAACATCACTTATTGTTAGTTGTAAATAGTTAAGGCGCTGCTTAAAAAAAATGAAAAGAATCACAAGGATCAAGTCTCTTCAAACCTAGGTCTCCATAAGTAAAGAATATCATTATTTTTTTTACGAGTAAATAATTTACAAATCTAACGAAATAACAAAAAAATAATTAAATACCGAATTCATTTGATATGAAAAAAAATTCAATTTAAGTAAGAACCATAAAAGTAGGAAAACGTTTTTATCATTTTCGAAGAACCATTTGATTGTGAATAAACGTAGTGATTTTGGGAAATCAAAACATCGCACAGTATACCTTGAAAGTTTAATTTGGCAGTTTTTTAATGACATAAGTTTGAGGCCATGTATCAATTTCATGGCCTCTTTTTCGAGCAAATTTGGCCTTAGTTTTTTTTCGATAACTTGGGCTATAAGAGAATGAAATACATTTCCCTTTTAAATATTGTCGATGGCCCAATTTTCTCTTATAATGCATAATACTGCTTCTTTAACTTCACCTTCATCCAGTGGAGTTTGACAGCTTATGCTCTAGAGCTGTGCCAATCGTTCATTTTCAAAGATCAAATCAGTCAATGATTGATTGCTTCAAAGATTTAATCTTTTCAATCAATCATTATTTCAATCATTGTGGTCAAAGATTAAATCGGTCGCTATGTCAATCAGATTGATTCGTTCTTTGTGATTGTGCTTCCACCAGTGGATCCTAATTCCAATCGTGCAAATTAAACGATATATATAGGTACGTTTCGGTCGTTCTAGTCATTCTTAATCAAATCATTTTACAAGGCGAACACGATTATTTTGGCAGGTTTGATGAGCCAAAATGTTTGTACGTCAGATCGAAAAACGGAGTACGCCAATCAAGTTAGGAGGTGGATATTACCGGATATGTCATGGCCGACGACGTTCTGCGACCACTGCAACGACGTGCGTCGTCGGTCATTTACTCAAAAACTGAAATGATTAAAGTTGAGATTGATTGTTTCGGTATACTGTGATTGCAATCAATCGTTCATTTTGATGAACGGTTCACAAAGGCCGAATCAATCACGATTGACACAGCCCTATTATGCTCGCAATTAAACCTCATTTGCATAAAAATCATCACAAAAGAATTGGGAACATACCAAAAATATACTTGTGGTACTTAAGCCAAAAAAAAACGACAAAACCGCAAAGTATACTTTACGAACTAACAAGAAACTAAAAAATGTCAAGTGTTCTTTCTCTGTGAGTTGAATATGAGTGGTTTGGACGAGACGCGTTGTTATAATTTGAAATACACTTGTAAATTCTGCCAAATAAGGTATTTTAATTTTTTTAGATCTTGAAATTCAGAGGGGGAATCAATTCTCCCAGGGTATTTAGTCTCCCTCTTCTCTCACACATAAAATAAATAATTAAAAAACTAAACCTGAGTTTATTTTTCTTTTTAAATAAATATGTAATATGTTTTTATATTGTCGTATGTAATATACTAACAACATTTAAATTTATTTTATTTTTGTCGTATGTGTGATTATTTCGTCGTATGTGTTTGGGTAACAACCAGTTTTGGTTAAACCCTAACATACGACGCAACATACGACAACGGCATATTGGGAAAATGTACCCTTATACCTTCCTTTATCCGAATATTATATTTATTTTTAGGTTTTTGAGTTGCCAGATGTTTACTGCATAACCCATAAAATTTTTTAAAAAATTCACCTAATAGTTTTGGAGAAAAAAATTTTTGAACTTAAAATGCGTTTCCCCAAAAGTAGCAAATTTTAACTTACGACAATATTTTATCCAGGCGACGAAATACAATTGATGACAACAACTAACACCACAGCATTTTTAGATATCATGCAAATTATTTGATACCCATGGTGTTTACTATTAGTACAGTGAACCAAGTTTCTCAAACCCTCTCTTTATACCTACACCAAACCAAAAAATCGATCCAAATTAATGAAATTACCACTACTTGTTTTTGGCTGATAGCGTATCCGATATAAACATGAACAGAAGCAAACTTTCTTTGGAAAAAGAACTAATTCAATTGAAACAGCAGTTCGATTGACATTTAAAAACGTTATTGTAAATGCTTAAGATGACGTTTAGCGTTCTGGTTTCTAGAAACTTAAAAGACTTAAATTGATCTAGATATAGGATTTAAGTACTTTGACACTTGAAAAATGCTAACTTCTTATAATAAAATTGTTAGTAGACGAATATGAGCATTATAACAAGATCTCAATTCTTAAGTATAGATATGAGATAAAAAAGAGTCTTATGGGATTTTTTTTTTCATATTTCAAGAGCTAAACTCTGGAGGGTTTGTTAGTTGGGATATATCTGTTTTCAGCATTATCATGTAGTTCGGAGTACTTGGAGGAAATCTCAGCAGTTTTTCTACAGTCTCATATCTTTTGCCTCCCCACACTTGAGCTGCATAAAAAAGAATGGATTCAGATACTGCTTCGAAAACTTTATATTATGCTGCTACCCGCAATATTCTTGTTGTTAAAACATTCTCTCCATGCTGTGTTAAAAGCGGTTTTTGCCTTTAACAGCTTTTCGTTAAGATGCCTTTCCATGCCTAAATTCTTTGTGAAATGGAATCCTAGGTATTTACATTCTTTCACTACTTCGATTCTTTCGTTGTTATAGTACCATTTCTCGTTTGCGTTAGATCTGCCTCCAGCTTTTTTGAATACCATCAACTTAGATTTGTTCAGGTTAACCACCAGATTCCATAGTGTGCAATATTTAAATAATTAATTTACCATGATAGTCCAGTAAATAGAGACAAAAAAAAGGGGGTTACCCTACAAATGGTCGGGTAGTTCTAAATTTTGGATATGTTACATGATATGGTCGGTAGATTGAAAATACAAATTTCCACAACCACGCCCCCTCCGCCCCCTTCACAATCCTGAAAAAACCGCTCAAAATTGGCACTTTTTTCAGTTTTTTGCTCATAACTTCTTTTTGGTGTACTTTTTGGCAAAAAAAAGTAATATGGAAACTTGTAGAAAATAAAATTTCCTACAAATATGGTCGCTGTAGTTTTTTTGTACAACCGACACCAACAAAACTATGACGCTACCAAAAAAGGCTTAAATTTCGTATTTTGTAAAATTTTCAGTTTCTTCCCACTTCGCAGGCTAATAACTTCTTAACTAGTGATTTTAGAGAAAAAGTCTTCGTAAAAATCTTGTAGAGAATTTCATTACCTACAAATTTCATGTACACTATTTTATTTTGAGATTAAAACATTTCGGCGAAGAGTGAAAAAGAGTTTTTTGCCCTTTTTTACGTTTTTATTAATTAGCTTCCTTCTATGTACGTCCGTACGATAAAAACTTCGCAGTCGATTTAAAACTAACTTTCCGATTACCTAGAGACTTGGGGCATATACTCTATAATGTATTAATATTAATGTGTTATTGTATTGGAGATACACTCTGCGTCACTTGATTACGGTCACTCAATTTTTTTATTTTTCAAAATATTCAATGATCTGGAAAAAATGATTAACAGAATGAAAGAAGGATATTAAGTGATCATATTAGAGAAAGGTGTTTTGGTTTAAGTTGATAAATTCTATTCTTATCAGGCTCTTCACAGTGAGGTCATAAAATATTACATTAATTTTTGTCTTGCTTGATTACGGATATAAGGAAAATATTAACATTAAGACACTCAGAATCAAATAAAAGTACGTTAAGAGTATGCAGGACTTAAGTTGAAGGCATTACTTTTTAGAATTCGAAGCTATAGGAAGAATTAAATAATTATTAACTAAGGAAATAATTCTATGTCGAAAAAGAATGTAGGCAAGGTGATACGCTTTAATGCTACTTCTTCTTCAACAACTTTCTTGAAAGAAAGAAGACATTTTTGTTAACGATAAAACAAAAGTATGTATTTAACCGTCAATTAAGGCAATACCAAGTATATGGTGTTAACAAGAGGGACATCAAATGCCGATGGCTCAGATTTAGCATTATACTTTAGATCAGCTGTAACTTTAGTGTATAGCTAGAGGCTTTATCTTCCTACCTTTATCTACCCACCTTAAGTAAGGAAGACATAGGGAAAATTCAAGCTGACCAGGAACAGAGCCCATAAGTTTATAAGAGCCCATTCTGTTATACACAGCTGTCTTTAGGAACCTGAAAAATCTCAAAAAATCTCGGGCTTCTAACTCAAGGTTTTTTATAGTTAAACCAAAGTCTGAAACCGGAGATACAGTTGGGCGACTGTTCTTAACGTGCGTGAACATCTTCAAATGAAGATGAAGCCAGCATTCAATTCAGCACGTAAGACCCAGTGATTTACCAAATCATGCACTTGTTGTGCTACTATTTGAAATGACTCAGTTATCTTTAAGTAGAACTAGAGGTATTTAAAACTATTGAAATAATGCATCTGTAACCAAAAGCTCTATGGTTTAAAAATAAACAAATTTGATGGCACAACACGTCATGAAGAACTATAGGGCCTAGTGATTGACAACTCTCAACCATTCCTACGTGCTTTTCTGCAGGAATGGAGGGGACCTACAAATTATTGCCGAATCTGAACGCCTATAATGTGAGCGAAACTTTTCTATGGCAACACATGCGCTTGGAGGATTTTCTCAATTTCTCCCAAGAGGCAGGAGCCGTTTTTTTTTTTTAATTAGATGGAAGAGGCTGGGGATTGGGGATTGAACCTAAACCTCCGGCATGACAGTCCATAGCACTAGCCATCATGCCACGGCTTCTACGTCTATCGTTTGTTACCTTTTAAATGTTTATCTGGTAGATTTAGCTTATGTCCGTAATCAAGACAAAAAATAATGTGATATTTTATATCCTCATTATGAAGAGCCTGATAAGAATAGAATTTATCAACTTAAACCAAAACACTTTTCTCTAATATGATCACTTAATATCCTTCTTTCATTCTGTTAATCATTTTTCCCAGATCATTGAATATTTTGAAAAATAAAAAAATTGAGTGTCCGTAATCAAGTGACGCAGAGTGTATCTCCAATACAATAACACATTAATATTAATACATTATAGAGTATATGCCCCAAGTCTCTAGGTAATCGGAAAGTTAGTTTTAAATCGACTGCGAAGTTTTTATCGTACGGACGTACATAGAAGGAAGCTAATTAATAAAAACGTAAAAAAGGGCAAAAAACTCTTTCTCACTCTTCGCCGAAATGTTTTAATCTCAAAATAAAATAGTGTACATGAAATTTGTAGGTAATGAAATTCTCTACAAGATTTTTACGAAGACTTTTTCTCTAAAATCACTAGTTAAGAAGTTATTAGCCTGCGAAGTGGGAAGAAACTGAAAATTTTACAAAATACGAAATTTAAGCCTTTTTTGGTAGCGTCATAGTTTTGTTGGTGTCGGTTGTACAAAAAAACTACAGCGACCATATTTGTAGGAAATTTTATTTTCTACAAGTTTCCATATTACTTTTTTTTGCCAAAAAGTACACCAGAAAGAAGTTATGAGCAAAAAACTGAAAAAAGTGCCAATTTTGAGCGGTTTTTTCAGGATTGTGAAGGGGGCGGAGGGGGTGTGGTTGTGGAAATTTGTATTTTTCATCTACCGACCATATCATATAACATATCCAAAATCTAGAACTACCCGACCTTTTGTAGGGTAAAATGTCTCTATTGATTGGACTATGAGTGATTCGGGAGTGTAAGCAAATAGCACAATATTATCCGCAAAGAGCAGTGCTTTCATGACAACTCCTGAGTAATCTACAAATTAAATTTTTAAACAATAAATAATTAAACACATTAAAACCACAACAGATGGTGTTTGGAAATCCTTATACAATTGTGAATGATCGAGGAGCAGCATTCACCTCACAGGTATATTTAAGGAATTTTGCGACTCCGAAGGCATTAAACACCATCATATCAACACTTGCGTACCACGTTCGAATGGACAAGTGAAAAGAGTGCACCAAATTGTAATCGCGATGCTGAACAAACTTTCAGAATAGAATGCTTATCACTAGTACAAGCATGTTGAGAAGGTGCAACGAGTTCTCAATTCAACTTTCTAAAGATCCATTAACACATCACCTTTAAGTTCTGGTTGGAGGCGCAATGCGACAAAGAGAAGGCATATAGTTGGTGGAGACTCTTCACCTAGAAATTTTAGCCGAGTTTGAGAAAAGCAGGCAAGAAGTAAGAACAGGAGCTAAAGCTCAGATATTTAAAGTGCAAGCTGAAATGAAAAAAAAAATACAACTTAAGGAGGAAAAGGGCAAATCTATTTAAAGTTAATGATATTGTCGCTATAAAACGGACTCAATTTGGGCCCGGTAAGAAATTAGAATCTCTGGCGAAAAATTTTAAACAGCCTGATGTTAAGGTATTAGCATGATACTACTTAACAATTTTCTAACAACTTTAAAACTCTTTAATAAAATATTCTTATTTTTTAACATTTTCTAACTAGTATCATACTAAACCTATTTTCTTAAGAAACTCTAGCTGAACACGCCTTAAACAGTGACAGTTCAACCATTTTTTGCAATTGTAGTTGCCAAAGTGACACTTGGATTTAGTATGATACTAAGAAGATAATATAGGCATTTGGCAATTTTAGCTTTAGTAAAATGTTAAAAAGATAATACGATGCTTACTCGTTTAAAATTTGGAAAAGCCTGTTTTTAACCTAGCATCATACTAAAAATGCTTTAACATCATACTAAACCGTCTAAAATTTTGCGCCTCTGTTTTTAGGTCCCTATACCTATAAATTAAATTATCCCACGCCTCTTTCCCCCCCAGATACCGCGCGAGCTGGGGTCCAATTACACCGAGTATGACGGCAAAATTCGGTTGCAAGTCATATCGGCACTTTTTTAAAATAATTAGATGTTATATTAAAGAATAGAAATAGATACTGAAGAGTATCTTGTTATAAAGGACCCGAGTATCATCGGAGTCAAGAGTTTGGGACTGCTTAGTACAAGCAGATCAAAAATATATAACATAAGTAATTTAAGGTAAAGACATGAACATTTTAAAAATTCTTAAAGGAAACAAAGAAAAGTATGTAAAATATAAAATGAAATGTAAAATGAAAAAATTGAAAATGGAAAATATTAAGTATAGCATTCTAAGGCAATTGGTAATTTTGTAAAGTATGTAGTTTCAGTTTCTCTTTAGAAAAAGGATTTTAGTTATTACTATCTACTACCTAGGTTAGTTAAGAGGCGAACTATATAGAAGATTTCTTTGTGTGGTCTTGCTATGATTATTGTCAAAAATATTACCATAAGCATTAGCTTCCCTCAACATTCTTGTGACGGGCTCATTTCTACCATAGTCAGTTCTATGAGGAGTTAGATGGAATTGGGGTACTGATCTGAGAGAATGTGAGTTGATATTCAAGCTCATTGCCTCAAGGAGGGCAGAAGAATTAGTTACACCCCATAAGATTTGATGCACAAAAATAATATCAGCTACTTCGCGACGTTTTTCGAGAGGTTGCAGGCCGATGAGCTTCAACCGATCTTGATACGGTGGCAAGTTGTAATTATCCACCCAAGGAAGTCCCCTTAGGGCGAATCGGAGAAATCTTCGCTGTATTGCTTGGATTCTTCTAATGTGGACAAGGTGATAAGGGGACCAAACTTTACTAGCATATTCGAGTAAAGGGCGAACAAAGGTGGTATAAAGAGATTTAGTAACGTAAGGATCTGAAAACTCCTTAGACCAACGCTTAACAAAACCAGGAGCAGTGTTAGCTCTAGCTATTATGTTTTCATAATGGGATCGAAAGTTGAGCTCACTATCACATATAACCCCTAAGTCTCGAATAGTTGTTACTCTAGAAACTAGCCCATCGTTTATGTAGTAGTTTCGTGGTGGTGGACGGAAACGTTTACGGGAATATGTGATTGATTGGCATTTACTAACATTAAGTTCTCAGTTATTCTTTTCACACCAAGCCATTTTGCAGAAGTAAAGCATCGTCAAGTGAGGTAATAGATCTAAAAATTTTCATGTCATCAGCATACGTGGAAAGTTCCGAATGCTTGATCACGGATTCGACGTCGTTGATTGACAGGATAAAAATAATAGGGCCTAGGTAGCTGCCTTGTGGGACGCCAGATTTTGCAACGAAAGTATTTGATACCGAAGATCTAAATAATACTCGATATGTACGATCGAGTAAGTATGATTCCATCCAATTAACAAAACCGGAAGGAAATCCAAAAGCTTTTAGTTTGAACAATATAATTTGGTGAGATATTTTATCAAAGGCCTTGCTAAAGTATAACATCAACTTCATTCTTTTTTTCTATTGAATTTAATGTATAAGAGATAAATTCTGTTAGATTAGTTCCGATGGGAGGGACCGGTATACTGTGGAGCGCATTGTAGATACATAGTATAGGACCATGACATACAGCAACCGTAGCCGAATTTATGAAGCCTTGGAACTTATAATCAAGCCGCGACGTTTGAAAGAGGATGGCCGAATGTTGGGCGCGACACATACGTTGGGCATCTCTGACTACAGACGAAGAATGCTAATCCAGTTAATCCTAACTAACTGAAATCGAATGAGTCAGTCGCTATCGTCACCTTTTTAATCTCACATCACTTAAACCAAATTCTTTAAATTTCTTTTTATTTACAATAATTCAATTACTTCGAATTAAAACTTTAAAATTTTTTATAAGATCCGAGTTTTATTTTCCAACAGGTATGTATGTATGTAGTTATGTTGAGGGTGGGAAATATTTGTTCACGATTTATCGACGAAAAGGAAGCTATTTATAAATTTATTTATTTATATATTTTATGGTTTACTATGAAAGCTGATTTTCTTCATTTAAATTAGATTTTTAATTACTTTCCAAGTTACAATGTCTTCAACGCATTTTATATTTTTTTAGCATTGTATTGCTGGTCATACTCATACCACGTAGGAATTCTTTGATAATATTGTGATAAAAGAACGGCTTTTCTGATGTTATACCTAGTTATTTGAAGCAACTCCTTACCTTTGTCGAATGTATAAGTCTTCTTACCTGATTCAAAATAGCTTTTAACGGCATTTAGTCCAAACAAATTGGCGTTTCGTCCCGGCGATCTCACTTGGACTCATCTTCTTACCCGTAACCCAATGTTTTGATAGTAATCAAGATTGTCAATAAGATTTTTTGTTTTTTGTTTTTCAGTGAAAATATTTGGGATAAATGGTTCCTGAAAAATTAAATTTTAAACACAAAATTTTGAAAAAATAATAAAAAAAATTGTGTTCAAACTATTCTTTTCATAATTTTACGGTATTAAGTACTAATTTTATTTTTAAAATTCGATTTCTAGTCCAACACTAAACATTGGATGCCTAAAGCCCCATTCACATGGGAGCGACTAATGACGAATTAATGAATAAATGGGATTTTAAAACATTTAATAACTTAAATTCTTCAAAAAAATTTAAATAAAATGATAGAAATGTAAGCTAAATTAATTTTGTAATACTAAAATTTTCATTTTGATTACTAAAACAATATAAATTTGAGAAAAGAAATTGGTCGTCGCGAACGATTGCAATTCGTTCCGACCAATTTGTTTTCTCAAATCTATCTTGTATTAGTAATTAAAATGAAAATTTTATTATGTAAACATGAATCAAATTTACTTTTCTCTCTTATTTAAATTTTGTGAAGAATTTACGTTATTAAAGGTTTTAAAATCCCATTTATTCATAAATTCGTCATTCGTTTTTGAGAAAATTAAAAATAACGGAAGGATCAATTTAAAAAACAAAATTGACAACAGAAAAAAAAATATTAAAAAACAACGATTACCGTCAAAACAGCATGTTACACTTTCTTGTACAGCCAGTCACAAAGTTTTCAAAAATTAATTTAAAAAAAAAATAAAAAATTGTATTCAATTTGGTTTTGTTCAAAATTTTACGTTAGTAAGTAGTATTTTTGTGTTTAATTTTCAATGCTTTCAATTTTAAGTCAAACACTTAAAACCAAATGTAGCAGCCCGTACCGTAAGGGTAAGTGCGTTGGACTGTCATGCCAGAGGTCTGGGTTCAATACCAGCCGCTTCCACCTTAAGTTTTTTTCGGAGCTACTACCTCTTGCCAATTGACAAATCCTCCAAGAGTATCTCCTGTCATAGAAAAGTGACGCTCACCTTAGCCGTTCGGATTCGGCAATAAACTGTAGGTCCCCTCCATTCCTGCAAACACGCTCATATGAATGGTTGAGAGTTGTAAGTCGCTAGGCCCTGGTTCTTCATGACCCGTTTGTCCACCATTTTGTAACGTTTTTCCACGGTTCGAGATAAAACTTATTTCTTTTTAACTGTCAACCTTCAATTATTTCCTTTTTAAATTAAACACACTTTACTTCACTTCAAATATTTTATTAATCATCAACTTCAATAGTATGCAACTTAAATTCACTTCCGGATACTTTTAACTTCGAACTTTACACTTTCGCTTTCAAAAATAAACTGTGTCTGTGCTCAAAAAGTTTCTCCTTTCGAGACTCTACTCGAAAGTACTGGCACAAAAGCCATCTAGAAGGTTCCAATCTAACGAGAGAGATGGCGTTCTTTCCATTCAGCTTAAAAGCTCTATCTTTCTTAAAAGCTCTTTCTTAAAAACTCCATAAAATTACACAAGATGGCGATGATGTCACATGAGAGCATATTAGGCGGTAAAGGAGTGGTTACATCGCAGTCTGATTCCGTAGCGGGGATAAGGATTCTGTATGTCTTTAACAGTAAGTTTAATAAACGTAACGATTGAATTGCGACAAAATCCTTCATACTCGTCAGCGACAGCGATCGATGTTTTTCCTGTTCCAGTTGCGGTTGCGGCCAGGACGAAAACGTGTCGTAAGTCTTGGTCAGGATAGCTCATAAGAATGCCTGATCAATTGCGACGATGCGTTCTGGCACTGGGGGAAATATCAATTGGAAATTGTATCGATTCGTAATTTTTTTTTGTAAGATGAGTACCACACTTGGAACGAAATAGTTTGGTAAAAAAGAATGAAATAATTTAGAGAGGAAGATTCTGCTGTTGAGTCATATAACGACATTAAGAAAAAAAAAGGAAAGTTAGGTTACCGAAGACAGCCTCCGAAACACCCCCGAATGACTTATGAAAATTTAAAAAAATACATATACGATATACATACAACACAATTTCTGGTTTGAGTTTTCATATCTATTTATTTACTTATATATTTAGTTAAGTTGAGATTGCGTTTTAGCGATTGCTAAGTTTTCTTTTTCTTTCTAATAAATTAAGCAATTTAGTAAGGTGTTCAGTTTCAATTGTTTACAGGCAGATTTGCTTAATAAAGCTTTCGTTCTCTGCTTTAGATTTTGTTGTTTTTTTCCTTTTCGGAAGAAATTCTTTGTTCCGAATGTGGAATCGATTGACCTCTAAAGAAGAAGAAAAAGTAAACTCGCTCCTTGCTCAAAAACTTCGTGGGTCACTCCAGCTTTTTGAGTAATCAGTATGCTAACTAACTAGACGTGTTTTTTTCGTCGTCCGATTAATTTCCTTTTTCAACGTTTAACTCGCAGTTTCAGTTCACAAAATCAAGAACATTACATTGCCTGAAATTTGATTGCATCTCAATAATTGAGTTTTGTAATTATTTTTAAACTTGAAAGTTTTATTAGTCATTTTTAACTTCACTTTGCCTTTATTGTTTGTACCGCGATTAAATAATGCCTCCAAAATCAAGTAAGCTATACCGTGTACAACAACAAGAAAGTGATAGTGATTCTTTTCTGAGAGAAGTTGATGCAAGTAATTCAAATGGCATTGCTGACAAACTGTGGAGCCGCATTGAAGAGAGGTTGGATAAGTGGATGCAGACATTTGAACAATCACTGGATGCTAAGCTTGCTGCCTTGGAGGATCGATTGAATGTCAAGATACAAGAAAAACATCATTTTTAGAACAACAACTAGAAAAAGCACACAAAGATGTCAAACGACTTGAGCTCTCCATCGATCAACTTGAACGGGATAAAATTGGGTGTGATGCTGTAGTTGTTGGTATACCTGAATCGAGTGGGGAAAATCTTCAGAGCACTTATACCAAAATTTGTAGCACTGTGGGAATTCAGCCCCCTCACATACACAACATCTTCCGAGCAAAATCCAAGCATCATTCCATCGATTCCAGCATCATACTAAAATTTACCAATAAGTATGGGAAAAAACAATTTATGCAAGCGGTTGCAAGCTTTCGTAAAACAAAAAAAGCTCCGCTTAGCCTCACTGAAATTGACATCAATTCGCCGAAAAGCTTTTTCATTAACGACAGTCTAACGAAATGCAATTAGCAGCTGCAGCGTTATGCGCTAAGACTGAAGCAAAAGTCTCTTCTTTCAACTGTGCACACATTCAATGGTCAAGTTTTTGTCCGCACATCTGCCAATCAAGATCCAGTCATTATACAAAACTTGGAAGATTTGAGGAATGCCGTCGGGTCTGACGTAAACAATGATCTCAACATAAATGGTAATAGAAATTAATAATTTAATGCTTTTTGCTTTTCTTTTCTTTGGTTCTAACTCTCTTTCTCGGTCGCATCTTAGTTTTTCTCTTTTTTTTAGCTTTTTATCATGTGCAAGTTAATTCAGTTCAATTTAATTATCTTTTTTACTTCTCAATCATTAATATAATTTACAAAAGCTCTGTCTTCGATTTTAACCTCCACTCAACTTATTTTTATAATGGGCAGCAACAATAACAGCATAAACGAAAAAAATAGATTATTAATTAACACTCTCTGTAAAAGAGCATGTGGTTTGCACATTTGCCATATAGTAAATGCACAGAGTGTTGTTAACAAATTTGATGAATTTAAAATGATGTTTGAGGATAGCCTAATAGATATAATTTGTGTGTCTGAAACTTGGTTTCATCCAGCCTTAAATAGTGGTCTATTTTCAATTAATGGATTTAAAAAACCGTATAGAGCTGATCGAACTCGTACAACGGGAGGAGGCGTTGCAATATACGTTAGGAACTATATGCGGTCATGTCACGTTAAGTGTTCTGATGGCACAGAATTATTATTTCATAGATATTATTGAGGGTGACTATAAATGCAGCGTTGGAACTGGGAGCGGGTCATAATTCTGGCTATCAAAATCCTGTATGACCAAAATTCTGTTTTTTCTTTTTTTGAAAATACTGTA
Organism: Epistrophella euchroma; assembly: GCA_947049315.1. Taxonomy (NCBI): domain Eukaryota; kingdom Metazoa; phylum Arthropoda; class Insecta; order Diptera; family Syrphidae; genus Epistrophella; species Epistrophella euchroma. The sequence goes on along the minus strand of OX346245.1, from coordinate 73,434,787 downwards.
CGATCAAAATTCTGTTTTTCAGAATTCTGTATTTCAAAATTCTGTAAATGCAAATATCTGTATATTCAAAATACTGTAAGTGTAAAATTCTGTTTTCCAAAATACTGTTTTTCCCAAATTTAGTTGTTTTTTTTTTTTTTTTTTTTTGAAAAAAATGCATAGTAATAAAAACTAAATATCACCTACTCTTTATAGTTTTTAATTATTGTAAACTAAAAATTTTTTTCTATTCCTAGGTTATTCGAGAAGCCACAATACCTAATTTTGTCATGATTGTATTGTCGTGATTCGTAATTATTTTCGTTTAAATTTATATGGTATGTTAATAATAATCCAAAAAAAAAAAAAGATAATAAATTACCACATACATTTTTACAATAAATAAATGAGTTTTTATTGCAATGAGGGAGGTACCTTCTACTGATGAAAAGCCAATTCGTTTACACTTAGTGATTACTTACACTATTGCATATTCCTCACATTTTTTATCGGACAATAATAAGTCCTTGAATAAATAACTGCCAGTTACCTAATGTTTTCACTATTGAATTTTCATCACATTATTATCAATAGTAATAAGCAGATGAATAACCGTGTTACATTATGGAATTCTTTCTCTGTTTAATATTATCATATTTTTCATCGTTTTCCAAGCTGGCAAAAAAGCAACTTCCAACAAACCAGTGATTTCGTTGTTGAATTTTCATCGAGAAAGGGGCATGTGCCTACCGCAAATGACATGCCCATATGTTAAATTCATCAGAGAAAACAGCACAAAAGTAAAGAGTGCAGCTTCTTTTCCCTAAGGAAAAAGCGGCTTATTCAGCTCTGAATTTTTAGAAATTTACTACTGGGTACTTGATACAAACATATTTGAGTAGAGTAGAAACTTCTCTGAATATGTAGGTAGCAAAAATTCCATATTCTGTTATTTACCTTAATTTACTTAAAAATCTATAGAAATGTACGTAGTGAAAGAAAAATCATTTTGTATGTAATCGAAATTCTGTATTTAAAAATAATCATTTTGATATACAGTATTTTGCTCATACAGAATTTTGCTCATACAGAATTTTGATCATACAGAATTTTAAAATACAGAATTTTGTGTAACCAGAATTTTAAAATACAGTATTTTGAAATACAGTATTTTAAAAACAGTATTTTGACCCCACAGTATTTAGACCCCAACCCGTTGGAACTATATATATGCCACCACGTTATGCCTGTTCCCGACAGATTACACCAATCTTGGAAGAAATGTCTTCCCGGGTACTTAAATTAATCATCTGTGGAGATTTAAATATTAATCTTCTGCAGCCTTCATCTAATAGTTTTAAAACATCAATTAATTCTTTGGGAATCTCGGTTGTAAATAATACAGAACCAACGCATTTTTTTCCTGACTGTGTTCCTTCACTAATTGATGTTTTTCTCGTCAGTGACGTTAGCCTTATTAAATATTACAGTCAGTTATATGTGCCCATGTTTTCATATCATGACCTAGTTTTTGCAACCTTTGACTTGAATTTTAATAACACTTCGCCACATTCATTTCAATTTCGTGATTTTCGTAACATTAATGTTGATTGTTGACTGTTTATTTAATGACTGTTCATCTATTGACTTGAGTTCTATATTAGCTACATCTAACGTTGACCACCAAATTGAAAACTTGACTTCAGCAATTGTTTATCTATTTAACAAACACGTTCCGTTAAAAACTCGATACATGAAATCACACCATTTTCCCTGGCTTTCTTTTGATATCTTGAATGCAATAAAGGCAAGAGATATTTCATACCGTCGGAGTCGTGAATTTAAAGCATCACGTAATCTTGTTACAAATTTGATAAAAAATGCAAAGTATAATTACTATAGTTTCAACAAGATCGCTCTTCAAAGCAATTTTGGAAAGAAGTCAAAACTCTTGGTTTAAAAAAAAAAGAAACATTGGTTAATCTGAATCTTAAGTTTTCTACTCCGCTCTCCATCGATCAACTTGAACGGGATAAAATTGGGTGTGATGCTGTAGTTGTTGGTGTACCTGAATCGAGTGGGGAAAATCTTCAGAGCATTTATACCAAAATTTGTAGCACACATCTTCCGAGCAAAATCCAAGCATCATTCCATCGATTCCAGCATCATACTAAAATTTACCAATAAGTATGGGAAAAAACAATTCATGCAAGCGGTTGCAAGCTTTCGTAAAACAAAAAAAGCTCCGCTTAGCCTCACTGAAATTGACATCAATTCGCCGAAAAGCTTTTTCATTAACGATAGTCTAACGAAATGCAATTACCAGCTGCAGCGTTATGCGCTAAGACTGAAGCAAAAGTCTCTTTTCTCAACTGTTCACACATTCAATGGTCAAGTTTTTGTCCGCACAGCTGCCAATCAAGATCCAATCATTATACAAAACTTGGAAGATTTGAGGAATGCCGTCGGGTCTGACGTAAACAATGATCTCAACATAAATGGTAGTAGAAATTAATAATTTTATGCTTTTTGCTTACTCGGTCGCATCTTAGTTTTTCTCTTTTTTTAGCTTTTTATCATGTGCAAGTTAATTCAGTTCAATTTAATTATCTTTTTTACTTCTCAATTATTAATATAATTTTTTGTGTTTACAAAAGCCTTGTCTTCGATTTTAACCTCCACTCAACTTATTTTTATAATGGGCAGCAACAATAACGCTGGTTTTCACAGCATAAACGAAAAAAATAGATTTTTAATTAACACTCTCTGTAAAAGAGCATGTGGTTTGCACATTTGCCATATAAATGCACAGAGTGTTGTTAACAAATTTGATGAATTTAAAATGATGTTTGAGGATAGCCTAATAGATATAATTTGTGTGTCTGAAACTTGGTTTCATCCAGCCTTAAATAGTGGTCTATTTTCAAATAATGGATTTAAAAAACCGTATAGAGCGGACCGAACTCGTACAACGGGAGGAGTCTTTGCAATATACGTTAGGAACTATATGCGGTCATGTCACGATGGCACAGAATTATTATTTCATAGATATTATTGAGGGTGACTATAAATGCAGCGTTGGAACTATATATATGCCACCACGTTATGCCTGTTCCCGACAGATTACACCAATCTTGGAAGAAATGTCTTCCCGGGTACCTAAATTAATCATCTGTGGAGATTTAAATATTAATCTTCTGCAGCCTTCATCTAATAGTTTTAAAACATCAATTAATTCTTTGGGAATCTCGGTTGTAAATAATACAGAACCAACGCATTTTTTTCCTGACTGTGTTCCTTCACTAATTGATGTTTTTCTCGTCAGTGACGTTAGCCTTATTAAATATTACAGTCAGTTATATGTGCCCATGTTTTCATATCATGACCTAGTTTTTGCAACCTTTGACTTGAATTTTAATAACACTTCGCCACATTCATTTCAATTTCGTGATTTTCGTAACATTAATGTTGATTGTTGACTGTTTATTTAATGACTGTTCATCTATTTACTTGAGTTCTATATTAGCTACATCTAACGTTAACCACCAAATTGAAAACTTGACTTCAGCAATTGTCTATCTATTTAACAAACACGTTCCGTTAAGAACTCGATACATGAAATCACACCATTGTCCCTGGCTTTCTTTTGATATCTTGAATGCAATAAAGGCAAGAGATATTTCATACCGTCGGAATCGTGAATTTAAAGCATCACGTAATCTTGTTACAAATTTGATAAAAAATGCAAAGTATAATTACTATAGTAATAAGTTTCAACAAGATCGCTCTTCAAAGCATTTTTGGAAAGAAGTCAAAACTCTTGGTTTAAAAAAAGAAACATTGGTTTGCGACGAGGATATTGATCTTGATAATCTGAATCTTTTCTACTCCGCCAGTTCAATTCAATAATACTCCTTCTACGATTCTAGCCAACGATAGAATTGACACATTCTCGGTTCGTTCTGTAAGTGAGTTTCAAGTAGGAAAAGCAATTTTCTCCATAAAATCCAAATCTATGGGGCTAGACAATATTCACCCAGACTTTTTAAAATTATTCTTCCTTTCATACTGCCTCTTATTACTTACATCTTTAATACAATTATAAAGACTTCAATATATCACATTTCCTGGAAAATTTCAAAAATTATTCCAATTCCAAAACAAGGAAAGAAGAAGGAATACAGACCCATAGCCATCCTTCCTTTTCTATCTAAAGCTTTTGAAACGATTATAAGTAACCAAATAAAAGTGTACATTAAGGATCAAGAACTTCTTAATCCTTTGCAGTCAGGACTCCGATCTGGACATAGCTGCGTCACAGCTTTTCTTAATGTGTCTGACGATGTAAGAGTAGCCTTAGATAATAATTTAACAACTGTGATAACCTTACTTGACTTTTCGAAAGCATTTGATTGCGTAAGCCCGAATCTTCTCTGTGATAAATTGATGACCTATTTTAATATTTCTAAAGCAACGACAAATCTTTTTCATTCTTATTTAACAAATCGCATGCAAGCAGTTTCGTGTAATGGTAATCTGTCTTCGTTTCTTCCTGTTAATACCGGTGTTCCTCAAGGGCCGATCCTTGGGCCTTTGCTGTTCTCTTTGTTTATAAATGATTTGCAATCTGTTTTGTCGTTTTGTCAGTATCATATTTTTGCGGATGATGTCCAATTATATATAAGTTTTCCTTTTGGTATGGTCGAGGATGCAATTACTAAGATGAACACTGACCTGGAGTCAATTTATGATTGGTCAACCCGGAATGGACTTAAACTGAATCCAGACAAAACTAAAGCTATTCCAATATCTAAAAATAGATCCAACTTTAAAAACATGCCTCCCATTATTTTAAATACCTGCATTATTGAATATGTCATGAAAGCAAAAAACTTAGGTATTATATTTAATAACAGGCTATCCTGGGATTCACATATTGATACGGTTGTTTGTAAAATTTACGCTTCCCTTAGAGGTGACTAGATCGATACTACCCACTCACTTTAAATTAAAGCTGGTGAAATCTCTAATTATACCAATCATATCATACGGTTGCGAGTTGTTTGCAGATCTTGATTCCCAATCGCTTCACAAGCTAAATGTTGCGTTCAATGCCATTGCTCGATTTGTTTTTAACTTAGGAAGATATGATCACGTTTCGCTTCATGCTCGTCAACTCATAGGTTGTAACTTAAAGGCTTACTTCAAATACCGATGTTGTACTTTTCTCTCCAAACTAATTGTTAATAGGACTCCAAACTATCTATTTCATAGACTGAATTTCTGTTCTTCAAATCGTTATATCTTATTCCGTTCTTCCACATTTACACCACCCCGACGCCAGCGGGCGAACTGTCGATTTTGACCAAAATAAAAACGCTATCCGATGTATTTCTAATTGCACATTTCATTTATGCAAATAAAAAAAATTGCACAGCCCCCCTTTTTTTTTAAAAAATATAAACAATTTTCACTTTGTATGCAATTTTCAAATGGCTATATCTCGGTAACCAAGTTGAATTTCGAAATGCACAGGGGCTTAAAAAATTGCACATTTGGAGATTCAATTTGCACACCAAAAATTTTAATTTGCACACCTCTCATTAATTAATAAATCAACAATTAAAATTTTGGTAATAAGCTGCATAATTAAAATCCGTATTATAACAAAATAAACACTGAAATCCATTCTTAGCAATAGCGTGTTGGTAAAGTGCCCGGCCGGTACACGAGGGGTCGCAAGTTCAACTCCCACAATTTTCTTTTTTTTTTTTTTCACTTATAATTTGTTCTTTATTATTAAACAAAAAAAGAAAATTGATTAAGTTCAAATTGAACATTTTACTAACAAAAAAAAAATCTCGTCGATTTAAAACCAAACAATTAATTGACTAAAAAAACAAACAAAAATTTAATTTCCATGCATCACTAAAATGGAAATATTTCAGTAACCAAATCGAATTTTGAACTTTTCAAAATTTCTAAAAATCAACAATGCCCAAATATAATTTGCACACCAAAAATTTGAATTTGCACACCTCTGGTTAATTTTTAAACCAGTGATTAAAAAGTGCTTAAAACACACAAAAATGCACTCTGCCATGTCTGACTAAAATTGAAATATTTCAGTAACCAAATCGAATTTTGAACTTTTCAAAATTTCTAAAAATCAACAATGCCCAAATCTAATTTGCACACCAAAAATTTGAATTTGCACACCTCTGGTTAATTTTTAAACCAATGATTAAAAAGTGCTTAAAACATACAAAAATGCACTCTGCCATGTCTGACTAAAATTGAAATATTTCAGTAACTAAATCGAATTTTGGACTTTTTAAAATTTCGAAAAATCAACAATGCCCAAATTCAAATTGCACACCAAAAATTTGAATTTGCACACCTCTGGTTAATTTTTAAAATAATGATTAAAAAGTGCTAAAAACACACAAAAATGAACTTTGCCATGTCTGACTAAAATTGAAATATTTCAGTAACTAAATCGAATTTTGGACTTTTTAAAATTTCGAAAAATCAACAATGCTCAAATCTAATTTGCACATCAAAAATTTGAATTTGCACACCTCTGGTTAATTTTTAAAATAATGATTAAAAAGTGCTAAAAACACACAAAAATGAACTTTGCCATGTCTGACTAAAATTGAAATATTTCAGTAACTAAATCGAATTTTGGACTTTTTAAAATTTCGAAAAATCAACAATGCCCAAATTCAAATTGCACACCAAAAATTTGAATTTGCACACCTCTGGTTAATTTTTAAAATAATGATTAAAAAGTGCTAAAAACACACAAAAATGAACTTTGCCATGTCTGACTAAAATTGAAATATTTCAGTAACTAAATCGAATTTTGGACTTTTTAAAATTTCAAAAAATCAACAATACCCAAATTCAATTTGCACACCAAAAATTTGAATTTGCACACCTCTGGTTAATTTTTAAAATAATGATTAAAAAGTGCTAAAAACACACAAAAATGAACTTTGCCATGTCTGACTAAAATTGAAATATTTCAGTAACTAAATCGAATTTTGGACTTTTTAAAATTTCAAAAAATTAACAATACCCAAATTCAATTTGCACACCAAAAATTTGAATTTGCACACCTCTGGTTAATTTTTAAAATAATGATTAAAAAGTGCTAAAAACACACAAAAATGAACTTTGCCATGTCTGACTAAAATTGAAATATTTCAGTAACTAAATCGAATTTTGGACTTTTTAAAATTTCGAAAAATCAACAATACCCAAATTCAATTTGCACACTAAAAATTTGAATTTGCACACCTCTGGTTAATTTTTAAAATAATGATTAAAAAGTGCTAAAAACACACAAAAATGAACTTTGCCATGACTGACTAAAATTGAAATATTTCAGTAACTAAATCGAATTTTGGACTTTTTAAAATTTCGAAAAATCAACAATACCCAAATTCAATTTGCACACCAAAAATTTGAATTTGCACACCTCTGGTTAATTTTTAAAATAATGATTAAAAAGTGCTAAAAACACACAAAAATGAACTTTGCCATGTCTGACTAAAATTGAAATATTTCAGTAACTAAATCGAATTTTGGACTTTTTAAAATTTCGAAAAATCAACAATACCCAAATTCAATTTGCACACTAAAAATTTGAATTTGCACACCTCTGGTTAATTTTTAAAATAATGATTAAAAAGTGCTAAAAACACACAAAAATGAACTTTGCCATGACTGACTAAAATTGAAATATTTCAGTAACTAAATCGAATTTTGGACTTTTTAAAATTTTGAAAAATGAACAATGCCCAAATCTAATTTGCACACCAAAAATTCATTTTTGTGTGTTTTTAGCACTTTTTAATCATTATTTTAAAAATTAACCAGAGGTGTGCAAATTCAAATTTTTGATGTGCAAATTAGATTTGAGCATTGTTGATTTTTCGAAATTTTAAAAAGTCCAAAATTCGATTTAGTTACTGAAATATTTCAATTTTAGTCAGACATGGCAAAGTTCATTTTTGTGTGTTTTTAGCACTTTTTAATCATTATTTTAAAAATTAACCAGAGGTGTGCAAATTCAAATTTTTGGTGTGCAAATTGAATTTGGGTATTGTTGATTTTTCGAAATTTTAAAAAGTCCAAAATTCGATTTAGTTACTGAAATATTTCAATTTTAGTCAGACATGGCAAAGTTCATTTTTGTGTGTTTTTAGCACTTTTTAATCATTATTTTAAAAATTAACCAGAGGTGTGCAAATTCAAATTATTGGTGTGCAATTTGAATTTGGGCATTGTTGATTTTTCGAAATTTTAAAAAGTCCAAAATTCGATTTAGTTACTGAAATATTTCAATTTTAGTCAGACATGGCAAAGTTCATTTTTGTGTGTTTTTAGCACTTTTTAATCATTATTTTAAAAATTAACCAGAGGTGTGCAAATTCAAATTTTTGGTGTGCAAATTGAATTTGGGTATTGTTGATTTTTCGAAATTTTAAAAAGTCCAAAATTCGATTTAGTTACTGAAATATTTCAATTTTAGTCAGACATGGCAAAGTTCATTTTTGTGTGTTTTTAGCACTTTTTAATCATTATTTTAAAAATTAACCAGAGGTGTGCAAATTCAAATTTTTGGTGTGCAATTTGAATTTGGGCATTGTTGATTTTTCGAAATTTTAAAAAGTCCAAAATTCGATTTAGTTACTGAAATATTTCAATTTTAGTCAGACATGGCAAAGTTCATTTTTGTGTGTTTTTAGCACTTTTTAATCATTATTTTAAAAATTAACCAGAGGTGTGCAAATTCAAATTTTTGGTGTGCAAATTGAATTTGGGTATTGTTGATTTTTCGAAATTTTAAAAAGTCCAAAATTCGATTTAGTTACTGAAATATTTCAATTTTAGTCAGACATGGCAAAGTTCATTTTTGTGTGTTTTTAGCACTTTTTAATCATTATTTTAAAAATTAACCAGAGGTGTGCAAATTCAAATTTTTGGTGTGCAAATTGAATTTGGGTATTGTTGATTTTTCGAAATTTTAAAAAGTCCAAAATTCGATTTAGTTACTGAAATATTTCAATTTTAGTCAGACATGGCAAAGTTCATTTTTGTGTGTTTTTAGCACTTTTTAATCATTATTTTAAAAATTAACCAGAGGTGTGCAAATTCAAATTTTTGGTGTGCAATTTGAATTTGGGCATTGTTGATTTTTCGAAATTTTAAAAAGTCCAAAATTCGATTTAGTTACTGAAATATTTCAATTTTAGTCAGACATGGCAAAGTTCATTTTTGTGTGTTTTTAGCACTTTTTAATCATTATTTTAAAAATTAACCAGAGGTGTGCAAATTCAAATTTTTGGTGTGCAATTTGAATTTGGGCATTGTTGATTTTTTGAAATTTTAAAAAGTCCAAAATTCGATTTAGTTACTGAAATATTTCAATTTTAGTCAGACATGGCAAAGTTCATTTTTGTGTGTTTTTAGCACTTTTTAATCATTATTTTAAAAATTAACCAGAGGTGTGCAAATTCAAATTTTTGGTGTGCAAATTGAATTTGGGCATTGTTGGTTTTTCGAAATTTTAAAAAGTCCAAAATTCGATTTGGTTACTGAAATATTTCAATTTTAGTCAGACATGGCAGAGTGCATTTTTGTATGTTTTAAGCACTTTTTAATCATTGGTTTAAAAATTAACCAGAGGTGTGCAAATTCAAATTTTTGGTGTGCAAATTAGATTTGGGCATTGTTGATTTTTAGAAATTTTAAAAAGTCCAAAATTCGATTTGGTTACTGAAATATTTCAATTTTAGTCAGACATGGCAGAGTGCATTTTTGTATGTTTTAAGCACTTTGTAATCATGGGTTTAAAAATTAACCAGAGGTGTGCAAATTCAAATTTTTGGTGTGCAAATTAGATTTGGGCATTGTTGATTTTTAGAAATTTTGAAAAGTTCAAAATTCGATTTGGTTACTGAAATATTTCAATTTTAGTCAGACATGGCAGAGTGCATTTTTGTGTGTTTTAAGCACTTTTTAATCACTGGTTTAAAAATTAACCAGAGGTGTGCAAATTCAAATTTTATTTGGGCATTGTTGATTTTTAGAAATTTTGAAAAGTTCAAAATTCGATTTGGTTTCTGAAATATTTCCATTTTAGTGATGCATGGAAATTAAATTTTTGTTTGTTTTTTTAGTCAATTAATTGTTTGGTTTTAAATCGACGAGATTTTTTTTTTGTTAGTAAAATGTTCAATTTGAACTTAATCAATTTTCTTTTTTTGTTTAATAATAAAGAACAAATTATAAGTGAAAAAAAAAAAAAGAAATTTGTGGGAGTTGAACTTGCGACCCCTCGTGTACCGGCCGGGCACTTTACCAACACGCTATTGCTAAGAATAGATTTCAGTGTTTATTTTGTTATAATACGGATTTTAATTATGCAGCTTATTACCAAAATTTTAATTGTTGATTTATTAATTAATGAGAGGTGTGCAAATTAAAATTTTTGGTGTGCAAATTGAATCTCCAAATGTGCAATTTTTTAAGCCCCTGTGCATTTCGAAATTCAACTTGGTTACCGAGATATAGCCATTTGAAAATTGCATACAAAGTGAAAATTGTTTATATTTTTTAAAAAAAAAGGGGGGGTGTGCAATTTTTTTTATTTGCATAAATGAAATGTGCAATTAGAAATACATCGGATAGCGTTTTTATTTTGGTCAAAATCGACAGTTCGCCCGCTGGCGTCGAGGTGGTCACATTTACGTGTTTGACATCGCGGAGGCAATTTTTCGTTTATGCTGTTAGACTGTGGAATAATCTTCCCAGTCACATGAGGTCTAGAATCGAACACAGAGATCTTCAAAAACTTTGTTTAGAATATTTTTCAAATTTGAACTGAAAAGACTTTATTTTCCTTTTTTCTGCGACTGTTAATTTTAGATGCTTTTAAATAAAATAAACTATAATTATGTTCACTTATCAAAACTATGTATAACTTATTAAAATCAACCTAATTGTAATTAATTTTTTAAATAAGTAATGTTATAAATCCTGTACTTCCATAAGTTAATAATCTTAATGTACAGTTTTTCAAATAATAAATATCAAATAAATAAATATCAGCGAAATACCTATAGAACATTCACCCCCAGCACCGACACAAGCCCCGGAGCAAAACGTGTTTCCTCCTGTCAACCCATTGTTTTCCATCCCTCCTCCGGGAATAAATGCTGGTGCTTTAGACAATCAGCAGGAAACCCCCGCCATTCTGCGACAACCTCTGCTCTGCCATCGGGGATAAGCATGTCTGGAAGATCCGAAGAATCCGTGGCAGCACCGACTTTCAGTGACGTAAGTGGGCAAGATGCAGGTGTGCGTCAAAATGTAGGCCATCAAGACGTGCCCCGAGAACTACCCCCAGGAACGAACCAGAGAGGAAATAGCGCTTCAAGTGGGGAGACAGGCAGTCCACCCAACCAAGGAAGTAGCAGGGAACCAGTTGGAGAACTAGGGACCATATCAGCTGAGCTTAGGACGGTTATAAATCTGGCGGTGGTCAACGCGTATGACTCTTACAGAGACTCAATACGAGAGAGTATATCCGCATCAGCGAGAGCAGAAGTGGAAAAGGGTTTCTTGGATTACCTAAAGGATATTAATTATACTACGATTCCTCCGCTGGAGAAAAGAGTACGCCCACCTTCAAGAAATCCCCAAACAGCTGCCACACAAGGGCAGCCGCCAGCACCCACAGCAAACACGGCACAACTTGCCCCTCCAGTACCTCCGGTGACATCGCAGCTTGATCCACATACAAGACCATTTATCCCAAATTACAGAGAAAAAATTAATCTAAATCAGAGTCGAGATCTCAGGTACGGACTCGATAGTGGTGCACGTCCCCCCAACCCGCACCAAGAACCGTATTGGGGATTAAGAAATTCGCATCCCAGATACCAGACCTCTTAATATCACTGACCCCCTATTTATGCGAACCGATTCATGCGTTTGAAGGAAAGCCAGAAAAGCTAACAATAGAGGATTTCATATTCCGGCCTGAGATCCTAAGGGACTTTCATCTCATGCTCTCAGGCGAGGCCAGGTCGACTTCATGTTGGAATTGTCGGGTAGGAGGCCACTCTTTTATGGACTGTCCACCATCGACCAGAACCATATTTTGAATTTTGCTATATATGCGGACAAAAAGGGGTCATCACCCCAAAATGTAAACTAAAAAACCAGAGCTGGAACGCGAAGGGTCTGGGGGAGTCGCGTTCGACCCAGACAGGAGGAACTCCTCGGGATCCTAAAAAGATTTCAATTTTAGTGAGGGATACGAAGCAGAAAGATGTCGTAGATAAACAGGAAATTAATAAATTGATAAAGCCATTGTGTGAAAGAAAAAGAGAATATAAACTTAGCTAGGAATAAGATTTTTAATGAAAACATAAGTGCAAATGTATCTATAAGAATTCAAAAAACACGAAATAGGTTTAAAATTAGAAAACAAACTAAAAGAGCATAGCCTCGACTGTAATCGATACTAGGTAATACTGACCCCAGACCATATGCCAAGGTCACGGTATCTGGCACAGATTTCCTTGGTCTGTTAGACAGTGGGGCCAGTATTAGCATATTCGGAAAAAATTGCGTACAATTTGTAGAAAAAGCAAAAATAAAAATTCAATCCTATAAAGCAGGTGTCAAAACTGCCGATGGCAAAAATGAAGCCATCGTCGGTAAAATTCAAACCGAGGTTAAGTATAAAAATAATACCCACCCTATTACCTTATATCTAGTTCGAAACTTGGACCAGGAGCTGTACTTGGGAGTAGATTTTTGGAGGATCTTCCAAATCGCTCCAAATGTGATTAGTTCCGTATCGGTTCCAGAGGAAGACGCAGACCTAATGAGTTCCTATAATTTAACGCCCCGCCAGCGGTCTGCTCTGGAAGCGGTCAAGTTGAAGTTTCTTGATCACAATCGAAACAGCTGTGTTAACTTGGTCCCAAAAATTGTCTATTTTTGACCAATTAAATGACCACTTTTGACCACCCATTAAAATTTTTTGACCACCCACAGTTATCGAAAAAATCGATTTTTAAAAATGGGGGGTTAAAAGAACGCTGCCCCCAAAAAATTTATTTTCTCAAATTTGATTGATCGTTATGATAGGTCGCATGGAAGAGATTATTGATCACCCTTTAACTTTTTTTGACCACCCCTGAAATATTTTTTTTTGATTTTTTGAAAAAAAAAATTGAGATTATTATTTTGTTTAAAATTTTCTCTTAATTTTATTATTTCAAAAATTTGAAGATACAGATTATAAAAAGAACAAAATTAGCTAAAATGACCACTTTTTAGAATTTTTCGATCTTTTGAAAAAATATTTTTTTCGAATTTTTAAAGATGACCATTGTAAAAAAAACTCAGTTTTCTTAGATAACCATTCCTTTAAAATCGCTCTAACTTCTTAAAAAATTCTTTTTTTTCGTTTCTGCCAGATGACCATTGTGAAGAACATACTTACTTAATTACTTTACTTTAGATGGCGCTCACAGCCCAGGATGGACTACGGCCTCAACCAACAAGCCCCTCCAGTCAGCTCGGTCCCTAGCTAGCTGCCTCCAGTTACGCACTCCAAGTTGGTTGAGGTCGTTCTCCACTTGTGTGCGCCACCTAAGGTGGGGTCTTCCTCTGCTGCGCAGACCGTCAGGGGTAGATTCGAAGACTCGTCGGGCTGGTGCGTTGGTGTCCATACGCTCCACGTGTTCCAGCCATCTCAGCCGCTGAATTTTCAGCTTCTTGACCAGGTCGACGTCGCTGTAAAGCCCGTAAAGCTCGTTGTTAAATCTTCTCCTCCATACTCCATCGATACAGACTGGACCGAAAATCACCCGAAGAATCTTCCTTTCAAAGCACCCAAGCAGATTCTCATCCGTTTTTGACAGGGTCCATGCCTCTGCCCCATATAGCAGGACCGGGATGATTAGGGTCTTATATAAGGTCTCCTTGGTTCTCTGAGAGAGGGCTTTATTACTTAGATGTCTTCTTAGCCCGAAGAAACAGCGATTGGAAAGAGTAATTCTTCGTTTGATCTCTGCGCTGATGTCATTTTGCGATGTTACAGTGGAGCCCAGGTAGACAAAGTCCTTGACGACTTCGAAGTTGTATCTATCCATCGTGACGTTTTGCCCGAGCCGACGATGTTGAGATTCCTTTCTCGATGATAGCATATACTTCGTCTTGTCCTCATTAACAGCCAAACCCATTTTCGCCGCCTCCGATTCAATACTTGCACACGCGCCGGTAACAGCTCGCTTCGTTCTCCCAATGATGTCAATATCATCTGCATAAGCAAGTAGTTGAACAGACTTTTGAAAAATAAAACCTCTGTTGTTGACTTGCGAGTTGCGTACAATTGCTTCAAGAACGATGTTAAACAGGTTGCATGATAACGCGTCGCCTTGCCTCAAACCTTTCTCGACATCAAAGGGTTCGGTGGTGTTCTTGCCGACTTTGACGGAGCAGCGATATTTCTCCATCGTCATCCTGCACAAGCGGACGAGTTTGGCAGGGATGCCGAGATGCGCCATGGCTCTGAATAGCTCGTCTCTGTCTACGCTATCATATGCGACTTTAAAATCGATAAAGAGGTGGTGTGTATCGATTTGAAACTCCTGGGTTTTTTCCAAAATCTGTCGGATAGTGAACATTTGATCGACGGTTGATTTGCCGGGCCTAAAACCACACTGATAGGGGCCGATCAGATCGTTGACAAACGGTTTTAAGCGATCACACAGTACAGATGACAGGATTTTATATGCGACGTTGAGGAGACTTATACCTCTGTAGTTGGAACAGGTCAGAGCATCTCCTTTCTTGTGGATGGGGCACACTATACCGAGGTTCCATTCATCGGGCATACTTTCCTCCGACCAAATTGTGGAGATAAACTGGTGTATACTCCCTACCAAGTCATCTCCCCCTGCTTTGAATAGCTCGGCTGGCAGGCCATCCGCACCAGCAGCCTTGTACGTTTTAAGCTTGGCTATCGCTAACCGCACTTCATTTAGATCGGGTGGACGGAAGTTTTGACCATCATCGTCCAGGTTGAATGGAGTGTTCTGTCTTACATCTTCGCCGTTTAGCAGTCTAGAAAAGTGTTGTTTCCAGATCCGACTGTGTGTCTACCACCATATTCCCACTCTCGTCTCAGAAGGCTTCCGTTCTGGCCTTGTAACCACTGCTGTCGTTTTGGCTACTATAGTAGCATTTGGCTACTTTGCTGCGGAAAGGGCTACTGTGCTACCCATATCTCAAAATGGCTCCCCAGTCCCCAAGTCACCACATAAAAGAATTAATTGAAAAGATTGTCTTACATTTTATGAACACAAAAGAGCTGTATCTGTTTCTTTGTGGAAAGTGGACGTTGTAGTGTATCCACATACGCGCCGCCACTGCTCATTTAACAAATGAGTAACAAAAATGTAAAGTGCAATCGAGTATATTTGTCATGGCATAAAATCAGCATTCCACTCGATTGCATTGATTCACTCAATAGTAATAAGATCCTAATTTAGATATTGTAGCCAATAAGAAAATAGAATAATTTTGAATGTGAAATTGAATGTGTAAAAGTAAGATAGAATAATTATAACAGTTAGACAAATTAGTATATAAGGAATATTTAAAATTAATAAAGACCGACTTGTGTTTTGAACACTGAAAGTAAAGCATTCTTAGTCTCAAATTGGCGGCGAGTAATCGCCTTAATCAACATAGCGTGGTACGCTTTAAATACTAAAGTAGCTATAAACACTACATGGCGATCCTGCAAAACACCGAACATACCAATATCAAATGTCACAGCTGGAATTTGATAGCATTGTAGAGAAGTGGGAAAAATATCTGGAAGAGCTGAAGAACAAGAAAATCGAAGAATACATTCCCGAAGGATCAACCCCACCAACAAAATACACACCAACACCAAAGTCTGCTGGACCGAAACCGATTACCATCTTTCAATATCAGGAAAGACAAAAACAGCAAAAACAAGCTCTAAAGAAAGTAAGAGAACAACTGCAGATAGATCCCTCCAAACCTAAACGAAACCGAATCCGTGGAGGAAAACAAGTAAGGGCTCGAAAAGAAATTGCTGATCTGCATCGCATCATCACTCTCACAACTGACAAAAAACAAAAACACGAACTCATAAATAAGGTTAAAACACTGAAAAAAAAAACAGTATGGGAAAAAGCCACAGCAAACCAGAAACGGTGGTTAACAACAATAATATCCAAGAGCAAATCAACATGCCCATAATTCCAGAATCAGTAGCAACAGCCGCAGTCATAATCACCATCCTTTACGCTGCATATAAAATATTTTAAGAATTATGTGCATAAGCACAAGAACCAAATATCAAATGTTTAAATTAAATACATTTATTAAATAAACTAAAAAAAAAAAAAAAAAAAAAAAAAAAAAAAAAAAAAAAAAAAAAAAAAATATTTACTATTCTCTTAGTCAAATGGAAGAAATAAAAACCTCGTTAGAAAATATCCTTAAAAATATAAAAAAAAGTCCAGGAAAACCCTATAAACTGGAAACCGTTAAAGAAAAACTTAGCATAATAGAAAATCTTAAAGAAGAATTCAGAAATTTAGAAGATACCCAAACTGACAAAGCTTTCAAACTAGAATTTGAAGGTATTTATAAAAACACTAAAAAATTATTAGAGGAACAACTCGAAGCACAAACACTAGCCTTAAAAACACAGTTAAAAACAAAAAACAACATGGCAGATTTTGATTTAGCAATGGCTATGAAAGCCATACCTTTATTTACAGGTAATTATAGGGAATTAGATAGCTTTTTAAAAATAGTCGAAATAATAAATAAGGGATTAAAACCCACTTGCACAGGCCAACTCATAGAATTTGTTTTTCACGTCAAATTAGGAACAAATATTAAAACAGCATTAGGAAGCATAGAACCGAGTAGTTTTGATCAATTAAAAACCCTACTCCAAGAAAGATATAAGAGTAGTTTAACAATACCACAAATTCAAAACACTTTATCTAATTTCAATCAAAGAAATCATTCAGTGACTTCATTTAAGGATAAATTACTAAACAATATAGCGGAGCTAAACAGACTACAAATCAAAGAACTCGGAAACGAGGCTACAAAAGAACAAAAAGATGTGATCATAAAAATGAATGATATATATGCACTGAACATCTTCAAAAATGGTCTTAACGACAACATCAAACAAACAATATTCGCATCTCAACCAAAAACACTTACAGAAGCTTCAAATCTAGCCTCAGAACTAGAAAAAACAACTACAAACACACTCATGTATTATAGACAAAACTCACACAGACCAAACAACCAAAACTCTAATTACCAAGGCGATGACCATAACAAATCTGAAAATCGTTACAACACCAACAACAAAACTCGAAACCATAACCGAAACAATAATCCAAATAGACGTAACAATAACTGGAACAATGAACGACATCAAAACAATAACTTTAACCGACAAAATAACTGGAACAATAACCGAAACCAAAACTATCAAAGAAATAATAACACAGGACAACAACAAAACTCATCCAGAGACACGAGACACCGAATACGATCAGTAGGCATTGAACAAGAGGGAAACGAAAGGGGCTTGGAATACGAGAATACGAATATTCCAGACAGCCAAAATTAAAAGTATACAAAATATCGGATATAGATACAAACTTTATTGTCACAAAATATAAACATAGAACACTGACCTTCCTAATTGACACAGGTGCCGATATTTCAATTTGCAAAATATCAAACAAACTCACAAACAAAGAATATTTTCCCGAAGAAAGGTGCAAATTGACGGGTATAACAAATGAAGAAATATACTCCTTAGGTACCATAGATTTAAATCTTCAACTATGTGAATCAATATATTCTCACAAATTTCAACTAGTAGAAGAAAAATTTCCAATTGAAACAGATGGCATTTTAGGTAGAGATTTTTCAACAAATTCCTTTGTAAAATAGACTACGAAACGTTTACCATATCACTTTGTGATGAAGAAAAAACCATAACATTACCCATGCAATCCAAGCCACTGCATACATTGACTATCAGAATACCTGCAAGAACAGAAATGATTCAACCTTTTAAATTGCAATTAACGGATGACACACTTATTACTAATAAAGAAATAGCGCCAGGCGTTTTTGTTAGCAACACAATAATACCAAAACATGGAATGGCACACATCAAATTACTTAACACAAACGAAATTGAAGTAACTTTAAACAACGTTAGCTTAAACACAGAACCCCTCAAGAATTATGACATACTGACATACGAAACTGTACAAAACGATGATCGTTTTAAAGACGTTATGAAAAAATTAAAAATTGATTGCAACGATGAAAATGCAAAAAACTCATTAATAGAAATCTTTAGAAAATATCATCAAGTATTTCACTTAGACAATGAACCACTAACGAAAACAATTTCTATACCCAGAAAATTGAAATCTCTGATAGTACACCAACTTATATAAAAAATTATAGACTTCCTCACGCCCATTCAGACGTTGTATCTGAGCAAGTTGAACAAATGTTAAAAGACGATATAATAGAGCATTCAATAAGCCCATACAATGCTCCACTATTACTCGTACCAAAGAAGAATGTAGCAGACAGAAAGAAATGGAGAGTGGTAGTAGACTACAGAAAATTGAATGGCAAAATTATAAATGACAAGTTTCCACTTACACGTTTAGAAGACGTACTTGATAAATTAGGACGAGCAAAATGGTTTTCAACTTTAGACATGACTAGTTCTTTTCACCAAATAGGACTTCACAAAGACTCTAGACCACTTACGGCATTTTCTACCAAAAACGGACATTACCAATTTAAAAGACTTCCATTTGGACTAAAAATCTCGTCCAACAGTTTCCAAAGAATGCTTACCATCGCTCTAGCTGGACTAGAATCCGAATCCTTTTTATACGTAGATGACATCATAATATATGGTTGCAGTCTTAAGCACCATAACGAAAACCTAATCCGTGTCCTTGAACGACTGAAACGCTATAACCTAAAACTTAACCCAGAAAAATGCAATTTTCTGTGTCCTGAAGTAATCTACTTAGGACATCTTATTACAAGTAATGGCGTCAAAACTGATCCTGCTAAACACAAAACGATTAAAGAATATCCAATACCAAAAAATGCAGATGAAGTTAGACGATTCTGCAATTACTACAGAAGATTTATACCAAATTTTGCTGAAATTGCACACAGCCTTAACGCTCTTTTGAAGAAAAATACGAAATTTAATTGGGATACAAATTGTCAAATAGCTTTTGATACTTTAAAAAATAAGCTCATTGAACCCCCCATATTACAATATCCAAACTTCGACGAACCGTTTATTCTAACAACTGACGCATCAAATTATGCGATAGGAGCAATCCTATCACAAGGCAAATTTGGTGAAGACCTTCCCATATCATACGCAAGCAAATCGCTGCAAAAACATGACCTTAACAAACCCGTAATAGAAAAAGAACTACTCGCAATCCATTGGGGTATACAATTTTTCCGACCATATCTATACGGACGAAAATTTACTGTTGTCACCGACCACAGACCTTTAGTATCTCTATTCTCACACAAAAATCCATCGTCAAAAATGACTAGAATACGAGTAGACTTAAGTGATTACGATTTTGACATAATATACAAAAAAGGAAAAATGAATACAAACGCAGATGCTCTATCTAGAATAAAAATCGACTCAGACTTATTAAAACAAATGATACCGACAGAAATCGATGAAACCGTCAAAAGAACATTAGTTATCACAAGGGGGATGTCCAACAAAATGAATATGGACAACAACAAGGAGAAATGTAGTTCTCAAGAGAAGCCTGTACAACTTCAAATCTGGGAATGCATATCCATTAATGATATCAAAAATATAAAAAAACTAAAATTTAATATTGATAAAAACGCTAGGAATTCAAAAATATATATTGATGAAAATTTTGTGCACGTGCGATGCAGCGATAAATCGGCGAATCCAGATTCGAACCTGATGAAGCTTGCATCAGATATAAACAAAGATAATAAGTATACGTATACGGGATCTAACGATAATTCAGCGACACTAGAGTCGACACTGAAGAAATTAGTATCCAGAATGAATAAAGAAAATATAAACGAGCTAGCCCTTATGAGCAATGATGAAATATTTAAGCATTTTGAAAAAGATAAATTCAAAGCTACATATGCAAAAATAAAAATAAATGACCAGAATCCTAAGCTAAAAATAATAATATATAACGCCCCAAAACAAATACTTGATGATTTAACCAAATACAAACTAATCGACGAATTTCATAACTCTGCACACGGAGGACACTTAGGTATAAGGAAAACCCTTATAAAATTAAAACAAAGATACATATGGCGAAAGATGAATCAAATGGTAAAACAATTCATTACGAATTGTGATTCATGTGCAAGAAATAAACAAACAAAAAACACAATAGAACCACAAACGATTACAGACACTCCAAGCAACAGTTTTGAAGTGGTGTCAATTGACACAGTCGGACCTTTACGATTATCAAATAATAAAAGATATATTTTAACCATGCAATGTGAACTGACTAAATTTGTCGTCGCATATCCTATGACATCAAAAGATGCAACAACAACAGCAAAGACTTTAGTGGAAGAATTTATTCTTAGATATGGACACTTTAAGATTCTAAAATCAGATAAAGGTACAGAGTTCAATAACGAACTTATGAACAACGTATGTTCACTATTAAAAATAAAACAAACATTTTCCTCCCCATATCACCACCAAACTATAGGTGCTCTTGAAAGAAATCATCGGACACTTAACGAATTTTTATTATCAAATGTCATGGACAATGAATGGGACCAATGGGTTCCGTATTTTACGTTTGCATACAATACAGCCCCACATATAGACACTGGGTATTCACCATATGAACTCGTTTATGGGAAATTACCATGCTTACAGACAGACACCTTAAATAATAAAACAAACATTTATGACTATGACAACTATGCTCATGAACTGAGAGTCAAGTTACGCTATGCACTTAGCAAAGCCAGAGAAATGACAATAAAAATAAAAGAAAAAAGAACAGCAACGGAAAATAAGAAGTACAACAATAGGTTAGATCTAGGAATAGGTGATTTAGTATTACTAAAAGTAGGAAATAGAAAGAAAAATCAATCACCTTATATCGGTCCATTTAAAATAATAGAAAGAAAAGGAGTCAATTCAGTAATTGATAAAAATGGAATTAGTAAAGAAATACATAATAACCTTCTTAAGCCTTATAGACCAAATGATGAAATATAAAAAAAAAATAAAAACAAAACAAACAAAAAAAAAAAAACAAAAAATTACAATTTATATAAATATTTTATATCATAAACAAAAATCTGAATTAAATAATGTAAATACAAATAACGTAACAAACAAACAAATTTTAGCTTGTAAAAGTAAGTTTTTCAAATTATGTCTAGTATAATAATTTTCAAAATATAATTTTACCACCAAAAATTTTCTTAAGGGCGAGGGTGTAGTGTATCCACATACGCGCCGCCACTGCTCATTTAACAAATGAGTAACAAAAATGTAAAGTGCAATCGAGTATATTTGTCATGGCATAAAATCAGCATTCCACTCGATTGCATTGATTCACTCAATAGTAATAAGATCCTAATTTAGATATTGTAGCCAATAAGAAAATAGAATAATTTTGAATGTGAAATTGAATGTGTAAAAGTAAGATAGAATAATTATAACAGTTAGACAAATTAGTATATAAGGAATATTTAAAATTAATAAAGACAGACTTGTGTTTTGAACACTGAAAGTAAAGCATTCTTAGTCTCAAATTGGCGGCGAGTAATCGCCTTAATCAACATAGCGTGGTACGCTTTAAATACTAAAGTAGCTATAAACACTACATCTCATGCTCTCAGGCGAGGCCAGGTCGACTTCATGTTGGAATTGTCGGGTAGGAGGCCACTCTTTTATGGACTGTCCACCATCGACCAGAACCATATTTTGAATTTTGCTATATATGCGGACAAAAAGGGGTCATCACCCCAAAATGTAAACTAAAAAACCAGAGCTGGAACGCGAAGGGTCTGGGGGAGTCGCGTTCGACCCAGACAGGAGGAACTCCTCGGGATCCTAAAAAGATTTCAATTTTAGTGAGGGATACGAAGCAGAAAGATGTCGTAGATAAACAGGAAATTAATAAATTGATAAAGCCATTGTGTGAAAGAAAAAGAGAATATAAACTTAGCTAGGAATAAGATTTTTAATGAAAACATAAGTGCAAATGTATCTATAAGAATTCAAAAAACACGAAATAGGTTTAAAATTAGAAAACAAACTAAAAAGAGCATAGCCTTGACTGTAATCGATACTAGGTAATACTGACCCCAGACCATATGCCAAGGTCACGGTATCTGGCACAGATTTCCTTGGTCTGTTAGACAGTGGGGCCAGTATTAGCATATTCGGAAAAAATTGCGTACAATTTGTAGAAAAAGCAAAAATAAAAATTCAATCCTATAAAGCAGGTGTCAAAACTGCCGATGGCAAAAATGAAGCCATCGTCGGTAAAATTCAAACCGAGGTTAAGTATAAAAATAATACCCACCCTATTACCTTATATCTAGTTCGAAACTTGGACCAGGAGCTGTACTTGGGAGTAGATTTTTGGAGGATCTTCCAAATCGCTCCAAATGTGATTAGTTCCGTATCGGTTCCAGAGGAAGACGCAGACCTAATGAGTTCCCATAATTTAACGCCCCGCCAGCGGTCTGCTCTGGAAGCGGTCAAGTTGAAGTTTCTTGATCACAATCGAAACAGCTGTGTTAACTTGGTCCCAAAAATTGTCTATTTTTGACCAATTAAATGACCACTTTTGACCACCCATTAAAATTTTTTGACCACCCACAGTTATCGAAAAAATCGATTTTTAAAAATGGGGGGTTAAAAGAACGCTGCCCCCAAAAAATTTATTTTCTCAAATTTGATTGATCGTTATGATAGGTCGCATAGAAGAGATTATTGATCACCCTTTAACTTTTTTTGACCACCCCTGGAAATATTTTTTTTTGATTTTTTGAAAAAAAAAAATTGAGATTATTATTTTGTTTAAAATTTTCTCTTAATTTTATTATTTCAAAAATTTGAAGATACAGATTATAAAAAGAACAAAATTAGCTAAAATGACCACTTTTTAGAATTTTTCGATCTTTTGAAAAAATATTTTTTTCGAATTTTTAAAGATGACCATTGTAAAAAAAACTCAGTTTTCTTAGATAACCATTCCTTTAAAATCGCTCTAACTTCTTAAAAAATTCTTTTTTTTCGTTTCTGCCAGATGACCATTGTGAAGAACATACTTACTTACTTACTTTACTTTAGATGGCGCTCACAGCCCAGGATGGACTACGGCCTCAACCAACAAGCCCCTCCAGTCAGCTCGGTCCCTAGCTAGCTGCCTCCAGTTACGCACTCCAAGTTGGTTGAGGTCATTCTCCACTTGTGTGCGCCACCTAAGGTGGGGTCTTCCTCTGCTGCGCAGACCGTCAGGGGTAGATTCGAAGACTCGTCGGGCTGGTGCGTTGGTGTCCATACGCTCCACGTGTTCCAGCCATCTCAGCCGCTGAATTTTCAGCTTCTTGACCAGGTCGACGTCGCTGTAAAGCCCGTAAAGCTCGTTGTTAAATCTTCTCCTCCATACTCCATCGATACAGACTTGACCGAAAATCACCCGAAGAATCTTCCTTTCAAAGCACCCAAGCAGATTCTCATCCGTTTTTGACAGGGTCCATGCCTCTGCCCCATATAGCAGGACCGGGATGATTAGGGTCTTATATAAGGTCTCCTTGGTTCTCTGAGAGAGGGCTTTATTACTTAGATGTCTTCTTAGCCCGAAGAAACAGCGATTGGCAAGAGTAATTCTTCGTTTGATCTCTGCGCTGATGTCATTTTGCGATGTTACAGTGGAGCCCAGGTAGACAAAGTCCTTGACGACTTCGAAGTTGTATCTATCCATCGTGACGTTTTGCCCGAGCCGACGATGTTGAGATTCCTTTCTCGATGATAGCATATACTTCGTCTTGTCCTCATTAACAGCCAAACCCATTTTCGCCGCCTCCGATTCAATACTTGCAAACGCGCCGGTAACAGCTCGCTTCGTTCTCCCAATGATGTCAATATCATCTGCATAAGCAAGTAGTTGAACAGACTTTTGAAAAATTGTACCTCTGTTGTTGACTTGCGAGTTGCGTACAATTGCTTCAAGAACGATGTTAAACAGGTTGCATGATAACGCGTCGCCTTGCCTCAAACCTTTCTCGACATCAAAGGGTTCGGTGGTGTTCTTGCCGACTTTGACGGAGCAGCGAGATTTCTCCATCGTCATCCTGCACAAGCGGACGAGTTTGGCAGGGATGCCGAGATGCGCCATGGCTCTGAATAGCTCGTCTCTGTCTACGCTATCATATGCGACTTTAAAATCGATAAAGAGGTGGTGTGTATCGATTTGAAACTCCTGGGTTTTTTCCAAAATCTGTCGGAGTGTGAACATTTGATCGACGGTTGATTTGCCGGGCCTAAAACCACACTGATAGGGGCCGATCAGATCGTTGACAAACGGTTTTAAGCGATCACACAGTATAGATGACAAGATTTTGTATGCGACGTTGAGGAGACTTATACCTCTGTAGTTGGAACAGGTCAGAGCATCTCCTTTCTTGTGGATGGGGCACACTATACCGAGGTTCCATTCATCGGGCATACTTTCCTCCGACCAAATTTTGGAGATAAGCTGGTGTATACTCCCTACCAAGTCATCTCCCCCTGCTTTGAATAGCTCGGCTGGCAGGCCATCCGCACCAGCAGCCTTGTACGTTTTAAGCTTGGCTATCGCTAACCGCACTTCATTTGGGTCGGGTGGACGGAAATTTTGACCAACATCGTCCAGGTTGAATGGAGTGTTCTGTCTTACAGCGGAATTTTGGCCATCTTCGCCGTTTAGCAGTCTAGAAAAGTGTTGTTTCCAGATCCTCAGCACCGACTGTGTGTCTACCACCATATTCCCACTCTCGTCTCGGCAGGCTTCCGTTCTGGCCTTGTAACCCTGGGTAGTTTGCCTCACCCTTCGGTAGAACTTTCGAACACCCCCCCTGCCGCTACAGTCCTCAATAGACTCGACCGCCCGCTTCGCATGCTCTCTCTTTTTCCTCCTGAGAAGTCGGCGTTCCTCCCTTCGCTTTTGCCC
The DNA here is from genome assembly GCA_947049315.1 of Epistrophella euchroma. NCBI lineage: Eukaryota > Metazoa > Arthropoda > Insecta > Diptera > Syrphidae > Epistrophella > Epistrophella euchroma. Next base: position 73,409,423 of record OX346245.1, on the reverse strand, counting down.
GTAGAGCTCCCGGGCTGCTCTCTCAGCAGCTCTGGTTCTAGTCTGCAGCATTGCTTGGTAGGCCTCGTTCTTTGCTTCATGTGCCAGTCTGCATTCTTCATCGAACCAGGAGTTTCGTTGTGGTGGCCTAGTGAAACCCAGCACATCAGTAGCGGCACTTTTGATGGCATTTTGGCAGTGTTTCCATTGGTCCTCTACAGATGATGCTTGTGGCGGGCTTGTTGAGAGTTTAAGAGAGACGTGGTCTGCAAAAGTCCTGGCTATCTCTTGCGATTTTAGCTTCGCGACGTTAAATCGTTTTACAGCATCCGCTCGTCGTTGTGGCGCCATAGATATCCGCATACGTACTTGCGCTACCACCAGGTAGTGATCCGAGTCTATGTTGGCACCTCGTCTATCGCAACATGATCAATCTGGTTGACGGTTCGTTGATCCGGAGACCGCCAGGTCCCTTTGTGTATATTGAGGTGTGGGAATAGAGTGCTTGCTATGATGGCATTTCGCCCCGCCGCGAAATCGATGAGCCTGAGTCCGTTACCGGAAGTGTTGTCGTGCAGGCTGTGTCCTCCGACTATCGAACCAAAGATGCCCTCCTTTCCAATCTTGGCGTTGAAGTCCCCAGGAATAATCTTGACGTCGTACTTGGGGCACCTATCATACGTATCCTCGAGGAGATCGTAGAATTCTTCTTTGGTTGAGTCATCTTTTTCTTCCGTTGGGGCATGGGCACAGATCAGCGTGATGTTTTTGAACTTTGCTTTGATGCGGATTGTGACCAGGCACTCGCTTACATTTCTGAAGCCCAAGACTTCTTGTCTAAGTCTTCCCCTTACCACAAAACCACAACCAAAGAGCCGCTGACCCTGCTCCTTGCAGCACTCGCCGAAGTAGATGTCACACGTTTTCATCCTTCGGATGCCCTCTCCATCCCATCGCACTTCCTGGATGGCTGTTACATCAGCCCTTAGCCTATCCAGGTTCTCCACTAATTGTTCGGCTGCACGTGGCCTGTTTAGGGTCCGGACATTCCACGTGCAGATCCGAAATTCATTGTCCTCGTTTCGTTTGCTGGGGTCGTCAACATAAAAATCCATATGCGAGGCTTGATGTCGTTTCGGAACCGACATTTTTTCCGTGGTAGGGAAGTCACCCTGACGCACAACTCCCTAGCCTGGAGGACCAGATGCTTATTATAACTCCAAGGACGGGGAGCCGGATAAACCGCTCCTTATAGGCCTGAGCTACGAATACGTCGTAGTAGCCCATATAAGGTGTTCACTAAGTAGTTCAAACTGACTAGAACTGTAGACGCCACCGTTGATTCCATCTGGGGAACTCCTCCGCTGCCGCCTGAAAAAAGGAGAAGTGCCTTAGTGGAAACACTCCTCCCCCCCTCTCTCGTCTGCTGCCGCCTTAAACCGTCCACAGGGATTGGATCCCCATCTTCAGTCAAAGGTACTAGGCACCCGATGTTCACCACTTGGATGTGAGAGTAGGAGTTGATAGACAGAGGTTGATTGTGGACGCTTGTGTCCTCTTGAATGCACCGCGTTGTCTACCCTTTGAACATTGTGAAGAACATACATATTTAAAATGACCACCCTTTAGAATTTTTCGATCTTTTGAAGAAAATTTTTTTTCGAATTTTTAAAGATGACCATTGTAAAAAAAACTCAGTTTTCTTAGATAACCATTCCTTTAAAATCGCTCTAACTTCTTAAAAAATTCTTTTTTTTCGTTTCTGCCAGATGACCATTGTGAAGAACATACTTACTTACTTACTTTACTTTAGATGGCGCTCACAGCCCAGGATGGACTACGGCCTCAACCAACAAGCCCCTCCAGTCAGCTCGGTCCCTAGCTAGCTGCCTCCAGTTACGCACTCCAAGTTGGTTGAGGTCATTCTCCACTTGTGTGCGCCACCTAAGGTGGGGTCTTCCTCTGCTGCGCAGACCGTCAGGGGTAGATTCGAAGACTCGTCGGGCTGGTGCGTTGGTGTCCATACGCTCCACGTGTTCCAGCCATCTCAGCCGCTGAATTTTCAGCTTCTTGACCAGGTCGACGTCGCTGTAAAGCCCGTAAAGCTCGTTGTTAAATCTTCTCCTCCATACTCCATCGATACAGACTTGACCGAAAATCACCCGAAGAATCTTCCTTTCAAAGCACCCAAGCAGATTCTCATCCGTTTTTGACAGGGTCCATGCCTCTGCCCCATATAGCAGGACCGGGATGATTAGGGTCTTATATAAGGTCTCCTTGGTTCTCTGAGAGAGGGCTTTATTACTTAGATGTCTTCTTAGCCCGAAGAAACAGCGATTGGCAAGAGTAATTCTTCGTTTGATCTCTGCGCTGATGTCATTTTGCGATGTTACAGTGGAGCCCAGGTAGACAAAGTCCTTGACGACTTCGAAGTTGTATCTATCCATCGTGACGTTTTGCCCGAGCCGACGATGTTGAGATTCCTTTCTCGATGATAGCATATACTTCGTCTTGTCCTCATTAACAGCCAAACCCATTTTCGCCGCCTCCGATTCAATACTTGCACACGCGCCGGTAACAGCTCGCTTCGTTCTCCCAATGATGTCAATATCATCTGCATAAGCAAGTAGTTGAACAGACTTTTGAAAAATAAAACCTCTGTTGTTGACTTGCGAGTTGCGTACAATTGCTTCAAGAACGATGTTAAACAGGTTGCATGATAACGCGTCGCCTTGCCTCAAACCTTTCTCGACATCAAAGGGTTCGGTGGTGTTCTTGCCGACTTTGACGGAGCAGCGATATTTCTCCATCGTCATCCTGCACAAGCGGACGAGTTTGGCAGGGATGCCGAGATGCGCCATGGCTCTGAATAGCTCGTCTCTGTCTACGCTATCATATGCGACTTTAAAATCGATAAAAAGGTGGTGTGTATCGATTTGAAACTCCTGGGTTTTTTCCAAAATCTGTCGGATAGTGAACATTTGATCGACGGTTGATTTGCCGGGCCTAAAACCACACTGATAGGGGCCGATCAGATCGTTGACAAACGGTTTTAAGCGATCACACAGTACAGATGACAGGATTTTATATGCGACGTTGAGGAGACTTATACCTCTGTAGTTGGAACAGGTCAGAGCATCTCCTTTCTTGTGGATGGGGCACACTATACCGAGGTTCCATTCATCGGGCATACTTTCCTCCGACCAAATTGTGGAGATAAACTGGTGTATACTCCCTACCAAGTCATCTCCCCCTGCTTTGAATAGCTCGGCTGGCAGGCCATCCGCACCAGCAGCCTTGTACGTTTTAAGCTTGGCTATCGCTAACCGCACTTCATTTAGATCGGGTGGACGGAAGTTTTGACCATCATCGTCCAGGTTGAATGGAGTGTTCTGTCTTACATCTTCGCCGTTTAGCAGTCTAGAAAAGTGTTGTTTCCAGATCCGACTGTGTGTCTACCACCATATTCCCACTCTCGTCTCAGAAGGTTTCCGTTCTGGCCTTGTAACCACTGCTGTCGTTTTGGCTACTATAGTAGCATTTGGCTACTTTGCTGCGGAAAGGGCTACTGTGCTACCCATATCTCAAAATGGCTCCCCAGTCCCCAAGTCACCACATAAAAGAATTAATTGAAAAGATTGTCTTACATTTTATGAACACAAAAGAGCTGTATCTGTTTCTTTGTGGAAAGTGGACGTATTTTAATGAGACAAAAAGTGGTCAAGAATTGATATTTTCTGTTCTATTTTATTGACGATTTCACAATGTTTACAATATTTGTTTGTACGACTTGACCATTCGGTAAAAAAAAAAACAATTCGATCGATCAATTTTAAATCTAAAAAAAAAATTTGGTGGTCTAATAGGTCTTCAAAATGTTTTACCAAATTAAATCCTAAGATTATTTTTGTTAAGTCTATAAAAAACCGTCTTTTCTACTTTTTTTAAACTAACGTTGAGGTGCCAAAAAACATATTGGCTTTAAAGCTTTGAAAAGCTCTTGTAGAAAATTAACTCAGGTCACCCAATTTAAAGTTGTCTTTTTTAAATTGAATTCAAAGTTGGATATTCTTCGGAAGAAAATTTATAGAATAACAAAACATGATGACATTAAAACTTAATAAACAAGTTATCAGACCACAATATTTAATTGGTCAACAAAAAAAATAAGAAAATTATATTCTTAAAAAAAAAATTTGCTCGTGCTGTTTCTTTTGTTTGTGCAAACTCATTTGCAAAAATGAATATTAAAAATTGTTGTTTCGATAGAAAAAAGTATTTGTTTCTTTTCATTTATGGAATCATATTATCAAATGAATTATTTTGAATTTTCGGGGGCTCCTCAACTTTTAAAAATGCTCCCCAAAATTTCTGAAAAGTGCTACCCTCGGAATTTGGAAAACGACAGCACTGCTTGTAACCCTGGGTAGTTTGCCTCACCCTTCGGTAGAACCAGGGTTGCAAAAGCTTAAGTCACTTTCTAGCTTAAGCTTGGCTTTAATTCACAAGCTAGTGGGTGACTTATGAATTAAAAAAAATGTAATTCAGCAGCTAGTTACTGACTTATGAATTAAAAAAAATTTAATTCATAAGTCAGTTGGTGACTTGTGAATTAAAAAAATTTAAGTCATAAGCTAGTAGGTGACTTATGAATTAAACAAAATTAATTCACTACCTACTAAGTGACTTATGAATTAAAAAAATTTAATTCACTTCCTACTAAGTGACTTATGAATTAAAAAAATTTAAGTCATGAGCAAGTTAGTGACTTATGAATTAAAAAATTGTAATTCATGAGCAAGTAAATGACTTATGAATTAAAAGAAAATTAATTCACAGCCTAATAAGTGACTTATGAATTAAAAAAATATTAATTGACTACCTACTAAGTGACTTATGAATTAAAAAAAAATTAAGTCAAGAGCAAGTTAGTGACTTAAGAATTAAAAAAAATTAATTCACTACCTACTAGATGACTTATGAATTAAAAAAATTTAAGTCATGAGCAAGTTAGTGACTTATGAATTAAAAAATTGTAATTCATGAGCAAGTAAATGACTTATGAATTAAAAAAAATTTAATGCACTTCCTACTAAGTGACTTACGAATTAAAAAAATTTAAGTCATGAGCAAGTTAGTACTTATGAATTAAAAAAATTTAATTCACTACCTACTAAGTGACTTATGAATTAAAAAAAAATTAATTTACTACCTGCTAAGTGACTTATGAATTAAAAAAAATTTAATTCATAAGCTAATGGATGAATTCTGATTACAAAAATTATGTATTGGAAAATTTATAAGCTAGCATGATAAGTTTATGACTAACAAACTAGATTTGAAAGCTAAAAATATATTCAAAATCTAATTATACTTACTAAGCAGGTACACCAAAAGATTCAAAGTACTTATTTAAGAAAACGGAATGTTTTTTTTTCCATTTTATTGAAAATACATATTAAATTATTTTTTGGTACTTATCTAAATTTTAATTTTTAATTTTTAATATAACCAAAAAAATTCAATTGTACATGTAGAAACTTACAAATTTTATATTTTATAAAAAAAGGAAACAAAAGCAAAATAAACTTAAAATAAAATTATTTGTTTTTCTTGTTTGAATTAGCTTTACATATTACCCTCATTTCAAAATTTTGGTCGTTAATTTTATTGTTCTTCGGCAAATCGAGCATTGTTACATGCGAAAAGAACCTTTCTACGGGTGCAGAAGACGGCAAGGCCGTATTGTATTTTAAAAACAAGGACCTTACTAAAGGAAAATCCTTTAAATCATCTAAACTAGAGCATTTGCTCACCAAAAACTTCATAACCTCGGTTTCCTCACATTATAAAAATTGTCAAAAATTGTACACGAAAAAATAATTATTTTTAAAGCAGATTTTCACAATATTTCAGTAGGGTATTGGGTTTTCACGGCGATAGTTGTCAAAATGAAAAAATGTAGAAGAAAGTTAGTTATATCTTAATGAACATGTTAATTTAAGAAAAATGCAAATCTTAATAATATGTGTTCAAGTTTCACTTAATAAATTCTATAAAAATATAATTAAGGAATAAGTATGTATACATGTACATACATACATACATTTTTTACTGATTTTTCTGATTTCGAGGAAGTATAAGGAAAATTTGTAGATTTAAATCGTTTTTTGTACATCGCATAAACCATTGTAAATTTTCAAAAAAATTATTAAATTTGAAGGGTTTTTCCCAAACGAGCAAAAGGCTATATAAGTTTAATTCGTATCTGATCTCCTCAAACAACCTTCGTTACAATTTAATGTTTTTAAATACTAAAGGTAAAGAGATTATAAAAAACTTACTAATAAACGTATATGTATATTTTTTAAACTTTTTAATATTGAATATTCACTTTTTTCAGTTCAAAATTATATATAAATTTAATGCGCACTGGTCACTAGTCACTGAACAATTGATGGGTGAATGATTTATGTTTGTAAGTTAAAATAGTTTTTTCTATTATTTTCATAAAATCTTCCAAGAGAGAGAATGATAACCCATCATTTGCTTAACACAAATATTTTATCGATATTGCTTTTTTATTCTATTGGGTTATAGGGACTGCATAGACGTAAACTCACATAAAATTCTTCAATAGCTTTAAAACCACTTTCGTTAATAATGAAAAAATCATGTAGTCAAAAAAAGCTTAAGAATTTCCAATATACCAACTAGCTTATGAATTAAATTTTTTTAATTCATAAGTCAATTAGTAGGTAGTGAATTAAATTTTTTTTAATTCATAAGTCACTTAGTAGGTAGTGAATTAAATTTTTTTAATTCATAAGTCACTTAGTAGGAAGTGAATTAAATTTTTTTCAATTCACAAGTCACTTAGTAGCAGGGTTGCGAGTTTGTGAATTAAAAAAATCATTAAGTCATAAGTTAGTAGATGACTTGTGAATTAAAAAAAATTAATTCATAAGTTAGCTAGTGACTTATGAATTAAAAAAAAAATAATTCTATAGCTAGTTAGTGACTTATGATTTAAAAAAAGTTTAATTCATAAGTCAGTTGGTGACTTGTGAATTAAAACAATTTAAGTCATAAGCTAGTTGGTGACTTATGAATTAAAAAAAAATTAATTCACTACCTACTAAGTGACTTGTGAATTAAAAAAAATTTAATTCACTTCCTACTTAGTGACTTATGAATTAAAAAAATTTAATTCGCTACCTACTAAGTGAGTTATGAATTAAAAAAAATTTAATTCACTACCTATTAAGTGACTTATGAATTAAAAAAAATTTAAGTCATGAGCAAGTTAGTGACTTATGAATTAAAAAAAATTTAATTCACTACTTACTAAGTGACTTGTGAATTAAAAATAATTTAATTCACTACCTATTAAGTGACTTATGAATTAAAAAAAATTTAATTCACTACTTACTAAGTGACTTATGAATTAAAAAAAATTTAATTCACTACCTACTAATTGACTTATGAATTAAAAAAAATTTAATTCATAAGCTAGTTGGTATATTGGAAATTCTTAAGCTTGTTTTGACTACATAATGTTTTCATTATTAACGAAAGTGGTTTTCAAGCTATTGAAGAATTTCGAGAAAGAAAGCTTTCCTTTGCTACAGCTGATTGCCGACGGCGAAGAGATCATTAGGACTGTGCAAGATGAAAGAGAGCAAGAAATATTACGAGCCCAATACTGCAATATGTTGCACTCTTTTCAACGCAACCACCACAATGATCAATTTGCCAAGTATGTAGCTAAAGTATACAAAGACTCGAAATCTTTTTTAAATAAAAACAACAATGTCATCATTGTACCAGCCGACAAAGGCAATGTCACTGTCGCCATAGACAGAAGTGCATATGAGGCAAAAATGAATGATCTCTTAGCTGACTGTTCCATATACAGAATCTATAGAACAAATCCAACAACAACACTGCAATCGAAGAACAACGAATTAGTCAAATAGCTTCACAACAACAAATTCATCGATGACAATGAAAAGGCAAGAATGACGACATACACAGCACAAGTGCCATGTATTTACGGCCTACCAAAAATACATAAGCAAGACATACCTCTTCGACCCATAACATCATCTATGAAGCTGCCTTGCTACGAATTATCCAAATACGTTGGGCGCATACTACAAAGTATCAGTGGCGTGGCGTCTATATAACACGATTCCTATCGAGTTACCTTTTGAAATTCTAACTTTAAACATTTAACCACGTTAATTAAATAACGAGCAACATGAATCTAAACGAATACACAATATGTGTCCATTCCTCACACCAGCACACGCATGCGACATTTTACCCGCCAATCCAACCATAACACAAACAGTCAAACACAATAATCAATATGCCTACTGTTGTTCTACTTAACGCACGCAAACACAAATCATCAAAAAAAAAAAAGTATAATGTCTCTCTTCTCCAACTCCACAATCAACATACTACATCAAAAAACCCTACTTTCTGCTGGAACTGGATTGGATAGTACAAATTTGTTCTCTTTGCTTTTGTTCCCTATTATTCATTCACAGAAAAAAAATCCGTCATAAAGACGCAAGAAACCGTTTTACTTTTTCCCATAAGAAAGCATGTATGAACAGAGAGGTGTCGCGCTCTCTGTTCAATACACGCTTTCTTATGCAAAATAATAACTCGGTTTCTTGCGTCTTATTTTGTATGCGAATGAATGCAAAAGGGAGCAAGAGCAAAGAGAACGAATTTGTTCTATCCAGCAAGAGATAAGTTGAAGTTCTATTTGTTTTTGTATTGTATTTGAAGTTGGTTGGAGTAGAGGGAATTTTGTATGTATCTCGCTGCGCTGCTGTATGAAGTTCATTGAGCAGGGCAGGTAGAGGCACATACAAATATGTTTACTGTTTGTGGAGGTACATTATTGGTTTCTGTTTGAAAATTTCAGTTTAATTCGAAAGATAACACGCTTTTTCCCGTCATATTGGTGAATTTTGTGTGTCTAATTCACTGCGCTATGTTTATTAATGTCGAATTCCTTTTACCAAAAATAATTGATTTTTTTTCTTTCAACACAAGAAATTTGTCCAGAAAAATCGATTTTTTCTTCTAAACAAATCGATTTTTTTATTAAAAGGAATTAGAACTAAGTCTTAATTTTATTGAGCAGGACAGGTAAATTCTGTTTCTGTTTGAAAGATTTAGTTAGCAAGCAGATTGCGATGCGTAATTTGAAGTGAATTTTAATGTTCTTGTTTTAAATTAAAAACAAAATCAAATAAGAACAGTGAAAAGTTTGTTTATTGAAATATATTTGCAATTATAGTTTATTACCTAATTTCAAATTATTGCTAGCTGAAAATGGCATTAATAAATGTAGATTGTTGCTTAACTGATTTTCTTTTGGAGGAAGCAAATGATTTCAGTAAGTTGAATTTTATTAAACAGAAAAAAAGTTATAGAAATAGGACACTCTAATCTTTCATTTGTGAAGTTCCTTATTTTTTTCTTTATAACGTGAATTTAAACTTTCTTTAAGGTAGCATTTGCATCTGCCAAAAACAGTTTCTTTAGAAGGCACTTTTATTATATAAAAATTGGTTTGAATTGCTTTACTTATTGAACGTGGAAAGCAGATATGCAATAAACATTATTTTCAGGTAGACATTCCTAACTTAACGTTTGTGGGTGATTAATTTTTCTTCGAGTTACCATTTGAAATAATCCACGCCACGCCACTGCAAAGTATAACAAATAATTCAACATATATGGTCAAAAATTCATTTGAATTTGTAAGCAAGGCCAGAAGCATCACACTAGATGAGCATGATGTATTGGTCTCATACGATGCTGTATCTTTGTTTACCAATATACCTGCATATCTTGCAATTACTATAGTCAAAAAACGATGGGAAACTATAAGCCAAAGCACAAGGCTTAGCCAAAAGAAATTTTTAGAAGTCTTAGAGTTTTGCTTGAAAGAAAACAACTATCTTCAATATAAAGATAGAATATACAAACAAATACATGGCATGCCAATGGGCAACCCACTTTCGCCAACAATTGCAGATTTGGTTTTAGATCATCTTCTTGATGACTGTTTTGGAAAAATTGATAAACCAAAAGCAATTTTCAAATATGTTGATGACATATTTGCTGTAATAGATCACCGAAAAATCGACAATTTGCTGTTAGTCCTCAATGGTTTCAACCAAAAGATAAAATTCACCGTGGAAAAAGAAAAAGATAACGCGATAGCTTTTTTGGATGTTAAAATCCACCGTGAAAAAGACCATCTCACTTTTGATTGGTACCAAAAGGATACAGCATCAGGAAGAATAGTCAATTTCAGATCAAACCAAGCCAAACACATAGCGATTAACACTGCTTCGAATTTGGTGAACAAAGTATTTTTACTAAGTGATGAAAAGTTTCACTCAAAGAATGAGAGTATAGTCACCCAAATTTTATTAAACAATGGCTACCCTTATGAACTTATAAGAAGTTTGATACATCGCTTCAAAAATAAATTAAATTCCGAAGTTCCAACACATATTGAAGCAAACGCTGTTTACAAAAGCAACGTCTATGTTCCAACACTGGCTACTAATTTTAAACAAGTTGTCACCGACCGTTGCAAAAATGTGAAACTAGCATTCAAGTCACATTGCACACTTGCCTCCCTTTTCACCAAACTCAAACCTAAAACGGAAAAAGGAAACAAAACTGACGTTGTTTATAAGATCAATTGTAAAGGCAAAGAGGATGAAAACTGCAACCTTTGCTATGTGGGTACAACCAAACAGTTCCTACGACAGAGAATGGCTGGCCACAAATCGGACATCAGCAGCAGGAACTCCGCGAAGACAGCACTAGCGAACCACTGTGTCCAAACCAACCATCAGCCAAACTTTGAGGAGGTTGAACTTTTACAAACGGAGAAACACTTTGCCAAAAGGTACACTCTGGAAACCCTCTACATACTTAAAAATAGCAACAACATGAACAGAAAACAGGACACACAAAACATCTCTGCAGTATACTGCTCTCTTGTAACTGCACAGAAATTTTAAATTTTGTCAACACACATCCATATATTAAACACAATTACAAGACTGATCTTCATAAGAAGAAGTGATTTAAATTTCCTTTTTGTTTTTGTTTAAATTAAATTATTTTTCAAAAAGTTTTGCTAGTTTTTTATAATTTTGATTTTATTATTTCCTAAATTATTTCCATAGTAAATTTTATTTCGAGAAAAAAATGTTTATACTGTTTTTTTAAATTGTTAATACTTATTTGTTCTACTGTGTTTGTAATTGTTTCAATAAAGATCCCCTGAAGAAGACAGCAACCCCTGTCGAAACGTCGGGAAAGTAAATGAAATAACCTTGTTTCATTGCACATCAAATGACCAAAAAAGCCGAAGAGGAACCAGATTCTTCACCATCATAAATGATGGGTTATCATTCTCTCTCTTGGAAGATTTTATGAAAATAATAGAAAAAACTATTTTAACTTACAAACATAAATCATTCACCCATCAATTTCATTGTGAAGTGAAAAAGTTAACATTCAATATTAAAAAGTTTAAAAAATATACATATACGTTTATTAGTAAGTTTTTTATAATCTATTTACCTTTAGTATTTAAAAACATTAAATTCTAATGAAGGTTGTTTGAGGAGATCAGAATCAGATACGAAATCAGGCTTCATAAAACTTAAACTTATACAGGGTGTCCCGAAACTCAACGTCAAGCGAGTACCGGGTGATAGGGCAGGTTGTGCCCGTTCTTTTAAAAGTTTGAAAAAATAATCCATCTCGCTTGGTTAGTAGTTATAGCCATATTAAGACAAAATGTGAAAATCGATACCATAGCTGACATTTTTCGATACAGTGGTTACAAATTTGAAAATTTAGCTGTGTTTTCTTTTTTTGTGTAATCCCTAATAACCATGCTAATGATCGCATTCACAAATCCAAGGATTTATATTGTCAGTTTCGTAAGAAAAATAAAGTTTGACTGAGTCATTGTTCAAAAAAATTTTGTGAGCTAACTTTGACACTTCATATTTTAAAAAAAATTAGTTTTACCTAAAATTAAGTTTTACCTAAAAATAATTTAATATGTATTTTCAATAAAACGGAAAAAAAACATTCCGTTTTCTTAAATAAGTACTTTTAAACTTTTGGTATACCTGCTTAGTAAGTATGATTAGATTTTGAATCTATTTTTAGCTTTCAAATCTAGTTTGTAAATCATAAAATTATCATGCTAGCTTATAAATTTTCCAATTCATAATTTTTGTAATCAGAATTCATCCATTAGCTTATGAATTAAATTTTTTTAATTCATAAGTCACTTAGTAGGTAGTGAATTAAATTTTTTTAATTCATAAGTCACCTAGTAGGTAGTGAATTAAATTTTTTTTAATTCATAAGTCACTGACTTGCTCATGACTTAAATTTTTTTAATTCATAAGTCATCTAGTAGATAGAGAATTAATTTTTTTTTAATTCTTAAGTCACTAACTTGCTCTTGACTTAAATTTTTTTTTAATTCATAAGTCACTTAGTAGGTAGTCAATTAATATTTTTTTAATTCATAAGTCACTTATTAGGTTGTGAATTAATTTTTTTTAATTCATAAATCATTTACTTGCTCATGAATTACAATTTTTTAATTCATAAGTCACTAACTTGCTCATGACTTAAATTTTTTTAAATTCATAAGTCACTTAGTAGGAAGTGAATTAAATTTTTTTAATTCATAAGTCACTTAGTAGGTACTGAATTAATTTTTTTTTAATTCATAAGTCACCTACTAGCTTATGACTTAAATTTTTTTAATTCACAAGTCACCAACTGACTTATGAATTAATTTTTTTTTAATTCATAAGTCACTAACTAACTTATGAATTAATTTTTTTTAATTCACAAGTCATCTACTAACTTATGACTTAATGATTTTTTTAATTCACAAACTCGCAACCCTGGGTAGAACTTCCGAACATCACCCCTGCCGCTGCAGTCCTCAATAGACTCGACCGCCCGCTTCGCATGCTCTCTCTTTTTTCTCCCTTCGTTTTTGCCCGTAGAGCTCCCGGGCTGCTCTCTCAGCAGCTATGGTTCTAGCCTGCAGCATGGTTTGGTAGGCCTCGTTCTTTGCTTCATGCGCCAGTCTGCATTCTTCATCGAACCAGGGGTTTCGTTGTGGTGGCCTAGTGAAACCCAGTACATCAGTAGCGGAACTTTTGATGGCATTTTGGCAGTGCTTCCACTGGTCCTCTACAGATGATGCTTGTGGCGGGCTTGTTGAGAGCTTAAGAAAAACGTGGTCTGTAAAAGTCCTGGCTATCTCTTGCGATTTTAGCTTCGCGACGTTAAATCGTTTTACAGCATCCGCTCGTCGTTGTGGCGTCACGGATATCCGCATACGTACTTGCGCTACCACCAAGTAGTGATCCGAGTCTATGTTGGCACCTCGGAACGTTCGGACATCCAGGATACTGGAAGCATGTCTGGCGTCTATCGCAACATGATCAATCTGGTTAACGGTTCGTTAATCCGGAGACCGCCAGGTCCCTTTGTGTATATTAAGGTGTGGGAATAGAGTGCTTGCTATGATGACATTTCGCCCCGCCGCGAAATCAATGAGCCTGAGTCCGTTACCAGAAGTGTTGTCGTGCAGGCTGTGTCCTATCGAACCAAAGATACCCTCCTTTCCGATCTTGGCGTTGAAGTCGCCAAGAATAATCTTGACGTCGTACTTGGGGCACCTATCATACGTATCCTCGAGGAGATCGTAGAATTCTTCTTTGGTTGAGTCATCTTTTTTATCCGTTGGGGCATGGGCACAGATCAACGTGATGTTTTTGAACTTTGCTTTGATGCGGATTGTGACCAGGCACTCGCTTACATTTCTGAAGCCCAAGACTTCTTGCCTAAGTCTTCCCCTTACCACAAAACCACAACCAAAGAGCCGCTGACTCTGCTCCTTGCAGCACTCGCCGAAGTAGATGTCACACGATTGCATCCTTCGTATGCCCTCTCCATCCCATCGCACTTCCTGGATGGCTGTTACATCAGCCTTTAGCCTATCCAGGTTCTCCACTAATTGTTCGGCTGCACGTGGCCTGTTTAGGGTCCGGACATTCCACGTGCAAATCCGAAATTCATTGTCCTTGTTTCGTTTGCTGGGGTCGTCAACATTGAAATCATCCATATCCGAGGCTTGTTGTCGTTTCGGAACCGACATTTTTTCCGTGGTAGGGAAGTCACCCCGACGCACAACCCCCTAGCCTGGGGGACCAGATCCTTATTATAACTCCAAGGACGGGGAGCCGGATAAACCGCTCCTTATAGGCCTAAGCTACGAATACATCGTAGTAGCCCATATAAGGTGTTCACTAAGTAGTTCAAACTGACTAGAACTGCGTAGATGCCACCGTTGATTCCATCTGGGGAATTCCTCCGCTGCCGCCTGAAAAAAGGAGAAGTGCCTTAGTGGAAACACTCCTCCCCCCTCTCTTGTCTGCTGTCACCTTAAACCGTCCACAGGGATTGGATCCCCATCTTCAGTCAAAGGTACTAGGCACCCGATGTTCATCACTTGGAGGTGAGCGTAGGAGTTGATAGACAGAGGTTGATTGTGGACGCTTGTGTCCTCTTGAATGCACCGCGTTGTCTACCCTTTGAACATTGTGAAGAACATACATATTTAAAATGACCACCCTTTAGAATTTTTCGATCTTTTGAAGAAAATTTTTTTTCGAATTTTTAAAGATGACCATTGTAAAAAACTCAGTTTTCTTAGATAACCATCCCTTAAAATCGCTCTTACTTCTTAAAAAATACTTTTTTTTCAATTCTGGCAGATGACCATTGTGATGAACATACATATCTAAAATGACCACCCTTTAGAATTTTTCGATCTTTTGAAAAAATATTTTTTTTTAATTTTTAAAGATGAACGTTGTAAATAAATCAGTTTTCTTAAAATGACCACCCTTTAGAATTTTTCGATCTTTTAAAAAAATATATTTTTTTAATTTTTAAAGATGAACATTGTAAAAAAATCAGTTTTCTTAGATAACCATCCCTTGAAATCGCTCTAACTTCTTACAAAGTACTTTTTTTTTTAATTTTGGAAGATGACCATCGTGAAGAACATACATATTTAAAACTAGCCGATAAAACCCGGCGTTGCCCGGGTCTTCTTTAGTAAAACCTTATGACAACCAAATATCGACCAAAAAGATGATTTAAAATCAGCACTCGAAAAATGTTCAGCTTAAAGAGCCCTACACACCATCCATGTTACGTGTCAGGTAAAATTGACGTTTTTTTTGTCAGGTAACATTGAAAATAAGCCTCCACACGTATCAGTGAACATTGACAATTATTTTCCTAAAATTATGTGTGTGGGTTGTGTGGGCTTGCATTTGAATAAAAATGTAATGCACCTAATTATGTACCTACCTGCCTGCCTATAGTGTAATTTTAAGACAACTTTGAAAATCAGACTATTTGTATGTTATGTTATACCTACCTCCCATTACCCCCTAAGGAACGAACGACCGTTAATTTTGTTAGTAACCACTTGACAAAGAAATCAATAATTTATCAATGAAATGTTAAATTTTTTCTTCTTCTCTACCATATAGGTACCTACCTACCATATTCTTAAAACGAAGCATTTTTTCCCAGCAAGGGTTATTGCCGTCTATGAAGAATAATTCCGTGCCAAAAAACCGGAATACATTCTTTACACCACCGCGACGCCAGCGGGCGAACTGTCGATTTTGACCAAAATAAAAACGCTATCCGATGTATTTCTAATTTCACATTTCATTTATGCAAATAAAAAAAATTGCACACCCCCCCTTTTTTTAAAAAAAATATAAACAATTTTCACTTTGTATGCAATTTTCAAATGGCTATATCTCGGTAACCAAGTTGAATTTCGAAATGCACAGGGGCTTAAAAAATTGCACATTTCGAGATTCAATTTGCACACCAAAAATTTTAATTTGCACACCTCTCATTAGATAATAAATCAACAATTAAAATTTTGGTAACATAAGCTGCATAATTAAAATCCGTATTATAACAAATTAAACACTGAAATCTATTGTTAACAATAGCGTGTTGGTAAAGTGCCCGACCGGTACACGAGGGGTCGCATGTTCAACTCCCACAATTTTTTTTTTTTTTTCACTTATAATTTGTTCTTTATTATTTAACAAAAAAAGAAAATTGATTAAATTCAAATTGAACATTTAACTAACAAAAAAAAAATCTCGTCGATTTAAAACCAAAAAATTAATTGACTAAAAAAACAAACAAAAATGTAATTTCCATGCATCACTAAAATGGAAATATTTCAGTAACCAAATCGAATTTTGAACTTTTCAAAATTTCTAAAAATCAACAATGCCCAAATATAATTTGCACACCAAAAATTTGAATTTGCACACCTCTGGTTATTTTTAAACCAATGATTAAAAAGTGCTTAAAACACACAAAAATGCATATTGTCATGTCTGACTAAAATTGAAATGTTTAAGTAACCAAATCGAATTTTGAACTTTTAAAAACTTTTGAAAATCAAAAATGCCCAAATCTAATTTGCACACCAAAAATTTTAATTTGCACACCTCTGGTTAATTTTTAAACCAGTGATTAAAAAGTGCTTAAAACACACAAAAATGCACTCTGCCATGTCTGACTAAAATTTAAATGTTTCAGTAATCAAATCGAATTTTGAACTTTTAAAAATTTCTAAAAACCAATAATGCCCAAATCTAATTTGCACACCAAAAATTTTAATTTGCACACATCTCGTTAATTTTTAAACCAGTGATTAAAAAGTGCTTAAAACACACAAAAATGCACTCTGCCATGTCTGACTAAAATTGAAATATTTCAGTAACCAAATCGAATTTTGAACTTTTCAAAATTTTTAAAAATAAAAAATGCCCAAATCTAATTTGCACACCAAAATTTTGAATTTGCACACCTCTGGTTAATTTTTAAACCAGTGATTAAAAAGTGCTTAAAACACAAAAAATGCACAGTGCCATGTCTGACTAAAATTGAAATATTTCAGTAACCAAATCGAATTTTGAACTTTTAAAAATTTCTAAAAACCAATAATGCCCAAATCTAATTTGCACACCAAAAATTTTAATTTGCACACATCTCGTTAATTTTTAAACCAGTGATTAAAAAGTGCTTAAAACACACAAAAATGCACTCTGCCATGTCTGACTAAAATTGAAATATTTCAGTAACCAAATCGAATTTTGAACTTTTAAAAATTTTTAAAAATCAAAAATTCCCAAATCTAATTTGCACACCAAAATTTTGAATTTGCACACCTCTGGTTAATTTTTAAACCAGTGATTAAAAAGTGCTTAAAACACAAAAAATGCACTGTGCCATGTCTGACTAAAATTGAAATATTTCAGTAACCAAATCGAATTTTGAACTTTTAAAAATTTCTAAAAACCAATAATGCCCAAATCTAATTTGGACACCAAAAATTTTAATTTGCACACCTCTGGTTAATTTTTAAACCAGTGATTAAAAAGTGCTTAAAACACACAAAAATGCACTCTGCCATGTCTGACTAAAATTGAAATATTTCAGTAACCAAATCGAGTTTTGAACTTTTCAAAATTTCTAAAAATCAAAAATGCCCAAATCTAATTTGCACACCAAAATTTTGAATTTGCACACCTCTGGTTAATTTTTAAACCAATGATTAATAAGTGCTAAAAACACACAAAAATGCACTTTGCAATGTCTGACTAAAATTCAAATATTTCAGTAACCAAATCGAATTTTGAACTTTTCAAAATTTCTAAAAATCAAAAATGCCCAAATCTAATTTGCAAACCCAAATTTTGAATTTGCACACCTCTGGTTAATTTTTAAACCAATGATTAAAAAGTGCTAAAAACACACAAAAATGCACTTTGCCATGTCTGACTAAAATTGAAATATTTCAGTAACCAAATCGAATTTTGAACTTTTCAAAATTTCTAAAAATCAAAAATGCCCAAATCTAATTTGCACATCAAAATTTTGAATTTGCACACCTCTGGTTATTTTTTAAACCAGTGATTAAAAAGTGCTTAAAACACACAAAAATGCACTTTGCCGCGTCTGACTTAAATGAAAATATTTTACTAACGAAGTCGAATGTTGATATTTTGAAAATTTCTAAATATTAACAATGCCCAAATCAAATTTGCACATCAAAAAACTTCAATTTGCCTACCTCTGGCTAATAAATAAATTAATGATTAAAAAATCATTAAAACATACCAAAATGCACTTGCCATGTCTGACTAAAATATATATACGGGGTGATTCACCTAAGGTGTGACAAAAAGCTAGAGCGTTTAGGTTGGATGTTAGTATAAAATCTCATGTGATGGGGGGTCTATTTTCCCCGTTTAGCCGGGAGGGGCAATTTTCTAAAAAATTGACTTAAAACAGAAAAAATATTCTTAAAAAACAACGGTTACACTTACAGTGCCATGAGATACCTTTTCGTAAATTTAGAGATCTCTTACTTTATTTAATATCAAATCAAATTTTTTTTTGGGATTAGTTTTTAAAATATTAATTTTCAAACTGAAAATTTTGAAAAAAAAAATTTCAAATCTGATTTTTTTCAATATTTTACGTAATTAGGTACTAATTTTGTTTCCGAAATTCAATTCTCTTATTAGTTTTAAGTCAAAAACAGATAACCGGATACTGAAACGTCTTTTAGTTTTTGAGAAAATTAAAAATAACGAGAGAAGCAATTTTCTAAAAGAATTGACTTAATACAGAAACAAAAATTATTAAAAACAAAGCTAATGGTTAGAACAAAGCTAATGGTTAGAACGCCACGCAATACTTTTTTGGAAGGCCAGAAATTTTTGCTTTTATTCTGTTTCTAAATTGAGTTGTTTTAGAGAGCTGACTTGAAATTATGGGAGCATCGAATATTAAAAACAAAAATATTGCTTAATAACGTAAAATTTTGAACAAATCTTTTAATTTTTTCTTTTCAAAAATTTAAGTTTGAAAATAATTTTTGACAAACGGCTCTCTAAAACAACACAATTTAGAAACAGAATAAAAGCAAAAATTTCTGGCCTTCCAAAAAAGTATTGCGTGGCGTTCTAACCATTAGCTTTGTTTTTTAATAATTTTTGTTTCTGTATTAAGTCAATTCTTTTAGAAAATTGCTTCTCTCGTTATTTTTAATTTTCTCAAAAACTAAAAGACGTTTCAGTATTCGGTTATCTGTTTTTGACTTAAAACTAATAAGAGAATTAAATTTCGGAAACAAAATTAGTACCTAATTACGTAAAATATTGAAAAAAATCAGATTTGAAATTTTTTTTTTCAAAATTTTCAGTTGGAAAATTAATGTTTTAAAAACTAATCCCAAAAAAAAATTTGATTTGATAGTAAATAAAGTAAGAGATCTCTAAATTTACGAAAAGGTATCTCATGGCACTGTAAGTGTAACCGTTGTTTTTTAAGAATATTTTTTCTGTTTTAAGTCAATTTTTTAGAAAATTGCCCCTCCCGGCTAAACGGGGAAAATAGACCCCCCATCACATGAGATTTTATACTAACATCCAACCTAAACGCTCTAGCTTTTTGTCACACCTTAGGTGAATCACCCCGTATATATATTTTAGTCAGACATGGCAAGTGCATTTTGGTATGTTTTAATGATTTTTTAATCATTAATTTATTTATTAGCCAGAGGTAGGCAAATTGAAGTTTTTTGATGTGCAAATTCGATTTGGGCATTGTTAATATTTAGAAATTTTCAAAATATCAACATTCGACTTCGATAGTAAAATATTTTCATTTTAGTCAGACGCGGCAAAGTGCATTTTTGTATGTTTTAAGCACTTTTTAATCACTGGTTTAAAAATTAACCAGAGGTGTGCAAATTAAAATTTTTGGTGTGCAAATTAGATTTGGGCATTATTGATTTTTAAAAATTTTTAAAAATTCAAAATTCGATTTGGTTACTGGAATATTTCAATTTCAGTCAGACATGGCAAAGTGCATTTTTGTGTGTTTTAAGCACTTTTTAATCACTGGTTTAAAAATTAACCAGAGGTGTGCAAATTCAAATTTTTAGTGTGCAAATTAGATTTGGGTATTGTTGATTTTTAGGAATTTTGAAAAGTTCAAAATTTGATTTGGTTACTGAAATATTTCAATTTTAGTCAGACATGGCAAAGTGCATTTTTGTATGTTTTAAGCACTTTTTAATCATTGGTATAAAAATTAACCAGAGGTGTGCAAATTCAAATTTTTGGTGTGCAAATTAGATTTGGATATTGTTGATTCTTAGAAATTTTTAAAAGTTCAAAATTCGATTTGGTTACTGAAATATTTCAATTTTAGTCAGACATGGCAAAGTGCATTTTTGTATGTTTAAAGCACTTTTTAATCATTGGTTTAAAAATTAACCAGAGGTGTGCAAATTAAAATTTTTGGTGTGCAAATTAGATTTGGGTATTGTTGATTCTTAGAAATTTTTAAAAGTTCAAAATTCGATTTGGTTACTGAAATATATCAATTTTAATCAGACATGGCAAAGTGCATTTTTGTGTGTTTTTAGCACTTTTTAATCATTGGTTTAAAAATTACTCAGAGGTGTGCAAATTCAAAATTTTGGTGTGCAAATTAGATTTGGGAATTTTTGATTTTTAAAAATTTTGAAAAGTTCAAAATTCGATTTGGTTACTGAAATATTTCAATTTTAGTCAGACATGGCAAAGTGCATTTTTGTGTGTGTTTAGCACTTTTTAATCATTGGTTTAAAAATTAACCAGAGGTGTGCAAATTTAAATTTTTGGTGTGCAAATTGAATCTCGAAATGTGCAATTTTTTAAGCCCCTCTGCATTTCGAAATTTAACTTAGTTACCGAGATATAGCCATTTGAAAATTGCATACAAAGTGAAAATTGTTTATATTTTTTTTAAAAAAAGGGGGGGTGTGCAATTTTTTTTATTTGCATAAATGAAATATGCAATTAGAAATACATCGGATAGCGTTTTTATTTTGGTCAAAATCGACAGTTCGCCCGCTGGCTTCGCGGTGGTATTTTTACCACCCACCCATCATTTTCAACATCAAAAAAATTTTACCACTTGTACTACCTAAAATAAAGTAGGTATAGGTACCTACCTATTAAAATAAAAATACATATTTAGGTATATACGATTTTTTTTGTGGTAAGTTTTTAATTTGTTTATTATTCTGTATTTAACAAAAATTTTCTTTTCTGCTGTATCCTATAGCATACCAGATAAGTGAAATTTGTATTATATCTATTTTTTAAAAGAGTTTTTTTGTTTGTTTGTGAGTTTAGTGCATACATACAGGCAAACTGACAAACACAAAAAGTTACTCTTTTATATAATAGTATAGATAGAAGTATAGATACATGTGGCGGTTACACTTGTGAATAATTACACTATACATTTTTGTTTTCGAAAAACATCTTATTTTGATTTTAATGTAATTTGTTTGATATAGAATATTTTTCATTCTAGTAATTTAAATACACAAAACATCACGTTTCATCATTATAATTTCAAATAAAATCTTTTTTCAATTATAATAGTTTCTTTATTTAAAGTTTGATTCAAGAAACTAAATTGGTGACCCCAATTTAGATAGATAGACGTAATGCGTTATTAGAACGAAGTTCTTTAGTGCACGGTTTGTTTGTAAGTCCAAGAAATCGGCAGAAATTTAAGTCAGAAGGTGGCGCAATGGGATAGGTACTTGCTTCTTAACCGAGAGGTTCGGTGTTCGACCCAGCTGGCAAATATTTTTTTTTTGTTTTTAATTTTTCATATAATTTGTATTTTTCTCGAATTTTTGTTGTCATTTTCCAAAATAAGTAAATTCTTTCACTCATTAAACTATAGTGGCGTAGAAACTTACATACAATCATGAAAACAAATGCGAAACGATGCCTATTTAGGTATCGTCCAAAAGCCATCGTTTTGACTATAATCGACTTACGTGAAGCAAATATTTTTGATCGTCAAGACGATAGTCATTTTTTGGTTACGTGAAGCAGGACTATCGTCGAAACGTTATCGTTGGGTGATAATCGTTTTACGGAATGAGTCCCTGAGCAATCCCTTCCGATTGTTTATGTTACACACCGACTTCACAGGAGATATTCATTTCAGAATGTTCATCGTGCCATGAAATATCTTGTGGAGTCGCGATATCTGATCTTATGATGATATCACCGATCTATCTCTGATATTTTTCCTTGACATGGGTCTCTGACATGGAATTTGACAGATGG
Source organism: Epistrophella euchroma (assembly GCA_947049315.1). Taxonomy (NCBI): domain Eukaryota; kingdom Metazoa; phylum Arthropoda; class Insecta; order Diptera; family Syrphidae; genus Epistrophella; species Epistrophella euchroma. The sequence goes on along the minus strand of OX346245.1, from coordinate 73,387,080 downwards.
TTGTTTTTTGTTGCTTTTTGTCTAGAAATGTCATTTCATTTATCTCTGCAAAAAAATCAACTATCAAACTCCCATGCAGTCGAGGTACGAAATTAAATATCATGACATGATTTGCCCAGCGAAGATATATGAAAATGTCAGATATTTAGTTGGATGTCATTTTTATATGAACTTAGTATACCTACATATACACATATGTAACCTAGATTTGACGCCGACGGCACCATGCATATACACATTGTTTGAATTGTTTTTTTTTTTTGTTTATTTTTGTATTTTCTCATTCTCCTTCGAAAAAGTTATGTTCCCTAAAAATGCAATTTGGATTTTAGTATGAAAATTTTTGGAATTTGGAAAAAATTATATCTGGTATTGAACGGATATTTCATCTTTCTAAATATGTAATCAAAAATAAAATCTGACAATTAGAACGAAAGCTAGCTTGTAGAATTATGATTCAGATATCAATTTAAACGTTCGCTTTCGAAGGTGCTGGCAAAAAATTAAATTTATAGATGTATCCAGTAAAAAGTTGTGAGGGCATAAAAAGATTTCATTAATTTTGTAAATACCTCAAGTTTGGGGTATTAAAAAAATTTGAAATTTTTAAAATATTTATAAATCAATAGTTTCCATCAGGTGTAGAAATTTCAGATTTTAAGAACCACCCATAAAAAAATGAAAAATAAAAACCCACAAAAAATGGGTGAAAAAAATGTCTGGTTTTCAAAAATCAAAAAGTGGGTACCAAAAATCCCATTAAAAATTCCTGAAACATCAATAATTTTTTTTTCATTACCTTTCTAATAGTATAAAATCTATGTCCCTAACTAAAACCCCCAATTTATGGCGAATTATTTGTCTACGTCTATTTTTCAAAATTCAACTTTTAACATTTTATAACTCGCTTCGTAGATTTTATAGAATTTTTTTTAAATTAAACACTTCCTTGTATTTAAAAGATCTATCGACTAAAATTAATATGAACACTGTTTTTTTACCTTTAATCAGAAAACCTCCATTTTACCCTACTAAAAATTTGAATTTCAAAAAATTCCGTCTAAGTGCGCCTATACATAAAATTCTCTATTCAATAAAATTTATTATATATTTTTATCATTTACAGTACAACCTGTGCAATGATGAGTCAGATGAATGAATGAGGGAGTCAGTGACCGACCTTTCATTTGTAATATTTTGGCCCCTTATAACTTACCCCTCTTTGTGCACGCCCTTGTGTTTCATTACATTTATTCTTCAATCAAAAATTCTAACCTCAAGAATCCGACCATTTGAACTCAAGTTATAAATTTAGCGTCCCTTGTTTGTGTAATTACGGGTGTTTTCATAAACTTCTGACTAACCGATTTCTGCAATCACAAAAACGAATGAAAAACTACTTTTTAAATGTAAATATCACCTCTGTTCTGATTTTCGTTCCGAATTAAAAAGACTGTTCTGAATTTCGAACGAATTCGGCTTGGTAAAACCTCTTGATCTGGGTGTTTAATAAAACTTAAAAAGCTGTAAACTGTGCGTTGTTAGTATTTCTTCCCCTAGTTCAAAAGAGAAAAATTAGTTTTTAAAAATATAATGTTTTAAAAATATGTTACATTTTTAGCTTTACGAATTCAAATTCGAAAAACCAAAAACGAATCGAATTGAAAACTTCAAAATAATTGAGTAAAGAACACCTATGTTTTTAAAACGAAATTATTTTTTACTGAAGCGAAAATCAGAACAGGGGTATACCTATATGTTTTGGTTCATGATTTTAAAGTATTTTAAAAAGAGTTATTAAAATCGAAGCAGTTAAATGTATAAACCTTTAAGAAATAGATAGTTTTTTGTTATTTTTGAAATCGGAGAAATCGGTTAGTCTGACGTTTATGAAAACACCCTATATACATCAAAAATAATAATTTTTATTAGTGGTGCAAGTTCCCCTTGAATTGAATTTTCTCTTCATTTAAAAACTTTAACCGTGAAAATCCGACCATTTAAACTAAAGTTGTAAATTTAGCCAGTTTGTATGTAATACGCATCCCCCTATCACCTTTGCGTACGCCCTTGATTGTGAATTACTCAGCAAACAAAAATAGAAAAATAATTTTAGTAGGGGTACAAATATCCCCTTACCCCTTCTTGCGCACGCATTTGCCTCTAAATAAGTTCGTTTCCATTCACCATCACCAATCACCCACCGCCAAACCAACCAATTTCAGTCTTACCTTAAAATCCAACAATTAGAACTCACGTTGTAAATTTAGTCGATTTTCATGTAATAAGCATCCCCCTATCCTATTTACGTGCGCCCTTGATTGTTTAATTACTCAGAAAAAAAAATTGAAAATAATTTGTATAAGGGGCGCAAATGCTCCTTACCCCTCCTTGTGCACGCCTTTTCCTCTAAATAAGCTCGTTTCCATTCACCATCACCAACCACCCACCGCTAAACCAACCAATTTTAGTAGATTAGATACAAACATTTTTTTCTGCTGCAAATACTTATTATACCTACCTACTCTACTCCCACCTACCAAGGCACATGGTTTGAATTGTTTTTTTTTTTTTTTTTTTTGACGATGAAGAATAATTTGCTGCCAAAAAACATGCATACATATTTTTACCACCCCACCATTTTGAGCCGATTCCAGAAATCAGGAATCAGCCCACCAAAAATATGGATTATGGATTTGACGAACCGGATAGTTACACCGGAACCAGTCAAATCCCCGATCCCACATGCCACAAAGGCACAAAAGGCAATTTTCCATAGCAAAACAACTCCTCCTTATAAATAATTGAGCTTGAAGTAAATGTGAGTTGAAAATCTATAAAACAGAATTTTGCAAGGAAAATACCTACATGCTTGATTTTAGAAAATTTCCATACGATTTTTTTTGTGGTAAGTTTTTAATTTGTTTATTGTTCTGTATTTAACAAAAATTTTCTTTTCTGCTGTATCCTATAGCATACCAGATAAGTGAAATTTGTATTATATCTATTTTTTAAAAGAGTTTTTTTGTTTGTTTGTGAGTTTAGTGCATACATACAGCCAAACTGACCAACACAAAAAGTTACTCTTTTATATAATAGTATAGATGACCACCCTTTAGAGTTTTTCGATATTTTGAAAAAAAATATTTTTTTCGAAGATAACCTTCTCTTTAAATCGCTCTGACTTAGGTATCAAACTATTTTTTTTTTCAAGTTCTTTAACTTGAAGATTATAAAAATTTTGCAAGCGAATCGTTCTGGAATTATATTGCTTTAAAAAATAAAATAAAATTTTTAAAACACAACAAAAATTTGAGTAGAGTACATTTTATTCGTATCTTACGGAAATTTTAAATTAGAGTATACATTACAAGGGTGGCCTTAACTGCAAATTTTTCAATATTATTGATTCTTTCCGACTCCAGGAAGCGGTCATCGTGAATCTCCCAACAGTCAGTTTACTCTTCGGCAGATTGCAATAATGCCCAACTTCATGTTCTATGTGTGCAGGAAGGTATCCAATCAAGCCGGTTAAAATATAACTATTATCTTTTATAAATATTTTCTTTGGTAAATCAATTAAATTTATTTTATCAGGTGCTTTTTTGGAGTAACTGACTATTGGACTATTTATTTTTTAAGCAATATAATTCCAGAACGATTCCCTTTCAAACATTTTTATAATTTTCAAGAATTTGAAAAAAAAAATGTTTGTTTGATAAGTCAGAGCGATTAAAAGAGAAGGTTATCTAAGATAATTGATTTTTTTTACATGGTCACTTTTAAAATTCGAAAAAAATATTTTGTCAAAAGATCGAAAAATTCATTTTAGATATGTATGTTTTTCACAATAGTCATCTGCCAGAATTGAAAAAAAACGTATTTTTTCAGAAGCTAGAACGATTTTAAGGGATGGTTATCTAAGAAAACTGAGTTTTTTACTTTGGTCATTTTTAAAAATTCGAAAAAAATATTTCTTCAAAGGATCGAAAAATTCTAAAGGGTGGTCATTTTAGATATGTATGTTCTTCACAATGGTCATCTGCCAGTATTGAAAAAAAGTATTTTGTAAGAAGTTTGAGCGATTTTAAAAGATGGGTTTTTTAAAGTGGTCATCTTTAAAAATCCGAAAAAAATATTTTTTCAAAAGATCGAAAAATACTAAACGGTGGTCATTTTAGATACGTATGTTCTTCATAATGCTCATCTGCCAGAATTGAAAAAAAGTATTTTTTTGTAAAGTTAGAGTGATTTTAATGGATTGTTATCTAAGAAAACTGAGTTTTTTAAAATGTTCATCTTTAAAAATTCGAAAAAAATATTTTTTTAAAAGCTCGAAAAATTCTAAAGGGTGGTCATTTTAGATATGTATGTTTTCCACAATAGTCATCTGCCAGAATTGAAAAAAAAAAGTATTTTTTAAGAAGCTAGAGCGATTTTAAGGGATGGTTATCTAAGAAAACTGAGTTTTTTACTTTGGTCATTTTTAAAAATTCGAAAAAAATATTTCTTCAAAAGATCGAAAAATTCTAAAGGGTGGTCATTTTAGATATGTATGTTCTTCACAATGGTCATCTGCCAGAATTAAAAAAAAGTATTTTTTAAGAAGTTAGAGCGATTTTAAAAGATGGTTATCTAAGAAAACTGGGTTTTTTTAAAGTGGTCATCTTTAAAAATTCGAAAAAAATATTTCTTCAAAAGATCGAAAAATTCTAAAGAATGGTCATTTTAGATATGTATGTTCTTCACAATAGTCATCTACCAGAATAGAAAAAAAAGTATTTTTTAAGAAGTTAGAGCGATTTTAAGGGATGGTTATCTAAGAAAACTGAGTTTTTTACTTTGGTCATTTTTAAAAATTCGAAAAAAATATTTTTTCAAAAGTTCGAAAAATTCTAAAGAGTGATCGTTTCAGCTAATTTTGTTTTATTATAATCTGTATCTTCAAATTTTTGAAATAAGAAAATTAAGAGAAAAGTTTAAACAAAAAAATATTCTCAATTTTTTTTTTTTTTCAAAAATCAAAAAAAAATATTTCTAGGGGTGGTCAAATAAAGTTAAAGGGTGGTCAATAATCTCTTCGGAGCGACCTATCATAAAGATCAATCAAATTTGAAAAAATCGATTTTTTGGGGGCAGCGTTAATGAAAATAATTATTAAAAATTATAATTAAAGTTTTTTTTTCACCACTTGGCTTTTAATTATTTATTAACCTTTGTTGTTTACTTATTTCAGCTCTGTTGAAATATTTTACACATGTAAAGAATTTAGCTAAAAGTTTAACTTCAGTGAAAAACAATGATTTTTAAAGCTTCAGGTGTTGTTTTTTGTACTCAAACTCATCCATAAGCTTTACTGCTCGCGCAGCGAAGTCATTGACCACTCTCATGTTACGTTTTCGATGTTTCCCTTCATTCTAAAGGTCTTGTCCTTGGGCCACTAAACCACATCCTTGGTCAAGAACTCCAAAAATAATCCTGTTATATTGAAAAATCGGCGAGTGTTTAAGCTAGAACGCTTCAACCCTTTTGACTAGATATTAGCAACGTGAACATTTATTTTCTTTAAGGGGATTCTCTACTCTCTCAGTTTCAAACCATCTTCCTCTTTGTTACTGTTGCTCTATGACACACGCTACTGAGAAACCTTTCTTAAGAATGCAATCGTCAGTAGAGGAGTTCCTTGTAGTAATCTCGAGGTTGGAGCTCTAAGAAGCAGACATTTAGATAAATTCGTCAGAGGTTTCAATAACTGCATAACTATTTTGATTGATTTTAGTCCGGAAATTCTCAAAGTGTTTAAAAATCAGACGGTCCAAGTTATAACATCAGCTTCTAACATGATCTTGTTAATATTGTGACATCAAGCTAAGTATGGCATGTTTGTTTCCATTTTTTGTACTAGAAGAATACTCGCCAATTTTTTTCTTCCAGTATTGACTCATGTAGAATCCTAAAGACCTCACCGATCTACAATTTCCTTTCCAACAATATCTGCCAGTAATTTACCATCTCAGTAAAGCAGTTAATTCCACTTTCAAGTTCTCAGCAATGCTTAGGCGGTGCGACGGTGCTTCGCATGCCTTCGGCGACGGATAGAATCAAATTAAATCTATATCCCATTCTAAATTTAAAACGTACAGGTACTGCATTTTTTCAAGAAGTCTAATTAAACTTACAGAAGGCAAAACTAATGTTGCATTTTTCTCACTTAGTTAAGCAATGTCAAGTGTATACCCGTTAAGTTTGTATCCAATATTTTCTTCCGTCCTCTCTTTGAAGGTGGAACTCTAGATATTAACGTAACTGGTCTTTCACCGTCCCTGTGATGTTTAGTGTTAAATTTCACTTACGACTGGGATGATAACGTTTTATTTCAACTGGTGTGTGTTAAAATAAAAAACGTTTTCTTGCCTTATTAACCGAAAACCTTTCGACTAAAACGGCGTGTTTTCAAAGAATGGTAGCGACCCCTAATTTTTATCCGATTTGGATAATTTTTTTTTCTGAATTTTTTTTTCATGAAATGGAACCACTTGCCGGGTTGGGAAGAAATAATTTCAAAAGTTGCAAAATAAGGCGCACCCTATTGTGGGTGGTCAAAAAATTTTAATGGGTGGTCAAAAGTTGTCATTTAATTGGTCATCTTTTACAAAAAAATTAAAAAAAATTAGACAATTTTTGGGGCCAAGTTAACACAGCTGTTGTTTTGCCATAGAAAATTGCCTCTTTTGGCCTGGCCTGTGGCGGATTTGACTGGTTCCGGTAACTAATCCATATTTTTGTTGGGCTGATTTCTGGAATCGGCTCAAAAAAGAAGTTGTTTATGTTTTAGGTAAAGGTAATATTTTTTATTTTTAGGGTTAGGTAAAAAAATTTTTGATGAGGACGACGAATCGTGGTGGTATTTTTGTGTGATAGTAAAAGTTCATATAAAAAAAAAAAAAAAACATCAACGGTAGGGTAGGGATTCTGTCTATAGTAAGAAATGAGTGGAGTAGGGTATATATATGAGTAGGTAAAATAGGTATAATATTTGCAGCAGAAAAAAATGTTTGTATCTACTGAAATTGGTTAGTTTGGTGGGTGGGTGTTTACTGATGGTGAATGGAAACGAACTTATTTATAGCAAGGGCGTGCACAAGGAGGGGTAATGGGCATTTGCACTTCTAATAAAAATTATTTCTAATTTTTTTTTTCTGAGTAAACTACACAATCAAGGCCGCACGTAAATAGGATGGGGGTGCTTATTACATGCAAATCGGCTTGATTAATTCACAACTTGAGTTTTAATTGTTGGATTTTAAGGTAAGAAGAAATTGGTTGGTTTGGCGGTGAGTGGTTGGTTTTTTAATACTTTATTTAGGTTAGGTACAAATTTTTTCATGGGGATAAGTGATGACGGTGGGGTGGTCAAAAAATGTATGCAGGTTTTTTGGCAGCGAATTATTCTTCATCGTCAAAAAATAAAAAAAAAAACTAAGGTAAGAGGCACTTGCACCACTAATAAAAATTATTATTTTTGTTAAGTAGGTATATAGGGTGTTTTCATAAACGTCAGACTAACCGATTTCTGCGATTTCAAAAATAACAAAAAACTATCTATTTCTTAAAGGTATATACATGTTACTGCTTCGATTTTAATAACTCTTTTTAAAATACTTTAAAATCATGAACCAAAACATATACACCCCTGTTCTGATTTTCGCTTCAGTAAAAAATACTTTCGTTAAAAATAGGTGTTCTTTTCTAAATTATTTTGAAGTTTTCAATTCGATTCGTTTTTGGTTGTCGAATTTGAATTCGTAAAGCTAAAAATGTAACATATTTTTAAAAAATTATATTTTTAAAAACCAATTTTTTTTCTTTTGAACTAGGGGAAGAAATACTAACAACGCACAGTTTACAGCTGTTTTAAGTTTTAAACACCCAGATCTGGTAAGAGGTTTTACCAAACCAAATTAGTTCGAAATTCAGAACACTCTTTTTAATTCGGAACGAAAATCAGAGAAGAGGTGATCTTTACATTTAAAAAGTAGTTTTTCATTCGTTTTTGTGATTTAAGAAATCGGTTAGTCAGAGAAGTTTATGAAAACACCCGTAATTATACAAACAAGGGACGCTAAATTTATAACTTCAGTTCAAATGGTCGGATTTTCGAGGTTAGAGTTTTTGATTGAAAATTAAATGCAATGAAACACAAGGGCGTGCACAAAGAGGGTTAAGGGGCCAAAATATTATAAATGAAAGGTCGGTCACTGACTCCCTCATTCATTCATCTGACTCATCATTGCACAGGTTATACTGTAAATGATAAAAAAAATATATAATAAATTTTATTTAGCCAAAGGCTCCTGGTAGCTAGTGCTTAATCTTAGCAATTATTGATATTGTAATTTATAATGTGTCAATAAAGTTTAATAATAATAATAATAATAATAATAATAATAATAATAATAATAATAATAATAATAATAAAAAATTTTATTGAATAGAGAATTTTTTGTATAGGCGCACTTAGACGGAATTTTTTGAAATTCAAATTTTTAGTAGGGTAAAATGGGGATTTTCTGATTAAAGGTCAAAAAACTATTTTCTAAACGGGAGAAGACACAGTCTTCATATTAATTTTAGTCGATAGATCTTTTAAATACAAGGAAGTGTTTAATTTAAAAAAATTCTATAAAATCTACGAAGCGAGTTATAAAATGTTAAAAGTTGAATTTTGAAAAATAGACGTAGACAAATAATTCGCCATAAATGGGAGGTTTTAGTTAGGGACATAGATTTTATACTTTTAGAAAGGTAATGAAAAAAAAAATGTTGATGTTTCAGGAATTTTTAATGGGATTTTTTGTATCCACTTTTTGATTTTTGAAAAGCAGACATTTTGTTCATCTATTTTTTTGTGGGTTTTTATTTTTCATTTTTTTATGGGTGGTTCTTAAAATCTGAAATTTCTACACCTGATGGAAACTATTGATTTATAAATATTTTAAAAATTTCAAATTTTTTCAATACCCCAAACTTGAGGTATTTACAAAATTAATGAAATCTTTTTATGCCCTCACAACTTTTTACTGGATGCATCTATAAATTTAATTTTTTGCCAGCACCTTCGAAAGCTAACGTTTAAATTGATATCTGAATCATAATTCTACAAACTAAACAACCCCCAGAATAGAAAGATGAAATATCCGTTAAATTCAAGATATATTTTTTTTTCAAAATTCCAAAATTTTCATACTAAAATCCAAATTGCATTTTTAGGGAACATAACTTTTTTGAGGGAGAATGAGAAAATACAAAAATAAACAAAAAAAAAACAAAAACAATTCAAACCATGTGTATATGCGTGGTGCCGTCGTCGGCGGCAAATCTAGGTTATATTTGTGTATAGGTATAAGTTCATATAAAAATAACACTCCAACTCTACAGGAGATTTGTCTCTCCAACTAAATATCTGATGTCTATATCAAGACATTTTCATATATCTTCGCTGGGCAAATCATGTCATGATATTTCATTTCGTACCTCGACTGCATGGGAGTTTGATGGTTGATTTTTTTGCAGATAAATGTGTAACTCTTCGGTTGTTGTATTCTAGCCCAAGAAAATTAAACTTTGACTTCGAAAAAAATCCGTATGACACAAAAAATTACATTTATATGCAAAAAGCAACAAAAAACAACCATCTGTCAAATTCCATGTCAGAGATCCATGTCAAGATAAAATATCAGAGATAGATCGCTGACATTATATCATAAGATTAAATATCGCGACTCCACAAGACATTTCATGTCAACATTCTTAAATGAATTATCTCCTGTGGAGTCGGGGTGTAAGATCAGATATCGCGACTCCACAAGATATTTCATGGCACATTGAACATTCTGAAATGAATCATCTCCTGTGAAGTCGGGGTGTAACATAAACAATCGGAAGGGATTGCTCAGGGGACTCATTCAGTAAATCGATTATCACCCGACGATAACGTTTCGACGATAGTCGTGCTTCACATTACCCAAAAAATGACTATCGTCTTGACGATCACGTTTTGACGATCAAATATTTGCTTCACGTAAGCCGATTATCATCAAAACGATATCTTCAAAAGGATCGCTTTTGGACGATACCTAAATAGGTATCGTTTCGATTTTGTTTTCATGATTGTATGTAAGTTTCTACGCCACTATATAGTTAAATGAGTGAAATAATTTACTTATTTTGGAAAATGACAACAAAAATTCGAGAAAAATACAAATTATATGAAAAATTTAAAAAAAAAAAAAAAAAAACTTTTTGTCAGCAGGGATCGAACACCGAACCCTTCGGTTAAGAAGCAAGTACCTATCCCATTGCGCCACCATCTGATGTAAATTTCTGCCGATTTCTTGGATTTACAAACAAACCTTGCACTAAAGAACGTTCTAATAACGCATTACGCAATATTTGCAGCAGAAAAAAATTATTGTATTGAAATTGGTTGGTTGGGTGGTGGATGGTTGATTGATTGGTGATGTTGAATTGAAAAGAACTTATTTAGAGGCATATAGGTATTTTACTTGAACAATATTCTTTTACATTTTTAAAGTTCACACTCTCTTTTATTAACATTATTTATAAGAAAGAGTTATTTTGCCATGAAAAACTGCCTTTTTAGGCGGTTTTGACTGGTTCCGGTAACTATCCGGTTCGTCAAAACCATATTTTTTGTTATATTGGGAGCTGTTTTCGCGTTTCGCCGTAGGTCGACGAGTCGTGGTGATTTTTGTTTAAAAAAAACTTCATATAAAAAAAAAAAAACACAAGTCAGGATTTTCTCTATAGTGGTATCTAAGAAATGATGTAATTGCAGCAGAAAAAAAATTTTGTATCTACTGAAATTGGTTGGATTGGAGGTGTTGGTTGGTGTGGTATAATGGAAACGAACTTATTTAGAGGCAAAGGCGTACACAAGGAGGGGTAAGGGCAGGGGGCATTTGCACGTACATAAATAAGATGGGGGGTGCTTATTACATGCTAAATTTACAACGTGAGTTCTAATTGTTGGATTTTAAGGTAAGACTGAAATTTGTTGGTTTGGCGGTGGGTGGTTAGTGATGGTGAATGGAAACGAACTTATTTAGTGGCATGGGCATGCACAAGAAAGGGTGAGGGGGCACTTGAATCACTAATACATTTGTTTTTCTAATTCTTTTTGTTGAGTAACTACACAGTCAAAGGCGTAGGTAAGCAAAGGTGATGTGGGGGTGCTTATTACGTTCAAATCAGCAAAATTTATACCTTGAGTTCTAATGATCGGATTTTCAAGGTTAGAGATTTTAAATGAAGATTAAATGTAATGTAGGAACACAATAACGTGCGCAAGGAGGAATCTTATTTCCAGAATCGGCTCAAAATTTTTTTTTTTAGGTAATACCTACCTACGTATGTATTTTTATTTTTATAGGTACTTTATTTAGGTAGTACAAGTGGTAAAATTTTTTTGATGTTGATAAGTGATGAGCGCGGGGTGGTAAAAAGTGTATTCCGGTTTTTTGACAGGGAATTATTTTTCATAGACGGCAAAAACCCTTGCTGGGAAAAAATGCTTCGTTGTAAGAATATAGGGTAGGTATATGGTAGAGAAGATGGACAAATTTAACTTTTTATTAATAAATTATTAATTTCTTTGTCAAGTGGTTACTAACACAATTCACGGTCGTTCATAATATATTCATAACATACAAATAGTCTGATTTTCAAAGTTGTCTTAAAATTACACTATAGGCAGGCAGGTAAGTACATAGTTAGGTACATTACATTTTTATTCAAATGCAAGCCCACACAACCCATGTTCAAAGGGTAGACAACGCGGTGCATTCAAGAGGACACAAGCGTCCACAATCAACCTCTGTCTATCAACTCCTACTCTCACATCCAAGTGGTGAACATCGGGTGCCTAGTACCTTTGACTGAAGATGGGGATCCAATCCCTGTGGACGGTTTAAGGCGGCAGCAGACGAGAGAGGGGGGGAGGAGTGTTTCCACTAAGGCACTTCTCCTTTTTTCAGGCGGCAGCGGAGGAGTTCCCCAGATGGAATCAACGGTGGCGTCTACAGTTCTAGTCAGTTTGAACTACTTAGTGAACACCTTATATGGGCTACTACGACGTATTCGTAGCTCAGGCCTATAAGGAGCGGTTTATCCGGCTCCCCGTCCTTGGAGTTATAATAAGCATCTGGTCCTCCAGGCTAGGGAGTTGTGCGTCAGGGTGACTTCCCTACCACGGAAAAAATGTCGGTTCCGAAACGACATCAAGCCTCGCATATGGATTTTTATGTTGACGACCCCAGCAAACGAAACGAGGACAATGAATTTCGGATCTGCACGTGGAATGTCCGGACCCTAAACAGGCCACGTGCAGCCGAACAATTAGTGGAGAACCTGGATAGGCTAAGGGCTGATGTAACAGCCATCCAGGAAGTGCGATGGGATGGAGAGGGCATCCGAAGGATGAAAACGTGTGACATCTACTTCGGCGAGTGCTGCAAGGAGCAGGGTCAGCGGCTCTTTGGTTGTGGTTTTGTGGTAAGGGGAAGACTTAGACAAGAAGTCTTGGGCTTCAGAAATGTAAGCGAGTGCCTGGTCACAATCCGCATCAAAGCAAAGTTCAAAAACATCACGCTGATCTGTGCCCATGCCCCAACGGAAGAAAAAGATGACTCAACCAAAGAAGAATTCTACGATCTCCTCGAGGAAACGTATGATAGGTGCCCCAAGTACGACGTTAAGATTATTCTTGGCGACTTCAACGCCAAGATCGGAAAGGAGGGCATCTTTGGTTCGATAGTCGGAGGACACAGCCTGCACGACAACACTTCCGGTAACGGACTCAGGCTCATTGATTTCGCGGCGGGGCGAAATGTCACCATAGCAAGCACTCTATCCCCACACCACAATATACACAAAGGGACCTGGCGGTCTCCGGATCAACGAACCATCAACCACATTGATCATGTTGCGATAGACGCCAGACATGCTTCCAGTATCCTGGATGTCCGAACGTTCCCAGGTGCCAACATAGACTCGGATCACTACATGGTGGTAGCGCAAGTACGTATGCGGATATCCATGACGCCACAACGACGAGCGGATGCTGTAAAACGATTTAACGTCGCGAAGCTTAAATCGCAAGAGATAGCCAGGACTTTTGCAGACCACGTCTCTCTTAAACTCTCAACAGGCCCGCCACAAGAATCATCTGTAGAGGACCAGTGGAATCACTGCCAAAATGCCATCAAAAGTGCCGCTACTGATGTGCTGGGTTTCATTAGGCCACCACAACGAAACCCCTGGTTCGATGAAGAATGCAGACTGGCGCATGAAGCAAAGAACGAGTCCTACCAAGCAATGCTGCAGACTAGAACCAGAGCTGCTGAGAGAGCAGCCCGGGAGCTCTACGGGCAAAAACGAAGGGAGGAACGCCTACTTCTCAGGAGGAAAAAGAGAGAGCATGTGAAGCGGGCGGTCGAGTCTATTGAGGACTGTAACGGCAGGGGGGATGTTCGAAAGTTCTACCAAAGGGTGAGGCAAACTACCCAGGGTTACAAGGCCAGAACGGAAGCCTGCCGAGATGAGAATGGGAATATGGTGGTAGACTCACAGTCGGTGCTGAGGATCTGGAAACAACACTTTTTTAGACTGCTAAACGGCAAAGATGGCCAAAATTCCGCTGTAAGACAGAACACTCCATTCAACCTGGACGATGATGGTCAAAACTTCCGTCCACCCGACTTAAATGAAGTGCGGTTAGCGATAGCCAAGCTTAAAACGTACAAGGCTGCTGGTGCGGATGGCCTGCCAGCCGAGCTATTCAAAGCAGGGGGAGATGACTTGGTAGGGAGTATACACCAGCTTATCTCCAAAATTTGGTCGGAGGAAAGTATGCCCGATGAATGGAACCTTGGTATAGTGTGCCCTATCCACAAGAAAGGAGATGCTCTGACCTGTTCCAACTACAGAGGTATAAGTCTCCTCAACGTCGCATACAAAATCCTGTCATCGGTACTGTGTGATCGCTTAAAACCGTTTGTCAACGATCTGATCGGCCCCTATCAGTGTGGTTTTAGGCCCGGCAAATCAACCGTCGATCAAATGTTCACACTCCGACAGATTTTGGAAAAAACCCAGGAGTTTCAAATCGATACACACCACCTCTTTATCGATTTTAAAGTCGCATATGATAGCGTAGACAGAGACGAGCTATTCAGAGCCATGGCGCATCTCGGCATCCCTGCCAAACTCGTCCGCTTGTGCAGGATGACGATGGAGAAATTTCGCTGCTCTGTCAAAATCGGCAAGAACACCACCGAACCCTTTGATGTCGAGAAAGGTTTGAGGCAAGGCGACGCGTTATCATGCAACCTGTTTAACATCGTTCTTGAAACAATTGTACGCAACTCGCAAGTCAACAACAGAGGTTTTATTTTTCAAAAGTCTGTTCAACTACTTGCTTATGCAGATGATATTGACATCATTGGGAGAACGAAGCGAGCTGTTACCGGCGCGTTTGCAAGTATTGAATCGGAGGCGGCGAAAATGGGTTTGGCTGTTAATGAGGACAAGACGAAGTATATGCTATCATCGAGAAAGTAATCTCAACATCGGCGGCTCGGGCAAAACGTCACGATGGATAGATACAACTTCGAAGTCGTCAAGGACTTTGTCTACCTCCACTGTAACATCGCAAAATGACATCAGCGCAGAGATCAAACGAAGAATTACTCTTGCCAATCGCTGTTTCTTCGGGCTAAGAAGGCATTAAGTAATAAAGCCCTCTCTCAGAGAACCAAGGAGACCTTATATAAGACCCTAATCATCCCGGTCCTGCTATATGGGGCAGAGGCATGGACCCTGTCAAAAACGGATGAGAATCTGCTTGGGTGCTTTGAAAGGAAGATTCTTCGGGTGATTTTCGGTCCAGTCTGTATCGATGGAGTATGGAGGAGAAGATTTAACAACGAGCTTTACGGGCTTTACAGCGACGTCGACCTGGTCAAGAAGCTGAAAATTCAGCGGCTGAGATGGCTGGGACACGTGGAGCGTATGGACACCAACGCACCAGCCCGACGAGTCTTCGAATCTACCCCTGACGGTCTGCGCAGAAGAGGAAGACCCCACCTTAGGTGGCGCACAAAAGTGAGGAACGTAAATCAACTTGGAGTGGGTAATTGGAGGCAGCTAGCTAGGGACCGAGCTGGCTGGAGGGGCTTGTTGGTTGAGGCCGTAGTCCATCCTGGGCTGTGAGCGCAATCTAAAGTAAGTAAGTAAGCCCACACAAACCACACACATAATTTTAGCAAAATAACTGTCAATGTTCATTGATACGTGTGGAGGCTTATTTTCATGGTTAGCTGACAAAAAAAACGTCAATGTTACCTGACAAGTAACATGGACGGTGTGTATGGCTCTTAAAGCTGAACATTTTTCGAGTGCTGATTTTAAATCATCTTTTTGGTCGATATTTGGTTGTCATAAGGTTTTACTAAATAAGACCCGGGCAACGCCGGGTTTTATCGGCTAGTAAATAAATAAATAAGTACTTGATAAAATGAAGTAAACAAATAATCCAAACAAAATGAATAAATAAACGGGTAATAAATTACTAAATAAAAAATCAGCAAATAAAGAAGGGAAATAAAAGAAAAACATATAAATAAACCAATGATGAGAATTAAATTAATAAACAAATGAATAAATTGACATGTAAATGAATAATTTAACCAATAAATAATTTAACGAATAAGTAAATGAATTAACTAGTAAATGAACTAATATACGATCAAATAAATAAATAAATAAATTAACAATTAAATAAGTAGATTTAACAGATATGTAAATAAAAAAATAAATAAATAAGTAAACAGAAAAATAAATTGATTGAACGAATAAATAAATAAATAAGCAAAAGAAAATAAATAAACAAATAAATTTGGCTATAATAAATAAATTTGACTAAGTAAAAATAAAGAAATAACTTAATTATAATAAATAAATAAATAAATGTTAATAAATAAACTATAATAAATAAATAATTAAACTAAACTAAAACTAATATTGCAAACTTAACCTAAAATAAATTTACAAAAAATATCACGGGGTCTGATGGACTTCACTTTCAATAAATAAATAATGAAATAACATAAAATAAACTACTATGGCAACAAATAAATAATACGTAATGACGTGTTGAAAAGCTATGATACCAAAATAAAAATTATGGTGAGATATAATCTCAAATTCATAGTTTACAAAAAAAAAAAAATAATAAATAAATAAATAACAAAAAATAAACTAATAAATAAATAATAAAAAGAAATAAATTAATAAATAAATAACAAAAGAAACTTGAGTTTTATAATCTCAGAAAAAAAATCGGAATTAAAGAAATATTATACAAAGAACATAATTACAAAAAAAAATAATCAAATAAAAAAATGTTGCCATAACAATGAATCAAAAATAAGTGGATTATAATTTAAACTCATTTTATTGATTAATGTCTTTAGCATGAAAATTCGTAAAGGTTTTTGCCAACAGCTTTTGCGATTCTACACTTAACAAATGTACGACATAGTTTCGCGCTGAGGTATTTTGAACTGTCACTAAGGACAAAATTTCTTCGGAATACCTCTTGGCCAGATACAAATTTAATATCGCGCGTACGAGTGTTATATTTTTGCGCACTTTTTTCTCCAGCTCTCGCTATACTAGCAAAAGCAAAAGAAAATAAATAAACAAATACAATTTGCTATAATAAATAAATTTGACTAGGTAAAAATAAAGAAATAACTTAATTATAATAAATAAATAAATAAATGTTAATAAATAAACTATAATAAATAAATAATTAAACTAAACTAAAACTAATATTGCAAACTTAACCTAAAATAAATTAACAAAAAATATCACGGGGTCTGATGGACTTCACTGTTTCAATAAATAAATAATGAAATAATATACTGAAATAACTTCACTGTTTCAATAAATAAATAATGAAATAACATAAAATAAACTATATGGCAACAGATAAATAATACGTAATGACTTGTTGAAAAGCTATGATACCAAAATAAAAATTATGGTGAGATATTATCTCAAATTCATAGTTTACAAAAAAAAATTAATAAATAAATAAATAACAAAAAATAAACTAATAAATAAATAATAAAAAGAAATAAATTAATAAATAAATAACAAAAGAAACTTGAGTTTTATAATCTCAGAAAAAAAATCGGAATTAAAGAAATATTATACCAAGAACATAATTACAAAAAAAAATTAATCAAAAAAAAAAAATGTTGCCATAACAATGAATCAAAAATAAGTGGATTATAATTTAAACTCATTTTATTGTTTAATGTCTTTAGCATGAAAAATACCAATGCTTTTACCGGATAAATTTTCAAGTTCGTAAAGGTTTTTGCCAACAGCTTTTACGATTCTACACTTAACAAATGTACGGCATAGTTTCGCGCTGAGGTATTTTGAACTGTCACTAAGGACAAAATTCCTTCGGAATACCTCTTGGCCAGATACAAATCTAATATCGCGCGTACGAGTGTTATACTTTTGCGCACTTTTTTCTCCAGCTTTCGCTATACTAGCTTTAATTTTATCACATTGTAGTCTGTTTTGACGGGAAAGGGTCATAAGCTCAACGGAGTTTTACTTTTGAGCCAGCTCATAACAACTACCGTGAGTCATCATGTTTACTCCAAACAGGGCAAAATATGGTGTCACCATTGACTTATTATATATGGACTGCTAGTCGGGTGTCATTTCCATACAAAATCGTAAATGAAAATGGTTCAACGACTTTAAAGCACCATCAGCGCTCTCGTGGCACATCGGCAAAAAAAAGTAAGTAATTCAAAAGCCGTGTAGTAGCCGTGGCGTGATGGTTAGTGCGATGGACTGTCATGCCGGAGGTCTAAGGTTCGATCCCCAGCCTCGCCACCTATTTATTTAAAAGAAAAAACGGCTACTGCCTCTTGCGAGGAATTGACAAATCCTCCAAGAGTATCTCCTGTCACAGAAAAGTGCCGCTCGTTAGCCGTTCGGATTCGGCAATAAACTGTAGGTCCCCTCCATTCCTGCAGACACGCACACAGGAATGGTTGAGAGTTGTAAGTCACTAGGCCCTAGTTCTTCATGAGCTGTTGTGCTATCAAATTTATTTAATTAATTTATTTATTTATTTAATTCAAAAGCCATCTATTGCAGCTTGGCCTCAAGAAGCATTTTTTGGCAAAGAAACTAAGGACATCTATTATATTTCTTTGTATTTTGACGTGTTTGTTATTGACCGCGTTCAATGCATTACGTTTTTTATCTGAAATTTCAAATTTTACTGCTTTTACACACTGCAAATTTTTGTATGCGATTTTTGAAACACGCTGGCGAGAAACGTATGTGGGTTACCGGGTGGACGAAATTGCTGAGGTTGAACAAATTGCAGAGTTATCGTCCTTTCTTCTTTCTGCTTTTCTTTATTGTTCAAGTAGGTAGGTACCTACATATATTTTAGTGCAATTCATGTTGTGGTGGGGGATTGTCAAAAGAGCTGAAGTAATACATATAAAAGTTAAACTGTATTATTTTCACTCTGGTTTTTGGTTGATTTGTTCTCATTGGTTTTTTTTTTAATAAAATTGTAATACTGAAAGCTTAAATGTAAGTAGGTACCTATTCAAAACTTTTTGCAAAAAGCACAAAAGTGAAAAACTAAAACATGCGGAATATCATTTCTGGTTAATTTCACAGATAAAATACTTGGTCTTATTAATTAGATTTTTGGCTGTTTAAACTATGTCTAAGTATTTGGAAATAGTCAGAAATATGCTTTATTTAATAAAAAAAAATGCATTTCTCAAAGTTTAGACAATAGATTACGTTTGTGGCGGACTGGATTCCACACTCAGGAAACTTAATCAACTTAAAACCTGAACTACGATTCCACAAGCTAAACACCTGAACGCGAGCCCAAATTAATCATTTGCTCAAAGAAAGAGATGAACAGACCACGACATCAATCTGATGTCTTCTTTGATCATCTCTTTCTTTTGGCGGGCATTGAAAGTTAAAAAAGATTCATTCTGGTTTTGGTATTCTGCGTCGGTGGTGTGCTGTGCTCCATTAAAAGTAAATTAAAAAAAACCACCAGCCGCCATTACAAATTATATTTTTTAAATACTAATTGTTAAGTTAATAAATAAAAGTTGCGTTAAAAATAAAAGAACAATAAATGTCTTTGATTGTGGGTTACACTTGCACCCATAATTGGTGACCCCGACGTGATTGATTGCACGGCTCCAAGCACACCACCCGACATTTCGACAAGCAGCAAGAATAACCAAAAACCACTGCAAGCTACCTCAAGGTGCCTCGACAGAAAGCGAATCGTTTTAAATAATTCCTACGGGTACCAACCTAGTTTGTACCGGCCTCGCAAGAGTTGGCCAGTCTACTCAACAAAACGGGCAGTCAGACGATCGGCAGCGTGCACCGGTGTCCTCAAGTTGCTTTGAGAACAAACATAGCTTCTCACCACTCAAGTACCGAAACCGACGCATATTCCATCTTCACCATCAAGACAGCTAGGGCCGTTTTACATCATAGACAACAGCATCAACGAAAGCGAAGTCAAGAACATTTCTCAATTGGAAATACGAGTACCAGCATTGTGATTGCTCAAGAAGACGACTTCATATGCAGATAGGCAACAGAGTTGCCGTTTCATCTTTTAATGATTTCTATCAACATTTTTTTTTAATTTGAGATTATATCTTTTGCTTTTTCTTTTCTTTTTTTTTTTTAAGCGCTTCTCGCTCATGGTCCATCTTTTGATTAGTTTTTCTATGTGGTATTAATAAATTGTATTTTTTTTTGTAATAATTGTCAATTTCGTAGTGTTCTTTTTCTAAATCAATTACCTCTGGATACAATAGCTAATTCAAATAATTTCTTTTTTTTGACACAGAGGTACTAGCACACCAACGCCAGAATGACTGATTCACCGGGTCAGAATACAGGGAATGCAAGAGAACGCCCGCCTGAAGATGTTGGGTTCACTCCCCCATCGGACTCCGCCAGTGGTGTAGGCAGCGGTACAGAATCCGCGAACGGTCAAGTAAGTGCATTGGCTTTTAAAAATTTACCCTTTTGGCCGGATAATCCAGACGTGTGGTTCAAAGTGTTGGAAGGCCAGTTCGCGGTAGCACAGATTAGGTCGGATAGTTCAAAATATTTTACGGCGCTCGGGCTCCTAGATACGTGCACGGTTAATCTTTGTAGGGATACAATTTTGAATCCGCCCGCGAGCGGTCTTTATGAACATCTTAAATCAATCATTCTTACGCGCCTTACCGAATCCGATGACGTTCGTTTACAAAAGCTTTTACATGAAACTGCATTAGGGGACAAAAAACCCAGCGAGCTCCTAAGGGAGATGCAAGCACTAGCGAATGGTCAATTTTCCGAATCAGCTCTGAAAAGTTTATGGCTGCAACGATTGCCGCAAACAACTCAGGCCATATTAACGTGTTCTACCGACAGTTTGGATACTCTCGCAAAAACTGCCGACAGAATAGTCGGTTTAGTTCCGAATACTAAGGAAGTTTTTACGGTAGCCAACAACAATCGCGAGTCAAAACAATCTTCGGACGCTGTGCAAGTCGCAGCTCCACCATATGAGGAACTGCAATCAGAAATCGCAGCCCTGCGACGACAGCTTAGCCAACGCTCTCTGAGAAACAGGTCAGCCTCTCCGCGGTTAACTTTTAATTCCCGTGAGAGGACAGTTCAACAGTTCAGTTGGTACCATAGACGTTACGGCAATCATGCTCGTAAGTGTGATCCCCCTTGTAATTTCCGTCGCCAAAACCAAACATTTTCGGAAAACTCAAGGCCCAGTCGTTAGCGGCTTGCGACTCGGGCATACTCATTTCAAACTGCCGCTTATTCGTTCGTGACTCGACAAGTAAACAGAATTTTCTGATAGACTCGGGGGCAGACGTTTCGGTTTTACCAGCGACTATGGCAATGAAGAGGCGCGGCCCCAAGTCAGACCAACTCTTTGCAGCCAATGCACAGTGGTTCCACCGTAGGCCAAAATTCAAAAAATTCGTTGCAACGTTTGTTACCAAAAACCATTAAAATTGGTCAAAAACATCCCAACCTAATTACAAATAAAAAAAATAATAATATATTTACTCAATCCCCTTAGATTTTTATCTTCAAAGTGATCGCATTTTATAGTATGGAATTTGAGTTTTAGTGCACAAAGAGTAAGCGCGACTTCATTTGTTTTCCTTGTTGTTCTCATCGTTTGTGAAATTTTTGCTTATGATAAAATATTAGTAGAAGGTAAGACTTGCATTCTCTATTTTTTATAGGACATCCTACGATTAAATATAAGAGTAGTAACGCCTATAAATTTGGATAAAAAAAATAAAAAAAAATCGTTTTGTCTTTTGAGTTAAACTTTTAACTGTTACGCCCCGCTACGCCCCAACAAAATTATATAGTGCTGAAAAGGTCAGTTCATGTACTTTTTAATTCAACTTGATTTAGCTGCGTAAAATTGCGTATTTACATTTTATTGAGCCTTAAGCAACCATACCTCATATTGTCTATCTATCACAAAATGCTCATTTACAATAAAATTTCTCTCTCAGCATTGGTCAAATATTTCTTGAAATGAAAGCAGAAAGTCCCGTCTCATATTAAATGTCATTTTCAAGCCTTTAAACTCAATTCAAAATGTAGTTTATACACCATTGGAGGTCAGAATCGCTTATTTTTGCAAAAAATTAACGTATTTCTGGAAAAATCTTGTCGAAATAGACACATTTTTATCTAAAATTAATCGGAATGTTTAAACATTAAGGAAATATGCAATATATCTGAAAATAAATAATATTTGGCTTCATAATCCTCTGCTGGGTGGCCGTCTAAAGATTTTGCGGAGAGTATTCTTTATATTACCAACTGATTTCTTTATACTTGAAATTTAAAACAAATACTTAATTGAAACAAAAAAAAAACTTGTTGAATCAAGCCTAATTTAAGGGCAGTTTACATTTAACCTACATAATACATATGTATGTAAATGTATTTATATTTTATTAAAAAAAACTTGTTAAATTAAACATAATTTTAAAAATGTTATGTGTGCCTTGTTTTTTCTTAGAGAAATTTCTTGTGTTTTAGTGAAAGTTTAATGCAGGTTATATGAACATATACATATTAGGTAAATACATACACATGCAAATATGCATACTTCATGTTAATATTAAATCAATATACAAGGTGATTCACATAAAGTGTGAGAAAACCTATAGCGTGTAGGTTAGGTCGAGAAAAGAAAAAAATCGTATGCAAAGGGGGTCTGTTCCCCCCGTTTAAGCTTTACCAAAAGTAAAGCATGATGTTGTAAGTGTTACCGTTGTTTTTTTTTTAATTTTTTTTCTTTTATGTCAATTTTTTCGAAAACTTCCCCCCCTCCCCCGGCAAAACGGGCGGTATAAACCCCCTTCCCATATGATTTTTTTTCTTGCCTACACAATCTAGCTATTAGTCGCACCTTATGCGAATCACCCTGTACACATACTATACCAGACTTATTGGTAAAGCAGACATGCAGTAAATTATAATGATCTTACACCCTTTTAACGAATGTATCTTTAAATTTCGACAAGATAGAGCCAAACTGATTGCAGATTCGCAATGAGAGCCTTAGAATTACTCTTAAACCACTTTTTTCCAGTTGTTTTTATGCGCGCAAGTAATTTTGACCGCCTTTGTTCGGCAATGGAACCACTGTGCAATGGCTCAAAAGTTTCAACTTATGGTCGCACACGACTTGTTTTAGATCTAGGTCTGACGCGGAAGTTTTCTTGGGTTTTTGTATATGCCAACATCAGCAAACCCATTCTGGGCGCTGATTTTCTTCGGGCATTCGGTCTTCTAATCGACTTGAAAAACAGTCGCATTATCGACCCTCACTCGAGCTCGCATTCGAGCGGTGTAGTAAGAGAAAGCTCTTCACTTAAGGTTTCAGTTTTAGCGCACGGCTCGGTCGATAAAGAAATTCATCAACTTATCAAAGCATACAAGATCGTGTCGAAGGGAAATGTATTTGTACGCCCAGTGCAACACGATATTAAGCATGAAATTTTAACTGGGTCTACACGACCGATCAAAAGCAAGCCACGTCACCTCCCTCCAGACAAACTAAAAGCCGCGAAGGAGGAATTCGATTTCCGTTTACAACAAGGTGTTTGCCGACCAAGCAGCAGTCCTTGGGCCACACCCTTGCATTTGGTGTTGAAGAAAAATGGGGAATGGAGACCCTGCGAAGACTACCGCTTACTTAACGCAGCCACACAACCAGACAGCTACCCAGTGTCGCACATTCAGGATTTTTCGCACCAGTTGCATGGTACATCAGTTTTCTCTGCAATAGATTTAGTTCGCGCGTATCACCAAATACCAAAAGAGGAAGCCGATATTCCCAAAACAGCCATCACTACTCCTTTCGGTCTTTTTGAGTTCACCAGGATGACGTTCGGTTTGAAAAACGCTTCTCAAACATTCCAACGTTTTATGCACTCGATATTCCGAGACCTTCCGTTTTGTTTCGTGTACATTGACGACATCCTGGTGGCCTCAAAAAACTCCACCGAGCATATGCATCACCTCAAGATTTTGTTCGAACGTTTAGAGAAATTCGGCCTTGTGATTAACACGGAAAAATGCAATTTCGCTAAAAGCTGTGTTACCTTTCTCGGCCGTCTTATATCGGCTGATGGAATTAAACCACCGCCAAACAAAGTTAAAGCAATTGCCAAAGTCAAACTCCCGAAAAACATTTCAGAATTGAGGCGATTTTTAGGTATGCTTAATTTCTATAGGCGCTTTATACCTAAAGCAGCTGAGATACAATTTCCATTAACAGAGCTACTCAAGGGCAAGAAAAAAAAGAGTGATAAAACCGTTATCGTACTGTCACCAAAGGCAATTACAGCGTTCGAACGCTGCAAAACTGAACTATGTCAAGCTACACTATTATCATTTCCATTTTCCGATGCAAAATATTCTTTATGTGTCGACGCGTCAGATTTTGCAATAGGAGGCGTTCTGCAACAGTGGCATCACGATGCCTGGCAACCCCTTTCATTTTATTCAACAAAACTTAGCAATGCCCAGCGAAATTACAGTACCTATGATAGGGAGCTTTTGGCAATATACCTCTCGATCAAGCATTTCCGCTATTTTCTTGAGGCACAACCTTTCACCATTTTCACGGATCATAAGCCTCTAACTTTCGCGTTTCGGCAAAAAGCGTCTAAGGCTTCACCTCGGCAACTTCGACATCTTGATTTTATCGGACAGTTTTCTACTGATATTCAGTATATTCCGGGAAACGAAAAAATTGTAGCGGACACACTTTCAAGACTAGAGGAAATCTCTATTCCAACACAGCTTGACTTTCATGTTATCGCCGAAGCGCAGCGCGACGATCAGGAGTTGCATGATTTGCACTCATCCGAAACCCCCTTACGTCTTGAAAAGGTAAACATTCCCGGTTCGAAGGATTCAATCATATGCGATACGTCAAACGGCATTCCTCGTCCGTATATAACTAAAGACTATCGTAAACTGGTTTTTGATTCGATTCACGGTCTGGCCCATCAGGGCGTGCGATCATCTGTTAAAGCGGTTACGAGTAAATTCATTTGGCCAGGTATTAACAAAGACTGTCGCAATTGGGCCAGAGCTTGTATAGCCTGCCAAAAATCGAAAATTTCGAAG
Source organism: Epistrophella euchroma (assembly GCA_947049315.1). Classification (NCBI taxonomy): domain Eukaryota; kingdom Metazoa; phylum Arthropoda; class Insecta; order Diptera; family Syrphidae; genus Epistrophella; species Epistrophella euchroma. Next base: position 73,362,219 of record OX346245.1, on the reverse strand, counting down.
CATGTTCGAAGCCCAATCGGAAATTTTCTTCCAGTTTCAAAACGGTTCGATGAGATCCACATAGACCTAGTAGGGCCTCTTTCGCCTTCAGAAGGTTTTCGATACCTACTCACGGTGATTGATAGATACACTCGGTGGACTGAAGCAATTCCAATCCCCGATATTAAGGCGGAAACAGTAGCAAGTGCTCTGTTTACCAATTGGTTTTCTCGTTATGGAATACCATCAGTCATAGTTTCTGATCAAGGATCACAGTTTGAATCCGGTTTGTACAAGGGAATCCAGTACAATCGCACTACAGCATACAACCCTAAGGCGAATGGGTTTATCGAACGCTGGCATCGTACCCTGAAGGCTGCTTTGAAATGTCAAGATGACATTCAATGGTCCAGAAAACTACCGCATGTTCTAATGGGACTCAAAGCTACCTATCGCGAAGAATTGGGGGCAAGTGCCTCGGAACTAGTTTTCGGTCAAAACATTCGTTTGCCATCGGACTTTCTAGTAGCTAGCAACGTGTCGGTACCTCAATCAGATTTTGTTAAAGAGCTGAATCGTCACTTCGGAAACGTTCGCCCAACCGCCCCAACACGACATTGCAACCATAAACCCTTTGTATTTAAAGAACTTAAGCATTGTTCTCAAGTTTTTGTTAGAATTGATTCGGTACGCAACCGGCTTCAACAACTTTATGAAGGGCCGTTTAAAGTACTTAGCCGCGAAGAAAAATTTTTTTAAATTCTTGTTAATGGAAAAACAAACATCATCGGAATCGATCGATTAAAACCATGTTTTATGGAAACATATGATAGTAAAATCGAGCAAGCCAAATCTCAGATCACTCCCAAGAAAAAGGTCACCTTCGCCGCGAACCACACGACTGTCATATCCGATCAGAAAACGCGCACAGGTCGTGAAGTTAGTCTACCAAGTAGATATAGTTGAATACAGCTTCCTACATTCAACTGGCGGGGGAGTGATGTGGCGGACTGGATTCCACACTCAGGAAACTTAATCAACTTAAAACCTGAACTACGATTCCACAAGCTAAACACCTGAACGCGAGCCCAAATTAATCATTTGCTCAAAGAAAGAGATGAACAGACCACGACATCAATCTGATGTCTTCTTTGATCATCTCTTTCTTTTGGCGGGCATTGAAAGTTAAAAAAGATTCATTCTGGTTTTGGTATTCTGCGTCGGTGGTGTGCTGTGCTCCATTAAAAGTAAATTAAAAAAAACCACCAGCCGCCATTACAAATTATATTTTTTAAATACTAATTGTTAAGTTAATAAATAAAAGTTGCGTTAAAAATAAAAGAACAATAAATGTCTTTGATTGTGGGTTACACTTGCACCCATACGTTGTCTAAAGCAAGATAAAACGAAAAATCACTTTAGCAACAATTAGAAAGGTTTTTTAAAAACTTGGATTTCTGTCTAAAGTTAGATAATGTTTATGAATAAGACCATAATTTTTTTTCACAAAGGCATTAATAAGCTAATTTTTATCTATCACTTTTTCACTTTTTGTCGTTGGTTTTTCTAAAAAGTCTTGAATGTAGTTAAGCCGTTACTTATTTAAAAAAAATTAAATAATGGCAGTCCATTATAATAAGTCAATGGGTGTCACACCCGTTGAAGAGTGAACAGAACTTCTGAGAGCACAAGCTATTTCGCTCAAATGCAGATCCCAATCTCGTTGGTCGTCCTTAAGATATGATCGAATGGCGGCAAGAAGAGTGCGATTCACTCTCTCCGACGCATTCGATTGAGGTGAATAATTAGCTGTTTTAAAATGTCTAATTTCATGGGACTGCAAAAAATTTTGAAAGTCTTTCGACAAAAACTGTTTTCCATTGTCGGAGTGTATGATTTGAGGCACTCCAAACATATGGAAAATATTTTCTTGTAAAAATTTGATTATACTTGAAGAGTTAGCGTTTCGTAAAGACTTAAAAAAGACAAATTTGGATACATGATCAAGAACGACAAAGACGAAACTATTACCGGACTTAGAACGCGGATACGGACCTAAAAAGTCAACATAAAACTTTTGAAACGACGATCAACGCTATAAACACTTGACATGGGAGGACGCAAGACTTGATTTGTCGGTTTGCACTGAGTGCAAGTATCACATTTGGATATATATTCCCTTATTTGCACCGTCATATGTGGCCAGTAAAAATACTCGCGAACGCGTTGTAGCGTTTTCGCTACTCCACCATGAGAAACTTGAGGAGGATTATGGGCACGAACAATAATATCATTAGTGAGACATGACGGTACCCGTAATCTCCAAGTGTGTTCAACGGTCGTTGAATCTTCATGGAATGGAAAAGCTCTTTTATACAAATAGTTATCTTGAATTTTTAAATCTGGTAACTGATCTTTATTTTTTTCTACGGTTTTTAATAAATTTAAATATTTTTCAGATTTGAATTCATTTGACTGAAGATCGATCAACGGCGCAATATTATCTAAGGCGATACTGTCGACTTCCATGTAGACTCTAGCCAACGCATCGGGGACAACATTAAGACTTCCTTTACGATGTTCTATATCGAATGAAAAGGCTTGAAGTTGCAAACTCCACCGCGCAAGTCTGCCGCTCAAGTCTTTAAGATTCATTAGCCATTTAAGACTTGAATGGTCAGTTATGACGGTGAAGAGCATCCCTTCAACATAAGGCCTGTATTTTTGAATCGCCAATACTGCTGCTAGACATTCTTTTTCCGTCACGCTATAATTTTTCTGACATTTGTTCAATTTGTATTGTATATAAAATCGCTTATTGAAATTCAGATGCGTTAACGCCGGAGCTTCTGCTAGGGCCTTCTTTAACTTTTCAAATGCCTCCAGAGCCTCTTCAGTCATTTTAAATTTTGTGTTACTCTTTTTCAGAGTGTCCGTGATTGGAGCCGTCAGAGTCGAAAATTCCCGTATAAACCTACGGTACCACCCTGCTAAACCAAGCAGCTTGCGTAACTGTTTTGCCGTTTTTGGGATCGGAAAATTCTCGATCGCCTCAACTTTAGCTGGATCAGTCTTAATATTCCCACCACCAACGATGAAGCCCAAGTACTTCAATTCTTTAAAGAAGAATTTTGACTTCGTTACGTTAATGGTGAGACCAGTTTTATTGTGACACGCAGCCACTTCGTCCAGCAGAGCGATATGTGTCTCAAAATCTGGCGCAATGACGAGTAGATCATCGAGGTACACGAGGGAATGACCTTGTCCATTAACTGACTTACTAACTTTTGGGCTGCATTACACAGTCCAAAAGGCATGACAGTATAATGATACAAGGGCCGTCCCGGTATCGTAAAGGCAGTTTTTTCTCTACTCTGCTCTTCCAACGGTATTTGCCAAAATGCGTCTTTGAGATTGATAATACTTATAAAAATAGTATCACAAAGACGACTGAAGATACCTTCGAGATTTGGGAGAGGATAAGCATTTTTTTTCGTTAGGGGGTTCAGCTTCCGTGAATCGAGACACAGACGATTTTTGCCGGGTTTCTGTATCAGGACCACTGGCGAACTCCACGGGCTTTCACTCTCTTCAATTACTCCAAGGCTCAACATTCTGTCTATCTCGGCATACATCAGGGCTTGTATGACTGGAGAGACAGGGTAGTGACGCTGCTTCACTGGAACCGCCTCTCCGGTTTCGATGACGTGCTCGACAAGGGTCGTCTTTCCCCGTATTTGGTATAACACCGGAACTTTCGTCTGACTGCATCCAATCTGGTTTCCTGCTCTAGAGACAATTGATGAGTGTCCGAATTATCCTTAGCATCCGTTAATGAAATTTCACTGACTATTCCAGGGGCAAGTTTGAATGCTCTCCAGAAATCGTCACCGAGATAAAGTTCCTGATCCAAACTCGGAACCAGATAGAAGGTAATGCTGTGTATCTTATCTTTATATTGAACATCTAAATCTATTTTGCCTATAATGGATTGACATTTTCCATCGGCAGTTTTTACATTGGAAGAAAAAGGAGTAGTTGGAACGTTAAGTTCATTTACAAAATTTCTACACCCTTTGCCAAGTATACTGACGCTTGCGCAACTATCCAGCAAGCCCAAACTTCCTTTATCACCAATTTTGACTTTAGCATAAGGCCTAGGGTCTTGAGAAACATCTATAATGGTAGATAATAAATTGTTTTTTATTTGTTTTATTAATTTAAAATACCTTTTTCTTGCTTTAAGGATTTTATTACTAATTTTATAACTAACCGTAATTGCATTGAAGATTCTCTCTTTTGCCTTATTATAATTATTTATTCTTATATGTAGTGGTTCTCTATAGCTAAATTTATTAATTATGTTTTTGTCTAATTCTGTATTTTCTCTTTTCAAAATTGTTATATTTTTATCTTAACAATCTTCACTTTCTTCATTTTTTTCAAGTTTTAGTTTTTCTATGCATTCGGAGGGATTAATGATTCGGGGAGTTGCTTCGAACGCGATTCCCCCGTTGAAATCGCGCTCTTCAGTGAGTTTTTCGAATTGCACTTAGGGCAATTAGCGACTATAAAATTATCTTCACCACATTTGAAGCAAAAGATATTTTGCTTAGGTGATGGACACTCCCAATATAAGTGTCCACTAACTTTACAATTCCAGCAAGTAAGTGCTTTATTTGCTGGCCTTGGCCTATTGTTGTTGATGTATTGCATTGCTGCAATCTTATCTTCAAATGAATTTTGATCTTCTTCTTCATAGTAATGTAATTCATTATTTACCAATTTTTGAGGTGGCCTGTAAAACCGCTAGGAACTATGTCCATTTAACGGGAAAGCATTCTCTGCTTCCTTACATGCAAATCTTAACTGATCCATCGAAAAAATTGCCATCGGATAGACGAGTTCTCCTATCCTATCGTTCAGATTACGCTTAAGCATTTTTACAAGCTCAAATTCAGGCATTGAAGTTTGCAGTTGCGATTTAATTTAAAAAATAGCCGAGAAATAAGCATCGCAAGTTTCAGCTGAGCCTTGTTTGCGATCCGAAAGCTCACGCATTCTCCATAATCCGATTTTACGTTGCGGAAATGAAGCAATAAAGCTTCACGCAACATCTGCCAATCTGGCCTAAAACTGCTGGATTTTTGGAGTCCCCAATACCAGTCCTGAGCGTCTCCTGAGAGGGTGAGATGAAATTGCTTCAAGATCTCAGACCAAGGACATTGATACTGATATTGAAGAGTTTCTAGTCGGAAGATAAATTCTTCAACTGTTAGGATCTTCGGATTTCCTTCAAATTTGAATCCCCATCGATCAACTTTAATTTGTTCTCGATAACCCCTGACAGGATTATAATTCGAATTAGGATATGGATTAGATGAAGATTGTGGATAACCGTTAGGATTAACTAAATCGGAATAATTTTGAGAAAAATTATTTGGAAGTTGTATATCTGGATTATTTATAGGCTTAAAAACATTACATGGTTGCGTAAATGCTGAGATGTTATTGGCTTGTGAGTTTTGATTTGGTGTTTGATGATTAAGTTTTTGCTGTTCATAAAGAAGATTCTGTGAATATTGTTGTTGCATATTCTGAAAACTTTGTTGCGGAGTAGCATTTTGATTAAATTGTTGTTGTACCATGTTTAGATAAGCTCTCTGCTGCAACTGTTTTTGAAGATCTATACTTTGGAAAGATTGTTGTTGTTGAAGATTGGAATGTTCAAGAGAATTATTTTGAAAGCTAGGATTCTGCAAATTTTGCACTTGTAATTGATTAGATAAGTTTTGTTGAGACTGAGGATATTGTTGGATTTGGATTGAACTTTGTTGTTGCAAATGTTGCTGCAGAGAATATTGCTGACTTGATTGGTTTTGATATCTTTGTGGCACTGGCTTTCTAAATGAGACTGAGTTAGAAGAAGTTTTCGGATTCGTATCTTCTTGTCTAATCAACGGGCGAGTGGCTGTGTTGATATCACCAAGAAAATCTATAAAATTGTCTTTAATGACCTTCTTAATGGTATCTGACATGTCCGACTTCATTGATACCGCATATGACGAAAAAGTATTGACTATACCTCCGTGACTAAGACTGCTGTAAGAAGGAGCCGTGATAGAATCAGAAAATCTATCAGATTGCACATTACTTACTGAAACATTACTAACAATGGAAACTGACTTTGAGTACTAGTTGGAATTGGTGTTCTTTGAACCCGAGGCATTGGCTGTATGTTTAAGTTGTTCAAATTGTTATCGATAGGCGAATTAAAACCACAATAGCAGGATTTTCAGGAAGTATTCCTGCTGCCTGTTGAGACGAACTTGGTTGGTTGCTAGGTTGTGGAACGGGATTAGAAAGAGGAGGTTGAATAGTTTCCTTTCCTGTATTAAGTTGAGGAATATTTTCTATCAAGGGTCTAAGGCTGTACATCAAGCGATCCTGTACGCTAGGATTTACTCGGCTAGACGACCTAGAACCTTTCTTTTTAGTAGTGCCTGCTTTTGCACCTTGGTTGTCGGCTCTTTCTATTACCATTTTGATTGTAGCAAAAACTTACTAAATTTTGAAAATGAATGGAAATATTTGTTTAAATACTTGGTTATGTTCGGTAAAGTTTATCTTTATACCTCGATTGGAATTTAGTTTGATATAATTCCTTGAGAAAATCTACCAAAAAAAAAACTTGAAAATATCAAAATAGATTTAAGAAAAAGTTTGAAATTTCAAACTGAAGTTCAAATACAAAGTTTGAATAGCTTAGCAAGAATAACGAAAACTTTAACAAATAGTTTATGTTGAACAACAAAAAAAAACTAACCTCCAAAAAATTAAAGTTTGAAAAACTTTAAACTATATTAAGTTTTCCAACTAAAGCAAAAAAAACTAACAAGTTGAAAAAACTCAAACAAAGAAAAAAATGTTTCACAGTAAACGGAAACAAAACAAAAAAAAATGTCCAATTCATGGACTGACTATGAACTATAATAAACGCAAAGAAAAATTATTAACCTATTGAAAACCTTAACGATAATTATTGTTATTTTGTCTTAAATAAGTGTAATTTTTCTTTTAGACAATACTGTTTTGCACTTTGAAATAATTTTACTAATAAGTAAAACCAAAAAGGAAATTAAACACAAAAAAAAACGAATAAATAAATAAGAAATTGTTAAGCAAACAAAAAAACTAAATTTTTCGAAACCAAAAATAAACCAATTAATGAGAAACAAAAAAAACTTAACTGAAAATTGTAAATATTTGTGTAATTTTTTTTATTTGTGTAATTTTTTTTTACTAAAGTTTTGTTAGGATATATTTGTTAAGTTATTAAGATTTTTCGGTATCTGTAAATAAATTTTGAAAAACTTATGTTTTTGAAAATTTGTGAGTATACTTGTTTTGTGTGTGTTTTTTCATATAACATTGCGGGGATGCTTCAGGTAACTTCTTCGGTGATGGAATTTTTGACGAACTGTGAACTGAGCTGAAAAAGTTAAGAGACTGTCGGACGGACTAATTTTGAAAATTTTCCCTCTGAACGGTAAGTAGATACAAAAAGTTTTAACATAGGACAAAATTTGTTGCTTTCCAATATCTTCCGCAATTCTATTCAGGCCTGAGACCAATGATAGAAGACATGAAGATATTGGATGAGCAAAACACAAAAAAGAAAGAGAAAAAAAGAAAGATTGTGCTACTGTGCGACACTTCGTCACCAACAGGTCACAATTCTTTGAACTAAAACGAGACTGGGGAATGAAAATTGAAAAATTAAAAAGATAGAAAAGTAAAATAGTTACATTTAAGGAAAAAGTTAGACCAAACAAAAGACGGTTGAATTGTTATCGTCACCACCATCTTGTTATCTCGTCGCAAATGAAGAGGTATGTTCAATAACTTTCCTCATTCATGACATACGAGTTGCCGATGGTGATGTCAAGAACAATTCGGGAAAGGTGAAATTTGGAAAAAAAGGAAAACAAAAACGAAGACTCACGTTGTGAGCGCCATTTGTAGCAGGATAGAGTTTAAGAAAATTGGAGAATTGTAATATTAACCGTTTAATTGAGAGATATAGACTAGGGATGCTTGCTGTTTGCTCGGCTCGAGCTCGCCGGAATTGGGCGGGAACTTGTCCTTTCTACTCAAATCTTACCTACCACATAAACATAAAATCATGCCAGAATAAAAAGAAACAATATTTAAATCAATAGAAGATTGAAGTAAATGAAATTGAAACGGAGTGACATTACCGCCAGAGGGCGCTGAAAGTGATATTCAGCATGAAGTAACGCACCCTTCCTTGGAAATTGACTAACGGTCATTTTTGTCAGTTTCCCCTTGGACCTTAACTTACCATTGTCGTCAGCTCAGTTCATCGTCATCACTTCAAATAATGTTGTTACCAGCGTTGCCATAAAGTGCCCGATCGGGCCATTTGGCCCTCTGTTTTTCATTTTGGCCCTTGGCCCCGGGCCACCAAGAAATGGCCCGCACTTCGTAATTTATTTCAATTTTAAATTTTTTTAAAATTTTTCTTGTATTTTATTCCATTTTCATTTTATATTTATTTACTGCTTTGATATAAATTACAATGTGGCTGTAAAACGAACAGCCGTTTTGACCAAAATCCAGATGTACAACAACCGTGGTTTAGATATGACTTTAAACTTTAAAGTTTAAACCCACCGATTTCAATGCATTATCTGAGGTTCAATACGGTTCAAGCATGTTAGTGCCAGTTGTACAAACGGGGTTAAATATTTAACCCGTCGTTCAGGAAATTTAATTCGCCAATTTCGGTGGATGAACTGAAGGTCAGCGATGGTTCAATGTTCAAGTACGTGATATTAGCCAAGCTCATGCCTGAACCAGCGCTAAACGTCAGTTAATCCGCCGAACTAAAAATCTTGAACCACGAGTTAAATATTGAACCACGTTTATACAACTAGCCCTTGTTGGCTTTACCAGTTCATCCGCTAAAATAAGTGGGTTAAAATTGCTGAGCAAAGGTTTAAATGTTTTAACAATACAAACATTTTTACAGTCGAAATCTCCGAAAAAAATCTCAGCTCTTAAGTGAGATTTTTTGTCCCCCTTAAAAAAATCTTTGAGCGCTCAGATGTTGCTCTCTAAACTAGATAATAGATTTTCTATAAAAAATAATTAATTTCTACAAAATAATTCAAAGTTCATATAAAAATATAAATTATGTACAAATTCGTAGTTTTGGGCAGTATACACGAACAAAGCTAATGTAAACGTTGTTTGCCAAACTATTATCGACCTACCTACCTACATATTAAAAAAAAAAAATTCTCTGACAGATTGGCCCGCACTTTAAGGAAATGGCCCTCAAAGTGGCCCTCAATAATTTTTTCTTTGTGGCAACGCTGGTTATTACCATCAACATCCCCTGAAAATTTAAAAGCCTGAAAATTTTATTTAAACATCATTTAAATTAAGTATTAGATTATTTTTAACATTTAAGCAAAAAAAATAAGAGGAAGTTTACCATGGTAATCTTAAAAGAAATCTCGGATGGTAACTATAATATTTTATAAACAAAAATCATCAAAAAAATTTAAGTATATAGGAATCGAATAATTTCAAAACCAATTCTAACTCCCCTACTAAGCTCAACAGGTTTGTAAAAATCCCTAGGCGTAGACGACCCGAAGTTCGCCCTTTTATGAACGTAAACGCTTAATTTTTACTGAATTAGGAAACTAAATTTTGTATCTATGATTTCTTGTAACTTTAATGATTTATGCTAGTCCAGATTCCTTAATACTTTTACATTAAGGACAAATTTAATCACACAAAATAGATCCAAACAAAAAAAAACGTTGAATTCCGAGTTGAATACAGGTATGTAATACAAGATATATATATTTTTGTTTTATCTTTGAATTTTACTTTTAAATTTTTAGCTTTAATGATTTACTTTTTTTTTTGTTTTATAATAGAGCTTGAATAATGTTGATGAAACAAATATTAAAACACGTGAAAAAGATCTTGAGGCGATGTGTAACTTGATTGTAGGCTTGCGACTTGATTGTTGAATCACTGATGCACTTCTAAAAAAAAATGAGGGGGCGATCTCGACTCTTGATAATGTCGATGATCGCCAGCTTCCTAATAGTTCCGAAATATTTTAACGATATATGTATATGTTTTCCAGTTTCTATCAAATCAACGTTCGGACACAGAACCCAATTTTAAAATTAAGCTTCTTCTTACTTTTGAAATGTAAACTGAAATTTATAACTTATTTTATTATTAAAAAAAAACATCATCTTTTGTTAGACATGGTATCTATTATAATAACTTCCATTCAAGTTTTTCTTATCTTACCATATATATATATATACTAGCCGATTTGCCCGCGTCAGTCGCTTCGCAGACTTAATTAATAGAATGTAACATACTTTTTTTTTATATTAAAAATTATATATGTACCTATGTATGTACATACCTACTTATATTTTTATATTTTAAAAATTTTTATTATCAAAAAAAAATATTAGGTAGGTATATAATAATAAATATGAATAATAATAATAATAATAGATATGTAATATGTGTATGTAGGTATGTATGTATGTATCTTTATGTAATTATAATTATTATTTATTGAATTATGTAGGTATTTGTTTATTTATTTATGTATTATAAGTCATCATACCCAACTTCAATGAGCCCATGACAGTTGCTCGGCTGACGAATTCTACATATAGTTTTATATTTTGCCTTAAAGTAAATAGTTTAGCTATAATAATCCAATTATTAAAACCAAGTGCATTTCTGTCCCCCCAATCTCACGACTTGCATTGTATTATATTTAAAAATTAATTTAAAAACTCTAATCTTGTAAATTTGGCCATTAGAATTGAAGTTATAAATTAAGCAGAATTGTCTGTAAAAAGAAACTCCCCTCAGCTACCCCGCTTGGGTACGCCTTTTGCTGTGTAATAATTTTACAAAATAAATAGGGAATTCATTAAGATAAGGGGTGAAAGTTACTTATTACCCCTCCTTGTGCACGCCCTTGTGTTGCATTACATTTAATCTTCATTTAAGAAGTCTTACCTTAAAAATCCAACAATTAGAACTCAAGTTGTAAATTAAGCCGATTTGCATGTAATTAGCATCCCTCTATCACCTTTGCGTACGCCCTTGATTGTGAATTACTCACCAAAAAAGTTATACAAATTATTTTTATTAAGGGTGCAAATGCCCCTTTACCCCTCCTTGCACACGCACTTGTATTTTGCATTATATTTTATCTTCATTTTAAAAGTCTTACCTTGCAAATCCATCAATTAGAGCTCAAGTTGTAAATTTAACTAATTTGCATGTAATATGTACCCATCTATTACCTTTGAGTACGCTCTTGATTGTGAATTACTCGGCAAAAGAAGTTAGAAAAATAATTTTTATTATTCATTTAAGAAGTCTAACCAATTAGAACTCAAGTTGTAAATTTAGCCGCTTTGCAGTGATAAGCACCTCTTGCATACGCCCTTGATTGTGTAATTACATACATAGGTACTTCGCGCACGCCCTTGTGTTGCATCACATTTAATCTTCATTCAAAAACTCTAATTCTAACTGAAAATCCAACCATTAGAACTGAAGTTATAAATTAAGGCAGGTTTGCATGTGTGTAATAACCGCCCTCCTATCACCCTTGCGTATGCCCTTGGCTGTTTAATTCTCAACGAAAAAGTTAGGAAAATAATAATTTTGATACGGGGTGCAAATGCTCTCTTACCTGTCCTTACGCACGTTCTTGTGTTGCATTACATTTAGTCTTCATTTAAAAACTCTCATTCTAAAAATCCGAACATTTGAACTTAAAAAGTTATAAATTTAATCGATTTGCATAAGCACCTTTGCGTACGCCTTTGATTGTGTACTCAATCAAAAAAAAAATTAGAAAAATAATTTTTATTAGCAGTGCAAATGTCCCCTTACCCCTCCTTGCGCACGCCCTTGAGTTGCATTACATTCCATTCACCATCACAAACCACCCACCACCCAATCAACCACTTTCAGTACAAACACTTTTTTCTGCTACAAAAAATATGCCTACCTACTCATATACCAACTCCGCTCATGTTCTTCTTGCTTGAGAATACCCTACCGACTCGACTGCTTACGTTTTTTTTTTTTTATATGAACTTTTACTATACCTATACGCTATACCTTTACACAAATATATCAACGCACATGGTTTGAATAATGTTTTTTTTTTTTTGTATTCTCCCATTCTCCCTCGAAAAAGTTATGTGCTCAAAATATTCAATGTAGATTTTAGTATGAAAATTTTTGGAATTTCGAAAAAAATTACATCTGGTACTGAACGAACTTTTCACCTTTCTAAATATGTAATCAAAAATAAAATCCGACAATTAGAACGAAAGTTAGAAGCAAAAGTATAGTTCTAAATCGGCACTTTTTCATATTACACACAAAACGACGTCTTCACCACTGATGAACTGCCGTGGACAACGAACAATCATACCCATTTTTCAAGATTTTCGTGTAATTTTTTGATGAAAACTTTTTAAACTATTGTGAGGGTTGTGTAGGATGTAGGATATTGATTGAGATGTCAATTTAAACGTTGGCTTTCTAAGGTGCTGTTAAAAGAAATATGAAATTTATAGATGCATCCAGTAAAAAGTTGTGAGGGCATGCAAAAAAAGAATTAATTTTGTAAATATCTCGAGTTGGGGTTGTTGAAAAAATCTGAATTTTTTAAAATATTTATAGATCAATAATCTCCATCAGCTGTAGAAATTTCAGATTTTTAGAACTACCCGTAAAAATATAAAAAATCAAAAACCACAAAAAAATGGGTAAAAAAAATGTGTCTACTTCAAAAATCAAAAAGTAGGTGAAAAAAAATTCCTATCGAAAATTCCTGAAACATGGTCAATTTTTTTTTTCATAATCTTTCTTATGGTGTAAAACATGTTTCTCTATCTCATACTCCCGATTTATAGCGAATTATTTGTCATACGTGTACTATTCAAAAGTTAACTTTTAACATTTTATAACTCGCTTCGTAGATTTTTTAGAATTTTTTTTTAAATTACAAAGTTTCTAAGATTTTAAAGATCTATCGATAAAAATTAAAATGAATATTGTACCCCCTCCCGTTTAGAAAGTAGTTTTTCAACCTTAAATCAAAAATAAACCATTTTACCTTAGTAAAAATTGGAATTTCAAAAAATCACGTCTTAGTGCGCCTATACATAAAATTCCCTATTAAATAAAATTTATTTTATATTTTTATGATTTACAGTATTTGCTGTGCAATGATGAGTCAGATGAATGAATCAGTCAGTGAATCAATCAACACTTTACTTTATAATATAGTTAAATTAAATTAAATTAAATTAAATTAAATTTAAACCTGTATTATATACAAGAGAAATCTTTTTAGACAGCAATAGCTATATTAATAAATAAACTGAACTAAACTATTAAATCTCAATAAAAAATCCCTTATTTACTTTCAAATACGGATAGCAGACAGAGTCAGTACATAAAAAAAAAAAGAAAACTAAATAATAGAAAATAGACCTAAGTGCTAAACCTAAGTCAAATAAGATTTCTCAAGAAAATAATTAAAAATATCATTTAGTTTAGTTTTTTTTTTTTTTTGTCACTAAATAAATAAACTTAACGGCACAACGGCTCATGAAGAAGAGACCTACAGTTTATTTCCGAACGGCTAAGGTAAGCGGCACTTTTCTATGACAAGAGATATGTACTCTTGGAAGATTTGTCACTTCCTCGCAAGAGGCAGTAGCCCTTAAAAAACTTATGGTGGAAGCGGTTGGTATTGAACCCAGACCTCTGGCATGACAGTCCAACGCACTAATTATTACGCCACGGGCTACTACAATTTTTTTTTTTTCACTAATTATTATTACACCATTATAAAAAGTTGAAATTTTAAACTAACTATGTTTTTTTTTTTTTTTTGTAAATAATGTATCATATCTCCATCGTTTTTGTTGTCGTCCAATTCTTCTGGTGCCTTCTCTGGGAATCCAATGCGTAGACCTTATAGTCCATCAGTTGTCGGTCATTCGAGCTATATGCCCAGCCCAGTTCCATTTTTGTTGCTTAGCCTTCTTCACCACATCTTCGAAATCTGTCATCCCTCTTATTGCTTCATTTCTCAGTCGTTGTCGTCTGGAAATTTTTAATATGGATCTCTCTATTGCTCTTTGTGTCGTCGCTAGTTTGTGTGCCGATTTTACCGATATGTTCCAAGTCTGTGAACCGTACGTCATGACTGGTAGAATAGTTGCTTCAAAAAGATATTTTCACGTGTTTTTGTTTCCAAAATTGTTTCCAACTATTTGTTACTCTTCTATCTATTTCTTTTTCTTTCCTATTCGAGAGTGAAATCAGTTGCCCCAGGTATATGTAATCTTCGACATATTCTATTTGCTCTCCTTTGCTCATTAACTTTGTTTTATCGGCATTCATTTTGAGCCCTGGCTTCACAATATTCTGCCAATTCTTTTATCATTTTTTCTATATCATTACTTGAGGTACCCAATAAAATTATATCATCTGCAAATCGCAAGTTAGTAAGATATTCACCATCGATTTTAACTCCTATAGATTGCCAACACATTGAATAAAAAATTTCTTCTAAAACTGCCGAGAAGAAGGCTGGTGAAAGTGGGTCTCCTTGCTTAACACCTCTGCTGATATTGAATTTTGTTCCTTTAGTATCTAGACATATTCTAGCTTTAGCGTTTGTGTATATATTTTGTATTACTCGTATGATTTTGCTGTTGATTCCCTGTTTTTTTTAAAGATTCCCAAATTACTGCATGTTCAACAGTGTCAAACGCTTTAGTGAAATCTATAAATGCCATGTGTAGGTCAAGCTGATATTCATTACATTTCTCTATAATTTGGTTGCAGATGATCTGTGGTGCTGAATCCCTTACGAAAACCAGCTTGATCTCTGGGTTGTTGTTCATCCAAATCTCCACGAATTCTTCTAAACAGGTATTTCGCAAACAGTTTGTACATAACAGATATAACGCTGGTTTATAGTTGTTTATATTGGTGGTATCTCCTTTCTTATGTATTAGGATTATGACTGACTATTTCCATTGGATTGGGATTTCTTCCGATTCAATTATCCAGTTGAAGATGTTTGTTATGCTAGAAACAAGTACATTTTAACCAATTTTCAACATCTCCCCTCTGATGCCATCCTGTCCACAACATTTTCCGTTAAGAAGTTCTCTTATTGACGCTTCAATTTCTGAAGAAAGAAATCGAGGGAACTCTAATTCGTTCCCGGATTGAAGATTAATTGATCCATTTTCCGATCGTGATCCAAAAAGTCTACTCGTATAAAGGTCTTTGTAGTACTCGGTTGCAATTTTGTTTAGATCAGATCTTTTTGTTATATTTTGTAAATTTAAGTATCCATTCTTTATCAAAGCGTAGTTCTTTCTGTACATTTTTTACGGAATTATTTCCTTCTACAATTTGTTTTATTAGTTTGTTGTTGTATTCGAGAACATCTCTTCTGATTGCCTTTTTACAGATATTTTTAAGTTTATTTTTTCTGCATCTGTTAGATATATTTTTTGTCGTAAAGTTTCTCTCTGGCTTATAAGATTTTTTGTTTTTAAGGAAAGTTTATCAATTTTACGTTTTAATTGTTTCAAAATGGTGTTTTCAGCTGCTTTTAAGATTCCTTGTTCCAGTTGATCATAAGCCCGCTGCAAATAATTTTTGTCCAGAATATTCCATCAACATCTGTCTACTAAGTTTTCTTTGTATTTGCGGGTGCTTTCTTCATCGATTAGTTTCGGAATCTCTTTTATTGTTGATTTCTTATGGTATTGTTTTGTCTTATGATTTATTTTGAATGTGCCTCTTACAAGCCTATGGTCGCTATCAAAATTAAAGTTATTTAAGACGGAAACATCGTTCAAAATTGATTTGTTATTAGTAATTATGAAGTCAATTTCATTTCTTACAAGCCCATTAGGCGATTTCTAAGTCCATTTTCGATTTTTTGGTTTTTTGAATAGACTGTTCCCAACAGAGAGACCATGTTGCCAAAGCCATGTTATAAGCCGTTCGCCTCTTTCATTTCTTTCACCATAACCAAAGTTTCCCACACTAGTTCTTCATTATCTTTTTTAAACCTATTTTTGCATTGAAATCTCCCATTACGATCATAAATTCTGACTTATAGTCATGGTAAATTAAGTCAATGTCCTTATAGAATTTTGATAATGCTGATTCTGTAGGGGCGTAGACTTGAATGATTGAAAGTTTTGAATTCGATATCTTCATCTGAACAGATGCCATTCTTTCGTTGTAAAACCTTATTTTGTCGATAGATTTTTTCCATCGTTTTTTTATCAAAAAACCTACTCCATAGAGTCCTTTTGTTTCTCCTTTAAATCCAAAGAGGTTTCCATTTTGTTTTTCAACTAGTTTCTCTCCGAATATTCTTGTTTCTTATAGGCCCACAATATCCCATTTGATTTTTTCTAACGCATTTTGAATTTCTATTTGTCGTTCTTCATTGGCTAGGGTACGAACATTGAAAGTACAGATGTAAATATATTTGGTTTAGCTGCTTATTTCGTTAACAGTATTATTGGTAATGTTATTTGTTGGGTTTGGGGGGTTTTGATCTACACTTCTCATGGTGATCAGCCGGGGTGAGAAGGATTGAAGATTTTCATTTGTTCGTATTCTTTTCCTCGGAATTTCAGGTTGACGATTCATTTCTTCTTTCCAAACTTCTCCTTCAACAATAAGCTCATCGTCTAAAAAATGCTTTAGCTCCTTGTTTTTTTAGTTCCAACAATTTTGGTATGAGAGGTTTTCTAGCCTCTATTAGATTTTTTACCTTATCTTATCCAACTAAAAAAGGCAGTGTAGGCAAGATAGGACGTTTGCCTTTCTGGCTACAGTGGATTGCATAAATCTGTCCTTTATGCCGAAAACAGATGTGCAGCTTTTTCCAATGCAGCGAAAATAAATTTACACAGGTTCTTATGAGAGCTGATATATTCCAGGCTCTGCATGCAGCCTTTGCTGCATGATATCTCTATTTCTAATTTCGCTGCATGGGAAAAAGCTGAACATCTGTTTTGGGCTTTATTAAAGCTCTCACAGGGTTGTCGTATTGTTTATTTTGAATGGACCCAAATATGAAAGAATGGTATGCAGGGTAACCGCCTTTTTTTTAAATAGAAATTTTCATTTAATTGTTTTATTTATACAAATTAAAACATATGTATCTTTCACCACGCCACCATCACCATGAGGTAAGGTAATACACGACTTAAAAATACAAATTGCACAAAACTCTTAAAAAAAAACACACCTCTTCAAAAATACACGAGTGAAAATACAAATTGCACATATATAAGGACGATGAAGAAAAGAAGTCTGGTACTGACGAAGGCCCAGAAAAAACAGTCGACAATTGAAATATTCTTAAATTTATTTTTATATACACTTTGGTTAAATTTTTATTCTTTTTTTACCTTTGTGTATATTATTTGAATTAGAATTTATTGCATACACTTTTTCAAAAAACTTTACAAACGATTCTTAAAAAACTACCTGTCTTAAAAACATAAATTGCACAAAACTTAAAAATACACCTTTTAAAAAAAAATAACATACAAATAATTTACTTCACATTCATTGATCGCACGCTATGAAAATCTACGCAAATAATATTCTTCTTCAAAGAAAACTGCATTTTAACGTATTTCCCACGCATAAAACGAAATGCAAAAGATGAAAACAATCTACGATAACCCTCATCATTAAAAACTTTTTTTAAAGCTCTAAAATCAAACAGAAACCCAAGGAAAAAAATCTGAACGAGTTGCCAAATGGACTTGAGTAACCCTGAATGCACATCAATATTTAATGGGGGTTGAAGTAGAATAGCAGCAGCAGCCATAGGCCACAGCAATTCAGTGCACATGCATACTCAGATGTGCGCTCGATAGGACGTTGGGTCTGCGTCAGATGCCAACAGAAATTTACGAGCGGGCGAACACTTTTTATGAAGGAGTTCTTTCAATTTAGTATGGTAAAAAAATATGGTGCGCTACTGATCAGAGCGCTCAGAGTTCAGAATTTGTGATTATTTTTTCGGTCGGAGCCAGCTCGGAGCGTGCTCCATGAGCTCAGAATAAAATAACCGAGCAAACGGAGTAAAAATCTGAACGCAGCCAATTTCATACAGTTTTCATGCAATTTGACAGATATGACAATTTAGTTCTGAGGTGTGTTTCATAATTAAATTGGAGTGCTCTGAGCACACTCTGCTCAGAGTTTACTCCGCTCCCTCTGGCTCTGCTCTGATCCAACTCTGAACTAAAAGAGAAAAACGCTTTATGTTATTTATTTCACTATCGCCACCGCTGCCTGGACCAATGACCGAAAACGGTGGGGTTATGTTTAAGCACAGACAAGAGAAATATACAGATGTAGAATACCAGAACAAAAGCATGTTCAAAAAAAAAATTGAAACCTAGCATACCAAAATGAAAATCTAGCATACCTCATGCTCATACCTGTTCGAAACTCTGGCATACCCTCGGAATTTCAACATACCATCCATCCACAACCGTTTTCAATAGCAAAACTGCAAAACGTCGTCGTCGTCGACACGTGAAGGCTGTTTCACAATGCGACGAGTAAAGGCTGTTTCACAATGCGACGAGAAAACGAGACGTCAGCGTGACGAGATCTCTTCGCAGTATCTCTTTCTTAAAAAAGAATTTTAAACAGTGATATAATACATAATCAAGCATTCCTCGTCGTCTCGTCACGTCATAAAGTTCGAAAAATTGAAAAAAAGACGCAACGTGACGACGAGAAATACTTTATTATGTACTGTTTCGTTATTTGAAACTCGTTTTTAAGAGAGAACAACTGCGAAGAGATCTCGTCACGCTGACGTCTCGTTTTCTCGTCGCATTGTGAAACAGCCTTAAACGAGACGTCAGCGTGACGAGATCTCTTCGCAGAATCTCTCTCTTAAAAAAGAATTTTAAACAGTGAAATAATACATAATCAAGCATTTTTCGTCGTTTCGTCACGTCATAAAGTTCGAAAAATTGAAAAAAAGACGCAACGTGACGACGAGAAATACTTTATTATGTATTATTTCGTTGTTTGAAACTCGTTTTAAAGAGAGAACAACTGTGAAGAGATCGCGTCACGCTGACGTCTCGTTTTCCCGTCGCATTGTGAAACAGCCTTTACTCGTCGCATTGTGAAACAGCCTTCACGTGTCGACGACGACGACGTTTTGCAATTTTGCTATTGAAAACGGTTGTGGATGGATGGTATGTTGAAATTCCGAGGGTATGCCAGAGTTTCGAACAGGTCGTCACGTTGCGTCTTTTTTTCAATTTTTCGAACTTTACGACGTGACGAGACGACGCAAATTGCTTGATTATGTATTATTTCACTGTTTAAAATTCTTTTTTAAGAGAGAGAAACTGCGAAGAGATCTCATCACGCTGACGTCTCGTTTTCTCGTCGCATTGTGAAACAGCCTTTAGCTCTGCATTTATTTTATGTATCTATCTATATCTACTTTCTTTTGGTTTCAGTATTTTTTGTCTTGGGGTTGATCGTTGATTTTTGATTTCAGTGTAAATCAAGTTTCGAGAGGGAATGGTTGTGATGCGGATTGTTTTTTTTTCAGCCTACAAATAATTTGCACTTTAAAATTTTTGCTTGCTTGCCAGCGTATGTTAGTTAAATTACATTTTTTTTTTCAGATAGGTACTAAATAAGCTTAGCATTTTTATTTTCATAGAACAAGATTTTTATTTTCAAAATGTTTTCAACAAAAAAGCACAGGTACGGGTACCGTGTTAAATGTTGTATTTCTTTTTGTGGTGCCAAGAGGCAGGATAATTTAAACACTAAATTTTTTAAATTTCCTGATCGGGAAAAAAACGATTTTCTTTTTAAGGAGTGGCATGGTGCCTGTAATTTAAAAGATGATCTTCCAAAAAATCTCTTTGTTTGTGAGATTCATTTTGAAAAAAATTTGATATTGAAAAAATATCTTAAAAAAGGGTCTGTTCCTAGTTTATATCTTGGCAATAATTCTTTTATTTCTTTGGGCTCAAAGACGTATTTGAAACCTAATATTTCATCTGAAAAAACTTTAACTTTACTGGAGTTTCAATCATTTTCAGATGGTAATATTCCTACTGCTGTAAGTGATGAAGATTCCACAGAAAAAAATGCACAAGACTATAAAAACGAAATTTTGCAATTAAAGCAAAAAATATATTGTTTGGAAAAAAAAATTACAGATCGTTAGAAAACAAAGCAATTTAAAAAATATTGCTTTAAGACGGAAAATTAAAACATTAACGGCCAATTTCTTGACAAAGTTCTAACCACTAAAACTCGGTTTATCGAAAAATTAGAACTTGATTTAGTTCTAACTCATTTCTTCACCGAGTTCTAACGCGTTAGAACTCGATTTGGATCTCAGTTTGAGATAGAACTTCGATAAACTTGGACCCTCGAATTCGGGTGTCTACAGACTTAGAACTCGGTTTAACAACATTTTTATTTCTTCAAAAAACTTATTTGGTTATAAATTTTGATTCGACTTGAAAGAAAAGGTAATTCAAATCAATTTGGGATAAATTTAGTTTTAGGTGCAAGCCTTTTCGCGTGCGCTGAAAATTCCATATAACCAGATAGCGTGCTGGACAAAACACAAAATTGTGTACCTATGTACATATTACAAGCTTTTAACTACTATATTTTCCTGGTGAGGAAAGAAACAGAAATGCATTAATGTTGCCGTTGTTGGTTAAGACAAAAAATGCATCTAAAGCACTATTTTCCTCGAAAATTAATGACAATCGTTCGCATCTTGACACTGTAGAATGCGTATTTGAATCTGAGAGACATTTTGAGTAATCTTAACCCCGGACAAAAGCCACAAAAAACACGATCTTTGTGGTGTTTTTGTAAATAGCATTTATGTAGGTAGATATATTGTTTTTAAGTTATCCTTTTATTTCATTTTAAGTAAATGGTCAATTTTGTTGTATCCAATTTATAGTTGCATATGCTGGTGTTGTTTTTAATTCTCGTGGTATAAAATTTTTTTATACTGTGCATTTTGTTAGTTTGGATTGATTTTTGAACTCGCACCAGATTTTTGTTTCATGAAAGAAAGCCAAAAGACATGTGGTATTGCATGCTCAAACCTCATCTTATAAGTAATTGCAATTTTTCGAAACAATTTGTCAGAACCGCATCCATAATCAATGATTCGGGACATTGGAACAGTTACCTTCTTCTTTTTTTATTATTTTTGATGCACTTTGATGCACATGCTGACATATCTTTTTGGGTTTATTTCACGTCTATCGGACTAATAAAAATATTTACTACTTGCAAACACCAAGTATTCAAAATTCAATACGCGCGAAATCACACAACATAGAATTGAAAACGAAATAACAATATCAACACCAATACAATCAAAACTGGCACAGCAGAAATGGGAATGTGTTTTGAATTAATGAACAAAATAAAAGAAATATATTCACAAAAAAAGTATCCAGCTAAATGAAACTGACAAATATTTAAATATTTGTTGATAGATTGTCAGAAATTTGTGTCAGAAAATGATACTGGGTGCTACAAAAGTATTAAAATATACACTAGAACTTCGTTTCTTTAAACCGAGATCTAAAGTACTTAAAACTCAATAGTGATCTTAGACCGAGTTCTAAGGAAATGATTAGAAGTGAAGAAATGATCAAGTTCTAAATGTTTTTAAAACTAAGTTCCAAAGATAAACCGAGAGTTACTGGATCGAGTTTTAAATTGATTTTAGAACTTTGTGAAGAAATTGGCCGTAACAGAAAATTCTGAATTTCTTATTCATCATAAAGCATACTTAAATTCAGAGTCAGACTTCGGAAAATTATTTCCACCTTCCAATGAGTTTTTTGAAATCTGCAAGCTTCAAAATTCAAATAAATGTTTTTGAAAACATATACACCAACAGTCCACAAATTATCAACATAAGATCTCATATAGTATCTTCAGCCACTACACAAACAGAGTTCTATAGCCCTGAATGGTTTAAAGATCCAATTTGTGGAGAACACCGTTTGAAAGCGCTCGCATTTATGATTTTGGTTTTGCTGAGAAAAAATTGTATTTGGACTAGCAAAGACGCTAAAAAATCAGCACAAAAAGGAAGAACACAAAACAAACGCCTTGAGAATTTAATGAATATTTAATAGCCCAATGCTAGGCTATAACTTTTTTCGAAAATACTATATTATATATTTTTTTTTCGTCGATTTACATATTTACATAAGTGGAATAGGCCTCCGAGGGACACCACGTTATAAAAAAAGCGCTACAAACTTTACCTCTATCGGTGGTGTGGAAATAAGTTGAAAATACAGTGTGAGTAAGTTGAGAAAGGCAACGTGGTGGTTAAGCCTAATGTCAAAATATTCATTAAATTTTCCAGACGTTTATTTTGTGCTTTTCCTTTTTGCCCCTATTGTTTTGCATTTTTGCTCGTCCAAATACAATTTTTTCTTAACAAAACAAGGATCATAAATGAAAGGGCTTTCAGACGTGGCTCACTACAAATTGGATCTTTAAACCAATCAGGGCAAATTGACTCTGTTTATTTAATGCACATAGATACTATTTAGTCCAGTCAACGAAGGAAAAATAAATGAAATAAATCGTGTAGTCTAGGTTATTTTTTTAAGTGGTAGGGGTGACCCTCAGGTCCAACATACCAAAAGTCCCCAGCCCAGGGCCGAAAGCTTAAACCTGGAGAGGGGGTTAAAGGTCACCTTTTTTAGGTTTTCGCGAATATTTCGAAAACCAAGGGCTCAACTGAAAAAGTCTGGACCAAGGAATTAAAGTAAATTAAATTTCCTACAAAAAATGTTATATTTATATTTTCGCTTGGAGCAACACTAAGGAAGATGCGGGGTGGAAAAATGTCAATAAATCTAAAAAATCGGTCATTAGCCTACAAAATTTAGTGTTTATAGATCAATTTTATCTAGAAATAACAGAAAAAATAAGTATATGTATTCAAAATTATTCCATTGATGATTTGGAAGAGAGTTTATGGGGTTAAAACAGGTGGCGAGGGTTAGAATTTCCTAATTCAATTTATTTGCTACAGTGTTTGCATTCACTATGAAAAATACTGTTTCTTTAAAGATAAAAAGTATAATGGATTTTTCCAAGTTACTGACCATGACTTTGTTAAATAATTTTCAGACATAAACTAAGAAAAAAATCGTTTATGATAGGGGGGTCTATGTCCCCCCGTTTATAAGGGAGGGACTATTTTCTAAAGCATTGACGTAAAGTTCATTAATAATTATTTAAAATCAATGAAAGTACCTATAATACAACACTATAGGTTTTTGAAAATCCAAGGACCTATTCTTTTATTTTGTTGATAAAACATTTTTTTTTTATTAAACAGGTTATAAAAAAATTGAACTTAAATTTAAAGTTTTGAAAAAAAAAATTTATAATGATTTTATTTTCAAAATTTTGTGTAGCTAAGTGCTAAATTTTAGTTCAGTATTTATGGCCGTTGTTAATTCTTAGTCGAACGCTTTAAACTAGATAGCTGTAGGTCTTTCAGTTTTTGAGAAAAACAAAAATTATGAACACTACTACTTTCTTAGAACTTTTTTTTAAAGAACCTTTACCCCCCTCCTGTCTAAAGATCGCGGCTCTGGACTGAGGACTTTCAGTATATTATACCTGAGCATCATCCCTAACTTATGAAAAAATAATCCAGACTACATGATTTTTCCTTCGTTGGCAAAGTGACGGTTTTACAAGAGAAAATAAAATCATTATAAATTTTTTTTTCAAAACTTTAAATTTAAGTTCAATTTTTGTATAACCTGTTTAATAAAAACAACTTGTTTTATCAACAAAATAAAAGAATAGGTCCTTGGATTTTCAAAAACCTATAGTGTTGTATTATAGGTACTTCCATTGATTTTAAATAATTATTAATGAACTTTAGGTCAATGCTTTAGAAAATGGTCCCTCCCTTATAAACGGGGTGACATAGACCCCCCTATCATAAACGATTTTTTTCTTAGTACATGTCTGAAAATTATTTAACAAAGTCATGGTCAGTAACTTGGAAAAATCTATTATACTTTTTATCTTTAAAGAAACAGTATTTTTCATAGTGAATGCAAACACTGTAGGAAATAAATTAAATTAGGAAATTCTAACCTTCGCCACCTGTTTTAACCCCATAAACTCCCTTCCAAATCATCAGTGGAATAATTTTGAATACATATACTTATTTGGTCTGTTATTTCTAGATAAAATTGATCTAGAAACACTAAATTTTGTAGGCTAATGACCGATTTTTTAGATTTCTTGACATTTCTCCACCCCGCATCTTCCTTAGTGTTGTTCCAAGCGAAAATATAAATATAACATTTTTTGTAGGAAATTTAATTTACTTTAATACCTTGGTCCAGATTTTTTCAGTTAAGCCCTTGGTTTTCGAAATATTCGCGAAAACCTAAAAAGTTTGATTCTGTTGCTATTTTGGTAGCATTGACTGTCGAGGTTAAATATTCACCTGAAATATTAACTATCGCAGACCAGTCAACATCAAGTATTTCATCTGAGTCCTTTTCACAATTAGAAAATTTTGATGCAAATAAGAGATTCAGTGAAATAATTTTGGCTATAACTGATTGAAACTCGAAAACGTTAGGGTTTCTTTTATTTGCATTTCGAGCACGAACATGCGAAAAAAAAAAAATTTCTAGTGGATCATGGTTCAGTTTATTCAAATATAGATAGCAAAAATCGGAATAATCAGCAAAAAGATCACTGGCCAAAGAGACGAAAGATCTTATGGTCAAAACTATTCCTTTGAAGCAATGAAGCGTGGTTGTTTTATTTAGTTTAAATGACGCGAATAAATCTTTCATTTCATTTAAAAAATTCTAAATTTCTGGTGTTCCTTATTAAAGGTGGGTGACCATTTAAAATATCAAACATTTTATCAATTTTTTGGAAATAATTGATGTGGATTCAGCCTTATCCTTAACATTTTTCGAAAAAACCGAAGCTTCTAGCATTGCTAATATTGCCGATGAAACACTATGTGAAAATACTTAAGAAGCCAAACCTACAGACAAATTTGTAGGATCCACATGTGCTTGACTGATTTGAGAATCGATAGCATATAATTCCCTTACGACGTCCCAGCTGACAATATCTCCATTGGAAAGAAAAACAAGTCCGAAGACATTAGATTTGTTCTTATGGATTTTATCAGATGAGGTACATCAAAACACAGATAAGTATATCTTTTTGCCCTCGTAAGCAAACCAATTACTATCGATATTGTCAATGCTACCATCTTTATATCCTGGTCCAATGTAAGTGCTCGCACAAATGTTCCAAGGTTTTCACAAACTTTCAAGCATTTAGAAATGTGTTCTTTTAATTCTAAAACTGGACAAGATGTCGAACTCACAACGTATCAACGTATTCAAAACGTATTTAAAATTGGAACAGATCCCTCTAATCATAAAAACACAAATAGTTTTTCCTCGGACAGTTCCCTTTTTCCATCCCCATAGTCAACAAATCCGTCAATTCTATCCTATGAAGTTGTCACATTCTCTTCGATAGAAATTTAATCAAAAATAAGTACTACATTTTTACGCATTTCATTTATTTTAGATAAAACTTCTTCATGAAATCCCGTAGACAAATGTTTAATTTCCATCCACTTGTACAAGGACGAAGGATGTGGAAGATGGAAATCAAGAATTTCTCTCATAAAATTATATAAAGCAGCATTTCTAAAAAAATAAGTTTTGAGAAAGCCATTTTTCGTTTTTTGAATACATTTAATTTTTAGTTAAAAGCATTTTTGCTAAATCTTTTGCATTTTTATTTGCGACAGGCAATCGATTAAATTGGAAATTGTTTTCAAACCTTTTTTATTAGATTTTTTTTGACAAACTTCCTACCTTAATTCTATTCAACTTACGCTTTATTGCAATATGCTGAAGATTATTTTTTTTTCGAAAAGGAAAGAAAAGGACTTCCTGTTTTAAACTACAAGCATCATGAAATTTTTTAAAAAATACTTCGTGTTCCCGTGCAGGAAATTTAAAAAAATTGGTGGTTAAATTCTCCATTGCAAACACTATATACCTACAAAATAAAAAACACCAAGTCTAAAAAATATTATAGGTATACCTGCCTAATATCCAAATAGTCTTTAAAAAAAAGTCCAAATAGTCTTTAAAAAAACTAAAATTCATCAGTATAGAGTGACGAACACAATAAAAAACCTGTAAGTGCAAAATAAAATATTCCGTCTACCCAGTCTGAAAAAAAAACAATTCGCTTAAGCATTGACAACTTTATATAGGTACTTTGCACTGAAATCAAATTCAAATGTGTAAGAGAATGATATACATATATACTGAAAACAAAATCTACCCCGAGTTGGATGTTGTATCCTGTAACTTATTTTTTACTATCGTATTATGTACCACAAAGAAAATTATCAATTCAAACTTGCATGATCATACACTAACCGAGAAACAGTACAACTAGAGCCATCTACATAAAAGAAGGGAACTAAACTCGATGATGACCATATTCTACATCTGTTTGTCTGTGGTTTGAGTAAGTAAAGTTGGTATTTTTTTTAATTTTATTTATATTCCTTAAGACTATTTGCTTTAGTTTAGTTATAGAGTTCACGTTTATTTATTGTAGACATTCTTATGGAAAGCCGTTATTAAAATCCGGATAACAGAATGTCAGAATGTGAGGTTATTGTTACACCCGTTCTCAGAGAAAACAACTCAGTTCCTTCCAGAAAAGGTTGGTGAGCGGCGAGCCAAATGTCAATTTTTTCAATGTTTTGGTTGTCCCTTATAGTTAATGAACTTTTTTGATCGATGTGATGATCTATGAGCCTGTTTATATTGGAAGATTGAGACCGGTATCATGACTAGTTTTTGGATAAGAGAAGTGCGGAGGACCCCTCAGGCCTTCAGGGGGAACTCCTATCAATTCTCTTTCCAACAAATCTGTCGTGATACCGCGCTCAATTTTCAATTGAATTATTTATTTGTTTTATTAAAAATATCATCGAAAAAAACTTTATTTTTTGTGCATCAAAAAATGCAATTTCATGCAGTTTTTTGACTAATTTTACTGCTCTATATAAATTATAACAAAAGACAAACTATGAATCACTACACTAATCACTAAAGTATAGTAACTTTGCGGATTAATTAAACTAAACTAAACGAAATTTAATAAAACTAACTTACAATGCACGTAGACATCAAATCTTTTGCTGACAGAGGGAGGGACTCCATTTGAAGCGATGCACAAGTAACCACCCATGTCCGTTCGCTGTACATTTGTAAGAGTTAATTTGGCTTCTTCAACAGATTTCAAAACTGCAATAATAGTTAATCAAGCAGTAAAATCATTGAAAAGAAATTCATTTTCTACAACTTACCTCGTTTATCTTTATTTTCAGGTCGCAAAATAATATTCTTTCCTCCTTCTCGTCTCCATATTACTATTGGTTCTGGTACACCTGTTGCATTACACAGTAATTGTATTGTTCCCCCTTCATTGCTGATCCCTAAAAAGGCTTCTGTTGGCCCAGGTTGATTTAGAATATCAGGAGGAACGACGACTTCCAGGTAAGCAGACTGTTATCATAAAAATAGTTCTCAATTTCTTTAGTATTTGATCAGAAGGCAGTTTAAAATATAAAAATATAATCCAGGTTAGTATATTGATACCTACAATTTCAAAGTTATTAATATTTAGTAAAAATTAATTTAGTAAAAATTCTAAACCAAGTTGAATAATCCTTGGGCCTGTAAAAAAACGTAATCTACGAGTATAATAATTGTCAGGAAATTTTTATTTCCCTCTACAAATCAGCAAATTACAAGCGAAATCCAAGAACTTGTAAAGAATTCTGTAACACAAAGGGACAAGTCCACGACTATCTCCGCAATTATAATAGTCGCGTTCAAAAAACTCTGAAAATTAAGATTTTTTTTTTCGTTGAACGCAAAAAATTCTGAAATTTCAGACAAAAGCCACTGTGTCAAATTCCTATATTGTATTTATTTGTATTTCTTTGTTTTAAAACGCTTACAAAGTAGGACATTAGTCTTATAAGTCTTGAAAGCCTTTAAATTAATTTAAGAATACGAGTGTAACTATCTTAAAGAATAAAAAAAATTAATAAAAAAAGACAAAAGAGAAATAACCAATTAAATTATCAATGATTTGCCAAATAGTTTAAAAGTTAAAATTTAAATCTTTTTGTGCTTCTTATACTTATCATCACAGTGGGCAGAGAGTTCCAAAGGCGCACCCGAATTGAATATTTTGGTTGCAAAAATCATATCTCTTACGCCCAATTTCTTCACATAGGTACTAAGCTAGCTTAGAACCCAGTCTAGCTGGACCAGGTACTAGCTATGTTACTGGGTCCTAACGAAAAGTTAGTACCTGAGCATTTCTTCACATTCCTAGTACCCGATCTAAGTTCACACAGTGGTACTAGGAACTTAATACGTCTAAAACTGGTCTAATACTGATTTTGATAACATTTTGGCATTTTAAAAATTATTTTGATGTTTATTTAACATTTACATCAGTTTTTGTGAAGATTTGAATAAATTTCAAACAGAATTTGCCTGCCTTTGATCTATTTATTATGTTTTCTGTATGTCAAATTGTTAAATAAATAAAATACATTTAATATTAGAAGATGAATATAATAATTATATTGTCGTGTGTTGCATTGAATTTCTTTTTATTAAAAATATGTGAATATCGATTTTGTGTTTGTTGTAATGATTTCGCCAAACTTGTGACTTCTCGTAGTATTTAGAATTAAGTTTTTGTGTTCGCGTTTAATCACGGACCTACTAATGGGATTACCAATTTCGCCGGCTTCAAAATGTGTGCGCACAATTCAAATATTAGGTGAAATATTTGACCGATCATCAATTCCATTTTTTAACAATGTTTAGTCCGCCAACGATATTTTTCGGTTACGTCAAGGGTCAAGGAATCGGTAAAATGCATAAGCGGCCACTTCAAATTCTGAAAATTTTGCTGGCTTTTATGCAATGCAAAACCTTTGGTTACCAATATTTTCATAAAATCGGCAACCGCTCTATAGATAATGCCTTGAACGTCTTGACTATTTTTAAAAAGTTGAAAATTTAAAAACAAATAAAATTAGAAAAAAAAAAACGCGAAAAGAATTGTCATCACCAAAAACGAAATCCATTTTCTACACAAAAACATCACCCATTATACGAAATTGAAAAACCAAAAAAAAAACTAGAATCAAAATTAACAATGTTAATAAAAAAACGCACTTATTACCTATTTCTTCAGAATAACAGACAAGAAATGATGAAACCAAATGCAAATCATTGCTCTGATTTGAGTATTAACCTGCTAGACTGTCGATTTCGAGGTCCTAGCTTAAACCAAGTCCTAACTAGTACTCGGTACCAATTTGACAGGACTAGGGCTTAGTACTTATGTGAAGCAATCATTTGGTACCGATTTGAGTACTAACAATGCAAATCATTGCTCTGATTTGAGTATTAACCTGCTAGACTGTCGATTTCAAGGTCCTAGCTTAAACCAAGTCCTAACTAGTTCTCGGTACCAATTTGACAGGACTAGGGCTTAGTACTTATTTGAAGAAATTATTTGGTACCGATTTGAGTACTAACAACTGGTATAATAACCAGGTCCTAGCTGATTTTGAGGAGCTAGCTAGTACTGAGTCCTAACTAGTACTCGGTATCAAATTGGCAGGACTAAGCCTTAGTACTTGTGTGAAGAAATGAGTTGATACCGATTTGAGTACTAACTTTAGGACTAGTACCGGTACTAGAGTTAGGACTCTGTGAAGAAATTGGCTGTAAGGAAATCAAATTTTTGCAAGTTTTTGTTGTGTTTTTTGAGGAGCTGTGTCTCTGTGAAAAATGGAGGTATTGAGATGGAACAAAAACATTTCAATGCTTTATGTTTTTGTTTTGAGAAATTTTTGCAAATGTTTTTTTTTTTGTGTACCGTTATTGCGCAATCATAAGAAACAGCACGAGACAAAAATTTAATTATTTTTTTTTTAAAGTGTCATTTCCTTTGAATTTTTTATCTTATTACCTATTATGTATCGGTTTGTTTCTCTGTTATTTCGTTGTTTTAAAATTTTTCTTCCTGAGAAATATGGCTTTGAATAAAGACAGACACTTTTGAATTTTGTACCAGTTTTGGAAACCTGAATTATTCCTACAAGACTATTTCAAAACTTTAAATCGAAAAAAGTAGGAACAAAAAACGACTTTGTTAAGACTTTCAAAAATCTTTCACTGGCTTCAAAAACATTGATTAGAGGATTGGTAAGTTATTTTAAAGACTACAATTTTTTTTTGTAAAATTTCAAATTGAGCCTTTTTTCCGTACCGTACCGAATAATTAAAGTCGTAAGTCGGAACAAATTGCATGGTTCTTCAACATTGTAAAGTCATCATCAAAATGGAAAATAAAAGAACAATTTCCGTCAATTTTTTCATATTTTTGCATTATTTATAATACTGATAAGATTCTAAAGGGAAAAAATAATTAATTAGAAAAATTATTCAATTTTTCCATTGAAATTTTTTTCGAATCAATCGATTTTCTCCTCTCTCCAGATACATAGCAATTCCTACTTAGCTACCCACATAATACTAGATACCTACCTACATATATTTTGGAGTCAACCACTTGACAATGAGCTTGGTGCAATATTTCACTCACAATAAATTGGGAACCCTATTCAATAATAATGTTAATCATTGACCTGCTTAACATGTAATGTATTTTTCAGAAGCATTTAAGTATCAACTATACGCAAAATTAAATCAAAACAATCCTTCAGCATCGATACCAAATATTTCAATCATGATCATGACCTTGCACCATTGCCTATGAGAAAAAAAAAATAAAAAAAAAGAAAAACAAAAAAAAAATACAGTGCATGACCTATATACAGTGGTGTGAAAAACATTCCGGATTTTTTTGGTAAACTGCATTGATTGTTGGTTTGTGATATAAAAATGAAAAAATCAAATGTTTGCAATTTTTTCCCATTTTTATTGAACAATTTTATTATTTGAAACAAAAACCATGGAACTTTATCCATCAAAACAAAAAAAAAATTCAAAAAATTTAAGTTAATTCAAAATTTTAATGTGACAAACTAACCGGATTTTATTTTTTTGCAATTAACTTTATTACTACTATTATTTATTTAATATTTTGTCCAGTAACCCCTGTTTTTTATCACAGCTCGGCATCGACGATTAAATTGGATTAAATTCTCGAAAACAGAAGCAGTATATATTCTCCCATTCATTTTTCAAAGCTGCAAAAAGAGATGTTGTTGACGTGTGCTTTTTTTTCCCAACCCGCCTTTTTAAAATGGCCCACAAGTTTTCTATTGGGTTAAAATCGGGTGATTGAGATGGCCATTCTAAGACACGAATATTTTTAGTTGCAAACCACTCTTTTAGCAGCTTTGAAGAATATTTGGGGTCATTATCCTACTGAAAAACCCAAAACGCAGAGGCATTTCTTCCTCTGCGAATGGAAGCATTACTGAGTCCAAAATGTCCCTATATTGAAAACGGTCCATAGTTCCTGTGATTTGGTGTATAGGACCGCAGCCTGCTCCTGAAAAAACAGCCCCAAACCATCACCGAGGCTCCACCGTGCTTTACTGTAGGGAGTACATTTGCAGGCTTTAATCGCGTACCTTTTGAGCGCCTCACTGTCCTTGCACCATCGGGATAAAATAAGTTGAATTTGCTTTCATCACTGAAAAGTACACTCCTCCATTTGCTTAAAGACCGGTTAAGATGATTTTTTGCAAATTCAACCCTGGGTTAAATGTTTTGATTAGGAATTTTAAGTCTTTCCCAAATACCTTTCACGGATTACCTTTTTTTACGATGTTTACCAGTAAGAAGAGGTTTTTTAGCTGGTCGAAATGCAAAAATACCGAAATCTCTTAAACGCTTCCTGACCGTACTTGGCCCTATGGGTAGATTAAGTTCATCACAAATTGTCTTTGAAGTCGCAAAAGGGTCTTTAGGCACGAAATTCTTTATGCGCCTATCAGTTTTAATTGTTGTTTTGCGAGGGCGTTCACCAAAATGATCTGCTGATTTTCCACTTTTAAATTTTTTAATGATGTCGCAAACCGTTGACGTTGGAATTTTTAAGATTTCAGCGATTACTTTTTGTTTTATACCGGCTTGGAACTTTTCTATTATTTCGTATCGAATCGCGTTGCTATAACGTGTTTTAGCCATTTTATGCACTATATAATTTGAACTTACACAGCTCTCAACTTGTAAAAACGTTTTAATCTACCTTGAGTCAAAAGACTCGAAAAAAACCGTTACTTTAACATCGAGACTCGCAATCTTGAAATCCGGTTAGTTTTGCACAGGCTTGTTACTGAGTAACTTTATAAAATAATTTTTTTTTATTGTTCTTGTCATCGTAGCATTAAATTTTTAAGGTTATTGTTTACTTGTCTCATACTCTTTACAAATTATTAAAAAACTTATGGAAAGTTGTTAGTTTTCTACTTGGTATTAAGAAAATCAATACTATGGGAAAAAATCCGGAATGTTTTTGGCAGCACTGTATGTAATTATTCTACGGGCAATGTCATAGATTTCTTTTCGCAAAAGAAGCAGAAAACAACTTTCATGAGATAAGCCAACAAAAAAATAGGTAAGTACATACCTACATGTATGTACGTAGAATTAACACAAAATCCAAACAAATCTCCTGCAACGATCCCATCACGCAAAGTGAACACGAATTCCACCAAGTCTACCAATTAATAATTTGCTTATAGCAAATTTATTTTTAAAAAGACTTTATTATAAATTAGAACCGATTGCTTCGATCTCTGAATCAACAATAATCCTAAGATACAATTTTATTCTTAAAGACACTTAATATTATATTAGCAACGGGAGTGGATGATGTCATCTTTTGTATCTGGAGTATTCTTTCTTGCTTAATGTTTACATGTAGCAGGTGTTGTTTACTAATTTGTGGCGGATGTGCCGTTTCCTGGGTATTTGATAGTTATCTTCGCTGATGATATGTCAGCTATTTCATCATATGATGATGATAGGCAAGTCGTGCCTTAACTCCCCTCTTTCTTTAAGAAGAACGTCCCGCTTCTTCTGTTAATTCTTCTACGCGTTTTAAAAGATTACTGAAACGCATTTCCTCCAGTTCTATGGAATTTCTTTTTTTAGATGATTTCATCTTAAAGTAATATATTATACATAATGCTGAAGCAATTATTATTGTCAAAATTGTCAACGACGTAATTATGGGACTGTTTGATGCTTCTTCTTGTAATGTTTCTAATAGATTTATGTTATCAAATTTTAAGTTTTCACCTATGGATTCAAAATAGTTGTCCACTTCGTATCTATCTATAGTATATGTTTTGAGATAGTTTTGGATCATATATGTTGGATTTTCATATGTTGTTTCATCGATAACTGTCGTATTTTCAAAGTTTACGCAACCATTGATTGTTGCGTTATCCACTATATGTTCTCCCGTTAAAAGTATAGCTCCGTCTTTAATAACTTCTAACTTTAAATTCTTTTCTTTAATTTTGTTACATTCTGCTTTCTTATTATTTAACAATTTAGATAAACATGATTCATTATTTGATAATTTACAAAATGTATATCTTAATTCTATTTTACAATTTTTTACATTTATAAATTCATTATTACATTTTGCAATTTCTTTATCAATTACAAGTTTTCCATCGGATTGGCATATTGCTCTAGTTTCGAACAATTTACAATTTTTATTAATAATTGGATATTTAATAAATACAACAATTACATCTTCATTTTGTATAATTTAAAATTTTGTAACATCTATTAAATCTGTTATGGTCATAGTACCATGTTCATGTTTCGTTATTTCTTTTATATCATTTAAGTTTAATATTGCCGGGTTTAAAGTTCCGGTTTTTGCCAAAGCTATTGTTTGAATAATATTTTGTAGCTCAATGAGAATTAATCTATTCCTTTCTCTAGCTAATTTTAATTCTGAATCACTTTCAATTTTATGTAAATTTTCAGATAATTTTTTAATTGCATCAAATATTTGCGAATTGGTTACAAATTGTTTATTATTGTTCTGAACTAATTCTGATAATTTATTTTCTATTAAAACTTTATCATCGTGGTCAGGTGAACCTGAAATCCACTTCCATACTGTTCCTATTTCATTAATACCTCTTCTATATCTTTTAGTTAATTTCAGTTGTCCTAAAAGTGATTTAATTATAGTTATATCTATATCCTTGTTAGGATCTAATGCATCTTCATTGTCATTTAATGTATTTTTAAAATAATTTGAATTTATTTCAGCTTCGGTATCTTGTAACACTTTTTCAAAATAAGTAATATGTGTAACGTGAAAAATAGTTCCGTAATCATTATATAGTGCTGTGTTACCGTTTTCTAGTAGTAAATAATTTTCTCGTGTATAGTCAACTATGTCAGCTTGATAACAACTTAGGGTTGACAGTAAAATTATAATAACTTGTATGTTTTCCATTTTCTGAAATTGTAGAATGTTTAAGTTTTTATATTATCTTTATGCACTATTCTATCTTTTTTTAATATTCTTATTTTATTTCCTAAGTCTTCTTTAACTTTTTGTTTTCTAAACCTTGGTTGAAGTTTATTTCTAACTCCTATGATTTTTTCATATATTATTTCATTTGGTTTATAATCTTTAACGTTTCTATTCTTATTATGTGTATTCAACATTTTTTGCTGCGCTAATCGAAGTTTTGAATGAAAATCTATACATGGTATTTTATTAAATAATACTTCGAATGGTTTTTTATTTGTGACTGAATGAATTGTCTTATTGTATTGTTGTGCAGCTCTGTATATAGATTCTTAATCACTAATGAAATAAAATTCTTCTTTTAAACATCTTGATATTTCTATAAGAGTTGAATGAACTCTTTCTACCTGTCCGTTAGTAGTACTGTGTTTTGGATCACAAAAGAATATTTCTATGTTTAATCTTTGCATTAAGGAATTAAATTGTGGGGTAGAGAATCCTGGTTCGTTATCGACACATAACTTTTTTGCTTCTGGAAAGCTTTGTAAAAGTTCTAAGACTTTTTCATCTAAATTTGTTCTGTCGTCTATTAGTTTAAGTACTAAGAATTTTGAATAGACATCTATGCAAGTTAAAAACTTTAATTTTTAGGCGAAGAATATATCTAAACGTATTTGCTCCCCCTCTTTCTTTGGAATTGGAGCCTCTCCAATTGGTATCTTCTTGGGATGTCGATCATATTTACTTTTATTGCAGACTTCGCAATTTCTAACAAATTCTTTAAAATGTTTCTTCATTTCAGGCCAATAATATGATTTATATATTTGTTTGAGATTTTCCCTGTAATTTCTGTGTGCTCTTGTATGTGTTTGTTCCACAATAGCAACTTGATCGTCTTTATTTGGGACGTCAATTGGGAATATTTTAGTATACAAAAATGTATTACTAAAAGTTTGTAAAATTTTTTCTTTAATATCATAGAGATCTTCAGGTGTGCAATGTATTGCTACAATTCCTGGTCTTAAATATTCTTTAAGAATAATTACTAAATTTTCTGGAGTATCATACTCAATAATATGTCGCATTTTATTTTCAAAAACTTGATTTTTTTCATGAATTGTAAATTTATTTCTGGCCAATAAAATTTGTTGCCTAAAATCGTTTAAAGGTTTATTCGTTTCTTTTATAGTAACATTATCGCTACTTTCTGCTGAATGTACAGTTGCATCTGTAGAGGATTTATCAGTTAAATTATTCAAGTGTTGCCATGAGAGAGCATCCGCTACTACATTGGTTTTACCTGGTTTATATATGATTTTAGGAGCGTCCTCCTCTATAATTGAATGCCATCTTTTCATTTTAGAGTTTGGGTTTCGTGGGGAAACTGCATAAGTTAAGGGTTGATGGTCAGTATGTATTTCTAAACTCCATAAAGATAATTTCTTAAATTCTTTAAGGCCCATACAATGGCGTAAAGTTCTTTTTCATTAGTTGCATAATTTCTTTCAGTTTTTATTAATGTCTTTGAAATAAATGTAATAGGTTTATCATCTTGTGATAATACTCCACCTATTGCGTCATTTGATGCGTCCGTTGTTAATGTTAACACGAATTTTTTTCTCAAAATTTGGCTGTGCTAATTGGCTAATTCTACTTGATTAATTAAATGTTTTTTTAATTCATTAAATGCCTCAATTCCTTTTTGATCTAGATTAATTTCTATTTTCTTTGAAATGTATTGGGATACTTTTCCATTTTCTCCCGTCAAATACTTTGTCAAAGGTTTGGTTATTTTTGCATAATCTTTAATAAACTTTCTATAATAACCTGTAAGACCTAGATAACTTCTTGATTGTCTTAATGTTTTCGGAATTGGAAAATTTTGAATAGTTTCGATTTTCTTTGGGTCAGTTTTAATTATATTTTGACCTACAACATATCCTAAAAATTCTACTTCAGTTTTGTAGAAAACCGATTTTTCTAATGATATTTTCATATTAGCATTTTTCAAAACTTTTATAATCGTACTTAAATGTTTTTCGTGTTCTTCTAAGCTATTTGAAAAGACAATTAAGTCATCAATGTAAACATGACATATTTTTCCGATAAATTCGCGTAGAATGTCATTCGTAGCTCTTTGGAATATGCTTGGTGCATTCTTTAATCCAAACGGCATTCTTAAAAATTCATATTTACCGTTATTTACTGAAAATGATGTTTTTTCTACATCTTCTGATTTCATTTTGATTTGATGAAATCCTGATTCTAAATCAATAGTCGAAAAATACTTAGCCTTTCCTAAATTTGATAAGATTACATTTGTATCTGGTATAGGATATTTATCCGATACTGTATTTTCATTTAATTTTTTATAATCAATGACGAGTCTCATCTTTGGAGAACCGTCTTCATTTAATCCTTTTTTTTGGAACAACCCACACTGGTGAGTTATATGGACTTTTTAATGGTCTAACTATACCATATTTTATCATTCTATTTATTTCTTTATTAATGAAACTATTGGCAGATAATGGATATGGATACTGTTTACTCCATATAGGAGTTTCAACCGTTGTACGTATTTCTGCCTTTATGTCTGTTCTAAAAGGTAAATTCAGATTTATATTAGAGTGTATTTCATTCACTCTTTTCTTTATTCTCTCAATTAATTCTTCTCGATCTAATGTGCCTTTTACATTAATTATTTTATTGCATTCCTCTTCGGGAATATATATATTCTCACTTTTATTTCTATATCTTAACATTTTATTTTCAAAATCTATTTTCACTCCTGCATGTTTTAATAAATTACAGCCTATCAATAAATATGCATCTAAATTTTCTATTTCATCAAATCTTACAATTTTATCAAAGATTAACACTTCATAATAATGTGTTATTATTGTCGATCCATTGATCGTTCTTACTCTTTTTTTATAACTAGTCCCAGTCTACTATTAAGTACGTTTGGGCTACAGTAACAACTTGTAGCTCCTGTATCAATAAGGATTTTTAATTTTCTGTTATGTGGACCGTTCCTGAATATGAAGGGTAGTCCTGGCGCTCTTCTAAAAAAGCTTCTTGATTTAAATTATTGACACGTTCAACTTTTACTGGAGGTTGAGCACTATGTTGTGCACTTTCATTTTGTCTTTTATCAACATTTAATTGTCTTTTATAATTATTATTGTAATGCGGGTGAGCATATTTTCTGTTATTATTTACATTATTATTCTGTGCAAAAGGGTTAAACTTTCGCTTTTCGTTATCGAACTTCTTTTGTTCGTTATATGTAATAGGCCTATTAGCCGAACTTCCTAATTCCATTGGTTCTGGTTTAGTGTATTTATTTTTATGGTTGTTTTGTTCATTGTGATTCCGTGCAGGAAATCTAAGATTATTTTTATGATGATGACCTGATTGTGTCATATTGTTTGTTTGATTAAATTGTAATGCAAAACTAGCTTCTAAATTATTTGATTCTAACTCTTGCGCTTTGGCTAAAGCTGAAGGTAAGTCTTCGGGTGACAAAGAAAATAATATGTTTGATAATGGAGCGTTAAGCCCAATAATAAAGATTCTAAGAGCATTGCGTCTGTTTGCTTGATTAAGTTCTTTAGTTAAATCAGAGTCTGTTCTATAAGTCATTATGGTTTTATTTATTAATAATGTTAATTTTTCATTAACCAAATTATAATAATCAATTAGGTCTGTATTACCTTGACGTAATACACTCATTTCTTGTTCAATAATATGAACCGGTCGCTTATCTGCGTAATCAAAATCTAACTTAGCAATCATTGCTTCAAAGTTTAAAACTGTTCCATGATTCGTTAAAATATCATTCGCACCTTGCGTATTTTGTTGCTAAAAATTGTTAATGCAGCACAATATCTACGGCTGCCTTTATTATATAATGACATTGAATTATGAGCTGCTTCTCGCCAGCTAACATATGAACCTATGTTTCCTCTAAAATCTGGTAAAGATTTCATAACATCTAATGTTTTAGAACAATTAATGAATTCATCTATTGTCTGAGTTTTATACTCAGTAACTAGAGAAGTATTTATTATTGCTTGTAAATTTGATTTCAGAGCAGCAATTTCTGCTTGAAGTGAGGCTGTGTTTGCGGCCACTCGCCTAGCTACCAATTCTTCTGTAGCGTTTGGCATTTTTAAATTTAATTTTTTAAATTCTTTTAATAGATTTTCCAGCGTGTTAAGATTAAAGATTTAATTATCTGACAAATTTTTTTTTAATTCTTAATTTTTAATTTTTTTTAGATTCTTTTTTTAATCAAATTAAAATTATTCTTGTTGTTTTATTTTTATATTTAATTCAAATCAAATTAAAATTATTCTTAATTTTTCTTCTGATATCAAAAACTTTTTTTTTCTTTTAATTGAATATATAAAAGTAGAAATATATAAAAGATATTAAAATTTTCTAAAAATATTTTCTTACTATAATATTTTTCTGATGCTGAATCTGTTGATATTGTTGATAGTGTTGATACTGCTGTCTGCTGATGCCGTTTAATCCGCTTGCTTTTTTTTCACTGATTATTGTTTATTTCAGTTTTTTATTGTCTTCACTCAAATTATTATTTATAATGTCTTCACTTGCTTCTTAGAAAACCTTTTTAGTTTTCTTTACTTTTATATAAAATTTATATTTTTACAGTTCTGTTCTTTTTCTAACACATATTTTCTTCTTTCGATTAAATTTTTTATTCTTTCTTCTTGTTCCGTATAAACTTTATTTTGGGTCATTGATTTTGGCACAAAAATTTCATTAAATTTTTTATTTCATCATTTATGTTATGTAGATGCTGATGAATTATATTTTTTTGATAAATTGAAGAATTATTATTATTATTACTCTTAGGGTTTGTTTCACAATGTCTGATTAAAGTTCCAATTAAGCTACATGGAACTTATTTGTCACTTAAAAACCGCATTTACGTTTCACAATATCTGAATAGGTCTAAGTGGCACTTAAAGTTCTGAATATTTTACAGGCCGGTTGAGGTTCCGATTAAAAAATTAAACTGGCATTTAAAATATCTACAGCTGCTGTCAGTGCGACTCACACAACAAATACATCAATAGTTTGGACTAGTGACGGATATTTGTATGCGTTAACCTAATTACTTAAATACTTACTTCACAAAAAATTTCACCCCTTAACACCATAAAAATGCAATTTCAAAACGCACTAAAGTATTTTAAATCACTCACATTCACATATCAACACAAAATTTCTAACTGGATTTTATCAAATTGCAGCAAGGGGCCTTAAAACACCATAGTAATGTTGTTTGTTACCAGTTCTGGGTCCAAAAAGTTTAATTATTACACTTTAAAATT
This sequence comes from Epistrophella euchroma, assembly GCA_947049315.1. Lineage (NCBI taxonomy): Eukaryota > Metazoa > Arthropoda > Insecta > Diptera > Syrphidae > Epistrophella > Epistrophella euchroma. The sequence goes on along the minus strand of OX346245.1, from coordinate 73,322,020 downwards.
CACAACTTGAGAATAAATTAATAATTATTTGATTGATTATTTTCAATCAGTCAAATTCTTTGGAAAACTGGAATAACTGACAACTAGCTAAGTGGCACATAAATTTACGATTGTGAAACGCAAAGTTTTTTAATGAGAGGATTTAAGTTGTGGATAATTTATGTGTCGGATAGTTATAGGGAACTTTAATCAGACATTGTGAAACAAACCCTTATTATTTTTCTTCACAGAAACACTTTTTATTTTCTCCTATTTTTTCAGGATACTTTTTATTTTTATATTTTTCTCCTATTTACTTAGGATACTTTTTAAATTTTTATATTTTCTCCAATATTTGGATACTTTTTAAATTTTTTAAAATTTTTTCTCCTTTCTTTGAAGGATACTTATTTTTTAGTTTTGAGCGCACTGAAGTATTAATTTAATATCACTTCACTCGCGATACAACACAATATTACCATACTTTGTATTTTCTGGTTACTAATATTGGTTGTCCTGTCACGGTCGCCAATTAATAATTTGCTTATAGCAAATTTATTTTTAAAAAGACTTTATTATAAATTAGAACCGATTGCTTCGATCTCTGAATCAACAATTATCCTAAAGCGCTTAATACACGATACAACCTATCGTACCGACTTGGAGTTGTACCGATATCGCAGCCGTCTTCGCTCCATAGCATTCTACGTGCGATTTAAGTACAGCGGATACCTTCGAGTACACACACGATACAACCATCCCATGCGACTACGATAATCGGTACGATAATCGTATCGTGTATTAAGCGCTTAAGATACAATTTTATTCTTAAAGATACTTAATATTATATTAGCAACGGGAGTGGATGATGTCATCTTTTGTATCTGGAGTATTCTATTTATGACAAGTTCTTTCTTGCTTAATGTTTACATGTAGCAGGTGTTGTTTACTAATTTGTGGCGGATGTGCCGTTTCCTGGGTATTTGATATTTGAAGTTATCTTCGCTGATGATATGTCAGCTATTTCATCATATGATGATGATAGGCGAGTCGTGCATTAACTTACCTACCTGTTAAAAAAAAAAAAAACAGAGCATACACACATTTTTTTCATGATGTCTTTTTTTATCTTCAGAAAGATCGCTATCCTTTACAATTATTCACTAAGACTATTTCACGTATAAAAAAAAACGATGGTTTTCCATATGACACAAAAAAAACATTAGCAGTCAAGAGTCGATACCAAACAAACAACTTATTTTGTAAGAAAAAGAGAATAAGGAAGAGAAATGCATCTTCATACCACCCAGTAGATTTCTTTTGAACCAAACGTCTTTGTGTGCGTGAGCAATGATGTTTTTCTGGTAAAAAAAACGCAAAACAGACAACTTTTTAAAAATTAAAATTAAGAAAACCGTAAGAGAAAATACTAGTTTATTTTTTTAAATTTAATAAACAAAATACCAAACAAAAATTTAAAAAATATGTGGTAATTGTATTTTCTAGCCTGACCCAAATACAAATAGTGTCGTATTAAATTGCATTTTTAGGCGTTTTATAAGACAAATTATTTTTTTTTAAGATCCAGTCTAAGTTCATTAAAATTTAAAAATATAACATTGATGCCCCAGGCAAACGCGCAAAATAATTGAAAAAAAACGGACCATTTTTTGTCGTTTTGTCTCTAAAAAGTTAATGTAAAAAATAAAAAAAAAAATAAAAGAAAAATATAACTATAATGTTTTATATAAAAAACGATAAAATTTGTTTGCCGCAAAGTCCAATATAATATAATAATGCCCGGTTGCACGAAATGCTTTTAAATATTTATTGCTTAGATAAATTTTAAAATAACATTTATTGGTTGCACCAAACAATTTTAGTTCTGCCAATAAACTAAAATGCCATTTTCCTTCAGATAAAATTTAAAAGCGAGTTTTAACGAAAATACTCCACCCCACTGAGTATCAACGCATGTATCAAATTCTTATACTTTTTGACATTGTGTTAATACTCAGTATGATAGTGTGGAAGGGGTTTTCAGTGAAGTTTGACATCTCTCATATTGCTACCTCACTTGCACTAGTTAAAATTTTTCGTTCAGTTTATGAAATGGATGATAAAATCCAGGGATGGTTCGTAAACAGTGAAGGGCATTGGTGCAACCAAGGTACATTTATCAGGCCGATAATTTTATAAGCATTTTAGCAAAAACTGGTTTTAGTGGATTTTGGTGCAACTGGCCATAAATCTTTTTATAATAAAACCACCTTTATGACTTTGCCTTTTTTATTCATATGTTACTTATTTATTTTACAAATGAATTTGGTTTGGATGCATTTGGATGCTCTCGTACGCGTCTAGTTTGTATGATTCCAGTACTTGTTTCTTTAGTTTAATGTTGTTTGTATCCCATTTTGTTTGGTTAAGTTCTAGTGCATGGAGTGCCACTGCTGATTTCGTTGCGTGATTTTTGTTAATGTTGTTTAAATGTTCTTTAAATCGTGTATGAATATTTCTTTTAGTTTGGCCGATGTATTTTTGTTCACATTCAGAGCAAGTAATTTCATATGTTCCCGATTTTTTCAAATTTTCCGTTTTATTCTTCAAGTTTACTATTAAATTTTGAATTTTTCCTTTGCTTGAATGGACTATTTCCATATTATATTTTTAAAATACTGTTTTAAAATTATTTGTTATTTGTGGAATGTATGGAAGACTTATTCGTTTTTTATGTTCTGTGTCCGACGAAAGGGTTGTTATGTTGCGTTTTTTAATTTTGTTTGAGTGTAGACTTACCATCGAGTCGATCATTTCTTCCGTGTAACCGTTCAGAAGGGCGGTTTGCTTAATGTATTTTAATTCTTCCATAAAGTGTTTTACATTAAGTGGTAGTCTACATAAACGAAAAATCATGCTGTGAAACGCTGCTTTTTTATGTGTCATAGGACAGTATGAATCTGCCGGGATGTACCTTGGTGAATTTAATGGTTTCCTGTACACAGAGAATTCTATGTTTCCATTATATTTCCGATTAAGACAAACATCTAGAAAAGGTAGCATTGAATTCATTTCTATTTCTATTGTGAAGTTTATTGTTTCCCATTGTTGATTAAGGTGTTTTAATAAATTATCTATTTTAATTTTTTCCACTGCTGCTGCTGCTATATCATCTACATATCTATACCAAATTCTTGGCTAGGAATTATTTCCTTTCATCTTCATTTCAAAATGCGACATGAACATATTAGCTAGGAAAGGTGAAAGTCCGTTTCCCATACAAGTGCCTTTAGTGATTTTGTAGAATTTGTTGTAAAACTGACATATGTTCATATCCATACAAACTTTGGTCAGATCAGAGAATAATTTTCTCTTCTTTTCGCAAACTGCATGTTCTAATAACCATTCTTGTAGAATATTCAAAGTTTCTGGAATTGGTATGCTGGGAAACAATGATTCCACATCAAACGATACTAAAAGCTCATCATCTCTTATTTTAGCTTCTTTCATCCTATCGCGAAAATCAAAGCAATTTTCTGCGTAAAGCCCTTTTGGTTTGGGGTACTTATTTAAATTTTCTACTAACCATTTGGATATTTTTTCTGTTGTTGAATTGCAATTTGATACAATTGGTCTCATTTTTAGATTTGAAACTTCTTTATGTGTTTTAGGTAAACAATAAAGCTTCGGGACAGTCGGATTGGATGTTAATAGATTCCATTTTGTTCTCAAGTCATAAACTTCTTCAACTTGTTTTAATGCGTTGTTTGTAGCTCTTGTCATTGAAGGTAGTGGGTCTTTACTAAGCAATTCAAAATTACCGTTATTAATGGTTTCAATTACTTTTTCTTTGTATTGTGATTTATCTAAAATCACAATATCTCGACCTTTGTCCGATTTCATGTACAAACAATTTTTACTTTTTTAAGGAGGCTATTATTGAATCATAGCATTGACTGTTTCTTTGCTTCTTTTGTTTTAAATTAGATTTAATGATAACCTCTTTAGCTGTGTTTCTGATGTCTTGTTTGACCAACTCAGATTGGAATTTGATTCTTCTTTCAATGTCTGCCACTAGATCAATTATTGCCGGTTTATTTGGTCTTGGTGTGAATTTCAAACCTTTCTGCAATAATGCCATTTCATCATTTGAAAAATCTTGTGTTGAAAGGTTTTTTACAAAAGAAATATTCATGCCGTCAAGTCCTGTCTTTAATCCCTTCCTTCTCTCCCCATCGATTGTAAACTTTTTATTTTTTAACTTTGTTAGTTTTTTGTTAAGTTTTTCCTTTTTTCGTTCTACTGTATTCTCGATTTCATCTATGTTGCTCATTATTAACTCGTCGAATTGTTATGGTTCCATTTTTTTGGCTAATTAAAATAAGCAAATTTAAAAATTAAATTAAGCAAACAGCCCTTCTGAACGGTTACACGGAAGAAATGATCGACTCGAAGGTAAGTCTACACTCAAACAAAATTAAAAAACGCAACAGAACAACCCTTTCGTCGGACACAGAACATAAAAAACGAATAAGTCTTCCATACATTCCACAAATAACAAATAATTTTAAAACAGTATTTAAAAAACATAATAGTCCATTCAAGCAAAGGAAAAATTCAAAATTTATTAGTAAACTTGAAGGATAAAACGGAAAATTTGAAAAAATCAGAAATATTTGAAATTACTTGTTCTGAATGTGAACAAAAATACATCGGCCAAACTAAAAAAAATATGCATACACGATTTAAAGAACATTTGAACAACATTAACAAAAATCAAGCAACGAAATCAGCAGTTGCACTCCATGCACTAGAACTTAACCACACAAAATGGGATACAAACAACATTAAACTAAAGAAACAAGTACTGGAATCATACAAACTAGACACGTACGAGAGCATCTATATGTACCTTAATAAGCACATCGCAATGAACACTATGAAAGCACCTACAAGGTCACCTTTATTCAAAGCTCTGGATGTCATTACATAGCGCATTGTAATAGTTTGATTTCTAGTTTTGTCATTTTCTTTTTTCTTGTACTTTCTTCTTTTTCTTTTTCCTTTCTTTTTTGTTTACATCAATTTTCTTATTAAATAATATGTGATGTCACTTGATGAAATTAGTTTAAAAGTACTCGCTGAGGATGACAAAAAGTCGAAATGCATCCAAACCAAATTCATTTGTAAAATAAATAAGTAACACATGAATAAAAAAGGCAAAGTCATAAAGGTGGTTTTATAATAAAATGATTTTAATGGCGCATACATATTAGCTTTATAAAAACGTTAATTTTACTTCATTGCCTTTTAAACTTCAAAAGTTTTATCAAATAATGCATTCATACTTCTTTGTAAATTTCCTTCATTTTTGAAAGTTTTGCACATTTTGTATGGGAATAAATAAAAAGAATAAAAAAAAGAAAATCTATTCTAAGTTTCGAGATCAATTATCTCTAGACAAAAAATATAAACAAAAATAAAAAAGTAATAATTAACCAATGCCCCATTTATTTTTGTAAGCATCTCACTAAACTTCATGATTTTTCCATCGGTCTGGCGGTTTTGAGGCATAAATGCGTTTGTGTTTTTTTTTTTAGCCATACAAATATGTGACCTAACTTATTTCCAATCGATAACGGTTTACTTTATTAAAATTAATATTCGCAAAATTTTGAACGCTATGCAGTTTAGCGCAAAACTCCAACCTATTTTTCAGAGGGACACTTACCCTTAAGGGAGTTGTCCGCAATAGAAGCTTTCACTGTAATGCCATGATATACCTTTTTGTAAAGCCAGAAATCTCTTCTTGTAGTTTTTTTGAATAAATCTGTTTCAGGGAACAGTTTTATAAAAATTTAATTAAAAAAAAAGGTAAATTTAATTTATTTTTTTTTTTCAAAATTTTACGTGAATAAGTACTAATTTTGTTTAAATTTTTTTATTAGTTTTAAGTCAAAAACAGAAAACTTGATGCTTAAATGTCTTTTAGTTTTTGACAAAATTCAAAATAACGGCAGGGGAAATTTCTAAAAGAATTGACTTAATAGGTACAGAAAAAAATTATTAAAAAACAAAGGTAATAGTTACAACGGCATGCAATACTTTCTTGTAAAGTCAAAAAACTTTGCTTTTATTTTGTTTTAAAATTTTGTTGTTTTAGTGAATATTTTTTTCAAAAATGAATTTTCAAACTCACATTTTTGAAAAAAAAAAAATTAAAAAATTGTGTTCAAACTAATATTGTTCAACATTTTACACTATTAAAGAGTATTTTGTTTTCAATATTCAATGCTTCCATCAAAACTAACTCAAGAAAACTAGTCAAAAACTAAAAACCAGATGTCAAAATGTATTATAATTTTTTGAGAAAATTGAAAATAACAAAAATTTTTCATTAAATTCGACTTCTATTCGTTATTTTGTTGCTCCAAAGATCTTATTTCTACTAATTAAGTAGTAAAATAGATTTAGTTATTTTCAATTTTCTCAAAAAAAAATTAATAGATAGCAGCGTATATTAAAAACAAAAACATTACTTAATAACATAAACTTTGAAAAAAATTAGTTTTTCAAAAATTTAAGTTTGAAAATTAATTTTTGAAAAACTGATTTCAAGCTTTACAAAATAGTAAAGCATGCTATTGTAGCCATTACCGTTATTTTTTAATATTTTTTTTTCTGTATTAAGTCAATTCTTTTGGAAAATTGGATTATGAAGTTATCCATCCCTTAAACGCCAAATTTGGCGAGTTAAAGTTATCCGCTCGCTGTCACCATGTCACAGACTATTACATTATTTATTAATAGGAATTGCAAGTTGACAGATGTGTTAGTCCTATCTTTCCGTTATTTTTCGTTTATTGATACGGGGGTAACTAAAAAGCTATTGGCATTAAAAATCGGAGATATTTTAATTTTTTTGTATCAGTCTAGTCTAGTGTTTATACATTGTTTGAATTACATTTTTATTCCAGTTGTGCTCGAGCTTTCACTAGTGAATGACGTGTTACAGCCTTAATACATTTTTCCAAGTTAATTTGTCAAAACAGATAAACGCGCGCGATCACCTTTTGCCGAGGACAACCTCGTGTCCTCGCGAAAGAAGCACAGATCTTCAATTTTCACAATGGCTAATAATAAATATAAAATTAATTCAAAATCCCCTGGATATTGGAACCCATTGCAGTGTTTGCCAGATGCTGAAATTGGCAATGATAGTGAAGAAATGGATGATGTTAAAAACTTTATCAAACTAATGCACTTCGAAAGTAAAAGTGCCCCAATTAAACTATTGCAAAAGTCATGTGATTACGTGCATCAAATGATGAAAACTATAAATATCACTGATTACTGCATTAAAATTATTTCAATCGGTGTACAAATAATGTGAGTCTATAGATTCTTATAAACTAGTCTTATATAAACTCCAAGCTGAAAATTGTCAGTACTTCTCACATGACCTACAAAGTTATAAAGCTTTCAAAGTTATTCTTTATGGTCTAAGCTCATTTGACACATTAGAATTGGTCTCAAATGCATTGACATTAAAAGAGTTACAAAACAGTATGAACTGAACATTATTCTGAAACATTTTATATTTGTTTCCTTGAAAGTGGTTTGTGGGGACTCAAGTCCAGTCAACCCACCTTCAACTCATCATCAATCATACAACTATTTAAACACGCCTTAATTAAATTGCACAACTTTTGTTATATAATTTTTGTTACTAGTGTACACATCTTAAATACATAATTTGTTATATACATAGCTCACCTTGTAATATAACATGATCAAGAAAAGTATAATTAAAGCAGATGTTAATTATACTTTTCCTAAAGTACCGTTGAGCTGAGATAACGGCAATATTATAGGCCTTGTTCTATGAGCTCATATGTTATCAATACATGCATGGTTTAATTTGGTTTTTTCTTATTCCGAATGTCAAGAAAACAGCGATTCCTGGAATTCTAAATTGAAAAGTTGATTTAAAATTTTAGAAAATTGAGAAACTAATTATGCAAAGTTATTCCCTAAACCCCTGCGTAAAATTCTGCCAGTAATTTTATAGGCATAAATCTAACAAGAGAGGCAATGGAGGTTATTTAATCAGTTTATAAACAAAAAAATGTTCTATATTCAAAAGTTGATGAAAATTTTCAGAATTTTGAAAAACAATATTCCACATTCTTACTACCCCAACTCCCCTCTACAAAAATGTTATACATTTTTTAGGACTCATTACAACAGGGAAGGCGGGGCCATTTTTTTAATTTTCATCCACTAATTCTATATTAATTTGATTTATCAACCAAAGAAAAGGAACTAACTTAGTAAAATATTCCGTCCGCGCATCCAAAAAAAAGTTCGTGTGACATCAAGAGAGTTTTATACTGGACGCGCTTCCAAATGGAAGTTCGTCCATTTGGACGCTCGTGTGGCATTAGCCTTCAGGTCAAGTATTCGCCAGCGAGAATGAGGTAATGCGTGTATCAACCAAAATTTCTCCTTTTTGGACAAAAATGCCCGAAATCTAGTTCGCAAGTATTAAGGCACAGTTCGCCACGTGTCGGATAGTTTTGTCTCAACTTGAGCCTCTCAGGTCAGAGACGCTGTATTACGATCACCTGCAACTGGAAAATACGATAATTTAAAAAAATGCTTTAATAGATTGTTTTTCAGACTCCGAACACAAGAAGATGAGAAATTTCTTCTCAGATGTTGACTTGGGAGATAAAAAACCATCTCAACTTTTCAACGATCTAAAAGGTCTGGTTGGAAATTCAGTTGGAGAAGAATATACCCGGTGGCCAGAGGCATACTTAATGGAAGATATCAAGGCTGAAACGGTTGCTCAACACCTACTCCATGGTTGGATAGCTCGATATGGCTTTCCAGTTCAAAGACTTACGAAAAAGTATGTCCAGCTTAAGACCAACCAAACACCAGTCACCATGCTACAACAAAAGTTTTCGTACAAAAGTCTCTACAAAAAAGCACTCATGTCTTCATACGAGCTGACAGCGTCCGATCTTCACTTCAACCACCGTATGAAGCACCTTACATTTTTTTAAAAAGATTTCCAAAATATTTTTCTATTAAAATCAAAAACAATATAAAAAATGTTTCTATCGACAGGTTAAAAGCAACTTTTGTCAACGCCGATGAACCTAATGAACCAAAGGCTATCAGAGATCCAGTAACCGAAAAACCGAAACAACACCATAAGTCACCTACACCTGCACCACCAATTCAAAAAACAACAACAACTCGATCTGGTCGAAGAGTTATTATTCCAACCAAGTTTCGTTAGTATAGAATCCGGTAAGATGACATAATATCCATGGACATTAATACCGCACAAGCGGACATAGGGTCCATGGACCTTATGTCAAGAAACAACGTCCAATCTCAAACGGTCAGTAGGTCCATGGACACTATGATCGGATCAAAGTACAAAAATAGACATTTTTTTCGTTTAAAAAACACATACCGTCCATTTGGACATAATGACTGTTAAAAAGTGACATAATCTTCATTTGGACATATTGTCTATTTAAGAATGACAAAATGTCTATTCGGACACTGTTTCTGTTACTTTTAAAAGTATGTGTTGGATTAATTGTCAATATAGTAAATGCTTCTTCTTGAGATGTTTTGGAATTGAAATTATTGAAGAATTAATTTTAGTTTTAACTTTCTACATAGATACACTACGGAAGAGTTTTTCATTTTCATTGGAATCAAAAAGGAGTGAAACACTCTGAAAATCCAATCGAAAACGACATTAATTTTTTAAATATGATTATTCGAGTATATACGGAATGCTTATTTACAGATAAACTTTTGTAGAGTTTGAAACGATTTGTCGACAGTATGGACATAAAATGTTGTTTTGGCCATCTGTATAGTTTTGAAATGCTTGTTGGCAAATATTTGCATAGCACCTGCAAAAAATATAGAAATGATTGCATGGCAGTAGGTATGTGTAATTTTTATATATACATTTGTAATGAGTGACCAATGCGTGGGGGGGCGGGCAGACGCGGCGCGAGGCGGTACGGGTGGCGCGGGCCCGGCGCGTGGGGTATGGGCGGCGGCGGTACAGGCGCGCCATCCCACCGCCGCCGTCGCCCTCACCCCGCGCGCCACGCCCGCGCCACCCGTACCGCCTCGCACCGCATCCGCGCATTGATCAATCATTACAAATGTATACATCAAAATTACACATACCTACTGCCATGCAATCCTCTCATGATTTTTTGCAGCTGCTATGCAAATATTTGCCAACAAGCATTTCAAAACTATACAGATGGCCAAAACAACATTTTTTGTCCATACTGTCGACAGATCGTTTCAAACTCTACAAAAGTTTATCTGTAAATAAGCATTCTGTATATACTCGAATATACATATTTATAAAATAAAGAAATACATACGTGAAATTAAAAAAGAAATTGAAAAAGAATGAATAACTTTATTGTTTAATTATTTTTTCAGGAAAATAAGTGGACAATAAGTCTTGTTCAACGGACATAATGTCCACCTATGATTTAATTAGCACAAAACAACATAATGTCCACGGACCTTTTGTCCGTCCAAAATGTACAAATCGTCCATGGACATTATGTCTTCTCTAAAAAGGCTTAACGTCCATGGACATTATGTCTGCTAGAAGCAGTCACAAAGTCCATGAACAAAGGGTCCGAAAAAGAATTTAAGTCCATGGGCATTATAAGAAAGACATAATGTCCATGGACCTTATGTCCGTTTGTGCAGAATTAATGTCCATGGACATTATGTCCGCGGACATTATGTCATCCCACCATAGAATCCTTACTAGCGGGGGAACACTGTGGCGACTCAAGTCTATTCAACCCACCTTCAACTCATCATCAATCATACAAGTATTTAACCACGCCTTAACTAATTTGCACAACTTTGTTATATAATTTTTGTTACTAGTCTACACATCTTAAATACTGTAACCGTTGACTTATTATATATGGACTGCTAGTCGGGTGTCATCCTTGTATATAAAAACTATAGTACTATCATAGTTGCTAGCGATAGTAGCGACACCTACAAGACATACGTTCCACTAGTGTTTGGAGAGTTTGACTGGAGGAGAAATAAAGAACGAGAACGCTGTATTCTAAATTCATGGCAGTAGAGTGAAAAAAAAATTAGTACATTTTCGTTGAAAATAAAGATAAAAATAAAGAGCATAAAGAAGAGACAACTAAGTTTTTTTTGTCTTTCCTTTTGGTATTTTGTTTACATTTTTTGTGATAAGGGGAAAGCCCATGAAGGCAAAAAAGTGTTCGTTTTATTTTGGCCTTCTGAAATTGGGAGTATAGGAATAACTACAAACGTACATACATATGTTTGTTTATTCCCTTCAAAGTTTTCAAGAATTATTTCGGCAGTTGAAATTGTCATGCAGTGCTTTGCTCTCGGTTTCAATTTAGAATTTTGTAAAATTGTGAAATTTTGTGAAATTGGCAAAAAGTTTTTTTAAAAACTACCTGGCTACCTATCTAACTATAAAAAATTAAATTTTTAATTAAATTTCCCGTGTGAATAAATATATTCCGTGCCGTCAAACGTTTTTTTAATATTCTTGCAATTTACTCGCGAAAAACTTGCGTGCGTGTTAAATTATACCGTGTTTTTTTTTAGAAATTACATACCCGTCGGGAAAAAAGCCCGAGCTTATCACGAGTGAATTACGAGTGTTTATATTTTTGTTCTAGAGTTTATCCGCGAAAAACTTTACGTCCGTTTTTGTGAAAATTACACACCCGCCGGTAAAAAAAAGCCCGAGTACGAGTGTTATTTTTTTATCCGCGAAAAAAAGTTTACGTGCGAAGTAAATAGTGTTTTTATAGATATATTTTATTAATATAATTCCGTGTTTAATTTTTTTTTTATATTTTTGCTACAATTTATCCGCGAAAAACTTTACGTGCATAGTAAGTGTTTTGTTGAAATTACCCGCCGGTATAATAGCCCGAGCTATAATTGGAGTTTTTTTGTTTTTTTTAACAATAAATTAAATTACATATTTTTTATATTTTTGCTTGATGAAATTCCGCGAAAAAAAAAGTTTACGTGCGTAGTATAAATCTAATTAAATTACCTATCGTGATAATTTTTGTGTTTTTTGAGAATTTTTTTTTGTGTTTGTGTTTTAGTTCAGCAGTTATTTTACACAAAATACCATTAACAAACTTACTGTAAGTTCTTGGTTTCAGCGCTTAACATTTTTTAAAACTCAAATCTACAGGGTGTTCCCGTTTCTTGTCACCTACTTGCTTTTTTTTTTAATTTTTATTTTAATTGCATTCCTTTTAAACTTCGGGCCTAATAAACTAGAATATCTTTAATAATCTAACGGGCGTGTTTAGTAATTGACGGGTTTTATTTATTTGTTGCTTACTTTTTTAACAAACGGGCGTATATCAATAATTGACGGTTTTTTATTTATTTGTTGCTGAATTTTTTAACCAATTTTATTACTTTTACTTATTTATTTGCTTAAATTCTATTCTTACTTTTACTTTGTTTCTTGCTACTAATAATATAAACATATTTTATATTTTAGCTTGCTTATTGTTTATTTGTTTGCATACTTTTTCTTTTGCTGTGGGTACTTTTAACATCATTTGTTTGATAATTACTTTTTCTTTTTTACTTACGACCTTTATAGAGAAGTCTAAATTTATTTAAGTAACCCCATTTTCGTGAATTTACGCGCGTAAGTGATTTTAAAGTTAAGTGTTACTGTGATTGTGATAAAAAGTTCTGTGTTACTGTTAAAGTTAATTGTTGCTGTGATATTGTTCAGTGTTTTTAACTTAAATCAAAAAAAATCATGGTTAAGTGCTGTTATGCAAAGTGTGAAGGCCACTTTTATGAGAAAGACATAATAGTTAGGTCCGGTCGTAAATGTCCTTCTCAAAATGCTCTTCCCTTGTGTTTTATGTCAATTTGCAGTTGCTCCGATGATGCAATTGACTCTTCATGTCTTCGGATAATGGAGGCATGGAGGTCTCGTAAGCAGCCGACCTCTACGGTCACAACTGCGGCTCCCCATTTATTTATACCTCTACGTCCATTCGCCCTTCCACATACACGCTCACTTTCACCATCACCTCAACACCCACTTTCACTTTCACAACCACCACCCCTACGTCCTTATATCCGCCCAATTTTTCAACCACCACCTCTACGTCCTTATATCCACCCAATTTCACAACCACCACCTCTACTCCCTTCTATACGCCCACTTCCACCACCACTTCCACCTCTACGGCATTCTCGTCCGCTTTTACCTCAACCTTCTTCCGTACCTTGCAGTCCAACTTTATCTCTGATAAATTTGGCTGCAACCTCCACCAAAATATATGACAGAGATTATTCTCTGCCGTGTGTTGATCCTTCTGTACCCATTTCACTCTCCCAATTTCCCTCCCCTAGGTATCCGACATATAAAGCTGTGCGAAAAATAAACCGGCGGCTCTTTACGCCCCGACGAATTTTTCGCACACCTATTAAAAATAGGAAAAATCCGATATATAAGCTTAGGGAAAATTTAGAATTAGCGATGGAAGGTTTTTCGGAAGAGTTGCGAACATTTATTATGGCGCAACTCTTTCATAAGGTGAATGCCAGAAAAAGACTTATTTTTAAGATTATTCTTTAAATCCCCAGCGTGTTATTCGTTTATGATTAGCGTAGGATTTAAACTGCCATCGGTAAGTACGATTTACCGATGGCACTCGGAAATTCGGCTACCGGCGGGACTGAGCAAACAGATGAGGGATATGCTCACTGAAAAGGCGAAAGGCATGACGGCCATGGATAAAAAGAGTGTTCTGCTATTTGATAAAATGGCTATCCAAAAGGAATTGGAATATAATATCAAAGATGATATTATTTACGGATTAACCGACTTCGGAGAGTTCGGAAGGAAGAACACAATAGCCTCTAAAGTGATGGTATTCACACTTAGAGTTTTGAACACCAATTGGAAACAGACCATCGCCTACTACATGGGAACACCGAATGGAGAAATGCTTTCAAAAATACTAATGGAAATTATTACAGGAGTAATAAAATGTGGATTGACCTTGGTTGCAACAAGCTGTGACCAAGGATCAAACAATGTATCTGCTTACAGAAAGCTTGTACCACCAATACTAATGGAGAACAAACCCTATCTGGAGATAGATGACCAAAGAGTTTTCCTGCTGCATGATTACCCACATCTTTTCAAGAGTGTGAGAAACATACTGCTGACATATCGAATCCATATGGGCGATGATATTGTTGACTGGCGGGTTCTGGAGACAGTTTTTGAGGATGACTCGAAAAAAAAAAACGCATATCAAACCGAATGGATTCGAGAAGTTGGCTACCCAGGTATTCAGCGAAACTGTGTACACTGGTATCATGTACGCAATAGGAACCAACTGCTTCAAGACATGCGAAGAAATAAAAGTAGCTGAAGGAACAGAGAAATTTATTAAGAAAATGAATGACTTGTTCGACAATTTGAATACTGGTCATCTTTATTCAAGAAACCCTAATCGGCAAGTGTTATCAGAAACTACGGACACTTTGGAAAAACTAAATGAAGCAAGGAAATGGATTTCAACATGGAAATAGAACAATAGAACAATTCCACCTTGCTTTAATGGATTAAAGCAAACGTTGCTGGGAATTATACAGATGTGGGAATACTTGAAAAGTGAAGAACAGAGCTTCTTCCTGCTTGCGCATCTCAATACCGATGTAGCTGAAAATGTATTCTCCATGGTCCGCTGCAATAGGGGCTCTTACGAAAGAAATCCTTCAGCGTGGAGATTTATACGAAACCTAAAGCAAATCATATTCCATCATTTTAGTTCGGCTGAACACTCAGGGTACGAAGATGCCAGAGCGGGACCACTATTGCAGGCAGCGGAATACGAGAGAAGAGCTCAAATTCAGTCACCTGAGGAAAAAGACTTTGAATTTGAAGTGAGCATCGAGGACAACATCTTAGAGAAAAACATGACCTATACCCTGGAAGAAGACGTGGATGACGATGAATTCTATATCGTAGAAGAAAATCTCGATGACCATGATGAGGAGATGGAAACGAAGATGAAAACAGAATTTTCAGAAAAACTGCAGAAAGCAGCTGCTGTATACTACGCGGGGTTTGCAGCAAGTAAACTTCAAAAAAAGCTTGATTGCAAAGCTTGCTCTAAGTTTTTAGTCAAAGAGGATGCCAACGAAAAGATAAGGCAACAAACTTTACTAATACAACTAAGAGCATATGCTACAATCGCGACAAGCTCGGAGTTTAGAAAATTAACAGTTCCTTCGAACCATTTCGAAAGAACTGTTAGATTTTTCCAACAACATTTCGAAGCTCATTTTGCAGAAAGGCAATGTGAAGAAAGGCTTATCGAAATGTGGTGCTCGGAAGTTATGAAGAAAAACATTTTTAGCACGGACTGTATCAAGGAACATGACGAAACAATTGCCAAATTTTTGCTGCGAGGACTTGTTATACTAACAACAAGGAAGATCAACAAGGATATCAAGTCGACAAAAAAAGTTCTTTAAATCTTAAGTTTTTATTTATAAGATATGTTTAAGAGTATTTATGTTTAGTTATTAACATTTAATGTAAATAAAATATAGTACTAAAAGAAATATTTTGAATATCTATTTTAATATTTAATATATATAATTAATAATGTATTCCAAAAGTAGTTATAGAACGAGGAGTGGGCCTTTTGGAGAAACCTCATTAAAAAAAATGCATGTACAGTAGTTAAAGTAGTTTAAAGTAGTTTAGTGCGAGGACTGGGCCTTTTGGAGAAACCTCATTAAAAAAAATGCATGTGCAGTAGTTGTAGTAGTTTTAAGTAGTTATAGAAAGAGGACTAGGCCTCCAGGGGAAACCTCAAAAAAAAAACGCATTTGGTATTCTACCCCATTGGGTGATGTGGAAAAGAATACACGCAAACAAAATATTTGATTGGTGTATTTTTTGGAAGTATTTTCGCTTAAAACAAAAATGCACTTAAACTACGAGTAAGCGAAATTTTTGTTGTGTTTTACATGGTAATTTTTTTTTTCAAGCGAATATAAACGTTCAAAAAATAAACCTAATGTCTTTTTTTACGAAAAAAGAATAAAGAAAGAATAACTATATTGGTAAGTTAATAAATAGATTTTTTTTTCGTTTTTTTTTCCCTTAGCCTTCACAACATTCAAGACTTTGCAAAAATGTGGCTAATATTGGAAAAGTTAAAAAGAAAACGTGGTAGGTATATTTTATTTATTTATATACTGTTATACATTATTATTATGTATTAAATGTATTTTAATGTGTGGCAACACTGGTGCGAAAGTGTAAGATTTTGCTTTAAAGACAGTGTCCGAATTATAGTTGAAAAATTGTATATTAATTGCATTATTTTAAAGAAAAAGTATTTTAAAAAATTGTTTGATATTAACCGATCAAAATAGATTCAAAAATATAAGGCAAGTTTACTTATTTTATAATTTATTCTTCTGATTAAAAAAATTCACTGTCGAGAACAAAGAAACCTACTGTCAATTGGGCATAAGGCAACTCATGTTTAAACGACCTGCCACACAGATCTCTCCAGACAAATTAGAAGAGATGAGTAAAATAAGCAAATATTCAAACGTCCGTGTAGCAGATATGACGGTGGAGGACTTAGGAGTAATGTTTGAATATAAACAAAAACACCTTGCTACAAAAACCGATATAGACGAGTTACGTTTAGACTTTGGAGTTCTTAAAAGGGAAAATGATGAGCTTAGAAACAACTTAAATTCACTTAAATTGAAATTCAATACACTTGAACAACAGATGGAAAAAATTCAAAAACAATATTTGGAAAAGAATTTAATTATTAGAGTTGAAACTAATCAGGACATCGAGCAAAGGCAACAAGTGGCTGATATCTGTTCAGACCTGTCAAATAATAGCATAAAAACAATCAACACTAATGAAATAAAAGAAATCAAATCTTGGAATGCAAATTTCAGGAACTTTATTGTTAAGCAAGATAGCAAAGATGAAGTTTATACAGTCTTAAAAAATACAGAAAAGCTAAAAAATACAAAAAATTTTTTATTTTGGGCTTTTTTGGTCAAGTTTTGTTTAATTATGCAAATGAAAACACGCACATAAATTTTATCCCGACGTTTCGCTGGAGTTTCTCAGCATCTTCAGGGGCGTTTTTATTGTGTCTACATATTTTATATATAAGAAAATGATTAACAATGATTTTACAGTTTTGGATATTAAGTATAGTTTTAAGTCATACATATTGTTGAACTTACATTGATTTTATTGCATCGTAAAAATTAAAAATTGCACTTCCCTACATCTAACATCAACAAACAGCATAATTTTAATAAATAAATAAATAAATAAATAAATAATAATTTGAACAATAAAACTAGACTTCTTAACACAAAACATAAATATCACAGTATGGCAATATTGTATATTGAATTTGTTCCGTCAATGTCCTCTTTTAAGTTCATGGAAGTCGTTCTCTTTTGCTGGATACGTAGGCTTTCCAAAGTATACCGCGTCCCTCTCCACCTCTTTTTGTCCAAGATTTTAACGTTGTCGATGTCTGGTCGTGCGCAGTCTGTAAAATGTGTTGGGATAGTCCAGTTGTTTCTCTTTTGTTTTTTATGTCTCTTTTGTGTTCTGTCATTCTTATACCTAATGCTCGCTTTGTCGTGCCGATGTACACCAGATTGCAAATTTCCCCTTCTTTTTCATTGCAACCGATCTCGTAAATAACATCGTGTGTGTTGTCTTTTGGAATTGGCGTTTTGGTGTTAGTGAAAAGTTTTTTCAGAGTTTCATTAGATTTGTGTGCAAAATTGATGTTATTTTCTTCTCTTATTATTTTGAAGAGGTTTTTACTTTCTGTCAAGTTGGGAATGAAGGGAACTTTTGCAAATGTTTTAGCGTTGCCGTCTGTTTTCGAATTTGTGTTTTTGTTGAGGTCGATTTTCTGTTGTCAATAATGTACCGTGGAAAACTATTCATCTGTAATATTGTTACTATTTTGTTAGTGTTTTCTTCGTGAAATCGTTCATCGCTAAGTTCAAGAATTTTGTTAATGAGATTTGTTGCAGTATTAATTTTTTGACTCAGTGGTTGCGTTGAATGGAAGTTTATAAGTCTTCCCGATGCTGTTTGTTTTGAGTACCAGTTGAAAATTGTTTTTTTATCTTCTCGAATCAGTAGTGTGTCTAAATATGGTAATTTGTTGTTTTTTTCTATTTCTATGGTGAATTGAATTTTATTGTGGTATGCATTCAGTGTTTTCAAAATTTTGTCCTGATCTTTTCGTTCAATTATTGCGAATATATCATCTACATATTTTGTGATGAACATAATTTTGATGTTTTCTTTGTCCAAATTTTCAAATGCGTTGTCAAGTAAGTCATCAAGAATTAAATCAGCTATTGTCGGTGAAAGTGGATTGCCCATAGGCATGCCAAATGTCTGATTGTAGAATACATTATTGTATTCAAAATAATTATTGTCTCTTAAACAAAATTCCAAAATCTTTAAAAATTGCCGCTTTGGTATGTTGGTATGGTTTTGTAATTGATCCCATTTTTTCATTATAGTTTTTATCGCCAGATATGTTGGTATGTTCGTAAATAGCGAGACAACGTCAAAGGAAACGAAAATATGTTCATCCTCAAGTACAACATCCTTCAACTTTTCTTTTAATTGAAAGGAGTTTTTGATGTTATATTTTTCAGATGTCATGTTTCTTAGTATTTGTCCAATGAATTTACATAGCTGGTAACAAGGAACATTCGTGGATGCAGATATCGGTCTAAGAGGCATTTCCAATTTATGAATTTTTGGCAATCCATATAGTTTTGGTGCTGTTGCTGCGGAGCACCTCAGTTTATTTTTTTGCCATTTGTCAATTATTCCTTGTTTAAAGAGTTCTACAACTAAGTTATTATTTGTTTTTTGAAGCTCTTGTGTTGGGTCAGTCCTGGTTGTTTTGTATGTATTTTTGTCTTCAAGTAGTTCTATCATTTTGTTGTTGTAGTCTTCCTTGTACATAACTACTGTTTTGCTACCTTTGTCTGCTGTTGTAATTACTATGTCGTTTTTATGGTGTTTCAAAAAAGTTTGTGTTTTCTGATAAATTTTTAGAATAAATTTTTCTCTTGTTGAATTTTTTAAACGTCGTTTGTGCTCAGAAATTTTGCTTGCTATTTTGTATCTGGCAATATCCTTCTCTTTTTCGTCTCTTATTGTTTGTATGGCTTGCTCTATATCTGCTATGATGTGTATTGAAGAGAAATTTTTCTTATTGACTGGCAGAGCAAATTTTTTGCCTAAAGAGAGCATCCATTTTACTTCGGTGGGGAAGTGAATGTTAGTCGTACTAACAAACTAATTTTCATTTAACACAAATCCAATGTTTTGAAGTTGTCTGTCCTTAAGCTTGTCTATTTTTTGTGAGTGTGTTGTTCGTATTTGTGTTGCAATATAGTTATACATATGTTTTTGTTTTAAGATGAATGTGTTATATTCATTGTCAGTTATTAGTTCTTTAATTTTAATGGTTGTGTGAAAGATAATTTTCTGTATTGATATTATGCTTGTGTTTGCTTGTCTAATTTCCAAATTTAATACTTTAGATAAGAATGTGTGTTCAATTTTTTCTAGTTGTTTACTGATTTTTTCTGATGTAAAACTTGTCTTAAATTTTGAAGTTGTGTTGATAAGATGTTTGGGTAGAATGCCGTATTCTCTACATTGTAATAAATATTTGAGTCTCTCTTTTTGTTTGACTAGTTTATTATTTTGTTTACTGTAGTTTTTAAGAGTCATACATGTTTCAACGTCGTACTTCATTTTGATGTGATTGAAATATTGTTTCATTTTATATATATGTATATGTGACAAGAACGCGTAAGATCGGCGGGCCCTCCGATGATTTTTAAATTAAGAGATTTTATGTGACCAATTATTTAAATTTTATATATTAATAATTTTATTTTGGGCTTTTTTGGTCAAGTTTTGTTTAATTATGCAAATGAAAACACGCACATAAATTTTATCCCGACGTTTCGCTGGAGTTTCTCAGCATCTTCAGGGGCGTTTTTATTGTGTCTACATATTTTATATATAAGAAAATGATTAACAATGATTTTACAGTTTTGGATATTAAGTATAGTTTTAAGTCATACATATTGTTGAACTTACATTGATTTTATTGCATCGTAAAAATTAAAAATTGCACTTCCCTACATCTAACATCAACAAACAGCATAATTTTAATAAATAAATAAATAAAAAATAATTTGAACAATAAAACTAGACTTCTTAACACAAAACATAAATATCACAGTATGGCAATATTGTATATTGAATTTGTTCCGTCAATGTCCTCTTTTAAGTTCATGGAAGTCGTTCTCTTTTGCTGGATACGTAGGCTTTCCAAAGTATACCGCGTCCCTCTCCTCCTCTTTTTGACCAAGATTTTAACGTTGTCGATGTCTGGTTCGTGCGCAGTCTGTAAAATGTGTTGGGATAGTCCAGTTGTTTCTCTTTTGTTTTTTATGTCTCTTTTGTGTTCTGTCATTCTTATACCTAATGCTCGCTTTGTCGTGCCGATGTACACCAGATTGCAAATTTCCCCTTCTTTTCCATTGCAACCGATCTCGTAAATAACATCGTGTGTGTTGTCTTTTGGAATTGGCGTTTTGGTGTTAGTGAAAAGTTTTTTCAGAGTTTCATTAGATTTGTGTGCAAAATTGATGTTATTTTCTTCTCTTATTATTTTGAAGAGGTTTTTACTTTCTGTCAAGTTGGGAATGAAGGGAACTTTTGCAAATGTTTTAGCGTTGCCGTCTGTTTTCGAATTTGTGTTTTTGTTGAGGTCGATTTTCTGTTGTCAATAATGTACCGTGGAAAACTATTCATCTGTAATATTGTTACTATTTTGTTAGTGTTTTCTTCGTGAAATCGTTCATCGCTAAGTTCAAGAATTTTGTTAATGAGATTTGTTGCAGTATTAATTTTTTGACTCAGTGGTTGCGTTGAATGGAAGTTTATAAGTCTTCCCGATGCTGTTTGTTTTGAGTACCAGTTGAAAATTGTTTTTTTATCTTCTCGAATCAGTAGTGTGTCTAAATATGGTAATTTGTTGTTTTTTTCTATTTCTATGGTGAATTGAATTTTATTGTGGTATGCATTCAGTGTTTTCAAAATTTTGTCCTGATCTTTTCGTTCAATTATTGCGAATATATCATCTACATATTTTGTGATGAACATAATTTTGATGTTTTCTTTGTCCAAATTTTCAAATGCGTTGTCAAGTAAGTCATCAAGAATTAAATCAGCTATTGTCGGTGAAAGTGGATTGCCCATAGGCATGCCAAATGTCTGATTGTAGAATACATTATTGTATTCAAAATAATTATTGTCTCTTAAACAAAATTCCAAAATCTTTAAAAATTGCCGCTTTGGTATGTTGGTATGGTTTTGTAATTGATCCCATTTTTTCATTATAGTTTTTATCGCCAGATATGTTGGTATGTTCGTAAATAGCGAGACAACGTCAAAGGAAACGAAAATATGTTCATCCTCAAGTACAACATCCTTCAACTTTTCTTTTAATTGAAAGGAGTTTTTGATGTTATATTTTTCAGATGTCATGTTTCTTAGTATTTGTCCAATGAATTTACATAGCTGGTAACAAGGGACATTCGTTGATGCAGATATCGGTCTAAGAGGCATTTCCAATTTATGAATTTTTGGCAATCCATATAGTTTTGGTGCTTTTGCTGCGGAGCACCTCAGTTTATTTTTTTGCCATTTGTCAATTATTCCTTGTTTAAAGACTGGACTATCACAACACATTTTACAGACAGCGCACGAACCAGACATCGACAACGTTAAAATCTTGGACAAAGAGAGGAGGAGAGGGACGCGGTATACTTTGGAAAGCCTACGTATCCAGCAAAAGAGAACGACTTCCATGAACTTAAAAGAGGGCATTGACGGAACAAATTCAATATACAATATTGCCATACTGTGATATTTATGTTTTGTGTTAAGAAGTCTAGTTTTATTGTTCAAATTATTTTTTATTTATTTATTTATTAAAATTATGCTGTTTGTTGATGTTAGATGTAGGGAAGTGCAATTTTTAATTTTTACGATGCAATAAAATCAATGTAAGTTCAACAATATGTATGACTTAAAACTATACTTAATATCCAAAACTGTAAAATCATTGTTAATCATTTTCTTATATATAAAATATGTAGACACAATAAAAACGCCCCTGAAGATGCTGAGAAACTCCAGCGAAACGTCGGGATAAAATTTATGTGCGTGTTTTCATTTGCATAATTAAACAAAACTTGACCAAAAAAGCCCAAAATAAAATTATTAATATATAAAATTTAAATAATTGGTCACCTAAAATCTCTTAATACAAAAATTTCAATTCAAAGGGACTATCCAGCATTCATTCGAAGACGAAGGGCACGATTGCTGCACGTCCGACGAATGATCAAACACGCCCGATCGGATATCAAAGTAATGGTAAAAGACGAAAAACTTATTGTAGAAGATTTGCAATTCACATGGGATGATTTGACGGGATTAAAGCACGAAGATCTGTGCGGATTTACGAAACTTTCGGAAAAACTAAATTTACCCGAAGAATATTTTAATAATTTTATTGCTAATAACAACAAAGCTCACAGTGACAACAGAAGCACGCTGACAGATAGAAATGTCATCACAGCAAGAAGAAGGATTGCGTCATCATCTCACTCTGGGCAGTAGCTCAGGGATGTTCAAGAGGCAAACTCAAATAAAAAAGAAATTAATATAAGTGATTTAAGTGTTGTATCGTATAATGTTGGAGGTCTAAGCAATAAATGGATGTTCCCAGGTTTTGTAGATTTTCTTCATTCGTTTGATATTATATGTTTATTTGAAACTCACATCTGGGGCGATAAAAGTGAAGGTTTTGAGAAATATTTTTTAGCTTATAATTGCTTTTGGATTTCGGCCAAAAAAACTGCATCAAGAGGAAGAGCTAGTGGAGGCACACTTCTTGCTATGAAAAAAAACATTGAAGTTAAATACAAAGTGCATCAAATTGAAAACATGGTATATGTAGAAGTAGAAAACAATCCGAAGTTTTATATTATCCCCCTTTATATAAACGGTTCAAGGTGGCAGCAAGACTTTGATGATCTATATGACTTATTGTGCTCTCTTAAAACGCATAATATAATGGTAATAGGAGATTTAAATGGACGGATCGCGGACTGTACACCTTCGATAACACTTGGAACTCAAAAAAGAAAGGCCAAAGATACAAAAATAAACGCGGAAGGTAAAAAACTATTGGATCTAGCCAATCATTTTGGGCTAGGAATTCTAAATGGCTCTGTGTTAGGTGATTTGGAAGGCGAGCTGACATTTATTGGAAAACAAGGTAGCTCAACTATTGACTATTGTCTGATTGGAGGGGATTTGCAGTCATCCATAAAACAGTTTGAAGTTGAAAACATCATATATTCTGATCATCTTCCAATTTCAGTGAAAATGGGAACGAAGAAGGTAAAAAATCAAACCGAAGAAGTGAGCTTAATCCCAAATAAGTTGAAATGGAAGAACTGTTATAAAAGTGAGTTTCAGGCCAGAATGGAATCACATACTTTTGCTCAATTCCTTCCCTTATATGAGTTGGAAACATTGATAATAGATGCTTCGAATTTGATTAAAAAAAACCCGTTTTTCTAAAAAAATAAAAATAAATGGTATGATTTTCAATGTGAAAAGTTGCGAAAAAAATCTTTAGCTCTGTTAAAGTCCCTGAGAAATCATAATTTACAAAGCCTCAGATCTGCGTATGTGGAGGCTAATAAAAATTTTAAAAGATGCTGCAAGGAGAAGAAAACTAAATATGAGGAGTACTTAGCTCTGTCTCTTAGCCAATGTAGGGACTGAAAGGAGTTTTGGGCTCTGACAAGAAAAATAAGTGGCAATGAAAGTAAAAGTCAGTTGGTGTACCTGGACATAAACGTTGCTCGAGAACACTTTGCCAGTCTCTTATGTGACCACAGTGATCAACTCTATTTTAATTATGCTAGCGCATTTCATCAGTGCGAGGTTTTAGATGCAGATATAAGTATGGAAGAGCTAGATTCCGCCTTGAGCTCTCTAAAAGATGGAAAAGCAGCTGGTTCGAATGGAATCAGAATTTTTTAAATACAGTTCGGATATTTTTAAAGGAAAATTGAGAGATGCTCTAAACTCCATTTTTAAGTTTGGTTACCCGCCTGAGCACTTTTATGAAGCGCTTATCCGACCAGTGCTGAAGAAGGGCGATCCATTTGACGCGCAAAACTACAGAGGAATTTCGTTCTTGAATTCGGCTTTGAAAATATACACGGCCATTCTCTGCAACAGACTAACTTGGTGGGTAGATGCAAATGACAAACTAAGTGAGTTTCAGTCGGGTTTTCGAAAGTCTTATTCAACGGTGGACAACATATTCGTCCTATCAAGTATAGCCAGAATAAAGATGAGTTACAATAAAAAGCTGTATGCCTTCTTTGTTGATTTTAAGGCTGCATTTGATACAATAAATAGAAAAGCACTGTTTTATAAACTTTATAACTTAGGAGTGTCTTCAAATTTTGTAACTGCGTTGGAAAAGCTATACCAAGAAACGAGTGCTCAAGTTGACAACACTAAAGGAGTCTCTCTAAAGTTTGAAATCAATCGGGGAGTAAGGCAGGGCTGCAATCTTAGTCCTCTACTATTTGCCCTGTTCCTTGATGATCTAGTTGACTTTCTGCCTTGTGGTGTATGGATAGGCAATACGAATATTAAAGTTATTATGTATGCTGACGATATTGTCATTTTATCAGAATCTCCTGCGTCTCTGCAACTGATGATTAATAGGCTGGTAGATTATTGCAAGATGTGGAGCTTAGAAGTAAATCTTCAGAAATCTAAAATAATGATATTGCAAAATGGGAGTGGAAGAGTTTCGAGAGAAGAAAGCTGGAAATTTGACGGAAATCCTTTGGAGATAGTTAAAGAGTACACGTATTTGGGAATAATTTTCACATACAATCTTAATTTGGATAAACACCTCAAACTAAAAGCAAACAATGCTAGATCTGCCATATGTACCAATTGGAAAAAAGTGTTTAGCAATAAACTAGTTTCAATTCAAACGAAGTACAAAGTTTTTAACGCTACTGCAAGATCGATACTTTTCTATGGAGTTCAAGTCTGGGGTTTGAAAAAATTTGATACTGTGGAAAATGTGCTGCTCTTCTTTTTAAGGAAAATATTTTATCTACCTTGCAATTCACCGAAATACATGTACTATCTAGAAACAGGGCTCTCAACACTTTTCGTCTCGACGTTAAAACTAAATGCGGACTATGTTTGCAGAATTGCAGAAATGCATAATTCAAGGCTGCCAAAAATTATCTGGCGATATGCAGTTCAGTTCAAGAAAATCTGCTATGAGGACTGGTCAAGATTAGCAGCTGACTGTGGATTAACGTTTAACGTTGAAGATAAAACGGCTTTAGAATTACGAAAATTGTTATATGAAATAATCCAGCTCACTGACGAAAACGAAAGGTATACCTTTATAGAGAAAGCCAGATCCTCAACGGAGAGAAACTACTACGCCAAAGTCAATTACAATCTTAGTGATCTCAATTATTTCAACTCTAACCTGTCAAGTGCAGCTATAGGTACCATTTTTAAAGTACGAGGGGAAATGTTACATCTTAACTGTATGCCGCATAGAAATGACTTAATGAATATTTGCAGCCTTTGCAATCTACGAGCTAGAGAAGACATTGGCCACTTTCTGGGGGTATGCACTGTTTTAAAGGAAATAAGAAGAACGTGCTTTGGAAAAAATATTTTAGAAGAGAATGAGATATTCTACCTACTGAATGGGTCCAATTGGTTGCAGCTGTATGGATTCTGCAAAAATGCTTCGTTATATCGATCCAAAATAATTCTTGATAATTCTGTGCGTAAAAAAGCTTTACAAAAATCAAATCCGTCTCTAATGGAAGTCTTAGAGCTCGCGATGGCGTATGAAACGACTAAAAAAACATGTTCCGTTATCAAAGGAGATCTTACGGTTGATATTAATCAAACTCGTGCGCGAAATTCAAAGCCGTTATCGAGCAGACATCATGTGTTCAACGGTACAAACTCACATCATGTTTCTAACGGCACTAACAGTTTTGCCATGGTTCGGCTATTCCTAAATCATGCCCAAGTTGTAACATTTCACATATACGCGATAAATGCCGTTCTTTAAAATCGACGTGTATTTTATGTAGTAAGAAAGGACACATCGCAAGTGTTTGCCTTTCCAAATTAAATAAGGGTGCAATTCCTAAACAGAGAATTAAAAATCATCAAAATTCTAAATATACAAGACAAAATGTGAATTCAATCGTGGTTAATAAATTAAATTTTACTGACAATAATAACACTTCAAAAGTAATTCGCGAAGGAAACAAAATGATGGTACATTTACTAATTAATAACCAACTAATTAAATTCCAAATTGATACAGGTACTACTCGTACTATAATAATAAACTCGGTCGATCGGGGTATCGTGAGCTGGGATATCCTCATTGCAGTTCAGTTGCTGATGTGCAGGTATCATCGTATGGAGGAAAACCCCTTAAGCTTCTTGGAGAATGTGAAGTTACACTCACGTGGTGTGGTAAGGTAATTCATGAAAAAATTTTGGTAGTTGATAGCCAGTGCGGTAGTAATTTAGTCGGCGTGGATTGGCTAGACAAAATGGGCCTTGAGATTTCTGTCAAGGCAGTCGAAATTTCTGCAGATTTAACTAATCGAATTAAAGAACTATGTTCTGAATTTTCAAAACTTTTTGAACCTTTGTGGGATGTTGCGTTAATTACCAAGCTCATTTAGAGTTACTGCCCGATGCTAAGCCGAAATTCATTTCACCCCGTACGATTCCTTTCGCTCTTCAGAAAGCTACAAAGCAGGAACTACATCGTCTAGTTCTAACCGGAATTTTAAAACCAATTCAACGAACTCAGTGGGCTACACCTATCGTTGTAGTTCCAAAGAAAAATGGAAAAGTAAGGATATGCGGTGATTTTAAAATCACTATAAATCCACAAATCGTTGTCAATCGACACCCCATTCCACGCACGCGTGAACTTTTTCATAAACTGCGTAATGGAAAGTTTTTTACAAAAATAGATCTATCCGACGCGTACTTACAAATCGAATTAGATTCTGAATCCAAGAAATTGGTTGTCATAAATACTCCTTTCGTATTATTTCAATACCAACGAATGCCGTTCGGTGTTAACAGTGCCCCAGGAGAATTCCAACACGTAATGGAACAAATTTTGGCTGGATTACCCGTAGGGGTATATTTAGATGATGTGCTTATATCAGGAGAGAACGACGAAGAGCACCTAGCTAATCTTAAAGCAGTTCTAAGTAGACTCGAGGCTAATGGTTTCCGTTGTAACATAGACAAATGTGATTTTGCACGCAGCGAAATCGAGTACGAAAAACTTCCTGCACCCGCTAATTTAAAAGAATTAGAGGCCGTCATGGGAAAATTTAATTATTATAATCAATTTATACCTAACTTCGCTCAGGTTGCAGGTCCTTTAAATACATTGCGGCGTAAGGGAGTCATTTTTCATTGGGCGTCAAAAGAACAACAAGCTTTTAACAGCCTTAAGCTAAGTATTATAAACGCAACAAGGCTGGTTCATTTCAATGAGGATTTACCTCTAATTTTAGCTACTGACGCTTCAAGCTATGGTATAGGCGCGGTAATCTCACATCGATTTCCAGATGGGTTAGAAAAACCCATAGCGTTCGCTTCCAAAACTCTTAACGTTCACCAAAAATCTTACAGCCAAATAGAAAAGGAAGCTTTGTCAATCATTTATGGCATAACAAAATTTCACCAGTACTTGTATGGTAGGTCTTTTGAGCTTCTCACGGACCATAAGCCGTTGACTACTCTCTTCAATCCAAGTAAAAAACTACCGGAAATGACTCTTCAGCGACTTCAAAGATGGGCAATTTTGCTAATGGGTTACAGCTATACCATCAAGTATCGCCCAACAGCAAAGCATGCAAATGCAGACTCACTCTCTCGTCTTCCAATTGGCCCTGATGAAAATTTCGATAAGCATGAAGAGTCGTGCTGTGAAATTCAAGAGATCTACGATGAAATTTTGGAAACACATCCTCTTGACATTAATCTTCTGAAACAACATTCTTTGAAAGATCCTACCCTTTCGGCGGTAGCAAAATATATTAAAGGTGGATGGCAGTGATGGAAATCGACTTTTCTTGATAGTACTGAAAGCTGAAGAAAAAATAGTACTGAAAATGACCAAATAGTACCGAAATTTTTCCAATCTTGAATTCTACAGTAATTTAATATTTTATTGGTTGTCATCGTTAGAGGAAGATTTGGTTTGAGTATTCTGCCATCGACCCCTTGCAGCGATCAAATACTGGTCAATATATCTTTTAAATGTAACATACATATATGTCGACAAATTTTGAAAAATGTAAAAGCTTAACTACTTTCAAAACTCTTTGCAAAAAGTACAAAAGCGAAAAACTAAAACATGCGCTAGAAATGCCTGAGTTTAAAAAGGCTGCGAAAAGAGTGTTTGATATGTCATTTCAGATTGAGACTATAGATAAAACAAAATGTAGTTAAGCCTTATCTTTCAATAAATAAATTGAGATAAATCGGAATAATAGTAGGTGTGTTGTTGAATTTTGTATTTTTGGAAACATAATATAATATTTGACCCATGTTTGAGGAATATTTGGTTTACTTGTTTTTTTTTTTTCGCGGAGAGAATTTTTTAAAAACATATTTTTTTAAACGAGTCACAATTTTACTAAATTTAAAATTTAAAACTCAAAATGTCACTTTGACAATTACAAATGTGAAAATGGTGTGATCTCGAAATTCGTTTAGTATGATACTAGTTAAAAAGGGCCTTACCAATTATCAAATTTAGTTATGACTTAAATATTGCAGTGAAATTACCCATAACGTATGGATCCTAAATAATTAACCTACATTATATTCTCAATTTTTTGGAGCCATTTGAATATATGGTTCATTATTTATAGTCCACGTAAATATTTACTTAATACCGTGCACGGTTTATTGTTTAAAGCCCATTCTATTACGGTCCATTTTACTGAAATATTTAAGGCGTAACTAAATTTGATTATTGGTAGGGCCCAAAGTGTTTAAAACTAAGAACATTTTAGTAGAGAGCTTTTAAGTTAGACAATTGTTAAGTAGTTTCATGTTAATACCTTAACATCAGGCTGTTTAAAATCTTGCGCCTATATCTTTGGTAAAATAATGAAAAGATAATATGATTCCAACTCATTTAAAATAATCCTTTTTTTACCCTAGCCGCATATGCTTTATCATAATAACTCGTCTAAAATTTTGCGTAAACTTTTTATATTGATTTATTTCTGGTTTAGTCTCCATGTTGTGTGTTATATTTTAGATAAAATGTAAAATGAAACTTTTCTTAAAAGACAAAATTTTTTTTTTTTTTATTTTAAAAATAAATTAAATTTATTTGCTTGTTTTGTTAGATTTATGACGCAAAAATATTATTCTTAATTAAAACCCTTTTTTCCGTTGTTTTTTTTGAAATTTTTACTTTGAAATTTAATTTCTTAAAAACATTCACTTAAATAACATGAAATATAAGATTTAACAAAACATTTTTAATTTTTCAGAAACTGCCTCATTTTGTTTAAAAAAGTTTTACAAAATTTATTATTTTCCTTAATTTTTTAGATACGAAAAATATTTGAAATTTGTTAGAAAATCTGGATTTTTTGCAAGAAATCATTATGTTTCATCAGACTAAAACCAAACTTGTACTTGAGTGATGCGTCCAACTCGGGTGTGAAAATTTCAGTATTGGTCTTTTGCCAATAATTGAAATAGTACTGAAAGTTAAAAAGTGGTACTTACGTACTGGGAAAATTAAATAGTACAAAATTCAGTACAATAGTAAGACCTTTTCCAACCGTGGTGGATGGCCAAAACACTTGAGAGCAGAAGAACGTTATCTCCAAGCATTTTTCAATAGGAAACAAAGCCTTAATATTCACCAGGGAATTATTTTGCTTCATACAAATCATCCACGCGTTGTGATTCCAAGTTCTTTACAAATAAAACTTTGAAAATTTTGCATGAAGGTCATTGGGGATCTACTCGTGCGAAGCAACTCGCACGGCGCTACATATGGTTTCCAAATATAGATAAACAGATAGAAGCAACTTCGGCCAATTGCAAGGTTTGCCAAACTGAAGCAGCTCAACCCGCAAAAGAATTTAGCACTTGGCCTCAAGAGTATGAACCATGGAGTCGGCTACAAATTGATTTTGGCGGACCTCTTCACGGTCGTATGTGGCTGGTTTATGTTAATTCGTATTCTAAATTCCCTTACGTTATTTCATTGCCTTCTGCCACGTCTGAAAAAACAATTAGCGCTTTACAAAGTATTTTTTCAATTGAAGGTTTACCAAAGACAATAGTTAGTGACAATGGTACTCAGTTCACATCACAGCAATTTGCAGATTTTTGCAGATCAAATTATATTCAACATGTTCGGACTGTGCCTTTCCATCCAGCGTCAAACGGGGAAGCTGAACGGTTTGTTCGAACATTCAAGGAGGCACTGAAGAAACTCTTGTCTGATGGGTCAACTTTAGAGCGAGCAGTTCAAGTTCTACTAAGCACATTTCGAACAACACCTAATCCAGTAACACAGAAGTCTCCATCGGAATTGCTGCATGGTCGTCAGCAACGCTGTGTGTTATCAGCCCTCGTTCCAGAAGAAAAAGAAAAGCCAAGAAAATTTGAAAAGGAATAAGTCCACTTTGGGAAAAAATGAGTTAATGGTAAGCAAGATATTTGCATCCTCTTTTTATATAAATAATCAAATACCCAAAAGAGCATTATGTCTTCCTTAGTTAAACAAATGAATACGTTATAAAATTTATTGCAACTATAATAAAATAATTTTTTGGGGTAGATTCCAAAGTAGATAATTTAATAAAAAACTAGTTATTTTAACTTTAAAAAAATACAAATTTTAATTCATAATGGCTAAAAAATAAATTAAATATTTAAACTAACCTAACAGTTACAATTCTATTCCCTATATTAAAAAAAAAAATTCCAAAAATTTATTACAATAATTCTAAGGTCAGTGCAATGCAAAGTTACTTATGCATTCATTTAAATGCAGATAATTTTAAAGATATGAATGAAATTGTATTATATAGGTTTTTTGCACATTACTTTCATACCATGTTTCTATACATCAAGGAGTTCCTTTAATTGATTTTTTTTTAAATGAGTTTAAATATCTTGCATCTAGTTCTTAGTGAGTTTAAAGATACTCCATCTAAAAAATTCAAGAGAAATATACGTAGTTCCATTTTGATCTACATTTTCAATTAGAATAAATTAATTTAAGACAATTAAAGTTTTTAGATCAAGTACTTTTAGGAGTTGGTTTCATCTCGCTGAATTGCTGTATTGGAAGAACACAAATTTTTACTATTGGTCTTGTAATTTCGCCCAGCTTAGTTCTAATTGTGACAACTCTGACCTTTCCATCAGTCCCTTTATGGGTTTTAATAACACGTCCAAGACGCCATTCAGTCGAAGGAAGATTTTGATTTTTTATAACAACTAGATCATTTATTTGGACATCGATCGCGGGAGTCTTCCACTTGTATCGCTTGTGAAGCTCCTTTAAATATTCTTCTTTCCAGCGTCGGCAGAATTCTTGTTGCATAAATTTGACTTTTTCCCATCTATTAATGATAGAAAGCGATCTTTCTAGTATTTCAGGCTCCGGAGCAGAAATCAGTGGACCGCCGCGTAAAAAGTGGCCAGGAGTTATGGCTGATAAGTCGTTAGGATTTTCGGACATTGGGGATATGGGTCGAGAATTCAAACAAGCTTCGATGCGAGCTAATATTGTTGAGAATTCCTCAAAAGTAAATTTATTGTTTTCTATAACTTTCTTAAAATGAGTTTTAAAACTCTTAACGCCGGCTTCCCATAGGCCTCCCATATGGGGTGAACCCGGTGGGATAAATTTCCATATAAGACCCTGAATACTAAATTTATTAGATACTTGGGTTGGAGCTGCTTTAAGAAGAGCTTGAAAATCCTTTTTCAGGACGTTATCAGCACCGACAAAATTGGTGCCATGATCTGAAAAAACTTTGGAAGCCCACGTCTTGCTACAAAACGAGAAAATGCAGCCAAGAACGCTTTGGTTGAGAGGTCACTCACAGCTTTAAGGTGAATTGCCTTGGTTGAAAAACAGACAAAGATACACGTATACCCTTTGGTGATACGACAATAACGACCATTAAAACTTTTAATGTCGAAAGGACCAGCGAAATCTACGCCTGTATATGTAAATGAGGGCGAAAAAGAACATCTTTCGGTTGGCAATGCAGCCATTATTTGTTTTTGCATTTGTTTTTTGTAAATTACACACGTTTTACAAAGATGGATTCTAGATTTAATTAGGTTTTTGACCTTGGGAATCCAAGTATCTTGTCTCACTAATCTTAAAACAAGTTACCTCCATGCATAGAAAGTTCATGTATGTAATCTACTAAAAGACATGCGTAACGAGAAGTGTAAGGGATTATAATTGGATGACGTTCGTTAAAAAAAAGTGAAGCATTACTCAATCTTCCATTTACTCTTAAAAGATGGTTTGAGTGTTGAGTCTAAGATAGGATTGAGAGAAAGTAAAGTACTTTTTGCAGGTATTGGTTTTTTATCTGATAAAAGTCGATATTCTTTGGGATAGTACCTATATTTCCTGAGCTAATTGCATAAGTTTAGTTTTTACGTGATTGATTTCCGGTTGGCTAATAGTTAGACTTTTAGGGCGATAATTTTTAGGTGTATTTGGTTTTGAATTTTGAATGAATCTAAAAACATATGATAATACTCTTAATGCGCGTGGAAGAGAAGAAAAACGTTCAAGAATATCTTCTGAAATGTTGATGCAAAATGTTTTTTATGGGTTTCAACTCTAAATTTTCTGTTTGAAAACCCTCTGGAGAACTTTGGTCCCATTGATTTTCAGGCTCTCTAAGCCATGTAGGTCCTTTCCACCAGAGTGAATTATTTTTCAGGTCGGAAGGAGATAGTCCTCGTGTTGCGAGGTCAGCAGGATTCTGAGCTGACTTCACGTGCCTCCATTGTGTTACACCAACGTTATCTAAAATTTCACTAGTTCTATTGGCTATAAATGTTTTCCATGTTCGAGGTGGTTTGCTAATCCAAGCAAGGACAATAGATGAATCTGTCCATAGGAAAAGCTCGTATGCATCGATTGGAAAACTTTGAACATATGTTTTAACCAGCTTAGATAACAAAACTGCTCCACATAACTCTAATCGAGGAAGTGATATCTGTTTAAGTGGAGCCACTCTAGTTTTGGAACAAATTATATTCGAGTCTATAAGATCATCGTTTTCGAATATTCGTATATAAAGAGCTGCAGAATAGGCCTGCTCTGAAGAATCGCAGAACCCATGAAATTGAATATTTGCCGATGGTTTATAGCCTACCCAACGAGGGATTGTTAGATGCTCTAATTCTGGTAAAAGTGTATTAAAAGTTTTCCATTTTTCATCTGAAACTGAAGAGAGTTGATTATCCCAGGATGTGCCTTCGGACCATATTTGTTGCATCAGGATTTTTGCAGTTATGATCACTGGGGCCAACCATCCAGCAGGATCAAATAAGCGAGAAATTTGTGCGAATACTTCTCGTTTCGTTGGCGTTGGGCTTATTTTACATGGCTGAATCGTGAAATAGAAATGATCTTCTTTTCCATTCCAGCGAACGCCTAGAGTTTTGACTGAACTACCATCATCTAAATTCAAAAAATCTTTATTTAAAACGTCGTCAGACGATAAATGGTTTAAAAGGTAGGGAGTATTGGAGGTCCATTTCCGAATGGAAAAACCAGCTGAGTTAAATGCTGCTATTAACTCGGTTTGACAATTACGTGCTGTTAAAATATCATGTGCACCGGACAAAAGGTCATCGACATAAAAATCCGATTTAATAATTTTTGATGCAAGTGGGTATTTTTGTTTGATATCATCTGCGAGTTTGATAAGCGTTCGAAGAGCTAGATATGGAGCGCAGTTTACACCAAAGGTAACGGTTAAAAGTTCATAATCTTCGATCTCTGAATTAGATCTGTTACGATAAAGAATTCGCTGAAAGGGAGTGTCTTTTGTATCCACGAATATTTGGCGGTACATTTTCTCAAGGTCGCCATTGAAAACATATTTGAAAAATCGCCAGCGTAATATAAGTGTTGTTAAATCACGCTGAAGAACTGGACCAGCATGTAACAAATCGTTCAAACTATTTCCATTGCTAGATGGACTTGATGCGTTAAAAACGACTCGAACTTTGGTAGAAACACTTTCTGGTTTTATCACCGCATGGTGGGGAAGGTAATAAGAGGAGACAACATCGTTTTCAACCTTTTCATGAGAGGATACTTTTTTCATGTGCCCTAATTTTAAATACTCAGAAATAACCTCTGAATATTTGGATTTTAAATCGGGATTTTTAGAAAGAGGTTTTTCAGATCTCAGAAAATGGTATAAAGCAATTTGTCTGGACAATCCTAAGGTTGCTTCTGTTTGCGTCTTAAAGGGTAATTTTACGACATATCTGCCATCTTTTGTTTTTTGTGTCGTTTTTTCATATAAATTTTCACAAAACTGGTCAGCGTCAGAGATAGAATTTCTAGAGCTTTGGATCTCTTCAATCTCCCAAAATTTTTTCATATCAAAAAGAGTATGATTATCAGCTGGGTTAGATACAAATGTGGAAAAAACATTCAAAGTCTTTGAAAGTGGGCCCGACAAAATCCAGCCAAAAAGTGTATTTTGGGCGATAAGTGAATCTGAAATTTGTAAAAGTCCTGGCCGGATTATTGAAGGGTACAAATCGGCACCTACCAAAAAATCGACTTGCGCTGACTTATTAAAGGTTGGATCTGCAAGTTTCAACCCTTGCAAACAACTTAATTGATCAAACTGAAAGGATGAAACAGGGAGATGGCTCGTTAAATTCTTTAAGACTATAGCCTGTCCAACAATTGGCTCAGATGGTTTTTCCTCATTTACGAGTTTGAAAATACATAATTTTCGAGCGTTCGCTGCAAATGTTGAGTTTATGCCACAAATTTGAGAGCTAATTGAATGGTATGGTAACTGAAGCCGATTTTGGGCCGATTCTGAGATAAAAGACACTTCAGATCCCGGATCAATAAGTGCACGTAATATGTGTTGATTTTCATTATGAAGGATCTTTATTAATGCTGTCGCAAGAAGAACACTTCTATCATAGGTGATATGATAAGAGTTATGATTCAAAGAATTATGTAATGGTTGCGAATTTGAAGTGGACTGTATGTTGTTTGTTTCTGGAATAATTGGATCGACAAAAGTCTCTGTATTTGATAATTGATTTGAATTTTGAGGTGAGTTTGAATTTGAAAAATGAAGCAAGGTATGATGGTGGCCTTTACATACGTTACAGGTATAAATACTTTTGCAACTACTACGAGTATGCGTGACTGATAAACAATTTGTACAAAAATTGTTTTTTCTTATGAGTTCATATCGGGATTTAGCAGGTAATTCCAAAAATTTTAGACATTTACGCAAAGGGTGCTGTGCTTTACATATTTTACAAGAAAAATTAACAGGTTTTGTATGAAATGTTTGGATTTTCGTTTGATTATGATTCTGTTTAGAATTACTTCCTCTTTTTATGGTGCTAGAACTTGATGTTGATTGAACATCTGAAATTGATTCTAAAATTCTAAATCGAAATTCTAAGAACTTATCCATTTGTACCCAGGTAGGAACTTCACTTGGGGTTCCAATAGATTGTTCCCACAGTGATAGAGTTTCGGTAGGAAGACGATTGGAACAAGCATAGATAAGAACTGGATCCCAATCGTAAGTTTTTATGTTATGAGATTTTAATGTTGCAAGGCAATCATTAATTGCACTTTGTAACGCTTTAATGCTTTTTGACGATTCGGTTTGCATTTTTGGTAAATTAAATAAAATTTTGACTTGATTATTTACCAGAATTCTTTTATTTTCATAAGTATTTTTCAACGCTTCCCATGCTAAATCAAAGCATTTTACAATTTATAGAAGAAACCTTA
Source organism: Epistrophella euchroma (assembly GCA_947049315.1). Classification (NCBI taxonomy): domain Eukaryota; kingdom Metazoa; phylum Arthropoda; class Insecta; order Diptera; family Syrphidae; genus Epistrophella; species Epistrophella euchroma. Next base: position 73,285,604 of record OX346245.1, on the reverse strand, counting down.
ACTTCTGACCACAATTCTTTTAACTCGATTATACGCGCCTCTAAATTGTTAATTGTATGGAAATTCTCGGGTACTTTTTTAAATGCATCGTGAGATTTAATTAAACGATCGGCACAAAATATAAATTCTGAAAGAGCAGTCATTTTGTATTTATAAATTATTAAATTTATTTAATTTTAATTGATTTAATTTTAGTTTAATTTTGTTTTTTAATAATTAATTATCAGGTTTTTTGTTTTCTTTTGATTTTGAGAAAAATCTAGAATTGTGCAACTTACAACCGAACCCAGCGAATAACAAGAAAGTTAAATCAGCAAAATAAATTGAAAGTACTATTTAGTACGATAGTACTATGGAACACTGTCTCTCACTACCACAGACTACACCGACATAAAAACAACTATCAAGACTCACCGATACAAAGTTGTATCTCTTATTTTAAATATGAAATGAACTCTTTAAAGTATCTTACAAGAAAATAAGTGCAAAAAAATACATAATTTTGTTCTTAATTAAAAGAAAAATATAATGAAAAATTAAATTAAAATAATTATTATTCTTTGCACTGCACAAACCTGTTTTTTACTTTTTTTTTCGTCTGCTTCTTGACTGATCTTCGCTGTAGCTGGATGCTGCTTCTGGCTGCTGTGTGGCGATAAGTGATCACCGTGTGGTATATGATCAGTGCTTATAATTTATTATCTGACTGATCTTGCGGGATTTTGATCAATCAATGATGATGATGAGAGGATTAGATGATGAGATGATGATGATGATGATGATGATGATGATGATGATGATGATGATGATGATGATGATGATGATGATGATGATGATGATGATGATGATGATGATGATGATGATGATGATGATGATGATGATGATGATGATGATGATGCTGATGATGATGATGATGATGATGATGATGATGATGATGATGATGATGATGATGATGATGATGATGATGATGATGATGATGATGATGATGATGATGATGATGATGATGATGATGATGATGATGATGATGATGATGATGATGATGATGATGATGATGATGATGCTGATGATGATGATGATGATGATGATGATGATGATGATGATGATGATGATGATGATGATGATGATGATGATGATGATGCTGATGATGATGATGATGATGATGATGATGATGATGATGATGATGATGATGATGCTGATGATGATGATGATGATGATGATGATGATGATGATGATGATGATGATGATGATGATGATGATGATGATGATGATGATGATGATGATGATGATGATGATGATGATGATGATGATGATGATGATGATGATGATGATGATGATGATGATGATGATGATGATGATGATGATGATGATGATGATGATGATGATGATGATGATGATGATGATGATGATGATGATGATGATGATGATGATGATGATGATGATGATGATGATGATGATGATGATGATGATGATGATGATGATGATGATGATGATGATGATGATGATGATGATGATGATGATGATGATGATGATGATGATGATGATGATGATGATGATGATGATGATGATGATGATGATGATGATGATGATGATGATGATGATGATGATGATGATGATGATGATGATGATGATGATGATGATGATGATGATGATGATGATGATGATGATGATGATGATGATGATGATGATGATGATGATGATGATGATGATGATGATGATGATGATGATGATGATGATGATGATGATGATGATGATGATGATGATGATGATGATGATGATGATGATGATGATGATGATGATGATGATGATGATGATGATGATGATGATGATGATGATGATGATGATGATGATGATGATGATGATGATGATGATGATGATGATGATGATGATGATGATGATGATGATGATGATGATGATGATGATGATGATGATGATGATGATGATGATGATGATGATGATGATGATGATGATGATGATGATGATGATGATGATGATGATGATGATGATGATGATGATGATGATGATGATGATGATGATGATGATGATGATGATGATGATGATGATGATGATGATGATGATGATGATGATGATGATGATGATGATGATGATGATGATGATGATGATGATGATGATGATGATGATGATGATGATGATGATGATGATGATGATGATGATGATGATGATGATGATGATGATGATGATGATGATGATGATGATGATGATGATGATGATGATGATGATGATGATGATGATGATGATGATGATGATGATGATGATGATGATGATGATGATGATGATGATGATGGTGATGATTTTCTATTTGGCTGATCTTGCTCTGATCTTACTCGTGGCGTGCGTGATGCATATACATAGGTACCTTGTATGGTGCGTACCTTTTCCCAAGTATAGGTATGTAGACGAAGGTATGTCGACGATCGATGATCTTTTCTTCTGATGAGGTTGTGCGTTGGATTGTTGGTAGCGACTGACTGAAGCGCTCGTTTGGAAGAAAAGCTTATGATAAAGTGCGTGTGGACAGAGTTTGCTGCACTTTAGATTTCTCTGATATTTTGATGATTCAATGTTGTGTGTGAGTTTTTTCTCAAGTTTGATTTTGATAGATAGAGAAGAACTCGTATGTGGTTTGTGGTATGGAATAAAATGCTCTTTTATGATAGAGGAAAGCACTTGTACCCACGTGATGAGTGATTAATGAATCGATTGATTATTGATTTTATCTAGTTTTTTATTATAATTTTTGGTATAAGTAATCCGGCTCGAAGGACCAATGTTTGGGGTAGATTCCAAAGTAGATAATTTAATAAAAAACTAGTTATTTTAACTTTAAAAAAATACAAATTTTATTTAATAGATTTAAGTAGGTTAATTAAACGTCTAACCACGTTGGATGTAAAGATGAGAAGAAGGAAACATTTATCAAGCCAGCAGGAAATGATGGAAAAAGCTTTCTTTACATGATTCATTTTTCGAAAATATGGATAGTTTGAAGCGAATTCATAATGGTATAATTTTATTTAGGCAGCATTTAGATTTTTCTTAAACAATAATAATAAATAAAATTCATAATAAACTTCGATATTCTTGAAAATGTGTTTTTTTCTTTTAACACTTAAAAAATCCATTTAGGAAAACAATGCTATATAAAAATAAGGACTTAAATATTCTATGGCCAGTTGAACCAAAATCCACTAAATGACTAAAACCAGTCTTTGTTAAAATGCCTACAAAATTATAGGCCTGATTAATTCATCTTGGTTGCACCAATGCCCTTCACTGTTTGCGATCCATCCCTGGATTTTTTATCATCTAAACGAAAAAGTTTAACCTGAGGTGCGTTCTTTTATGTTACTGTGGTTAACTATGGTTAATGTGTCAAAAATAAAAGTTGATGTGCCATAGTTAAGAAAGTTACTCTTGGCAACTTTTTTATTTAGGAACGACCAGAGTTAACAATAGTTAATCTGTCAAACGAAAGGGGTTGACAAAGAAAATTGAATTGTATTTGGAATGAATAATCAAGAAAAAATATGATTGCATTAAATTTATTGCAAAAATAATTATTAGGAATTCAAAATAACATGTGTAATATTTCCAAATTAAATTTCTTTATACTGCGTTTTCATTAGAGCAAATGAGGTAATTTCGTTCAAAATTTCCAAATTCAATTCGAAATCATCTCATTTCCCATACAAATTCAAATTTCCAAATGAGGTAATTTCAACCAAATTTGCACGAAATTCAGTAGGAAATTACGTAAAACTTTTATGAACACACCCAAGTGGAATCCATTCAAAGTGGATCCCATTTCAAATGACAGAATTCAATGTAAAAAACAACAAAAACAATTGATTGACAATCTGGAGCGTCAAACAAAACTAGGAAATTTGAAATGTAAACACTTTATTTGTAATTTGCCAAAATATATCATTTTAGCTCTAATGAAAACGCAGTATTACACTCAGTTTTGCATAAATCGAACAGAAATAAGTGCAATTTTCTTCATTGCTTATGGCACAGAATTTTTTGATGAAAAATTAACAAAATATAAAGAAGAAAATGCCGACAGAAAGAAAATGCATCAGAAAATAAAAGAAAACTATTCCAAAAATCAAATTCGGCAACCAAAAAATCGATTAAATTGATAAAAACATATTTTAAATATTATAAACAATTCCAAATCAAAAGGGCAAAGAGTAAACAAAACATCCACCATTGCATTTCAGCTGTGTTTGACAGATCAACTATTTCAATTTATATCGAGGAGATGAGTTGGAAAAAGTTACAAAAAGTTACTTTTTGACACTTTTACTTTGGAATTTAGGAACGATTTTATGACGTCATAAAATTACTCGAAGTAACTTTTTTTAATTAAAGGAACGACCGAAGTTAACTATAGTTAACTATAGTTAACCACAGTAACATAAAAGAACGCACCACTGTGCAAGTGAAAGATGTCAAAATTCACTGAAAAGCCCTTCAACACTATCGTACTGAGTATTAACACAATGTCAAAAAAAGTATAAGAAAATGATACATGTGTTTATAGAGTGGGGTGGTGTATTTTCATTAAAACTCGCTTTTAATCCTTGGAGCCCTTATCGAGAAACCAAGAAATAAAAAAAGGGCGGTGGGTAGATTTTATCAAACCTGATTTCTATTTTTTCTAACTCATAAGAATAAACCCTGAAAATTAAAATAAAACTCTTAGTGCCATAACTGAAAAACCAAAAAACCTTTACGAGAAATTGAGGAAAGCCAATAAATAATAAAAATGGGCGGATTTCACTATACCAAATTTAAAAAAATTTTCTCGTTCATAGAAACAAACTCTGAAAATTTCACCAAAATCGTTAAAGCCGTTTCCCAGAAACCAAATATTAATAAAAGTGGTTGGGCTTGGCAGTGAGTATTAATAAAAATATTTTCTTTTAATTTTTTTCTTGCCCAAAAGAAGAAACTGAAAATTTCAATCAAAAATGATTTTTGGGCAAGAAAAAAATTAAAAAAAAATATTTTTATTAATACTCACTGCCAAGCCCAACCACTTTTATTAATATTTGGTTTCTGGGAAACGGCTTTAACGATTTTGGTGAAATTTTCAGAGTTTGTTTCTATGAACGAGAAAATTTTTTTAAATTTGGTATAGTGAAATCCGCCCATTTTTATTATTTATTGGCTTTCCTCAATTTCTCGTAAAGGTTTTTTGGTTTTTCAGTTATGGCACTAATAGTTTTATTTTAATTTTCAGGGTTTATTCTTATGAGTTAGAAAAAATAGAAATCAGGTTTGATAAAATCTACCCACCGTGGTTGATTAGATAATTAATAATAGGTAAATAAAACTGACAAAAAAATGTATGGTTTTCAAAAACTAAAAATTGATCTGAAAAAAAAATATCAAACATATCTGAAAATAGATATTTTTTGTTATATAAGGTTTTTAGTGTAAAATTCCCCTGATTAATAGTAAATTATTTGTCAAACATCAATTTCTCAATTATTGACTTTCAAATGACTACCTCAATTTGTAGATTTTTTTAAAAAGAAATCCGATGTTTTAAATCGAGTGAAATTATTTCCGGTTATGCAATATGGTGCTGTATTTTATAATTTTGTCTACTCACATACCTTTTTCTACGGGTAAAATAAAATATATTATTATTATTTCATTGTTTTACCTATACTTAGGTAATTCTTTTAAAATCAGATGAATAACTATAAAAATATTCAGATTTGATTCAGTGTGAAACATACCAGCAAATTCGTACAGCACACTCTAGCATTTTTTTTTACATCTTATACAAACCATCCTGTAAACAGATATACATAAATATACCTATAAATACATTCAAACTTCTTTTAAATTTCAATAATCAAACATTTCAATTTATTCGCATCTTATGCAAAACACCCCGTATATGATGATAAATAATTATAAATAAATTCAATCCTAAAACAAAAAAATCCAAATTATATTATCTATATTTGCAATTTGTCGCATCTTATGCAAAACACCCTGCACATAGATAGATAAAAATCATCCGAAATATATAGCTACTACTATAGCAATATACCTACATACAATTTCAAGTAAAGGTAGTGAAAAGTAGCAACATTGCCTTTTCATCAAAATGAAAATAAAACAAAAACCTACACCAGAAAATAATAACGATTTCATAATGCATACCTTACCTACAAACATACATATTCCTCTTTATCCATTGGCGAAGTAAATCCTAAAATCAGAAGACAACAAAAAATCTACCGTTATATTAAGTTCAAAGAAGAGTAACTAAATATTTTGACGTTCTCTTTACCTTATTCTGTTCGTTGCTATGACTAAAACAGCTGACTCAGTTATCTCCCTTACTCACTTTTATTCTTATGTGAATATAAATAATACATTTCTCTCTATCTTACTACTTGATATTTAATCCGTTTCCACCCCCCCCCCCCCCTCCACAAGTCTCCAACGACAAAAATCATACGAATCTAGCGCCACGTATAGGACATACGTTCCACTAAAAAATTCATCACCATGATAGTACTATAGTTTTTATATACAAGGGTGTCATTTCCATACAAAATCGTAAATGAAAATGGTTCAACGACTTTAAAGCACCATCAGCGCTCTCGTGGCACATCGGCAAAAAAAGTAAGTAATTCAAAAGCCATCTATTGCAACTTGGCCTCAAGAAGCATTTTTTGGCAAAGAAACTAAGGACATCTATTATATTTCTTTGTATTTTGACGCCAGACGTGCTAGTCAATGCGTTCAATGCATTACGTTTTACATCTGAAATTTCAAATTTTACTGCTATTTCACACTGCAATATTTTTTTGCGATTTTTAAACACGTAGGCGAGGGACGTACATGGGTTACCGGGCTAGACGAAATTGCTGAGGTTGAACAAATTGCAGTTATCGTCCTTTCTTCTTTCTGTTTTTCTTTATCTTTCGAGTAGGTATATTTTATTGCAACTAATCTACTCTACTCTGTGAACTTCGCTTCATCAAAATTCAGATTAGAGTTGTGGTGGGGGAATTGTCATAAAAGGTGAAGTACTACATAAAAGTTGAACTGTATTGTTTTCCCTCTGGTTATTGGTTGATTTGTGTGCTCATAATTTTTTTTAATAAAATTGTAATACTGAAGGCTTATCTGTATTCAAAACTTCTTGCAAAAAGCACAAAAGTCAAAAACTAAAACATGCGGTATGTCATTTCTAGTTGGTTTCACAGATCAAACAGTCATTTTTTTGCACAAAGGCATTAATAAGCTAATTTTTGTCTATTACTTTTTCACTTTTTGTCGTTTTTTTTTTTCCAAAAAGTCCTGAATGTAGTTAAGCATTTACTTATTTAAATAAAAGAACTTCTTTTTAATAATTGTTTAGTGATTCTTGGAATTAACACTCTAAAGCTGGCCATAAGCGTTATTGCCAAATGGCTCGGCCGAGCTAAATTGCGTCATATGAATGGATTCGGCCGTGTCATTTGGATCTTCAGCAGGTTATAAATCCACCAGTTCAATTGGCACCGAATCATTTGGCTCAATAGAGCTCTTTATACAAAATAGCAATATCCCTCTCTAATTTTTCACCACCGTCAAAGCCATCACTTTGTGGAAACTAAAAATTGTTTATCTTTTTTTTTTTTTAAAACAATTGCCGGTATATTGTGCGACACAAAAATTACATTTTTAAATATTAAAATAAAGCATAAACTTTGTTCTGCAATTTCGCATCTGCCAGATCCCACAAACTGATGGCTGTTGACAGATTCGTTTAAAGTTTCCTATCGTGAATGGCCAGTTTGACACCACACAATAACTTTCGACTGAACTTTCAGATTTTGTTTTGCGTTCTGTAAAAAAAATTCAATTACACGATTTCAGTATAATGGTAAAATTAAATGTTATCTGCACTTCGTCATTATTTTCATGACAAAAATAATGGCAATACATATATTAAAAGACCTAATGGCAATTTTCACTCGTGTAAATGTGGCATTAGATTCTGAAATTTCAGATTTTCTATTGAACGCAGCCAAAAGTTACACCGTATTTCCGCCATGCCACGAGAGCGCTGTTGTCGTATAGTTTTACATTTAACCATCGGGATTTGGCTGCTGGCAGTCCACATATAATAGGTCAATGAACGACACACTCCTTTACTTGAATTACCGCCTAATATGCTCTCATGTGACATCAGCGCCATCTTGTGTAATTTTGTGGAGTTTTTAAGAAAGAGCTTTTAAGAAAGATAGAGCTTTTAAGCTGAATGGAAACAACGCCATCTCTCTCGTTGAAATGGAACCTTCTAGATGGCTTTTCTCCCAGTACTTTCGAGTAGAGTCTCGAATCTTTCAGCTCACTATATAAGGAGAAACTTTTTTAGCACACACACAGTTTATTTTTGAAAGCGAAAGTGTAAAGTTCGAAGTTAAAAGTATCCGGAAGTTAGTTTAAGTTGCATACTATTGAGATTGATGATTAATAAAATATTTGAAGTGACGTAAAGTGTGTTTAATTTAAAAAGGAAATAATTGTCGGTTAACAGTTAAAAGAGTTTTAAGTTTTATATCGAACCGTGGTAAAACGTTACATTGGTGTCAGGGATAAAACTTATTTTAAGCATTTAAGTAAATTAACTTAAAATAAAAAGTGCGTGTTTGTTTTTAAATAAATAAACAGACAATGGGTAAAATTTTGAATGAACTAGAAGCAGAACTAAATAAACGAGGTCTTCCTACTGCTGGATCAAAATATGACCTCATTATTCGTCTGCAGGTACAAGGTGAAAATCTAGACACGTTTATTTTCACGATTGAAACGGAGGAAGAGCAAGTAAGTAAGTTCAGATATGACCAATATAATGGCTCTGCTGCTCCCCCAGTTTGAAGAACAAAGAAAAGAACAAAAGAATATTCTCGAAGAGCAAACAAAAGAGCAAAAGAATCTTCTCGAAAAACGAGAAAAAAATCTCCAGCGATTCGAAGACCAAGGAAGTGAACAAAAGACTGTTCTTGAAGAATTTTCGACAGTAGAAGCCAAATTCGAGAAGGTCGAAGACAAATTTGAAAGCATTACCAAGGAGTTGGAGAAGGTTCCAAAATTGAAGATTCGAGAAAGTTATGGCGAACTTCCAAAGCGAAAGGAAATGCATCCGCCAACCTTCGATGGACAAACTTCTTGGTCGATATACAAGAAACAGTTTGAGGCAGCTGCAGCAACAAATGGATGGGATCACGAAGACAAATTTATAGCTCTGACGCACGCTTCCTGAAGCATTTGCGTTCGCTCTAACTATGGAAGCAGCAGAACAGGCTTCACAAGGAGTCCATCGGGTAAGAGAAATAGAAGTTGAAGAATGCTCCTGTCAGAGAATCGCATTCCAAATAAGTCAGCGAGACGGACCTGCTCGATGCTGGAACTGTAACAAGACCAGACATCTCCAGCGCCAGTGCAGATTGCCACAAAGAAGACCTGCATGTCAACATTGTGGAAGTAGAAATAATACTCGAGAGCAGGTAAGCAATAACACCAACATTCCTGCGCACCTTGTTTCCCAGCCGGGAACCGAGTAAGAACCAACTTCGAGGGACAGAAGCTGGTTTCTGGTATCGATGGCCCCAGAACCACTATCCAGGTCTCACAAACTAAACAAACACCAAAAGTCTGACTGTGGAGGCGACTTTAAACGGCAAGAAACACGTGGCTACAATCGACACAGGTGCCACTGTAAGAAGGGACTTGGTTAAGATGACATGGCTGCATAACACCAATAGTTATCGTCTGAAAACTGCTACAGGAGAGGCAGCAAAAGTGTACGGAGAAGTTCGTCTTCCGATTCTTTTGGCAGAACTGGAGTTTTCACATCTGTTTTTGGTAGCAGATGTATGTGACGAGTGCATCATTGTCCCCTTTCACACGAAGATACTAGTTGCTGGTGATTTTTTTGAAGTTTACTTTAAATCTCCTTAACAATCTCTTGTACCTTTCACACGAAGATACAAAATCGGAGGAGACTTGCTGTATTTTCCTTCAAAACTACCTTGGTTGAACGCACACAAACGTAGTGTGAAGAGAAACGTCAAAAAAGTCTCCTGAATTTGTTGACCGGGGAGATTCCGTTTACCCCTCTTTCTTCCTGCCCTTCTCGCCTATGAACTAATTTTTGCCGGCAACTCAGTTGCCTTGTGTGAAAGGAGACATTGGAATCGACTTCATGAAAGAACATGGAATAATTCTGGATATCGGTAAGCAAGTTCTGAATTACCAAAATGTAGAGATTTCTATGGTTTATGGTGACGAAAAATCATCAACTCTAAGAAGTGTCATCAAAGAAGACATATATACTTGCCGTCTTCTTCTGAAGTGTTCGTTTGGACTAAAATAAAAGGCGATTTGGGTGGTCATCGATACCTCATGGTGGAACCAGATACTGACCAAGGCTCCCAAAACATCACCGTTGACAAAAGACTCTTGTGGCACCAAAGGACTGTGTGGATTCTGAACATCAAACCGTACGAAATTAAATTGAGAAAAGGAGAAATAGTCGGAAAATGTGAACCTGCGTCAGCGATAGCGAAGATCACAAAAGAGGACACGTAGAAGCCTGCGAACTCCGAACAGTTAAAGGCAAAAATCCTTGATTCAACCAATCTTAGTCAACATCAACTAAGAATTGCTGGTAGCCTTCTTCATGAGTATGCTGACATATTTTCTCCACCAAGTGGGTAGTATGGCCGAACGCAACTTGTACAGCATCAGATCGACACAGGAGACGCCAGACCGATTCGTCAACCAGCAAGACGTCTCCCCTTGGCCAAACAAGCCGAAGTGGAAGAAATGATATCGACCATGAAAAAAATATGGGCTGATCGAAAATTCTAAAAGCCCCTGGGCATCACCGGTGGTCCTTGTCAAAAAGAAGGACGGAAGCACTCGATTTTGTGTGGACTACCGGAGGCTGAATGATGTGACCAAGAAAGACAGCTACCCTCTGCCCAGAATCAGCGATACTTTAGATGCAATGGAAGGTGCTAAATGGTTCTCTACACTAGACGTAAGGAGCGGCTACTGGCAGGTAGAAATTGGCCCAGAAGATAGTGAAAAGACGCTCCGGCTTCATTTGAGCAATTGATGGAGTGCGTTTTACTTGGAAATCTTGCCTGGTCTATTTGGACGATGTCATCGTGTATGGAAAAACATTTGACGAACATTGGTACAACCTAAGAGCACGGTTGCCACTCCCAAAAAAAAATTCCTACCAAACTTTTCAAAATAACCTACCAAACCAAAGAAAAACCTACCATAGCAAAATATGATTTTTTTAAAATCAACTTAAATCTTTATGTCCGTTTGTTAACTTCAAATTTTCACCAAGTTTTTCGAGTTTTGAGAGGAAATTGTGAATTTTTTTAAAAAATTGCACGTTATCAAACGGACCGTTTTTTGAAAAAAAGCATTGTGATTTATATTTATTTAATTTTATTTTTATATTTTTGAAATTTTTAAGTATTTTCTTATTTATGTTGTCATTATTTTTTCGGTCAGTTTTACTTAGTTTTTTTTTTTTTTTGTTTTGCAAAAACTTTTAAAAATGTATTATTTCATATTCGTTATCAGTACCACAAATGCTATTTTCTTAATAAATGCCTATATTTTTGTCAATTACTATTTTTTAAGAAGAATTCAATTATTACCTATACGTATTTATTTGGTCTGTAAAGTGTTTAAATGAATTTTCTATATGATTAAAAATAAGACAATACGTTTACATATGGGTGTTATATTCAACATAATTTCAAAAGAAAAAAATTAGAAATTTCAGAAACTATTACAAATTATATTGAAACAAATTAGTTACTTCGTGTTCGTGTTATAACATAATATCTAAAACAGCGAAAAAATGATATTTATGATTTTGAAACGGGAATATCTAAAAAACGTGATCTGAGTTGGGAAGTAATTTATTTTATTGTGTGTATTAATTTAATTTTTATCAAAATATTGTTTTAATTTTAAAGAGTTTTGGAAAAACCTACTAAATCGAACTGAAACCTACCAACCTACCAAAGTCAAAATAACCTACCAAGTTTGGTAGGATCCTACCAAAACGGCAACCGTGCCTAAGAGCTGTATTTCAGAGCCTTCGAGTAGCACACCTCAAGCTTAGTCCAGACAAATGTGCGCTTTTAAAGACCGAAGTAAAATATTTGGGACACATCATCTCATGCCAAGGAATAAAGACTGATCCTTAAAAAGTTGACACTGTGAAAAATTGGCCAACACCACAGGACAAACATCATCTCCGAAGCTTCCTTGGCCTAGCCACGTATTACCGGCGTTTTGTGAAGGATTTTGCTGGAATCGCCAAAAGCTTGCATCAGCTTATGGAAAAGGGAAAGCCATTCAAATGATCAGGTGAGTTTGAGAAAAGCTTCCAGGAACTGAAGCTGCGTTTATGTAATGCTCCTGTGCTGACCTACCCGACTCCAGGAAAACCTTTCATTATCGACGCGGATGCAAGTAACGTTGGAATTGGAGCTGTATTGCCACAAGTCCACGACGGAGAAGAAAAAGTGGTCGCCTACTACAGCAAGGTACTCTCGAAACCATAATGAAATTAGATATTGTGTGACCAAAAGGGAAACTTTTAGCTCTGGTATTGGCAACAAAACACTTCAATAAATACATCTATGGGCAGAAGTTCCTTCTCCGAACAGACCATGGAGCACTCAATTGGCTTCTGAACTTTAAAAATCCTGAAGGTCAAGTAGCAAGGTGGATCGAGAGACTACAGACATATGATTACCAAATTCAACACCAAAGAGGAAAAATGCATTCAAAAGCAGACGCATTATCTCGACGACCTTGCAAACAGGACTGCAAGCATTGCACACGTCAAGAAGAAAAGGAGTTGGTTGCCGTCCAACGAATAAGAGCTGATCCCATTTACGGTTGGAGTAATGAAGAACTTAGGACTACCCAACAAGAAGACTCGGATATAGAGCCCATTCTTGCGTGGAAAAAACACCAAGAAAAACCAGAGTGGTGTGACATCTCTGACAGAAGTCCGGCCCTGAAAGCATATTGGGCACAATGGGACTCACTTCATGTGAAGGAAGGTGTCCTAAGGCGTAAGTGGGAATCCGCAGACGGTAAGTCCTATGTGATGCAGCTGGTCGTACCTCGGTCAAAGGTTAATGACGTTCTTCGAGAGATGCGTGACGGAGCTTCTGGAGGTCATTTGGGAGTCAATAAGACGTTGTAAATGATACGACAACGGTTCTACTGGCTATATGCAAGAAAGGACGTCGAAAAGAGGTGCCGAAAATTTGTGCTGCTAGCAAAGGCCCAGGTAGGAAGCTTCAAAGTAAAATGCAACAATACAACGTAGGCACACCTTTCGAGAGGACTGCAGTAGACGTCGCAGGTCCTTTTCCCGAGGCCAACAGTGGAAACCGATCATCCACAATCTGATGGGATGGTCGAACGATTCAATCGGACGCTAAAGGAATATCTATCTAAGTTTGTTGGCGACTACCAACGAGACTGGGATAGACATATTCCATTATTCCTAATGGCATATAGGAGTGCAGTGCATAGCTCGGCAGGACATACACCATCGGAAATCTTGTTTGGAACGTCAGTACGACTGCCTAGTGAGGTGAAACTTGGATGCCGGACCATTGAGCCACAACGAACAGAAGAATATGTGGATAACCCCAAAGAAAGGCTCATTGACATTCATCAACGTACCAGAGCATTCATAAAAACACCTAGTGATCGGATGAAAACACGTTATGATGACAACAACAGGATTTCAAGAGGGATACCTCGTGTGGTTTTATAATCCCCATCGACAAAAAAAACTGTCACCAGAACTTCAACAAAACTGGGAAGGGCCTTATACTGTTGTGAAGAGAATCAATAATGTGGTCTACCGTATACAGAGAGGGGCAATGGGCAAACTAAAAGTAGTTCATTGTGACCGTTTACATCGTTATAGTGGTGAAAGGAGTGACGGAATTGTTTGGGATGATCAATCTTAAGAGCGGGGCAATGTAACGATGTAACCACTCCTTTACTTGAATTACCGCCTTATATGATCTCATGTGACATTAGCGCCTTCTTGTGTAATTTTGTGTAATTTTGTGGAGTTTTTAAGAAAGAGCTTTTAAGAAAGATAGAGCTTTTAAGCTGAATGGAAAGAACGCCATCTCTGTCGTTGGAATGGAACCTTCTAGATGGCTTTTGTGCCAGTATTTTCGAGTAGAGTCTCGAACCTCTCAGCTCACTATATAAGGAGAAACTTTTTGAGCACACACACATTTTATTTTTGAAAGCGAAAGTGTAAAGTTCGAAGTTAAAAGTATCCGGAAGTGAATTTAAGTTGCATACTATTGAGATTGATGATTAATAAAATATTTGAAGTGAAGTAAAGTGTGTTTAATTTAAAAGGAAATAATTGTCGGTTAACAGTTAAAAGAAATAAGTTTTATATCGAACCGTGGTAAAACGTTACAATACATAATTTGATATATACATAGCTCACCATGTATTGTAACATGATCAAGAAAAGTATAATTAAAGTAGATGTCAAGAAGAACGGTCGTCTTTTTTATTGCAACGGTCTCGATAACCAACGTCCTTAAATTGCTCAAATTTACTTACCAAACTCTTCATAGGATCTGTATTTAATTGACACATATAGCTGCCAGAATCATTTAACTGAACGTGAGCTATTAGAAGTTTCCACGTATTGTGCCCATTATGTGTTACCGATAATCTTGGATTTAAAGATACCATGTGTGTATGTATGCCAAGTATTGCTTTTGAATCAGATTTAATCCACGCCACCTGAAAATATAAACACTATTATTCCCAGCAAAAACCAAGTGTGTTATTTTCACTAGCGGATTCAGGGGGAGGGCTTTAGGGGCTAAAGCACCGCCAGCCCCTACAGCCGGTTTAGGCCCCCACCCACAACCGAACATAACAAAAAAATATTGATAAAATTTAAAATCCTAAATAAAAAGAGGAATGATAAAAAACGAGTTGGGTACTAATTTATTTAGATTTAATTGAATTATTTAGATTCAGTTCTGTTTTTTTATATTCCCACCCAAAGGAAAATAGAAATTTACGAATCTATAAACAACGAAATTAACAGCCCTCATTTTGTTGCCAAAATTGTACTTAAGTCAATTTAGCACTTAACCGAAGATAAAAGGCGATTTTTTATCTTTAAATCAGTTTCTGTTCAATTTTGATATCTAAGGGGAGAGGGAAATGTTTGCTAGTAACTTACCCGATACTGTCCTAAATTGTTAACTATGCAAATAAATGAAATATCACGCCCTTGTGGGACTGTTACGTTTGACATCTCAGACAAAAACTCAGGCTCAACATCATTTCCTTTGTTGAGAGCTAAAAAAATATTTATATTAATTACAAAATTGAGAATATAAAATACTATAAATCTATACTGCTTACCACATGTTGAGTTGAGCAATAAAATCACCAGATATAAAAAAACATATTTCGAAAAACCCATTATTTCCTGAAAAGCAAAAAGAAATTCATTCAAAATATGTAAGATATACGTCATATTGTAATAAAAATAATGAACAAAACATTTGGTCGTACAAAAAATTCGAATACAAGGAAATCATATTATGATCCCTGCTGTCATTTTGGCTACTATAGTAGCATTTGGCTACTTTGCTGAGGAAAGGGCTACTGTGCTACCCTTATCTCCAAATGGCTCCCCAGTCCCCAGGTCACCACATTTAAGAATTAATTGAAAAGATTATCGTACATTTTATGAACACAACATTTTATTTTTTCACATCGCTGTTTCAAAAAAATATTGCACATTTCTGTTAGGTTTCAGAAAGCGATATAATGATGAAGAACTACTCGAAATGTCAAACTCTCAATGAAAGTATTTAACAAAGTGATGTTATGAATTTATTTTTTAAAATAATGCCCAAAAAAGTCTCGTTTTCTATTATGTTTATTTATTATACAGTTTTTTCTTGTTTTTTTTTTTTGAAGAGCTGTATTTGTTTCTTTGTGGAAAGTGGACGTATCTACTTTACTGTGACAAAAAGTGGGCAAAAACTGTTATTTTCTGTTCTATTTTAATGAAGATTTCAAAATGTTTACAATTGGTTTCCTTAATTTGTTTGTACGACTTGATCACTCGGTAAAGAAAAACAGTTCAATGGCTCAATTTTAAATCTAAAAAAAAATTGGTGGTCTAATAGGTCTTCAAAATGTTTTACCAAATTAAATCCTACGATTATTTTTGTTAAGTCTATAAAAAGCTTTTTTTTGTAGCGCCCCTTGGAGCATAGCGGAAAAGTGTGTGTAACTTTTGACAGTGGAGTGTATAGTTCTTGTTTATTATTGCAAAAGTTTATTAAAAATTGTGAAAAAAGTATTTAAAATAACTTAAAAATATTTGCAAACTATAAAATATATTTATTCGATATAATAAATTATGGTTTGCGTCATCTAACTTACTGTGTAGGTATCGATTTCAAATCGAGATAATTAAGAAGTTATTATTGTTTTAATTTTGAGTTTGGAATCAAAACGGTGCCAAAATTTGACAGTTGACTTAATTTCTTATAAAAAATCTTCATTCTGTCTATCATTCTGCCATGGGAACTGCTATCGAACGGTTGTTCTTTTCTTTTCGGTAAGTTGAAGATTATCTTGTAGGTAAATAATATTCTTTTATTGTTTTCCTCAATGATTTTTTAGAAAAAAGGGTCTATTTTTAATGGATTAAGATATGGACAGCCAAACAAGAGCACAAAAAGTGGTAGATGGCGCTTTGGCCAAGAAAAAAAATCTAATAAAAATGTATCGCGCAGCTTCTAGGTAATGTATTTCGGTTTTTATTCATTTGTGAATAGTATTAAAGGATTTTTTATACTTCACACCATCAGGAAGCAGTTTAAACCACCAAAGAATCGTACGTGCAGACATAAAACCTCCAGTATATTCAAATGCAGAAAAACTACCAGAGAAGAATCCATACGTTTTTTTTAAACTTTTCTATAATCTTAAAACGAAAATTGAACAAGGCAATTTCATATTGTCTCACACTAAGTGCACGAAGCCGAAGGAGAACAACCCTTTAAAAAAAAAAAGAAACGCTGTTATAAATTTTTTTATAAGAACATCAAAATAACAACTGCTCAGAGTTTTCCATAAGATCTTTTGTGGAGTTCTGAATATTGGTCACAGGAGAGTAGAAACAATATGCAAGACACACATGGAAACTGGACACATGCTTTTGGAAAGAACCGGAGGGGATAGAAAAGCTTCAAAGTTTGCTGGCAGAAAACAAACTATAATTGCTTTCATAAGCAGCTTCAAAACTCTTGAAATACATTATTGCCGATCTAAAAATAAAATACGCCAGTATCTTCCCAGTACCTTGAACATTTCAAAAATGCACAAAATGTGTTTGAACGAACATCCAACAGACGAACTACCTGTCAAGCAATCTTTCTTCCGTTCTTTTTTCAACCACAATTTCAACTTGGGTTTCAAGTCATCATCTCAAGTTCAATGCTCAGAACGCATTCGAAAAAAATATCAGATAAAAATTGAAAAAAATCCTGCGCGGAAAACACACTTGATGATTGAACTCACGCTACACAAAAGTAAAGCAAAAGCGTTTTTTGATTTGCTTAAGGAAAGTCGACCAGATCTTCTCACTATTTCATTTGACTGCCAAAAAAATATGGTACTACTTAAGGTGCACATTTGCCTGATTTACCAGTGATTTCCAGATTCCTCTGTGATTGCCGGATTTTTCCGTGATTTGCCTCGTTTACCAGTGATTGCCAGATTCGTCTGTGATTGCCGGATTTTCCGTGATTTGACTGGTTTACCAGTGATTGCCAGATTCGTCTGTGACTGACGGAATTTTTCCGTAATTTTCCTGGTTTACCAGTGATTGCCAGATTCGTCTGTGATTGCCGGAATTTTTCCGTAATTTGCCTGGTTTACCAGTGATTGCCAGATTCGTCTGTGATTGCCGGATTTTCCGTGATTTGACTGGCTTACCAGTGATTGCCAGATTCGTCTGTGACTGACGGAATTTTTCCGTAATTTTCCTGGTTTACCAGTGATTGCCAGATTCGTCTGTGATTGCCGGAATTTTTCCGTAATTTGCCTTGTTTACCAGTGATTGCCAGATTCGTCTGTGATTGCCGGATTTTCCGTGATTTGACTGGTTTACCAGTGATTGCCAGATTCGTCTGTGACTGACGGAATTTTTCCGTAATTTTCCTGGTTTACCAGTGATTGCCAGATTCGTCTGTGATTGCCGGATTTTTCCGTGATTTGCCTCGTTTACCAGTGATTGCCAGATTCGTCTGTGATTGCCGGATTTTTTCGTGATTTGCCTGATTTTTCTGTGATTTGACTGGTTTACCAGTGATTGCCAGATTCGTCTGTGATTGCCGGAATTTTTCCGTAATTTGCCTGGTTTACCAGTGATTGCCAGATTCGTCTGTAATTGCCGGATTTTTCCGTGATTTGCTTGATTTTTCCGTGATTTGACTGGTTTACCAGGGATTGCCAGATTCGTCTGTGATTGCCGGAATTTTTCCGTAATTTGCCTGGTTTACCAGTGATTGCCAAATACGTCTGTGATTGCCGGATTTTTCCGTGATTCAGATTCGTCTGTGATTGCCAGATTTTTCCGTGATTCAGATTCGTCTGTGATTGTCGGATTGTTTCGTGATTTGCCTGGTTTACCAGTGATTGCCAGATTCTTTTGTGATATCCGGATTTTTCCGTGATTTGCCTGGTTTACCAGTGATTGCCAGATTCGTCGGTGATTGCCGGATTTTTCCGTGATTTGCCTGGTTTACCAGTGATTTCCAGATTCGTCTGTGATTGCCGGATTTTTCCGTGATTTGCCTGATTTACCAGTGATTGCCAGATTCGTCTGTGATTGCCGGATTTTTCCGTGATTTGCCTCGTTTACCAGTGATTGCCAGATTCGTCTGTGATTGCCGGATTTTTCCGTGATTTGCCTGATTTTTCCGTGATTTGACTGGTTTACCAGTGATTGCCAGATACTTCTGTGATTGCCGGATTTTCCTTTGTGAAATACCGTTACATCAAGTACCCAAGGAAACCCGTCCGCAGTGAACAAATTCCAGCCACAAGGGGAAGAGGACACGTAAGAAGGCCAAATAAGCGGATTGTAATAACAAGAACTTGCGGCGTTATAAAAACGAGAGGAGAGATGAGCTACAGATCCGACCTTGGGGTTTCAAGGTCAATTATGAGCCTGGGTAAAAGAATTGATATGATGGATCTAAAATCATTGGCTATAGGAGTTCCTGTTTAAGAAGCTAAAAAAAAAGATGTCAACAAACTTCTTAAACACCATTGTGGAGAAGAATAGAGAGAAATTGAAGAATTAAAATTCTACAGGGAAATTATCGATGTAGAAGTTTCGCAAAATCCTGATCCTGAGTAATGTGAGTTTCATGAAGAAACGCAATACTGCTGCGTTTAGTCATTCCTAAGTTCCTATGAACACGTCAAAGCAAAATATCTGTGAACTAATATTAATGTATACCTAAGTTTTTGAATAAAATGTATCATTTTTTATTTTTTTAATTATTATTTACTATAGCTATTTAAAACGTTTTAATGAATACCAATAAAACAAAACTTTTCGTGTTTATTGATTTTTTTATTTTTTTTTATTTTGCAGGCAACTTAGAATCAAAATACTTTACTTACTTTAGATGGCGCTCACAGCCCAGGATGGAATACGGCCTCAACCAACAAGCCCCTCCAGCCAGCTCGGTCCCTAGCTAGCTGCCTCCAGTTACGCACTCCTAGTTGGTTGAGGTCGTTCTCCACTTATGTGCGCCACCTAAGGTGGGGTCTTCCTGTACTCCGCAGACCGTCAGAGGTAGATTCGAAGACTCACCACGTGTCCCAGCCATCTCAGCCGCTGTATTTTAAGCTTTTTGACTAGGTCGACGTCGCTGCAAAGCCCGTAAAGCTCGTTGAATCTTCTCCTCCATACTCTACCGATACAGACTGAACCAAAAATCACCCGAAGAATCTTCCTTTCAAAGCACCCAAGTAGATTCTCATCCGTTTTTGTCAGGGTCCATGCTTCTGCATGCTTTATTACTCAAATCCCTTTTAAGCCCGAAGAAACAGCGATTGGCAAGAGTAATTCTTCGTTTGATCTCTGCACTGATGTCATTTTGCGATGTTATAGTGGAGCCCAGGTAGACAAAGTCTTTGACGACTTCGAAGTTGCACCTATCCATAGTGACGTTCTGCCCGAGTCGACGATGTTGAGATTCCTTTCTCGATGATAGCATATACTTCGTTTTGTCCTCATTAACAGCCAAACCCATTTTCGCCGCCTCCGATTCAATACTTGCAAACGCACCGGTAACAGCTCGCTTCGTTCTTCAAATGATGTCAATATCATCTCCATAAGCAAGTAGTTGAACGGAATTTTGAAAAAGTGTACCACTGTTGTTGACTTGCGAGTTGCGTACAATTGCTTCAAGTACGATGTTAAATAGGTTGCATGATAACGCGTCGCCTTGCCTCAAACCTTTCTCGACATCAAAGGGTTCGGTGGTGTTCTTGCCGACCTAGCGAGAATTCTCCATCGTCATCCTGCACAAGCGGACGAGTTTGGCAGGGATGCCGAGATGCGCCATGGCTCTGTATAGCTCGTCTCTGTCTACGTTATCATTTAGGTCGGGTGGACGGAAATTTTGACCATCATCGTCCAGGTTGAATGGAGTGTTCTGTCTTACAGCGGAATTTTGGCCATCTTCACCGTTTAGCAGTCTAGAAAAGTGTTGTTTCCAGATCCTCAGCACCGACTGTGTGTCGACCACCATATTCCCACTCTCATCTCGGCAGGCTTCCGTTCTGGCCTTGTAACCCTGGGTAGTTTGCCTCACCCTTCGGTAGAACTTCCGAACATCCCCCCTGCTCTACAGTCCTCAATAGACTCGACCGCCCGCTTCGCCTGCTCTCTCTTTTTCCTTCTGAGAAGTCGGGGTTCCTCCCTTCGTTCTTGCCCGTTGAGATCCGGGCTGCTCTCTCAGCAGCTCTGAACCTTGAACTTGTTTGTCTTGTTTTATGTTAATAATTTTTTTTTCTCTTTGCATGTTATTACCAAAGAAAGCCTTACAACAGTTTTGGAAGTATTTATGCAGCGAGTAAATATATGCCAGGGCCGGATCGTATCAAATACATCAGGGCGTCAATTTGCGAACATTGTTCACCGAGGGGAGAATGTTTACGACAATTCATAAATTATTAAAAATATATTACAACTCAATAAATTAAATAACTTGAAATTCAACATTAAATTAATATTTCATCACACTT
Source organism: Epistrophella euchroma (assembly GCA_947049315.1). Classification (NCBI taxonomy): domain Eukaryota; kingdom Metazoa; phylum Arthropoda; class Insecta; order Diptera; family Syrphidae; genus Epistrophella; species Epistrophella euchroma. The sequence goes on along the minus strand of OX346245.1, from coordinate 73,264,157 downwards.
AATGTATTATTGTGAATTAACCTTACAAATGAATTGCTACTGACATTTAAATGACACATTTGATATTATATACTGTGATACTTTTTGTCGAGGCTGGGGTAGACTCGTCGGTGTCCAGGGTTTATCCCAAAGAAAGCACAAAAACTTGGGTTAGGAGTTTCCAAACTTCGATTTAAATATTTATTTGTTCTCAGATTCTTTGTTTACAATTTTAATGCAATCGGGTTTTCTGGCTTAATTAGCTAACAAGGTATTGCATATAAGTCATAACAGCTTCTCACAATAATAACATGGTACTGCATATATTCTAGCAAAGTAATAAGGTAGGATTAAATCCTCGCATCCAGCGGAAGCCGAAAGAAATTCTATTCTGAGCCCGGCTTACAGATAGTGTCCACCATATACTTAGAAGAAGTACAAAGTAGACAAGTCAGTTTGGGATTCGCTCCCCGCCCTTAGCAGCAGGCTTAAGGGGAGGTTTCCCTCAAGAAAATAGATGGGAACTTCACGTTTAGCTGTATAGCATCCACAATTTTTCAAATATTTTATTGAAACAAAAAGATTTTGATTGAAAAATTTTAGGCAAAAACATTTTTTAGGTCAAAAACAAAAAAAATACGTTTTTTTTTTGGTAATATTTTTTTCAAGATCCTGGGGCAAAGTCTTGCTATTTTTTTCTTTTTTTGAAATTATTTATGTTTTAAAGAAAATATGTTTAATAAATCAATATCGTCAAAATTTTCTTATTTTTTTGTTCATAACATAATTTAAAATGCAATTTTATTTATCGACATTTGAAACGTCGTTGTGAAGAAAAGATAGCTTACTCAATTTTCAGTTATTTTTATTATTTTTTTAATATTTTTTTAATATTTTTTTAACTAATTTCGAGGGCAGAAACAAAAATTACTTGCATAAGTTTTTTTATTAAAATAATAGAAAAAGGTTCTATTTCGCATTTTTTAACAACAAATTTCCTTGCACACGCACACAAAGAAGCTTGCAGTTCACAAGAATTCCGCTCCATCAGCGCGGGTCATTTGCAAGAAAAATTTCCCACATTCGCTCTCACTCTCCTGTCTTTTTTTTGTGTTGATTTCTTCTTCAATGATCTCTCATCTTACAGAAAATATAATAAATGATTTTTTGGTCGTGGAAGGTCGCGGTGGGATTTAGGTAGACACAATTTTTTTTAACTGTGTGCAGTTAGGGTAGTATATATTTCTAATGACGTGATGGAAAAGGCTTATGTATAATTTTGCTAAGCTAACTTGAGGTTGTTTTTTACTTATGAATGAATGCATGATGGTTACAATATGTCTTTGTGTCGTTCGATGCGATCAATAGGTAGGTATACACCCATGATTTTTTGAGGCAGGTGAAGAATAAGGAAATTAGTAGTTCTGAAGATGGTTTTTGATAAAATGTTCGTGTCTGCGAAAAAATGAAGAAATGTGTATAGAGGTAGGTAGGAAGTTAGTAAGGTATCTATCATTTATTTTTCAATGGGGATGTTTTAAAGAAAATAGGGAAAAATCTATAAAAAATTTTTGACGTAGGTACGCAAAATTTAAATACAGTTTTGAAGATAGGTTGATTCTTAGTAGTTGCGTATTTATGCATAAAGTGAAATTTGCCTCATGATTAGGCAAATTTGCTTGTCGACCGCTCCATTAGCGCGGGTCATTTGCAAAAAAATTTGCAAAATTCAGTCTCACTGGTTTGTCTTTTTTGTTTGCGCTGATGTATTATCTATAGTTTTTTTTCTTCTCATCTCATAGGAAAAAATCTATAAAAAGTCTTTGACGTAGGTATGCAAAGTTTGAATACAGTTTTGTAGATAGGTTGATTATTAGTAGGTACGTAACGTATTTATGTAGGTATAAAGTGAAGTTTGCCTCATGATTGGGCAAATTTGCTTGACCACTACGCCATCTTAAAAATATATTGTTTTTAACTTTCCATTGGAAATTATTGTAAATGATCCGATTTGTCGGATCGAAAATTTGAACATTTCTTCACGTTTCCAGCTCTGGAATACCTGCAAATTCATCGATTTTAATAGTTAGGCGCCTGTTATAGCTATCATTGAAATTCATCATTGAAAATTTTAATGATTAATTTCAAGACGTTTAGAAAGTAAAATCTATAAATATTTTGATGCCTATGCCTTAATAAATATATCGGCCCAAAAAAAAATTCAATTCGGCCCAACCTTCAACACAAATTGACGAATTGGGCCGAATTTAGTTTTTTTTTTGGCCAGATTTATTAATGAAGCCATAAGCTTTATTTTGACATCAAAATAATCATAGATTTAGCACCCTAAACGTCTAAAAATGAATCATTAAAATTTTCAATGATGAATTTCAATGATAGCTATAAGTGGCGCCTTAGAGATGCCTATGTAATGTGTATACGTAAGTTCGTGATCTGTTTTCGTCGACGATATCTTGAGAACAAAAATAAAGGTATCGACATCAAATAAAGTTTATTTTATTGAAAATAAGGCAATAAAATGGAAAAAGGGGTTTCAGAAAAATTCAATTAGCGCTTGTATTTTATTACAGTAATTAAAAAAGTTGTAAAATGGTTGAAAGGTGGAATATTATTTTTAAAAAACCTGTTAAAAATTTTTAAAAATAATTTTCGGCTCGAATATCTTGAGAACACACAAAGATATTAACTTCGGGCTTATATTATTCTATTGGTACACAAAACCATAGTTGATGATTTGTAGGGTTTGTGAAAAAATTCAATTGACAGTTTTGACAAAACTATACAAAAAACTGCTAAAAATTTTAAAAAAATATTTTTCGTGTTGCAGAGCAAACAACCAACATTTTTTTCGAAGATTTTAAATTAGTCCTTTTTTTTATAAAAAATAACATCGGATATTAATGTTATCAGTGTGGGTCACACACAGGTTCTTTTTTTATTATATTGCAATTTTCTCCTTACCAGACGTGTGTTCATAAAAAAAATTATAAAATATTTTTTGTTTAATAATTGTAATTTGTAATTAGGCTACAGACTAGGGCTCCTAACCGTATGTACTTATAGGGTGATTTGCATAGATATGGTGTAGAATAAAAGCTAGACCATATAGGTTGGGTCGAGATTTGAGACAAGAAAAAAAATTGCATACGAATGAGGGTGTATTCCCTCTCGGTTAGCAATTTTCTAAAAAATTGTCTTAAAACAAAAAAAATTATTAAAAAACAACGGTAACGATAACAATGCTTTGCTATACCTTTTTGAAAAGCCAGAAATCTTTTATTTAATTTTTTTTTTTAAATAACGTTGTTTTAGTGAACAGTTTTTTTAATTAAAAAAAACATTACAAATTGTTACAAAATATCGAATATCTTGAAAACACATAAAGATATTAACTTCGGGTTAACTTTATTCAATACACCAAGTTATAGTTGATAATCGGTAAAATTTGTAAAAAAAAATTCAACTAACAGTTTTTTTTCTAGACCAAAAAAAAAAAAAAAAAAATCTGCAAAAAAAACAGCTTAATATTGTTAAAAAATGTTTTTCGGCTCGAATTTCTCGAGAACAACCAAAGATATCAACTCCCAGATAATTTTACCCTACACACAATGCCATAATTAGTAAATTATTAATGTTTGTAGAAAAATTCAATTGACAGTTTTTTTCTAGGCCAAAAAAACTGCAAAAGAAACTGCTAATAATTGTTGAAATTTTTCGTGTCGCATATATTTAGATCAAACAGGCTTCCCTTGATTGCAGAACTGAAAAGTTTTTCGAAGATTTTTAATTGGTAATTCTTATAAGAAATGGGAAGTTATTAGTGTGGGTCAAATCCTCTTTGTTTCTGTTTTAAGACATTTTTTTAGAAAATTGCCATCCTGGCTAAACGAGTCGAAAAGACCCTTACTCCTATACAATTTTTTTTATCTCGAGTCTCGAACCAACCTATATGCTCTAGCTTATATTCATAACCCTTTTTTAGATAACTGCCTATACCGGCTAAATCGGGGATAATGGACCCCTCCTATAAGATTTATGTTTTATCTCGACCCATCTGCACGCTCTTACGCACACCTTAGGTATGTAATATAGGTAACATGTATTATGACATGTACCTATCTAACTAAACGTTGACTTTACTAATGCAATCCATTTATCTACCACCTACATACGTCACTTGAGAAATCTATTTTGCATCAAAATAATATCTACCAATTGACATTGTGACGTCCCGAACCTGAAAAAAAAATAAAATATAAAACCCAAAAAAAAAGACCTAAGTCTCAACAAAATTTGTTCTTTTTCAACAGTTTATTTTAAAAAATACCTATTCTACCTAGGTATTCATCCTAATTTTTTCATACCTACCTAAGTTAATTTTTTTATTTTAGTCATGCACAAAAATCCTCAAAACAAAAACTAGGTAGGTACATTTATAAAAAATAAGAAATGACCACGAACGAACGAAAGTAGGTATATACCTGTATGCTGTATTCAAAACATGGAAAAAAGAAAAGTTTCGCCACTAACCTAAAAGAAAACAACAAAATACTTAGGAATAAAAAAAAAAAAAAAACAAAAATGCTGTTCCTTTCCCCGCCAATAAATCTCAGCAGCATTACCTTCTGTCTTCCTGCTTTAGCTCACATATTGCTAGCTATGTAAAGTACGCATACACAATGTTTTTTTTTTTTTCTTCGATCTTGTCTTGCTACTTCTCGTGCATTCTGCTTGTGCGATGCGTATGTGCGTAAGTGCGTAACTCTGTCTCTGGCTCTCAGAGTAATTTCCTTTTTACATATGGTACATTTTTTGAATTCTCTTGTTCTTGTTCTTGTCTAACTACTTCTAGTAGTGCTGCTTCTGCTTGTGCGTTTCGTATGTGCATAACCCTGTCTCTGGCTCTGAGAGAAAACAGAGTATTTTTTTCACAAAAAGGACTGACTTTGAAGAAAAGGGAAATAAATTCTTTCACTAATACATTGAAATGCATCTACATGAAATCTGAGTTTGCTTCTGAAGGGAACCTACCCTTAAGGAAAGTCAAATCCGCTCCCGGCTGGCAGATAGCGTCCACCGTACACTTAGAAGTACAAGGTGGAAAAGTCAGGCTTGGGATTCGGTCCCCACCTTTAACAGCAGGCTAAAGGAAATTCAATTCTGCTCCCGGACTGCAGATAGTGTTGTGCTATATTTTTTTGTTTGCTGAGAAGCACGATTCTCAGTTGGATTCTTACCTTTTACCGGTGTTACGTTTTTGGTCTTTCAACAAATAAAAAAACAATGTTTATTTTCTTTATTTTCTTACTTTAATTTATAATTAAATTTACTTAACTAGGTTCATTTACAATCGAGACATTAACAAGAGACCGAGTAAAGAAATAGAAACAAGAAACAGAGTTTATTTTCTTTATTTTAATTTACTTTAATTTATAATTAAATTTACTTAACTAGGTTCATTTACAATCGAGACATTAACAAGAGACCGAGTAAAGAAATAGAAACAAGAAACAGAGGCAAAAAGATCTTTTTACGTCAACCGTCTGAAACAACGTCAACCGTCTGAAACAGAGTCCGCTCGATTCCTCGTCACCCGACACGACGAAAACTGAGGAAAAATGCAACAACATGCACAAGTGTGCCTGTTTGTAGTTGCCATCTGGTGTTAGGGATCAATGCACCGTTTAATAGGTTGGAAAAGTTGGATATGAAAATGATGATCTGGGAATTATGGGTTTTGTTTCAATGTAGCAGGCAATGAAATTCGAGAAGTTTAACGGATTGGGAAAGTGAATGGGTATGAATGAGTTTTTAAGTGGAGCGATCGTTGACTGTGTGGTTGACGACTTTCGAGGTAGATGAAATTTGTAAGTAATTAAAGGAAATGGCGATATGGGAATTTTAAATGGGTCGGATATTTGTCAATCAAAAGAAAATGACGATATGGGAATTTTAAGTGGTTTGTAGTTGGGCAATTAAAGTAGATGATGAATATGGGAATATGGAGTTGCAATGGGTTGAAGTAAGTATGGGTTTAGTTGGATGGAATGATAAGGGGAAATGATAAGAGAAGGTTGTAAGGTACGTACTTTACAACAATAGCGTCCACCGTATACTTAGATGAAGTACAAGGTGGAAAAGTCTGGTTTGGGATTCGGTCCCCGCCCTCAGCAGCAGGCTAAAGGAAATTCAATTCTGCGCCCGGACTGCAGATAGCGTCCACCGTATATTTAGAAGAAATATAAGGTGGAAAAGTCAGGTTTTGCGATTCATCCCCGTCTTTAGTGGTTTGCTAAAGAAAAGTCAATCGCGAGGTTAACAATTCAATTAATCGAGGAGAAGCCTCTGAATAAAAAATAAACGGTTTTGGGTACTAGAGCGAAAAAAGCGAAACTTCTGATGATACACTATGTATCCAACAGCGTGTCTCTTTAAATTAATTTATTCCGTTCCAGAATAAATTAATTGGTATTCTGTTTCTCCTTTACAACACACAAAGGCAGAAGACGATTTTGTTCGGAATTACACCTCCTCAAGTCATATTTTGGGTAAGCAGCAAATGTGAATCGAACGAACAACCAACGAAATCAAAACAACAATAAACATTTCAATATATTATATTATATATATATTTCAATGACCTATCAAAAATCCTCAGTGAGTGTAATTTGTTGCATATTCTCGGGGTTAACAAATGCAGATAATGTGGGTACATTATACGTTGCAGACCTCGCTTCAGAAATGTGTTTTGTTGCATAAAATATTTTTATCTCGGTTTTGCATAAAGCAAATGGAATTAATCCTAAATTCCAACAAGCTGGTTTTAAATATCAGGTTTGCGTAAAGCGAATGGAATTAATCTTGAATTCCAACAGGCAGGTTCGGTAATATTTCGGTGCGGTGATGCAGGCATCCGGTGGGGGGTGTTAAAAGTGTAATGCTTCGTTACATTCCCCCCTTACTTTGGGAGTCGAGAACCTTCCCGTCTTAATATATTGTAAGGATGTAACCACTCCTTTACTTGAATTACCGCCTATTATGCTCTCATGTGACATCAGCGCCATCTTGTGTAATTTTGTGGAGTTTTTAAGAAAGAGCTTTTAAGAAAGATAGATCTTTTAAGCTGAATTGAAAGAACGCCATCTCTCTCGTTGGAATGGAACCTTCTAGATGGCTTTTGTGCCAGTACTTTCGAGTAGAGTCTCGAACCTCTCAGCTCACTATATAAGGAGAAACTTTTTGAGCACAGACACAGTTTATTTTTGAAAGCGGAAGTGTAAAGTTCGAAGTGAAAAGTATCCGGAAGTGAATTTAAGTTGCAAACTATTGAGATTGAAGACTAATAAAATAATTTAAAGTCAAGTAAAGTGTGTTTGATTTGTAAAGGAAATAAGTGACGGCTGACAGTTAAAAAGAAATAAGTTTTATATCGAACCGTGGTAAAACGTTACATTGGTGTCAGAATAAGGGATAAAACTAATTTTATCTGTGCATTTAAGTAAATTAACTTAAAATTAAAGTGCGTGTGTGTTTTTAAATAAAAAAAAAAGACAATGGGTAAAATTTTGAATGATTTCAATTGTGTTCAACTTAAAGCAGAACTAAACAAACGAGGTCTTCCTACTGCTGGATTAAAAAAATGACCTCATTTTCGTCTGCAGGAACATTTAAGACAACAAGGTGAAAACCCAGACACGTTTATTTTCACGATTAAAATGGAGGAAGAGCAAGTAAGTACTAGTTCAGATATGACCAATATGATGGCTCTGCTGCTCGCCCAGTTCGAAGAACAAAGAAAATAACAAAAGAATATTCTCGAAGAGCAAAGAAAAGAGCAAAAGAATCTTCTCGAACGATTTGAGGATCAACGCAATGAGCAAAAGAATCTTCTCGAACGATTTGAAGATCAACGCAATGAGCAAAAGAATCTTCTTGAAGAGCAAAGAAGAGAACAAAAGAATGAACAGAAGAATCTTCTCGAACAAATGGAAAAACAAAGTGTTGAGCATAAGAATCTTCTAGAGGAACAGAAAAACATCCTCGAAAGTAAACTAACTGTATTTGAAAACAAGTTAATTTCTCTTGATGAACGTTTTGAAGGCGTCAAAAAACAATTTTCGAAAGTAGACGCAATGATCGAGAACGTTAAAGATAAGTTCGAGACAGTGGAAAATAAAATTCAAAGCATTACGATGGAACTAGATAGAGTTCGAAAAATGAAGATTCGAGAAAGTTCTGGCGAACTTCCAAAGCGAAAGGAAATGCATTCGCCAACCTTTGATGGACAAACCTCTTGGTCGATTTACAAGAAATAGTTTGAGGCAGCCGCTGCAACAAATGGATGGAATGACGAAGACAAATTTATAGCTCTGACGCTTGTCCTAAGAGGACCTGCTGCTGAATTGTTGCAAGCCATACCAGCAGACAAGAACGGCAACTTCACGGCTCTTGTACAGGCCATTGACAAACGTTTTGGAGATGGCCATATGCAAGAAGTCTTCCGCGTCCAACTCAATACCAGAGTCCAGAAAAGAGGAGAAAGTCTGCAACAACTTCAAGCAGATATCGAACGGCTGGCTCACCTGGCATATCAAACTGCAGGAGAGGAAATAATAAACCAGTTCGCAACACAAGCATTTGTCCGCGCTGTATCCGACATCAACCTTTAGCGATAATTAAAGACTTTAAGGAAAAAAAATAAATAAAACAACCCTTTATATTCAAAGTCCACAGATGTGGTTTATTGATTTTTCGCATGAAGACTGACTGTCTATCATTTAAGTATCCCTTCTATATCGTGATGTTCTTCAATATCATCGAGATTAGCTTAGCGGTTTCCTCCATCAGTTGGTGGATGATCTTATAGATCAATCGTAAACATGTATACGTCTTAAGGGATTAACGGCTAGGTGTACCATTGTATATACATTCTATAGTATTCTCATGAAAGCGAAAGATAGTGGCGACGTCTATAGCGGCGATTAATAAGCTCTCAGCTGTAGAGATTGGAGATTAACGAAGGGGAATTTCAAGCAAGAAATGCCGATAATAATAAAACGAGAACGCTACATACAAAATTCACTGCAGTCAAAGTGAGAGAAGAAAAGACAATTTTCTCTATTTGGTTTTGGGTTGGGGATTTTGTTTAAATTTTTTTTGCCAACAGAGATTGTTTTTTTTAGGATCTTTTTATTTTTACCTTCGGTTTGTGTTGCTCTTCTGTTATGTTGTTGTTGTAGCGTAGCTGACGTAGGTAGGTATAGAAAATTCTTGTATGTGTTTGAGGAATACGAAAAAAGAATTTTGTTTGTCAGTATTTTGCTATTATTTGTGAAGGATCTTGCTTCGTATGTGTTGTTGTTGTTGTTGTTTTTGGGTAGCAAGAGTATTCATGGGAATTTGAGGAGTATAAGAAAAAAAATTTTATGAGTTCAGTTTTTTGTTTAGGAGTTTGTTTACATTTTTTTCTTTTGGGCTGAGAAAACGAGGTGCAGGTATGTATGTGTGTAAATACTTTGTTGTGTTGGCGATTTTTTTCAAGTAGGTAGGTAGAAAGGTTTTGATTTTGTTTAGGAATTTTTTGTAAGGAATTTGTCGGTTGGTTGTCTTTGCAAGTTAAATGCTTTTTTTATCTTGATTCTTTTGACTTTTTGACCTATATTGTGATCTGAATGTTATTGATTTTCTGGGTAGCTTGTGCAGGTTTACGTATGTAGGTACACAAAATGTTTGAAAGTTTGAAGGAGCTAGAAAAAGGCAATTTTGTTTCGTGGAAAGAAAGAGGTTGTGGTGGTGATGGTTCACAGTAGTGTTGTTATTCTTTTTTCTGGGTACCTATCTTGTGCAAGTATATGTAGGCATGCAAAATGTTTGGAAGTTGGAGAAGTTAAAAAAGACAATGTTGTGATTTTGTTTTGTGCAAAGAAAGAAGTGGTGGTTTATGTATACATAATTTTTTATTTATAATTTTCGCGCTTGTTTTGAAGGAGAGTAGGTACCTATGTATGTATATATATGTGCGATTTGTAAGAAGTTAGGTATGTATGTACATAGGATTATAAATTTGTGTTGGGAATTAGGTATGTGGCTACATTTCGCGCCTTTTTTGAACAATTAGTGTTCAACCAAAATATTTTTGTTAAGAGTTTGTCAGTGGTTTGTTATTTTTCAAGTATTTACCTAGATACATACATATGTACATATGAAGATATTTTTTTTTGTACAGACTTCTTGACCTACCTTGTGTTCTCCTTGTTATTGTTATTCTTTTTTTGTAGCTGGTGCAGGTTTATGTACCTACATAGGTACACAAAATGTTTGGGAGTTTGAAGGAGTTAAAAAAAAGACAAGTGTAAAATTATTTTTAATTTTCTCAAAAACTAAAATACATTTTACCATCCGGTTTTCTGTTTTTGACTAAAAAATAATAAGATCATTGAATTTTGAAAACAAAAGTAGTACTTTAGTACGTAAAATTTTGATAAAAATAAGCTTAAAATTAAAAGATTTTTTTTTTCAAAATATTGGCTTTGAAAATTAATTTTTCAAAAACTATGCACTCAAACAACTTTATTTAAAAATAAAATTAAAGAATGAATGAATTTTTTTTCTGTTTTAAGTGAGTGTTTTTGAAAATTGCCCCTCCCGCCTAAACGGGGGCAAATAGACCCCCTCCCATACGATTTTTTTCTCGTTTAAGTCCAAACTACACGCCTTATCTTTTTGTCACACCTTATGCAAATCACCCTGTATAGGTATGTACATATATCCACTCGTTTTATTATATTACTAAAAACGAACATTAATCCACTGAAGCTGATTAGAATTTACTATTGAGAAACTTGTATAGCAATAGCATACAGTTAGGTAAGATATATCAAATAATTGTAATATATATGCAGTTATTACACTCGGAATTAAGATCTAACTGCATACCTATAGCTATGTATGTAATGTACTTATGTAAGTAGGTACAAATATAATTTTTCAACCAGTAACAGTAATATCCAATCTACTCCACTGTAGATAGGTATTTCGCAAATTTTAAATTTGTGCATCATATACCTACCTAGGTCTATACACATAATATCTACCTACAAATCAACAGAATCTAACACTTGTGTGATTTTCGAACATTTCAATTCATATTTTAAAAAGAGATGCAAAAATTAGGTACTACAAAAACTGACCATAATGTGCATCAACATACATACCTTATACATACCTAACCTATCTACATTAAAAAAAAAAAAAAAACTTCGAGCCGCGGAAATAGCCTATAAAAAATTTCTTTTTTTCAACAGGTAGATTTTCTGCAATTCTGAATTTATTTTCATAAGTTAGGCACCTACCTATTTATCTCACTTTCTAGATTTTCTAAAAGTTTTTAATAAATCTACTCCTCAGGTAGGTACCTACCTAGTTTTTTTTTTTCGTAAACAAAATTTAAACTTCGATTTTAAAATACATATAATTTTTCAACCCTCGCTTAATCAATTGACACTATTGTATGCTTTATATACCTACCTTACTAACCTGTATAGTTGGAATATCAAAAAATCCTAATCGCTATCTACCTATAAATTCAATTCAATGCATTTTTTTTACACTTTTAGACCTACCTAACTTTCCTTATAAATTTAACAATCATGAGTCAGATAATCAATTCGATCGATTGCTGATTCTTCTTTTTATTAAATAATTCAACACCAAAAACAAACAAAATACCTACCTACCTACCAAACAGAAATTAATACAAAATTATATACATATGTACATACCTACATACCGGTAGACAATTCTTAATTCGACCTTTTCTTCATTTCTTGCTCACCTTCCCACATATTCCCAATAAGCCAACAAAAAAAATCTGTTTGGAATAAAAAACAACCCTTTTTTTCCTTTGCACGTTGCGCAAACTCATTACTTGTGTTTGTGTACCAGTACATGAATTCATTAAAAAAAAAAAAACAATTCCAAGTGCATGGCAAAACAAATGATATTTTTTTTATTTCCCTCTTCTTATTCTGGTGTAGATGTCAAAGCAAACAGCCGTTTGTACGTATCTCGCTTACACACATTATTATTCCTAAAAAATAAACACCACGAACCTCTCTTTCCTACTGCTTATTCCCCCTTCTCTCATCAGACTCCCAAAGAAACAATTGTTGTGATTGAAGCGCCACCTAAAGCGGCGGTTAAGAAGTACAAAATCGTGTTGCATGAGAATACTATAGAATGTATATACAATGATACAATGTCATCATCCAAGTACACCCATTGTATATACATTCTATAGTATTCTCATTCAACACGATTTTGTACTTCTTAACCGCCGCTATTGGTGGCGCTTCAATCACCACAATTGTTTCTTTGAAGCATTGTATATACATTCTATAGTATTCTCATGCAACACGGTTTTTTACTTCTTAACCGGCGCTTTAGGTGGCGCTTCAATCACCACAATTGTTTCTTTGGAGAGTCTGATGAGAGAAGGGGGAATAAGCAGTAGGAATGAGAGGTTCGTGGTGTTTATTTTTTAGGAATAATAATGTGTGTAAGCGAGATACGTACAAACGGCTGTTTGCTTTGACATCTACACCAGAATAAGAAGAGGGAAATAAAAAAAATATCATTTGTTTTGCCGTGCACTTGGAATTGTTTTTTTTTTTAATGAATTCATGTACTGGTACACAAACACAAGTAATGAGTTTGCACAACGTGCAAAGAAAAAAAGGGTTGTTTTTTATTCCAAACAGATTTTTTTTGTGGGCTTATTGGGAATATGTGGGAATGTGAGCAAGAAATGAAGAAAAGGTCGAATTTAGAATTGTCTATCGGTTTGTAGGTATGTATGTAGGTATATAATTTTGTATTAATTTCTGTTTGGTAGGTAGGTAGGTATTTTGTTTGTTTTTGGTGTTGAATTATTTAATAAAAAGAAGAATCAGCAATCGATCGAATTGATTATCTGACTCATGATTGTTAAAGTTATAAGGAAAGTTAGGTAGGTCTAAAAGTGTAAAAAAATGCATTGAATTGAATTTATAGGTAGATGGCGATTAGGATTTTTTGATATTCCAACTATACAGGTTAGTAAGGTAGGTATATAAAGCATACAATAGTGTTTAATTGATTAAGCGAGGGTTGAAAAATTATATGTATTTTAAAATAGAAGTGTTTGTGTTAATTTTTTTTTAGGAAAAAAAAACTAGGTAGGTACCTACCTGAGGAGTAGATTTATCAAAAACTTTTAGAAAATCTAGAAAGTGAGATAAATAGGTAGGTGCCTAACTTATGAAAATAAATTCATAATTGCAGAAAATCTACCTGTTGAAAAAAATAAATTTTTTATACCTAGGCTATTTCCGCGGTTAGTTGTTTTTTTTTTTAATGTAGGTAGGTTAGGTATGTACAAGGTATGTATGTAGATGCACATTATTGTCAGTTTTTGTAGTACCTACCTATTTTTTGCAAGTAGATAGGTTCATATATCTTTTTAAGAGATGAATTGAAATGTTCGAAAATCACACAAGTAATAGATTCTGTTGATTTGTAGGTAGATATTATGTGTCTAGACCTAGGTAGGTATATGATACACAAATTTAAAATTTGCAAAATACCTATCTACAGTGGAGTAGATTGGATATTACTGTTACTGGTTGAAAAATTATATTTGTACCTACTTACATAAGTATATTACATACATAGCTATAGGTATGCAGTTGGATCTTAATTCCGAGTGTAATACCTATATATTACAATTATTTGATATATCTTTCCTAACTGTATGCTATTGCTATACAAGTTTCTCAATAGTAAATTCCAATCAGCTTCAATGGATTAATGTTCGTTTTTAGTAATATAATAAAACGAGTGGATATATGTACATACCTATATAGGGTGATTTGCATAAGGTGTGACAAAAAGCTAAGGCGTGTAGTTTGGACTCAAACGAGAAAAAAATCGTATGGGAGGGGGTCTATATGCCCCCGTTTAGGCGGGAGGGGCAATTTTCAAAAACACTCACTTAAAACAGAAAATAAATTATTAAAAAATAACGGTAATACCTACAGAGTTATGCTACAGCACTTTGAAAAGCCGAAAATTCATTCTTTAATTTTATTTTTAAATAAAGTTGTTTGAGTGCATAGTTTTTGAAAAATTAATTTTCAAAGCCAATATTTTAAAAAAAAATTCAATTTTAAGGTCATTTTTATCAAAATTTTACGTACTAAAGTACTACTTTTGTTTTCAAAATTCAATGATCTTATTATTTTTTAGTCAAAAACAGAAAACCGGATGAAAAAATGTATTTTAGTTTTTGAGAAATTTAAAAATAACGGGAGGGTTATTCAAAAATTAATTTTCAAAATTAAATTTTTGAAAAAAAAAAATAAAAAGTTGTGTTTAAACTTATTTTGTGCAAAATTGTAAAGTAATATTTTTATTTTCAAAATTTAATACTCTTATAAATTTGTAGTCGAAAAACTGAAAACACATTCCAAATAAATATTCAGAACTAAATCTAATCTAAAAACATTTCGACTCACACTTGTTCAAGCAAGGCGCGAAAAGTACAAAAGCACCCAATTCCCCACCAAAAATAGTAGATACCTAATATGCCTTCCTAGGTAATTACAAATCGCACTTACACTCCTTCAAAACAAGCGCGAAAATTTATTATAAATGAACAATTATATAAACCACCACCACCCCTTTTTTACACTTGTCTTTTTTTTAACTCCTTCAAACTCCCAAACATTTTGTGTACCTATGTACATAAACCTGCACAAGCTACAAAAAAAAGAATAACAATAACAAGGAGAATACAAGGTAGGTCAAGAAGTCTGTACAAACAAAAATATCTTTGTATGTACATATGTATGTATCTAGGTAACTACTTGAAAAATAACAAACCACTGACAAATTCTTAACAAAAATATTTTGGTTGAATACTAATTGTTCAAAAAAGGCGCGAAATGTACCCACCTACCTAATTCCCAACACAAATTTATAATCCTATGTACATACCTAACTTCTTACAAATCACACATATATACAATACATACATAGGTACCTACTCTCCTTCAAAACAAGCGCGAAAATTATAAATAAAAAATTATGTATAGGTACCTATAAACCACAACCTCTTTCTTTGCACAAAACAAAATCACAACATTGTCTTTTTTAACTTCTCCAACTTCCAAACATTTTGCATACCTTACCTACATATACTTGCACAAGATAGGTAACCAGAAAAAAGAATAACAACGCTACTGTGAACCATCACCACCACAACCTCTTTCTTTCCACGAAACAAAATTGCCTTTTTCTAGCTCCTTCAAACTTTCAAACATTTTGTGTACCTACATACGTAAACCTGCACAAGCTACCCAGAAAATCAATAACATTCAGATCACAATATAGGTCAAGAAGTCAAAAGAATCAAGATAAAAAAGCCTTTAACTTGCAAAGACAACCAACCGACAAATTCCTTACAAAAAATTCCTAAATAAAATCAGAACCTTTCTACCTACCTACTTAAAAAAAAAATCGCCAACACAACAAATATTTACACACATACATACCTGCACCTCGTTTTCTCAGCCCAGAAGAAAAAAATGTAAACAAACTCCTAAACAAAAAACTGAACTCACGAAATTTTTTTTCTTATACTCTTCAAATTCTCATGAATGATCTTGCTACCCAAAAACAACAACAACAACACATACGAAGCAAGATCCTTCACAAAATAGCAAAATACTGGCATACAAAATTCTTTTTTCGTATTCCTCAAACACATACAAGAATTTTCTATACCTACCTACGTCAGCTACGCTACAATAACAACATAACAGAAGAGCAACACAAACCGAAGGTAAAAATAAAAAGATCCTAAAAAAAAACAATCTCTCTTGGCAAAAAAAAAAAAATTTAACAAAATCCCCTCCCGAACCCAAAACAAAATAGAGAAAATTGTCTTTTTCTTCTCTCACTTTGACTGCAGTGAATTTTGTATGTAGCGTTCTCGTTTTATTATTATCGGCATTTCTTGCTTGAAATTCCCCTTCGTTAATCTCCAATCTCTACAGCTGAGAGCTTCTTTATCGCCACTATAGACAATGATTGTATATACATTCTATAGTATTCTCATGAAAGCGAAAGATAGTGGCGACGTCTATAGCGGCGATAAAGAAGCTCTCAGCTGTAGAGATTGGAGATTAACGAAGGGGAATTTCAAGCAAGAAATGCCGATAATAATAAAACGAGAACGCTACATACAAATTTCACTGCAGTCAAAGTGAGAGAAGAAAAAGACAATTGTCTCTATTTTGTTTTGGGTTGGGGATTTTGTTTACATTTTTTTTTGCCAAGAGAGCTTGTTTTTTTAGGATCTTTTTATTTTTACCTTCGGTTTGTGTTGCTCTTCTGTTATGTTGTTGTTGTAGCGTAGCTGACGTAGGTAGGTATAGAAAATTCTTGTATGTGTTTGAGGAATACGAAAAAAGAATTTTGTTTGTCAGTATTTTGCTATTATTTGTGAAGGATCTTGCTTCGTATGTGTTGTTGTTGTTGTTTTTGGGTAGCAAGAGTATTCATGGGAATTTGAGGAGTATAAGAAAAAAAATTTTATGAGTTCAGTTTTTTGTTTAGGAGTTTGTTTACATTTTTTTCTTTTGGGCTGAGAAAACGAGGTGCAGGTATGTATGTGTGTAAATACTTTGTTGTGTTGGCGATTTTTTTCAAGTAGGTAGGTAGAAAGGTTTTGATTTTGTTTAGGAATTTTTTGTAAGGAATTTGTCGGTTGGTTGTCTTTGCAAGTTAAATGCTTTTTTTATCTTGATTCTTTTGACTTTTTGACCTATATTGTGATCTGAATGTTATTGATTTTCTGGGTAGCTTGTGCAGGTTTACGTATGTAGGTACACAAAATGTTTGAAAGTTTGAAGGAGCTAGAAAAAGGCAATTTTGTTTCGTGGAAAGAAAGAGGTTGTGGTGGTGATGGTTCACAGCACTGATCTCTATAATACACTGGATAGTGTATTCCCTACAATGTATAACAGTTTTTGTGGTTCCAATTGAAGATTAAAATCGTGGTCAGCCGCATAATTTGAGGTTTGTCTTTAAATATTATTTGTGGTTAACTCATATATATATTTTCGTATTCTGCGAAGTTTTTTCATTTTCGTACTCAGATTCAGGCGTTTGTTGTGACTCACGAGGAAAAACAAAATTAAAAGTAAGTTTTTAGTGATTAACAAAAAAAATATTAACCCTTGTAATAAATTCGTGCAAAATATGAAAATATGTTATGTTCTTTTTTTATTCCACAGAAAATTAGTTTTTATTTTGTATTTTATTTTATATTTTCTTAATTGATTTATAAGTTTACCGCAAAAGAAAAAACAACAAAGATGTCGCGAAAACGAAATGAAACAAAAATTACATGATATTGACCAAAGATACTAAATTTATTCAGTTTCTTTGATATTGACGCTGTCATTTTCGGTTTTTTATATGTTAAACAGGTATACTGTTATACAAAAAATGGTTAGGCGCATAATATAACAATTGTTCAAATGGAGCCATCATTATTGTATGAATACGCTATCCAGTGTATTATAGAGATCAGTGGTTCACAGTAGTGTTGTTATTCTTTTTTCTGGGTACCTATCTTGTGCAAGTATATGTAGGCATGCAAAATGTTTGGAAGTTGGAGAAGTTAAAAAAGACAATGTTGTGATTTTGTTTTGTGCAAAGAAAGAAGTGGTGGTTTATGTATACATAATTTTTTATTTATAACTTTCGCGCTTGTTTTGATTAGAGTAGGTACCTATGTATGTATATATATGTGCGATTTGTAAGAAGTTAGGTATGTATGTACATAGGATTATAAATTTGTGTTGGGAATTAGGTATGTGGCTACATTTCGCGCCTTTTTTGAACAATTAGTGTTCAACCAAAATATTTTTGTTAAGAATTTGTCAGTGGTTTGTTATTTTTCAAGTAGTTACCTAGATATGTGCATACATATGTACATATGAAGATGTTTTTTTTTGTACAGACTTCTCGACCTACTTTGTGTTCTCCTTGTTATTGTTATTCTTTTTTTTTGTAGCTTGTGCAGGTTTATGTACATAGGTACACAAAATGTTTGGGAGTTTGGAGGAGTTAAAAAAAAGACAAGTGTAAAATTATTTTTAATTTTCTCAAAAACTAAATTACATTTTAGTATCCGGTTTTCTGTTTTTGACTAAACAATAATAAGATCATTGAATTTTGAAAACAAAAGTAGTACTTTAGTAAGTAAAATTTTGATTAAAATAAGCTTAAAATTTAAGATTTTTTTGTCAAAATATTGGCTTTGAAAAATAATTTTTCAAAAACTATTCACTCAAACAACTTTATTTAAAAATAAAATTAAAGAATGAATTTTTGGCTTTTCAAAGTGCTGTAACATAACTCTGTAGGTATTACCGTTATATTTTAATATTTTTTTTTCTGTTTTAAGTGAGTGTTTTCGAAAATTGCCCATCCTGCCTAAACGGGGCAAATAGACCCCCTCCCATACGATTTTTTTCTCGTTTAAGTCCAAACTACACGCCTTAGCTTTTTGTCACACCTTATGCAAATCACCCTGTATAGGTATGTACATATATCCACTCTCAGTCGACGTTACCGCCACCTGGGCATTATTTGATGAAAGGTCTTAGGTCGACTACGCATTAGGACAAAACTGTCGTCTGCCCAAAAACTATAAATTTACTAAATTTAACGATTTTAGCTTATAACATAACAGGTCTTAAAAGCAAACTCTTGCAACCTGATTTCTTTAAATATATTTTTAATTTTGATATCATTATATTAATAGAAACTTTTTTAGAACCAAAAGATGAAAATGATTTTTTAAAATATTTCAAAAATTATAAAATAACTTTTATTTCAGCGATACGAAGTAGTGTACATGGGAGGGCGAGTGGAGGTATACTTTGTGCCATAAAATCTAATATTTCTCACCTTGCTCAGTTTAAGACAATTGATAACAAACTTCTTATTCATATAAAAAGTAATAATTTGAATTTTTATATTATACCGGTGTATCTTAACTGCAATAATTGACAGAATGATTTTGAAAATTTGTGTAGTTTTATGACCAATTCTTCTTTGGAAAATACCCTAATTATTGGCGATCTCAATGCTCGTATTGGTAATTACCAGAATCATCCTGCTCATATGTCACAAACTCTGCTGAATTTCGGTGCCAACAGGAATTCAAAAGATATAACTCTTAACAGAAATGGTAAACTTCTGGTAGAATTTTTTGAAGATTTTGGATTTTTTGTACTGAATGGAGTGGCGAATGGCGACGTAGATGGTAATTTCACGTTCATTAGCGGTCAAGGACAATCAGTAATTGACTTTTGTGCCATATCTGGTGAGTGGTTCAATGTAGTCGATGATTTTGAAGTGCTTCCGGCTGCTTTTTCTTCTCCCTTTCCAATTGCGATTAAAGCGCATTTTAACGAAGAAATCCAACCGAAGAACTTGGATACTCTACGAAAACTGAAATGGATTCAAAGTAAAGCCTCCCGTTACAAAGCAAATCTAGATTACCAATGTAACTTCCTTCCGCTCCAGTCAACAAGCTCGGTAGAGCAAATTGAAGAAAATATTGTGACAATAATTTATGCCTCGGCACCAGATGCTAACAATAATTACATAACTTTCGCACCTAAATGTAAATGGTTCGACAAAGAGTGTGTAAAGCTTCGTAAACTGTCGTTTAAATACTTAAAGCTATTCAGATTGACAAACGTCATGTTCTTCAAAAATTTGTATCTTGGTGCCAATAAGGAATTTAAACAATTATGCTCTACTAAGAAGGTAAATTACCTTAAAAATCTGGCCGTACAGGTTCAACATAGCAAAAATTCCAAGGAATTTTGGTCCAGCGTACGAGAACTGAGTGGATTGCACCGAGGTATGAAGATGGCTATTGAAGCTCAGACTCTATCAGCACATTTTAAAACTCTTTTGTCGGCTGACGAGCATCTTCATACCTTCAGCTACGCAATGCAAGACTTTTATGTGTTTGAATTGGACGCCCCGATATCTTTAGGAGAACTGGAGGCAGCTCTTTTGGGAATGAAAAACAACAAAGCCGCAGGTATTGATGGTATCCCAGTTGAATTTTTCAAAAATAGCAATAACCAACTCAAAATGTATATCGTAAATTTCTTAAACATTCTTTATAACAATGCTTACGTGCCTATGACTTTTTCAAAAGCCCTCATATTCTCGATATTTAAGAAAGGTGATGCGATGCAACCGGAAAACTATAGAGGAATCTCAATACTCAATTCTCTGAGAAAGATATTTGCGGGAATTCTTTAGGGGAGACTTTCGAACTGGATAGAAAGAACCAACAGTTTGAGTATATTTCAAGCGGGTTTTCGTTCTGGATTTTCGACAATGGATCACATTTTTGCCTTAACTTTTATTGCTAAGAAGTATACTGAAAAAAACAAGAGACTTTATGTATGTTTTGTTGATTTTAAAGCCGCTTTTGATACCGTCAACAGACAGGCTCTGATATATAAGCTGGTTAGGCTTGGAGTGTCTCCGAAGTTTCTGATGCTTTATAAGAATTTCTTATCATCTAGTGCAGCAGTTTGGGATGGTTCGAAGTTGTCAGAGTGGTTTGAGACGTCAGCAGGTGTCCCTCAGGGATGTATTCTAAGCCCTCGCGCTATTTATCGATGATATCTCTGAAATGCTTCCTGGAGGTGTAATGTTCGCTGGAACTCTCATCAAAGTTCTTCTCTACGCTGATGACTTGGTATTAATAGCTGACAACCCCTTTACTCTCCAACTCCAAATTAATCGTCTAGATGATTATTGTAAGACTTGGGATCTCCACATCAATGTCCAAAAAACCAAAATTATGATTTTTGAGAGTCGAAATAGAAGGGTGAGGCTACCTGAAGAATCTTGGCATCTCAATAATGAAATGATTGACATAGTACGTGAATTCAAGTACCTTGGAGTTTTGTTAACATCGAACTTGAACTTTGGTAAGCATGCAAAGGATAAAAGCACTGAAGCTAAGCTGGCGCTAAACATAATGTGGAAAAGGTTCTTTTCTAACCAAAACATTGACCATTCGACAAAATATCAGGTGTTTAGGGCAACAGTTAACACTTGTATGTGCTATGGAGTGCAAGCCTTTGGTGTGACACCCTTCGAAGAATTTGAAGCTGTTCAAAGATTTTTCTTCAAACGGTTATTTCGATTGCCGAATTCAGCACCAACCTATGCTATACACGTGGAATCTGGCTTACCACCCATCTACATCAATAATCTAAAAGCTCATGCAGACTATCTAACAAAAGTGATGAGGAGAAGTAATAATAGTCTTCATAAAAAAATTCTGATGAGACAACTGCAATTGAATCAGTACCCTTTTAGAGAGTGGAATCAGTTGGCCTTATCCAATGACCTTTCTCTGTCCTTAACAGAGGCAAATGTTTTCGAATAGCACAATATATTCGCATCAATTATTGCTAAGACAGATGAAAGGATTTATGACCAGCACCTAACCAGAGCTTTATCGTCGACTTCAAGGTTATTCTACAGGAACCTTAACCATCAAATTCTAACTGGGGATAGCTATTTCAACGTTAAGTACTCGTCTGAGGCTATAAGTACTATTTTCAGAGCAAGAGTAGAAATCCTAGACCTGAATTACATCCCACATAGAACTGATCTTCGGCAGAATTGTGAATTGTGTAACAGAAGAGAATGTGAAGATGTTTACCACTTCATTGCTGTTTGCCCTTTGCTGCAAGAAATACGGCGCTTGTATTTCCAAGAAAGCTCTTTTTCACGCAATAGCTTGTTTGAGATATTAAATGGTGGTCGTGGTTGGTTTAATCTATACAAATTTTGCAAACACGCTATGAATTACCGGAATAGTTTTTGAAATTTGTATTCTCTAAATATTTCTTCAAATTATTACTTTTTATGTGGCAAATCATTAAAATTGCAAAAACTTCAGTACATATTATCGCTCTCCCATTTATTTATTTATTTATTAAATCTTAGCTAAAACTATAAATATTCATAGTATCACTTTTAGTTTTTATTTTTAATTCTTTTTTTAATATTCTTTTTTTAATTTTTATATTAACTTACTCATGAAATGTCATATCCGGCAGACGGCAGATTGCCATGTCCGTATTCTTATGTTTAAAATTGTATCAATATAAAATCGAAAAAATAAAGAATTTTATCTATCTATCTATCTATCTATATCCACTCGTTTTATTATATTACTAAAAACGAACATTAATCCACTGAAGCTGATTAGAATTTACTATTGAGAAACTTGTATAGCAATAGCATACAGTTAGGTAACATATATCAAATAATTGAAATATATAGGTATTACACTCGAAATTAAGATCCAACTGCATACCTATAGCTATGTATGTAATGTACTTATGTAAGTAGGTACAAATATAATTTTTCAACGAGTAACAGTAATATCCATCAATCTACTCCACTGTAGATAGGTATTTTGCAAATTTTAAATTTGTGCATCATATACCTACCTAGGTACATAATATCTACCTACAAATCAACAGAATCTAACACTTGTGTGATTTTCGAACATTTCAATTCATCTCTTAAAAAGATATATGAACCTATCTACTTGCAAAAATTAGGTATTACAAAAACTGACCATAATGTGCATCTACATACATACCTAACCTATCTACATTAAAAAAAAAAAAAAAAACAACGAGCCGCGGAAATAGCCTATAAAAAATTTCTTTTTTTTCAACAGGTAGATTTTCTGCAATTCTGAATTTATTTTCATAAGTTAGGCACCTACCTATTTATATCACTTTCTAGATTTTCTAAAAGTTTTTGATAAATCTACTCCTCAGGTAGGTAGGTACCTACCTAGTTTTTTTTTTCGTAAAAAAAAATTAACACAAACACTTCGATTTTAAAATACATATATTTTTTCAACCCTCGCTTAATCAATTAAACACTATTGTATGCTTTATATACCTTACTAACCTGTATAGTTGGAATATCAACAAATCCTAATCGCTATCTACCTATAAATTCAATTCAATGCATTTTTTTTTACACTTTTAGACCTACCTAACTTTCCTTATAAATTTAACAATCAGGAGTCAGATAATCAATTCGATCGATTGCTGATTCTTCTTTTTATTAAATAATTCAACACCAAAAACAAACAAGATACCTACCTACCTACCTACCAAACAGAAATTAATACAAAATTATATACATACATACCTACATACCGGTAGACAATTCTAAATTCGACCTTTTCTTCATTTCTTGCTCACCTTCCCACATATTCCAAATAAGCCCACAAAAAAATCTGTTTGGAATAAAAAACAACCCTTTTTTTTCATTTGCACGTTGTGCAAACTCATTACTTGTGTTTGTGTACCTGTACATGAATTCATTAAAAAAAAAAAAAAACAATTCCAAGTGCATGGCAAAACAAATGATATTTTTTTTATTTCCCTCTTCTTATTCTGGTGTAGATGTCAAAGCAAACAGCCGTTTGTACGTATCTCGCTTACACACATTATTATTCCTAAAAAATAAACACCACGAACCTCTCATTTCTACTGCTTATTCCCCCTTCTTTCATCAGACTCTCCAAAGAAACAATTGTGGTGATTGAAGCGCCACCTAAAGCGGCGGTTAAGAAGTACAAAATCGTGTTGCATGAGAATACTATAGAATGTATATACAATGATGATGATGACTTTATGTGCAGGTAAACATGTTTACATCTCAAGGGATTAACGGCTAGATCATTGTATATACATTCTATAGTATTCTCATGAAAGTGAAAGATAGTGGCGACGTCTATAGCGGCGATTAAGAAGCTCTCAGCTGTAGAGATTGGAGATTAACGAAGGGGAATTTCAAGCAAGAAATGCCGATAATAATAAAACGAGAACGCTACATACAAAATTCACTGCAGTCAAAGTGAGAGAAGAAAAAGACAATTTTCTCTATTTTGTTTTGGGTTGGGGATTTTGTTTACATTTTTTTTGCCAAGAGAGCTTGTTTTTTTTTATGATCTTTTTATTTTTACTTTCGGTTTGTGTTGCTCTTCTGTTATGTTGTTGTTGTAGCGTAGCTGACGTAGGTAGGTATAGAAAATTCTTGTATGTGTTTGAGGAATACGAAAAAAGAATTTTGTCTGCCAGTATTTTGCTATTTTGTGAACGATCTTGCTTCGTATGTGTGTTGTTGTTATTTTTGGGTAGCAAGAGCATTCATGGGAATTTGAGGTGTATAAGAAAAAAATTTGTGAGTTCAGTTTTTTGTTTAGGAGTTTGTTTACATTTTTTTCTTCTGGGCTGAGAATGAGGTGCAGGTATGTATGTTTGTGTGTAAATGCTTTGTTGTGTTGGCGATTTTTTTGTCAAGTAGGTAGGTAGAAAGGTTCTGATTTTGTTTAGGAATTTTTTGTAAGGAATTTGTCGGTTGGTTGTCTGTGCAAGTTAAAGGCTTTTTTTATCTTGATTCTTTTGACTTCTTGTGATCTGAATGTTATTGATTTTCTGGGTAGCTTGTGCAGGTTTACGTATGTGGGTACACAAAATGTTTGAAAGTTTGAAGGAGCTAGAAAAAGGCAATTTTGTTTCGTGGAAAGAAAGAGGTTGTGGTGGTGATGGTTCACAGTATTCTTTTTTCTGGGTACCTATCTTGTGCAAGTATATGTAGGTATGCAAAATGTTTGGAAGTTGGAGAAGTTAAAAAAAGACAATGTTGTGATTTTGTTTTGTGCAAAGAAAGAGGTGGTGGATTATATATGTACATAATTTTTTATTTATAATTTTCGCGCTTGTTTTGAAGGAGAGTAGGTACCTATGTATGTTTATATGTGCGATTTGTAAGAAGTTAGGTATGTACATAGGATTATAAATTTGTGTTGGGAATTAGGTAGGTGGGTACTTTTCGCGCCTTTTTTGAACAATTAGTGTTCAACCAAAATATTTTTGTTAAAAGTTTGTCAGTGGTTTGTTATTTTTCAAGTATTTACCTAGATCGGGTGATGTGGAAAAGAATACATACATAATTTTCAGGAGTTTTTTTTTAGATTTTGAAATATTTTTTAATAATTTTAAATCCATATTTCCATAGAGAGATATTCGCATAAGGAGTGTAAAAAAGCTAAAAAGGTTATATGTTGGGTCCAGGCAAAAAAACAAATGTATATGATGGAGGAGTGTATTCCTTCCACCCCATTTGGCCGAGGGGCAATTTTATAAAAAATAGACTTGAAATGCAAAAAAAATTATTAAAAAAGAACGGCAACACCTACAATGTCATGCCATGGGTACTTTTTAAAAGCCAGAAAATCCACTCTGGTTTTAAATTCAGATAGTTTAAATAATTATTTTTTTACTTTTCTCAAAAATCAGAAGACATTTAAGAATCTGGTTTTCAGTTTTTCGACTACAAATTTATAAGAGTATTAAATTTTGAAAATAAAAATATTACTTTACAATTTTGCACAAAATTAGTTTAAACACAATTTTTTAATTTTTTTTTTCAAAAATTTAATTTTGAATATTGTAGTGACCGACGATGTGATAACGTAACTTACATACACATACACCGACATACTAGTCCTACATAATTGTCCTATACCTATTTGCTTGATCTCAAAGTTCAGTTGATTGATGGCGGTTCATAGTTGTGGTTCGTGGACTTAACCTTTTATCCCTTCTCAAGACAATTGTATTAAAATTAATATTTAAATATAAGTGATGTGATTATTGTAATAAGTATAAGTATAAGTATTTATGATTAAATAAATGAATTTCTTAAAACTAAATAACGCATCAATTGGTGACCCCGACGTGGAAAACTGTTGAAAGTGAAGTGAAAACCATAGGCATTTTCCTAATGCTTAACGAACAGGTTCACGTAACCTTCATTGCCTAAAATTCAGAAACAATTACCAAAAGTGTAAAATATAAATAACGAAGCAAAAGTGTCATGAAATTCTAGTGGTGATATTAAAAATTTAGCATCCGATAAAAAACTATCTAACGGTTAATCAAAAGCCCATATCATCCCACATTTTAAACGGAATACCTCTCAACTCCAACGTGACCACACAAAACTGTATTTATATACCAAACGTTCTTTTGTTCACAGTAATTGTTTCGTCACCCATGCACTTGAACCACATAAAACCACGGAATATCAATACCAATGCAGTAAAAGCTACTCTCTCGCTCTACATAAGTCGCAAAATCTTCACCCATGTACTTAAACCACATGAAACCACGCCACACTAATACCATTGCATTAATGCAGTAACAGCCACTCTCTCGCTCTACACAAATCGCAAAAATATTTCAACTCTCAACATCAACATAAGTAAAACAAAATCAACAGTCAAAGAACCTAAAAAAACGGGACGAAAACAAAACACCAATAGCCAGCTATTCCGTTCTGACATGCAGAACAATTGCATAAATGATGATATCTCAGTCGAAGAAAGCAGAACATCTTTAAACTCTTCAGTTAATGATCCAGTTCTTATTATTTTTTCTATTATTTTTGTTACTATCTTTAATTTTCATTGAATTATTATTTTTTTTTTCAACATTTCATTTAACAACCACAGCCACAAATTATTAAATATTTTTTAATTTATTCATCATTTACATTAAATTTCTATTTCTAAATTTCAGTAGTGATTCTTGCATGATTTTTTATTTTCCTTTGGAAACAATTTTAATAATACAGTTTAATCCAAATAAAACGAACCATCATCAATTCAAGTTAAAGCTACATTGGATAAAGCACCTTCATAGTATTTCTCCCGTTCCATTTTTATATTTTTTTTGCTTGTTTCTTTTGTCGGTGCCTTCTGGTTTGCATAAGTAAATGGACGAATCTAAGAAGGAAGGCACTGGAGAAGATCCTGATAAAAAAAAGGACCAGAAACAGATTCCTCTTGACAGTGCTGGTGTCACAACTAGCTCCAACATTAATGCAGTTAAATTGCAGCCTTTTTGGCCAAAATCCCCTAACGTTTGGTTCATACAGGCAGAGGCACAGTTCGCGATTGCCAAGATCACTAAAGATATAACACGATATCATTATATTCTAGGAGCTTTGCCACAAGAAGTTCTTGAAACTGTTATTGATTTTATAGAATCTCCACCAAAACAAGATATCTACTCCAGTTTTAAGAAAACTCTCATCGAACGCCATTCACTAAGTGAAGAACGTCGTATTGAAAAACTTCTGTCTAGTGAGCAGTTAGGTGATAGAAAGCCCTCAGAATTTTTAAGAGCCCTCAGACAGTTAGCGGGAGCGTCAGGTATTTTTAGTGAGGATTTAGTTCGAAAATTATGGCTTCGCCGCCTACCGCAAGTAATAAACATCGCTCTTATCTCGCAAGATGGTAAATCAGAACCCGAGATGACAGCCTTAGCTGACAAAATCTGGGAAGCGTCTGCATCTTCCTGTTTAGGCATATCTGAATTTCGACTCAAAGAAACAAACAATAGCAGAAGGGTCGATGATGGCCCAGCGGACCTTCGAAATGAAATTAATGCAGTAAAAGAGATGGTTAAAAAGCTTGCAGATACCGTAGGTAGACAAAGGCGAGATTCACGTCGCGATAACAATAGAGGTAGGTCAAGGACACGAAATAAATCAGTAGACAAGATAGGGTGGTGTTGGTATCACAAAAGATACGGTTCGGATGCACGTAAATGCACTGAACCTTGTAAATTTAAAGGCGTTCTTTGGAACGAACAAAGTAAAAAAAACTAGGTAAACCAACTGTGATAGCGGAGCACGGTTGGACTGAATCACTTCAGCTCCGCCTCTTTGTACGCGATCCAGATAATAATATAACTTTTCTTGTAGATACTGGCGCAGACCTGTCAGTATTGCCGATTCAAAATTTTCCAACTCATCAACATAAGTCCTACATCTCACTTTGTGCAGCAAATGGAACATCCATTAGCACGTATGGCACAAAGCTTTTGAGAGTTAATTTAGGACTTAGGCGACCGTTCATTCATGCTTTCACCATCGCAGCTGTTAACCATGCCATCATTGGGGCTGACTTCTTAAAAAAATATTCACTCTTGGTGGACATTAAGAACCGTCGCCTGATTGACTCAGCAACAAAACTAGGCATTAACGCGCTGCATGCACTAGTGGACACTCCGTCTCCCAAGCAGCCATCTGGTACCAATAAGTATCAGAAACTCTTAAAAGAGTTTCCTTCGTTAACAGCTCCGCCAAACTTTAATATTGCAGTTAAACACACAGTGCAACATCACATTCTTACTAAAGGTCAGTTACCGTTTTCAAAGCCTCGCCGACTTAATATACAAAAACACAAAGCCGCTCGTGTAGAATTTCAACACATGGTTGAGTTAGGTATTTGTAGGCCCTCGTCATCTTCCGTGTCTTCACCCCTTCATATGGAGGAAAAGAAAAATAGTGAAGATTGGAGGCCGTGCGGAGATTTTAGGAGACTAAATGCCGTTACAGTACCTGACAGGTATCCAATTCCCCATATCTACGATTTTTCAATGCAGCTTAATAGCTGCAAGATTTTTTCAAGAATCGACCTGGTCAGGGCATATCACCAAATACCTGTAGCGGCTGATGACATTCACAAAACTGCCATCACGACACCATTTGGTTTATTTGAGTTCGTTAGAATGCCCTTCGGGTTAAGAAATGCCAGCCAAACTTTTCAAAGGTTTATCAATACTGTTATTCAAGACTTTGATTTTGTGTTTGCTTACATAGATGACCTACTCATTGCTAGTAGGAGCGAGGAAGAACACGTCATACACTTGAGACACCTCTTTCAAAGACTAACTGATTTTGGTCTATGTTTAAAACCCGCAAAATGTATCTTTGGCGTTGAAACGCTTGACTTCTTAAGTCACACAATTACTGCAGAAGGCATTGCTCCATCCAAGGAACGTGTCGAAGCAATCATGAACTTATCGCCTCCGACATCGATTCGCCAGATACAACAATTTGTGGGAATGATAAATTACTACAACCGCTTCATCCCCAGATTGGCAGAAATACTATCACCCATACATTCTCACCTCGCAAAACTGGTGAAAATCAAAAAAAATAAAAACCATTTCAGTTGGACGGAAGAATGTGACAGTGCATTTTCAAAAGCCAAAGAGAGTTTATGTAAAGTAGCTTTACTAGCGCATCCGATCGAAAACGCGTCATTCAACATAACAACAGATGCGTCCAACTCTGCAGTTGGTGCTGTTTTACAGCAGTACAATAAAGGCTGGGAACCACTAGCATTTTTTTCAAAAAAACTGTCTGACAGAGAACGTAAATTCTCAGCGTTCGATCGCGAACTCTTAGCGATCTATTTGGCAATAAAGCATTTCCGTTGCTTTGCGGAAGGTAGAGATTTCGTTGTCTATACAGACCATAAGCCTTTGGTTAATGCACTTACATCCAAAACCGAACGAAGTCCAAGGCAGGCACGTCATCTCGACTTTGTGTCTCAATTTACAAACGATATTCGACATATTGAAGGTAAACAGAATGTGGTCGCAGATTTTCTTTCACGACCCGGTGACCCAACAAACAATGAAATTAGCGCATTTATGTTTGACCTAAAAACTATTAGCCAACTGCAAGCAAAGGACGAGCAACTTCAATCTCTCTTAACGAACAATGATAAGAAAATGACCAAAACAAAGCTAGAAGAAATAAAAATGCCTTTTACTGAAGAAAAGATCTGGTGTGAGACGAGTACAGGGACTCAACGTCCATTCATTCCTCAGCAACTACGGAGAACAGTATTTGACTCCTTACACAACCTTCTTCACGAAGGCATAAGAGCAACTCGCAAAAGAATTTCAAGTCGATATTTCTGGCCTTCGATGAATAAAGACTGCGGCCAGTGGGCAAAAGCCTGCATAGCGTGCCAAAAGTCAAAGATCCACAGACATACGAAATCCCAGTTCGAATCCTTCAAATTACCACATGGTCGTTTCGAGCATATCCATATGGACATTGTTGGGCCACTACCCATCTCAAATGGATATTCTTATGTTCTAACAATTGTGGATCGTTTCACGCGATGGGCAGAAGCCTACCCTATTAGTGACATTTCGGCTGCCACGATAGCAAAAATATTCGTCCAACAGTATGTATGTCGTTTCGGAACTCCAGATCAAGTCACCACCGACCAAGGTACTCAATTTGAGTCGAAGCTTTTTCAAGAGGTAACAAACCTCTTGGGCATTCACCGCATACGAACTTCAGCTTATCATCCCCAAGCAAATGGGATGGTCGAGAGACTCCATCGTCAGCTAAAAGCCTCTATAATTGCACGAGGAAATACCAAAAATTGGAGCGACGAACTTCCATTAGTCTTACTGGGCATAAGAACGGCCGTAAAGGAAGACTTGGGATGCTCAGCTGCGGAGTTGGTCTACGGACAAGCATTAAAAATCCCAGGAGAATTCTTTATCCCTACAAATTCATCTCGTGATTCTAATGAAAATACCTCTTTTTTAGTTGATCAGCTTAGGACTGCAATGCAATCTGTTGCTCCAACAGATACTCGAAAAACAAAACAGACAGACACATACGTTCCTGAATCGCTTAGTACATCAAACTTTGTATTTGTGAGGGTAGACAGAGTGCGTCCTGGATTAAGGGTATGTGTCCCTTTGTGAAATAGGTTCGAGCTTTGAGCAAAACTGTATAGCGTTCACAATTTTGCGAATATTTTAATAAAACAAACGGTAATCGATTGGAAATGAGTTGAGCGATATATTTTTGTGGCTTTAAAAAAAAATAAAAAATTATATATGCCTCAAAACCGCCAGACAGATGGAAAAATCATAAAATTTAGTGAGATGCTTATAGGAATGATAGGGAAATTGGTTAAATATTATTTTTTTATTTTTTTTACATTTTTTTTCTAGAGACAATTCATTTCAAATTGACAAATGGGTTTTGTTTTTTCTATATTTTTTTTTATTTATTCCCAAAAAAAATTTACAAAACTGTGAAAAATTAAGGAAATTTACAAAGAGGTATGAATGCATTATTTGATAAAACTTCTGAAGTATAAAAGGTAACGAAGTCAAATTAACGGTTTTTCAAAGCTTATATGTATGTGCAGTTGTTTTTATTTTTCTTTCATTTTTTTTTTATTTTTTACAGTAATTTTTTAGAGACAAAAATACAAAATATACTCATTTTTTCCTAATTATTTCGTTTGACCCCCTGGGAAATTGAGTGTTATATTTTTTAAATTTCCTAAATGTTTTTTAAATCAAAGAATCATATGTCTTGAATGCCTAATGGGTTTAAAAAAAAAAAAATATTTTGTATAACATGCTAAAAAATGCAATTCAATGTGACACTATTCGTAATGCCGTGGTTAGGCAAGGACAGCCAATACAATTACCACATATTTTTTTTATTTTTTTTTGGTATTTTGTTTATTAAATTTAAAAAACAAAATAATATTTTCTCTCATGCTTTTTTTAATTTTAATTTTGAAAAAGTTGTCCATTTCACGTTTTTTTACCATAACAACATCATTGCTCACGCACACAAAGAAGTTTGGTTCAAAAGAAATCCACTGGGTAGTGTGGTGATGCATTCTCTTTTTCCTTATTCTCTTTTACAAAATAAGTTGTTTGTTTGGTTTTGGTATCAGCTCTCGACTCCCAATGATTTTTTTTTGTCTTGTATGGAAAACCATAGTATGCATACAAATATAGTATTCTGTGAATCGCCAAGGAAGATAAAAAAAGATGTCATGAAAAAAATAAAGGTTTGTTATGTACGTATGCCTTGTTTTTTTTTTTTTAAACACGTAGATTTGGTGGAAGTTCGTGTTCAATTCGGAGGTGGGATCGTTGCAGGAAATTTGGATGAATTTTGTGTAGCTTGTACGTAGGTACATATGTACATACATACATAATGTATATTTTTTTCTTCGCTAGTCTGTTAGAAGGTTTTTCTGCTTCTTTTGGAAAAAAAAAAATATGATGAGTATTGCGGGTCGATTATAGAAGAGTTTTTGTTCTTTCAGTGTTTTTTTTTTTTTCTGATAGGTATTAGTGCAAGGTCATGTTTGGAATGTTGGGTATAGTTGCTGAAGGATTGCTTTGATTATTTTGCGTAGGTAATGAATGTATCTATTGGAAAAATACATTGGTAGGTACATGTTAAAGTCAATTAGTAGCATTATTATTGTGTAATTAAATAGCGATCCCATTTCACTTTGAGTGGAATACATACTGCGCCAAGCATAAAATGTGTCTGGTGGTTGGTGCCAAAATATATGTAGGTATATTGTAAATGTACCTACATAGGAATATTTATCAGTAGACAGGAGAAAGACGATCGCATTTTGTTGTTGAAGAAAAACTAATAGAGACCCTGAAAATTTGACTTTCACTTAAAAAAATGACCACAAGGCTGAAGTTTGGTAAAGAGCTTTTTTATGTATTAAGCATTTTCCAAAAAGTATCAGTTTTTTTTTTTTTTAAATGTGAAGGTAAAAGTTGCAGCATATGAAATCGTACAAAGAGAAAAGCTTACACTTATTTTTGAAGATTTTCAAAAACTGTGAAAAAATATCTTTCGTTGTAAATTTAATCCAAAAAAAATGTTATGATAGCATGTTACGTCTGTCCATTATAAAAAAAAATGCAGTGGTTAGGAAAAAGCCATCACCTTTAAAGAGGTGATGATTTTGTTTGCATTTTATAGTACCTAACTCGTTTGAAAAAACTTTTACAAAATAAAAATATCTAAAAATTTAACAATTAAATGAAAACAAATCTTAATCTTGATATCTATGAAGGCTTATGTCATTGAGCTGTATAAAAATGGATATTTATCAAGGCTTAATTATGTTCTTAACTTGGATAAATTTTGTATCCAGTAAATAAAATAAGCCCAGTGCCAGGCTAATGATAAACTGTATGGTTTAGTTGCTATGTGGTCTACAAGTCAACAGATATCTTTTTTTTTTTCTAGAGACATTCGAGATAAAATACAGTTTTGAACAATTTTTAGTAGTTTTTGTATTTTATGTTTACTTAAAAAAAAGCTACAATTAAATTTTTTTACAGACTTTATCAATTATAAATTAAAGTTTTATGTATGTAGGTACCTACCTAAATACATAATTTGTACTTGCCTATTTGTTCAAAAAAAATTGTACCAGATCTTATATGTATTTGTATATGTATGTAGAATATGTACATATGAAATTATTTGTTCCCTAGATTTTCGAGATGAAAAACAATTTTCAAGAATTTTTAGCGGTTTCTTTAACAGTTTTTTTTTTTTGCTTAGAGAAAAATATCCATTCCATTTTTTACAAACTCTTATCAATTTTTAATTATGGCAAAATTAAAAATTATTTTGAAGACGATATTATTGTTTGTTTTCGAGATATTCCAGTCGAAAAATATTTTTTCAACAATTTTTAGTAGTAGATTTATTTTTTTAAGTCTTATCTATTCTTCATTATCTATAGAATGTAATTGTGCTGAAGTCGATAGAATTATTTGTTCTCGAATATTAATAAGAAAATAATTAAGTAATCGAATTTTTTTGACAACCCTTTTTGCACTTTATGACGTTATTATGTATCTGTAAAATGAAATCTATTCGAAGCCCATGGCTTTATTTATTCTCAAGATATGGTCGACGAAATGAGGTAACACGAACGTAGCCACGAGATATGGGTGTACATGTACATAACATTTAACAAATAAATCACATCGACATATCAGACAAATCGGACCAATTAGGTGCAATAAGTTCTCATGGGAAGTTAATAAATACATACATACCTTAATACTTATACACAACACACAAATCTGCTTACATATGTACCTACATCTAATTTAAACGGCTCATATCCCAGCCTCGCCACTATCTTCAACTTCTATTGATTTTTTTTAAAATTCAATCTCCACACTCCATGTCAAATTACGGCCATCAAATGCATCTGCATTCTTGTTCCATTTGATAATAAAACATAAATACATACCTAAATAACATTAAAAAAAACCAACTGGCTAAAGATTAATAAGTTTGGTTTTCCAACTTCTCGTTGGTACAGTAGATGATGGATATGAGAAAGTTCCATTTAAGAAAAACACGCTTATAAGACAGACATTCCAAAATACCATGCACATTCCTATAAAGATACATGCTAAATACACCTCGTATAAGAAAAACGTATATAAGAAAAACACTGATATAAGAAACTTACGGTCATATTCTTGACTCTTATTAAAGCTAGTTTTACCGAAAAACTAGATCTATGGTGGTTTCGAGTTTTAAGTTTTTCATAAATTTTTATATCTCCAACATCTAAATTAAAATATTCATACATAGTTTGACATCTAAATCAAATCAATAATTTTTTTGAGAAACTTAAAACTCGAAACCCCTATAGAACTAGTTTTTCAGTAAAACTATCTTTGAATAATATAGCCGTTATTCTTTCACTACATAGAAAATTAAACTTTTATAAGAAATTTTCCCGTGTAAACTTCTAAATGATGCGCCGTGTAACTTTCACAAAATTTCTGAACCCACCCTTATTGAATTGCCAAAGAAGTGACAAATTGAAGATCGGGGAGAAAAAAAAGCCCATACATTTGACATTTCTTATAGGCATTTTTATTTATACTAGTATCGCCCAGCGGTCGAAATTCGGCCAACAAAAAATGACACACTCTAGTAAGAAAAATAAAAAGTTAAATTATAAGGGAAAACTAATTCTTCAAAACCATCAATGACTAACTTTAAAACCAATTCAAATTCTTGGACGGTCATACGCCACCATGAAAGTGCCTAAATTTTGTCAATTTGGTATTTGAATTTGAATTTTTTTACCAATGGTTGAAATTCGACCACATACAACAAACAAAATTAAATAACCGTTACTAATCTAGATTTGTACTTAATTTTTGGTGTATCATTCGGTTATATGTACTCCAAAGGAAAGAAGTTGATTTTCTGTCAACTTTACAGCCGTCAGCTATAACCTCTATCAGTTTCATTGAAATCCTTGGATTTTTTGAGTTTCTTATATCCGTCATCTACTGTACCTAAATTAAGAAAAAATTGAATTAGGAAAGGTATGACACATTTTTTTTAGAAAACATATTTTGTTTTCCTTTTTATAGGTAATTTGTTCAACCCGAAAAAAAAAAATAAATAATACCACCGCGCTGCGCTACACCAACCAATTCTTTTAGAAAATTATAAAAGGTATTCTTTTTTCTTCATAATACATATTCACATATCACACCATATCCATAAGGAAAAAACAAATTCATCCATACCTTACCTACCTCCTGCTCCTACCCTTCTGGTCAGAATCGTTATTTTCTCTAAATTGTATGTCTAATTGTAAATACATAACAAGTAGGTACATTTGCTTCGTCTGCGCTTACTCGCTCGCTACCTGTTTTTTTTTCTTTCTTTTGCTTGAGTCTTGTGCGTAGTGCTTGTGCGTGATTCTCTGCTCTCTCACTCTCTGCACCATCGTTTGCGATTAAAACAGAGTACAAGCAAGAGTATAATTAAAATTGCAATGCCGAATCTGGTGAAGAGAGCTTACTAACACATTCAAATTCATTTACATGAAATTTAAATTGGCTGGTCGGGTACACCTACCCTTAACTGCACCATATGAAGGTCCATATGAAGTCGTACGTAAACTTCGAAAACAATTTGTAGTAAAAATAAAAAATAAACACGTTTCAATCTCTATTGATCGTTTGAAACCGGCAGTCATGATTGCCTCAGAACCAAATGATAGGAGGGGTACTAAAAAAGTTAAATTCAAATAAATTACTTAAATCGATCGAAAGACGCTCGCGCTGGAAGGGGAGTGTGTAGTGACCGACGATGTGATAACGTAACTTACATACACATACACCGACATACTAGTCCTACATAATTGTCCTATACCTATTTGCTTGATCTCAAAGTTCAGTTGATTGATGGCGGTTCATAGTTGTGGTTCGTGGACTTAACCTTTTATCCCTTCTCAAGACAATTGTATTAAAATTAATATTTAAATATAAGTGATGTGATTATTGTAATAAGTATAAGTATAAGTATTTATGATTAAATAAATGAATTTCTTAAAACTAAATAACGCATCAATATTAATTTTTGAAAAACTGTTTACTAAATAACTTAATGTAAAAATAAAATAAAATCGGCAGTTTCTGGATTTATACAAAATTTTAGAAAATTGCCCCTCCCGTTATTTTTCTCAAAAACTAAAATACATTTTACCATCCGGTTTTCTGTTTTTGACTAAAGATTTATAAGATCATTGAATTTTGAAAACAAAAGTAGTACTATAGTACGTAAGATTTTGATAAAAATGAGCTTAAAATTGAAAATTTTTTTTTCAAAATATTGGCTTTGAAAATTAATTTTTCAAAAACTATGCTATCAAACAACTTTATTTAAAAATAAAAATAAAAAAAGATTTTTCTACTTTTCAAAGTGCTGTAGCATAACTCTGTAGGTATTACCGTTATTATTTACTAATTTGTTTTCTGTTTTAAGTGAGTGTTTTTGAAAATTGCCCCTCCCGCCTAAACAGGGGCATATAGACCCATTCCCATACGATTTTTTTCTCGTTTAAGTCCAAACTACACGCCTTAGCTTTTTGTCACACCTTATGCAAATCACCCTATACAGGTATGTACATATTATATCCACTCGTTTTATTATATTACTAAAAACCAACATTAATCCACTGAAGCTGATTAGAATTTACTATTGAGAAACTTGTATAGCAATAGCATACAGTTAGGAAAGATATATCAAATAATTGTAATATATAGGTATTACACTCGGAATTAAGATCCAACTGCATACCTATAGCTATGTATGTAATGTACTTATGTAAGTAGGTACAAATATAATTTTTCAACCAGTAACAGTAATATCCAATCTACTCCACTGTAGATAGGTATTTTGCAAATTTTAAATTTGTGCGTCATATACCTACCTAGGTACATAATAAAAAAAAAAAAAAATTTGATGGCACAACAGCTCATGAAGAACTAGGGCCTAGTGACTTACAACTCTCAACCATTCCTGTGTGCGTGTCTGCAGGAATGGAGGGGACCTACAGTTTATTGCCGAATCCGAACGGCTAACGAGCGGCACTTTTCTGTGACAGGAGATACTCTTGGAGGATTTGTCAATTCCTCGCAAGAGGCAGTAGCCGTTTTTTCTTTTAAATAAATAGGTGGCGAGGCTGGGGATCGAACCTTATACCTCCGGCATGACAGTCCATCGCACTAACCATCACGCCACGGCTACTACATAATATCTACCTACAAATCAACAGAATCTATTACTTGTGTGATTTTCGAACATTTCAATTCATCTCTTAAAAAGATATATGAACCTATCTACTTGCAAAAATTAGGTACTACAAAAACTGACTATAATGTGCATCCATATACATACCTTATACATACCTAACCTACCTACATTAAAAAACAACAACTAGCCGCGGAAATAGCCTATAAAAAATTAATTTTTTTCAACAGGTAGATTTTCTGCAATTCTGAATTTATTTTCATAAGTTAGGCACCTACCTATTTATCTCACTTTCTAGATTTTCTAAAAGTTTTTGATAAATCTACTCCTCAGGTAGGTACCTACCTAGTTTTTTTTTCGTAAAAAAAAAATTAACACAAACACTTTGATTTTAAAATACATATAATTTTTCAACCCTCGCTTAATCAATTAAACACTATTGTATGCTTTATATACCTACCTTACTAACCTGTATAGTTGGAATATCAAAAACTCCTAATCGCTATCTACCTATAAATTCAATTCAATGCATTTTTTTACACTTTTAGACCTACCTAACTTTCCTTATAACTTTAACAATCATGAGTCAGATAATCAATTCGATCGATTGCTGATTCTTCTTTTTATTAAATAATTCAACACCAAAAACAAACAAAATACCTACCTACCTACCAAACAGAAATTAATACAAAATTATATACATACATACCTACATACCGATAGACAATTCTAAATTCGACCTTTTCTTCATTTCTTGCTCACATTCCCACATATTCCCAATAAGCCCACAAAAAAAATCTGTTTGGAATAAAAAACAACCCTTTTTTTCCTTTGCACGTTGTGCAAACTCATTACTTGTGTTTGTGTACCAGTACATGAATTCATTAAAAAAAAAAACAATTCCAAGTGCACGGCAAAACAAATGATATTTTTTTTATTTCCCTCTTCTTATTCTGGTGTAGATGTCAAAGCAAACAGCCGTTTGTACGTATCTCGCTTACACACATTATTATTCCTAAAAAATAAACACCACGAACCTCTCATTCCTACTGCTTATTCCCCCTTCTCTCATCAGACTCTCCAAAGAAACAATTGTGGTGATTGAAGCGCCACCTAAAGCGCCGGTTAAGAAGTACAAAATCGTGTTGCATGAGAATACTATAGAATGTATATACAATGGCTAGATGTACTTGGATGATGATGATTTTGTGGGTAAACATGTTTACATCTAAAGGGATTAACGGCTCGGTGTACTTGGTTGATGATGATTTTGTGTAGGTTACAAGTGGGGTATGTAACTCCTCCCCCATTAGTATGGACCAATGATGTGAAGAGTTTATTTTCATGGCATTGGTGGCTGATAAATTTTGCTGTGTAGGGCTTCATCCACAGTTAAGGATCACCAGATCATCAGTATAAGGGATATAAGGAAAACAAAATAGGGAACTTTTTGTAATAAATGTATATGTGCAGTTAATTTGCGTGTAATTTAAAATAGTGGTTTATTAAAGAGAGTTTACCAAAATTTTATGCTTGAATTATGTCAAAAGGATGATTCAAAAAAAATGATGTTAAAATCTTGCGTTTTAATAATAAATTTTGTTAATACATATAAGTTTTGGAATATACATATATATATAAGTTTAAGTAAAATACGAAGCATGAACGATTTAAAGGTTTTTTTTTTATGTGGCATATTTTCGCTTTTTCTTTATTTTTTGCTTATGAACCTTTCTTTTATTGGTATCTAAGATAATTTTATTATTCTTAACTACTATGTGCTCATTAAACCTAGGGGCTAGTTTATTACGCCTGTCATCTGACTCGTATATTTTTTGGTTTGGTAAAAATTCAGGTGGTTCTTTTCGATTATCATTAAGTTTGTTAATAATTGTTTTCTTATGGTTTAAATTTTTCTCATGGACTGATTTCGCTAACGTATTGCATTCGTCAATGTGATTTTTAGAATACTCTTGTTCTGTTTTAGCTGTTTTGTTAATTGAAAATGTATTTTTATCGGTAATGTGGCCATTAATAAGTTCAAAAGGAGAGAGATTAGTTGCAGAATGAATTGAGTTGTTATAGGATATTACAGCCTCATCAACGATATATATATATATATATATATATATATATATATATATATATATATATATATATATATATGACATATATCGCAGTTATTTATGATTTTTGTTTTTAGATGTTTCATGTTTGGAAAGTAATACTTTCTTTTAAGATGAACCAAACTTTCGTTTATGCCTCTATGGGTTGAATTTGTATGATAGTCCCGAATTAAGTTTTCTTGCTCATCACTATGAGTTATATCTTTTAACATGATATTACATCTAACTATTTTCAGGTGACTGTTACTAAAATATTTAGAGTATACTGATTGAACTATTTTGAATGTTTCGTCATCCGATAAAACTGCTGTTAGTCGTTTTGAAGCCATATATTCTTTAAAAATCCTAATAATAAAGCTTTCTTCTTTAATTTGATTATAACATATTGTGTATCGTTTTTTCTTTTTGAATAGGATTTTAAATTGGATGTCTGGCTTTATTTTGTTTTTTACCTGCTTTAGAATTATTTAATTAGAGAACTCATTTATAGCGCGTTCTGATATTGGAATGCCATCATCAATGTTTTCTTCTGCCGAATGGATTGTAAATAAATCTTGTTCCTTGTCATCGACGTTATTGAAAGTGGACAGAAGATCTATATTTTCGTTGTTGGCGGAAGTGGAAGGTTGATTAATTTCGTTTGCATTTATTTCGATTCGAGATAATGCGTCGGCATTGGAGTTTAGGATTCCGTTTTTATATACAATGTCATAATTATACTCTTCCAACTTTAACCTCCATCGAAGTAACTTTGTATTTGGTTCTTTTAACGAAAATAGCCTGGTAAAGGGTTTATGGTCAGTTATGATTTGGAATTTCCGCCCAAAAAGATATGGCCTAAAATATTTGGTACCCCAAACTATTGCTAAGAGTTCCCTTTCAATTGTACTGTAGGCTTGCTCAGATTGTGATAATGTACGACTTGCATAACAAATCGGTTTATCAGATCCAATTAGCCCTTGTGAGAGTATTGCACCTATTGCAAAATTACTCGCATCTGTAGTAAGATTGAACGGCTTTGAAAAGTCTGGATATTGCAGTAAAGGGTCATTGCATAACAAAGCTTTACAAGTTTCAAAACAGTTGATATATCTGGAGTCAAGATTTATGGTATTTCCTTTACGAAGACACTCTGTAAGTGGTTTTGTCAACTTAGCAAAGTCCTTAATAAACTTTCGGTAATAACCAAGAAGTCCAATGAATGATTTAATCTGTTTTTGGGTTTTTGGTATAGGGTATTTTTGAATAGCCATAATCTTTTCAGGATTGGGTTTGACTCCATTAGCAGTTACCACATGTCCCAAAAAGGAAACTTCTTTTTGGAAAAAAATTTACTTTTTGAGCTGAGTTTTTAGATTTGCTTCTTTAAGGTTTTTGAAGACCTTATTCAAACTTTCAATGTGTTCTTGAAGGGATGTTGAGAACACAATGATGTCGTCCATATAGACTAGACAAATTTTCCCTTGAAGATCTCGCAGAACATTATCCATGACGCGTTGAAATGTCGACGGAGCATTCTTTATGCCAAAAGGCATACGAATGAACTCGTAATGACCGTTGTCTACAGAGAACGCTATTTTTGGAATTTCGTGGCTTTTTACCTCTATTTGGTGAATACCAGAAGCTAGATCAAGTGTTGTAAAGTAAAGGGATCTACCTAGTTTGTCGAGAATTTCAGTGATGTTAGGTATAGGGTATTTGTCATCAACTGTCTTTTCGTTTAATTTCCGGTAGTCTATAACTAACCGCCATTTTTCTTTTCCATTTGCGTCTCTTTTCTTGGGTACTAACCAAATTGGAGAGGACCAAGGTGGAAAGCTGGGTCGAATGATGTTCTGGTTAAGCATTTCGTTGACCTGATTTTGGATTTCATCCTTATGTACATAAGGGTAACAATAGGACTTGGTATAAATTGGTGTATTATTTTTGGTGATGATTTCATGTTTGATAGCATTTGAAAATAATAAATTTTGCCCATCTTCAAAAAAAATATCCCTGTATCTTTTACGTAAATTAAGTAACGCATTTTTTTCCTCTGTATTTAAAGAATCTGTATTTATCAGTTCCGATATATTGGGATTGTATAAGCTTTTAGTGTTATTAATTGAAAGGTTGTTAATTTCCGTAAAGCTATTAGGATTTAAAAATTCAGATTTTATTGGTTGTTCGATAACAAATGTCTTTGATGAAGTCAAAGTGTATGTCGCCAGGACATCAGCATAAAAAATAAAATAAATTATAACCTCAGCGGTCAACTTGTCGCGAAAGAAAAATCTATATGGTTTGCCGTCGGGACCTTGATATAGGCAGAACAAAAAAAAAACACTATCGCAAAACTAGGATAGTAACTAAGCACCAAAAAATAGCTTTCGTATATTCTTTATTTTATTTGAAAAGAAAAAGTCTGGGTTTTCCTTTCAAAGGATTTAAAATCAGTTTAAAATCTTTATTATATTTTTACTTTGTACACACGGCTTTCAAATTGGGAATAACGTACACAGCATCGTCACCATCTTCATGAAACCTCGGTTCATCAGCTGATTCTGCTTTTGGTCCAGCTATAGATCATTGAACTATAGAGGTACTTGGATGTGCACTAGTCATCTTCTATGCTAAAGCTAGCATCACCTCGCATCTCCATCGATAGATCATCAACCGCTGCTTGACTATGCACAAAAACATCGCATAGTGGGAGGAGCCAAAACTTAAAACATCGAACCCATTTTGCGTAGTTAACTCCCACAAATAGTTAGTATACGTCGATGTATTTCCTGTCATCTTTTATGGGCTCCCAATTTTGGCAACAGTAGGTAGGTATACAGCGATAAAAAATGTATGCGTCTATGTTTTTATTTCTTTTGCCGTCGGCGTTTTGCATCTAAGATCGAATGCCGACGGATCTCCGTTTAAGGTATTTTCCTAAGAATTTAAAATTATGCATGTTGCATCG
The DNA here is from genome assembly GCA_947049315.1 of Epistrophella euchroma. Lineage (NCBI taxonomy): Eukaryota > Metazoa > Arthropoda > Insecta > Diptera > Syrphidae > Epistrophella > Epistrophella euchroma. Next base: position 73,221,629 of record OX346245.1, on the reverse strand, counting down.
CAACATCCTGCCGGGCCCGCGTAAAAGGAGATGATGTCATCAGAAGAATAGTTTGGCTGTGTTAATCATGATTTCAGGTGAAGATTGTGAGATGATAGATCCTCGATGTGTGACCGATGGTGTACATAAAATGAAAAAAAAATTTAGGTTTGGTGAATAGTGTGTGGCAATGATATAGGTTATAAGTTATATAGTTTAGATTAAATATTTATTAAATTCAGTATAAATTAGGTATAAATGTCTAGTTCAGTTTTGATATAAAGATGCGAAAATGTTTTAAAGTGTGTGTGTGTCGGTTTGTGTATTCGATTCGTTTAGCATCGGTAAAAAGCAGAGTTTTGCTATAGGGCGTTTAAATGAGGCGGTTGCAGTCTTAACTGTTACAACGCGAACTTCTGTTCCAGGATGCATTTCGGTGATTCTGCCTAACCGCCAGAGAGTGGGTGGTGTTTGTTCATCGGGTAAGAGCACTAGATGTCCAACTTTGAGTTCTGAATTTGGCTTTAGCCATTTTGGACGTTGTTGTAGCCGAACCAAGTATTCGGATTTCCATTTTGTCCAGATATTTTGTTGAATCTTCTGCATGAGCTGCCACCTGTCCAAGTAATTGTCTTTTATTGCGGTTAAATCCTTTTCAGGTACAGTGTTCAGGGAAGACCCAATTAAAAAATGTCCTGGAGTCAAAATAGATAGGTCCTCTGGATCATCGGTAACCGGGCAAATGGGGCGCGAGTTGAGGCAAGCTTCTACTTGTGTTAATATGGTCGCGTACTCTTCAAAAGTAAGCGTGTAATGTCCAATTGTCCGCTTTAAATGATATTTCATGGATTTTACACCAGCCTCCCAAAGTCCGCCAAAATGCGGAGCAGCAGGAGGATTGAAATGCCATTTAGTGCCATTGGCTTGCATGCGTTGTGCAATATCATCTGTCCAATGCTTTGACATGTGTGACCTTTCTGAATCCAGAATGTTTGCGGCTCCTTTAAAATTTGTTCCACAGTCGCTGTACAGATTTGTACAGATTCCACGACGAGCGGTGAAACGTTTGAAAGCTGCGAGGAATGCGGATGTCGTATAGTCACTTACGAGCTCTAGGTGCACTGCTTTCGTGCAAAAGCATATGAAAATGGCTATGTATGCTTTCGTGATTTTACTGCACCGACCTCTCCATGTTTTAAGTTGAACAGGGCCAGCATAGTCGACTCCAGATGTCTGAAAGGGTCGTGCTTGGTTGACACGTAAAGCTGGCAAATTTCCCATTTTCTGCTGCATCTCAATTGCCGTAAACCTGTAGCATTTCAAACACTTATGAATACACTTTTTAACTTCTGATTTGAGATGCAAAATCCAGTATTCAGATCGAAGTTCAGCCATCATAAGTTGCTGACCTCCATGCAACAACTTCATATGTGTCTCGTGAACGATGAGAGAAGTAAGGACATTTTGTGAAGGTAAAATGATTGGATGTCGCTGTGAATAAGGCAAGTCTGCGTTGTCCAGTCGACCTCCAACACGAAGAATTCCCCTTTCGTCAATTATTGGTGAAAGTTTTGCCAATTTACTCCTTTTAGGGACCGTTTCACCTTTGTTAAGTTTGGAAACTTCTTCAGCGAAAAATTCCTCTTGGACTAAGGCAATCAATCTCGTTCGAGTTGAAGATATTTCATCTACAGACAGTGGTCCAGATACGCGAGTTGAAATCCCTTTCGCTCTAAATTTTAAGTTAACAAGATAGCGACGCCAGTATGACGCAGCTCGAAGAAGACGATTTAAAGATGAAAAACGTTCAAATAGCAGTTGATTTATTTCGAAACACGTGAAATGAACGCAGAGCTGAAAAATAGTTGTTATGGGGTACCCAGATGCGATCAAATCAATTTTGGTTTTAGATTTCTCCGACGATTTTGTCTCAAGGTCGGTGGATTTTATTTCGGATGGAAGGTGGAGTTTTTCATCAAACTCCCTTAAGAATTTAGGCCCATGCCACCATTGAAGGTTTTTAATGAGTTCATTAGGAGAAACTCCTCTGGATGCAATATCCGCGGGATTTTCCTTAGACGGAACGTAGTTCCAACACTGAGGATCGGTAAGCTCCTGAATTTCTGCCACTCTGTTGGCTACAAATGTTGTCCTAATGTAAGGTGCACTTTAAATCCAGGCAAGTGTGATTTGAGAATCACACCAAGCAAATATTTTCGATGATTGGAGCTCCATCGTCTTCACGGTATGCACCAACAGCTGTGCTAATAACAAGGCTCCACAAAGTTCCAATCTAGCAATGGACTTATTTTTTAGAGGTGCCACTCATGTTTTTGCTACGACGAGACTTATGACTGTTTTGGGTCCGGTGGTGACTCGAAGGTAAATAACTGCAGCATATGCTTTTTCGGAGGCATCGCAGAATCCATGGACTTCGACCTTGGATTCTTTGGTGAAATTAATCCAGCGAGGAATCTAAATGGCCTTCAAAATGTCAAGTTCCACCTTCAATTTGTGCCACGCCGAAACGATTGCTGCTGGAAGCTCAGAATCCCATGTATGGTTTTCCTTCCAGATGTCTTGCATTAATACCTTGCCAACGATGACACAAGGTGCTAACCAGCCCATTGGATCGTAAAGACGTGCAAGATCTGACAAGATAGTCCGCTTTGTAATTATGTTAAGTTCCTGAAGTGAGATTTTGAACATAAATATATCCTTTGCAGGGTGCCATTGTAATCCAAGCGCCTTGATAGCATCTTCTTCGTTGAAGGAAAGTGGAATTTGTACTTCTCTGTCCTCCTCTGGAACGGATGTAAGTAGCATTTCACAGTTACTCGCCCACTTTCGTATAGGAAAACCTCCTTGCTTCAACATAAGGATGAGTTGAGACTGCATACCCAAGGCTTCGGCTACTGTATCTGCCCCATGAATCACATCATCGACATAGAAGTTTCTCATGGCGATTTTCGATGCAATAGGGTAGTCATCTCGTTCATCTGCCGCAAGTTGCTGAAGCGTCCGAATAGCTAAATACGGTGCGGAGGCTGTGCCAAATGTGACCGTATTGAGACGGTATATTTTAACTTCATCTCCTTCAGCATCTCGCCATAAAATGAGTTGGTACAACGAATCAGCTGGCGTAACCAAGATCTGCCTGTACATTTTATTAATGTCGGCAGTAAATGCGATTTTGTACTTCCTGAAGCAGGCGATGTGATCAAAGATGTCATCTTGCAATCTGGGACCGACGAAGAGATGATCGTTTAGAGATGTTCCGTCGGATGTCTTGCAGGACGCATCAAATACGATACGCAATTTTGTGGTCGAACTTGATTCTTTTATCACTGCGTGGTGGGGAAGAAAATAATGAGGAGAAGATAACGCAATAGGACCTACTTCAGTCATATGGCCAAGATCCTTATACTCGTTGAATACCTTTTTGTATTCCTCATAAAAGGACACATTTTTTTTTAATTTTCTTTCCAGTTGTAAGAACCGAACAAACGCTGACCTTTGTGACCAACCTAGCAAGGGATGTGTTCCTTCTTTAAAAGGAAGTTGGACGATATATTTTCCATCCAGTTGTCGTTGATGGGTTCTACAAAAGTGGGTTTCACATTCTTCTTCTTCAGGGTAAAGTAGCTTCCGATGTGGAACTTGTTCAAGTTCCCAAAACTTAAGTAAAAGGTTGTCCAGAGTTTGAGGTGCGGTTTTTATGTGAAGTGATGTTATCGTTGACTTGTTGTTCGATGAAATACCCCCAGAAAGAATCCAACCTAGTTCCGTCCTTTGAGCCATAGGAGAACCCTTTTCTCCTTTAACAAGGCCTTCAAGGATAATGAATGGATAAACATCGCTGCCTAGTAAAACATCAATCTTATTTGTTAGATGGATCAGCAAGTGAAAGATTTTGGAGATGCTTCCAATTAGCATTTGTGATATTTTGCGTAGGTAACAAAGCGGTAAGCTTGGGTAGGACCAAAGCATTAAGCTGTAAGCTAAAGTTTTCATTTACGCAAGATAGTATCGTGAAGGTCACCCTATATTTTGAGGTGCTTGTAGTAGTTTCTCCCACATCGATAATATCAGCACAGCTCCTTTCCTTTTTAAGATTAAAAAGCTGAGTGGCAGACTCAGTAATAAAGAAAACCTCTGATCCAGGATCCACTAGTGCTCGCAGTTGCAACGGTTGGCCTGCAGGTGTCATAACCTTTATGAGGACCGTAGCCAGAAGAACAGGTGATTGCATGTTTTCGGCTATAAACGCATTGTAGGCTGAAGCATTTTCGATGGATAATGGAGGATTTTCCGAAGACCCCGATAGAGAGCTATGAGCGGACGAAGAAGCTGGTTGGTTTGACTGTAAGACAGCTCCCATTGGAGCGTGTTCACTTGCATGCATTGCATTAACTGGCTCGGTCATGGGCAGTAATGAATGATGTTTTTGGTGACACGTAGAGCACGTGAAAGTGCTTGTGCAATTTTCTGTTAAATGTGTACTTGACAGACAATTTAGACATAAATTCTTTTTTTTTGCAAATTCAAGTCAAGTCAAGTCGTTTCTTAGTGTTGAATGCCTTAAATTTGTAACAAATTCGAATCGAATGTAGACCCTGACATAGTGAACACTTATGCATCATTGTAGAGTTATGAGTTCGAACTGTACCTGATTTAGATTTAGATTTTTGTAGATTTAAATTTGGTGAGGATTGTCCAATGACATCCAAAGTTCTTGATCTCATGAGAATGAAATCCTCCAATACGCTGTATTTTGGATAATCTACATGAGTTGAGATGTGAGATTCCCAAAGCCCTCGTGTAGTAGACGGAAGTTTTTGTACCGTGTGAAAAATAAGAACATCTTCCCAGGACTCTACAGATACACCAAGATTCTTAAGAGATTGCTGTGCTTCGTTTGTCGTATCTAGCAATAATTTTAGATCTTCAGATGACTCGCGAGCAATTTTAGGTTGATCAAAAAGCAGTTTAAATTGATTATCTTTTAGCAATCTAATATATTGAAACCGTTTTATTAATAAAGCCCATGCAGACTCAAAATTCGTATCTGTGTTTCGCAGCATTCGCGCTGCTTCACCGGTTAAATTATTTTTCAGATAATGAAGCTTATGAGCATCGGAAATCGAAGTATTTTTATTCACTAAGCCTTCGAATAGACCTTTAAATTCTGGCCACGTTTTTAAAGACCCATCAAAGGTTGGAATTTTGATATGAGGTAGCTTTAATTCTACAGATGGTGTATTTGAACTATTCATGGATTTATTGAAATTATTTTGGGTTTCGATTTTCGTTAGACGCTCTTTCAATTCGCACGAATAATTGAAAAACACTTCTTTTAATTTGTGAAATGTAAGAGCTTCCATATATTTGACCTTTGCATCTTCTGTAGGAGCCTCAACAATTTTTTGATGTAGAGACCGAGCCTCTTCAAACGATGCTTCTAATTCAGACAAACGTGCTTCGTTCATATGAACAGTTTTTTTTGTTGGTTCTAAACATACATATGAACCGTAATCTGCATCTATATCTTGAGCAATCGTTTGAATTGCATCGATATAAGTCGGAACTTTACTCTTACTCATTTTGAAGAAAAATATTTAAAGAAACCGAGAACACACAGCACACGATTGTGTTTAGATCAACAAGGATCAATTATTTAAATTTAATAATATTATTATAATAAGAGTGCCACACACCTGTATTTTAGCGTTTATCCCTCGTTGCCACAGCTTCTTTAGATCCAGATCCTCACAGGAAGTATATATAAATCGACCGTTTTAAATTCAAATGTCTTTACGCGATGCACACACTACCCGATTGTCTTTAAGGCTTGATTTTTAACGAAATCTCAAGAATTTATTATACGCACTGTCTATTTAGGTTTTTTTTTTTAAATTAGTTTTTTATACTGATCCTTTTAAGATCCGGCTCGAAGGACCAATGTATGTCGCCAGGACATCAGCATAAAAAATAAAATAAATTATAACCTCCGCGGTCAACTTGTCGCGAAAGAAAAATCTATATGGTTTGCCGTCGGGACCTTGATATAGGCAGAACAAAAAAAAAACACTATCGCAAAACTAGGATAGTAACTAAGCACCAAAAAATAGCTTTCGTATATTCTTTATTTTATTTGAAAAGAAAAAGTCTGGGTTTTCCTTTCAAAGGATTTAAAATCAGTTTAAAATCTTTATTATATTTTTACTTTGTACACACGGCTTTCAAATTGGGAATAACGTACACAGCATCGTCACCATCTTCATGAAACCTCGGTTCATCAGCTGATTCTGCTTTTGGTCCAGCTATAGATCATTGAACTATAGAGGTACTTGGATGTGCACTAGTCATCTTCTATGCTAAAGCTAGCATCACCTCGCACCTCGCATCTCCATCGATAGATCATCAACCGCTGCTTGACTATGCACAAAAACATCGCATAGTGGGAGGAGCCAAAACTTAAAACATCGAACCCATTTTGCGTAGTTAACTCCCACAAATAGTTAGTATACGTCGATGTATTTCCTGTCATCTTTTATGGGCTCCCAATTTTGGCAACAGTAGGTAGGTATACAGCGATAAAAAATGTATGCGTCTATGTTTTTATTTCTTTTGCCGTCGGCGTTTTGCATCTAAGATCGAATGCCGACGGATCTTCGTTAAGGTATTTTCCTAATAATTTAAAATTATGCATGTTGCATCGCAACACAAAGTATTTATCACTACATAAGAATACCAATTATTAACTTTTTAAATCCCTTCAGGTATTATAAGGTAATTTTGTATAGAAGTTGGTTTAACAAATACATTGCCGAGTTCAGTGTCTACTGGTACATAGCACACTGCTTTGCATAAACCAGGAACTGTGTATGTTTTAGACATGAGGTTGAGTTTATAACTTAAAGGTATTCTGGCATTATCGGATTCTAGTACTGAATTCTTAAGATCTACTTTTATTCCAAGATCTTTCATCATTTCCGTACCAATTAAGCCATCAAAATAATTATGGAATTTAAAAACTAAGAAAGACACTAATTTATTTTTATTAAATTCTTTTAAACCTTTTAAATCTATCTTTTGATTTATAAATTGTTTATTACTAATAGTTTTGATTTCAATAGGCTCTATTATTTGAATATATTGACTTTTAATAATTCCTGGGTTGATAAAGGATTTATTACTTCCAGAATCTATGAGAAACTTGACGCCTTTGTTGTTTAAACTTTGGATATTAACATATGGTAATATGTATGAATTATTATTATTTAATTCTACATAACCGATTGTGTTTCCGAGGCTCGTAATCAAAAATATGAATCGTCGATTTCGCTCTCAATTATTTGACTTTGGGGATCAAGATTTGGAATGTAACTGTGTGGCAAATTATTATATTGAGGAGACGGATTTTGACAGACAGTATCTGGAGAGTAAAAATGTTGGTGGGCCTCCTGATGATAATTTCCTGTAAAAGGATTTTGGAGACCAGTGTCTTCAAAATAATTATGTGATTGATTATATTCGCGGTAGTTTGCAGTGGACGGACCTTGAAAGCTATTATTTGGATAATTATTGGTATGAGCCCCGTAATATTCATGATTCTGATATTTTGGATTTTCATTTACAGCCGTATTACTCTCTATATGGTGACATTGGTTTTGTAAATTATTTGAATTATTGTTTCGCCAGTTTGAAATATTTGAAACTTTATTTGTCCTGACACTAAGGGTATCCATAGGTTCAAGCTGTGGCTGTTGATAATTTTTAAATCTTGCACTAGGATTATTTTTTAGCGGTTGATTATAGTTTCGAGAAGTATTACTTGCAGTATATTGTTTGTTAGCTTCTTTTTGTGAATTGAAAGGATATTGGGGAAAAATGTTAGATCTAACACTATTATTTTGCTGATGAGGATATCTATAGACACGATTTTGTACAAAATTTGTTGGCTGAACTGGTCTATTTTGAAATTGTTTTATAGGTAGAAAATGTTGTAGTTGCTGGGGATTCTGGAAATATTGACAATTTTGTTCTTGGAGGCTTAATGCTTCAGCTAAATTTTTGGGTTTCATTGACCTAATTGTGGATCCTTATGGCTCTTTTAGGCCAGACAAAAATGTATTTAGGCACATCTCTTGATAAAGGGATTGTTTGGCTAGGATAACATTAGCAATATTTTCGTGTACCTTTATATGATTTGTCATAGCAGAGAAAATATCTACTACCTTTGAATAAAAGGTTTCTACCGTCATTTGGTTTTGACGAAGATGGTGGAGATCACGGATAAGACTGGTCTCATTACGTTTATCAGAGTAATGTACGACTAAATTTGCTCTTATCTGAGCCCAATCTACGGGTGTACCATACATATTAAGAACTTCGTTGGCCTGTCCAACTACTTTATTTCTAATCGCTCTCACTATATTTAGTTCATACGTAGTATCTTTTATTTGTGGCATAAGAGCAAGTATTTCTTCGACATTGCTTATAAAGTCAAACAAAGAACGAGGATTCCCATCAAAATTCGGAAGGTCCTTGACAGCATCAGGAATCCTGAGACTGTGAAAGATTCCCGTGGCAATTATCTCGTTATTCATTTTCCTTTTTTCTTCGTTTAATTCAGAATTTAAGAATTTCCACTTGAACCACCCTTCGAAACATTTTTTAACAAATGCCAACTTTTAGTATTTAGGAAACTAGCTCTAATTTTTCTTTTATTATTTTTTATTTTTGGGGACATAGGGACTGGGAAAGACTAGGAACTGATGAAATGGCTAACCAAAAATATGGACTTACCCTTTTCAATTAATCGGCTGCTACAGTCACTCCACTCTGACGTTCATATGTCCAGGAACAAAAACCAAAAATGTCTTTATAATTTCATAAATATTATTGATTTTGTAATTCTTATTTATAATTTCCCTTTTTTTTTAACTTTAGGTATAGAAAGTATTGTTTTAAATACATTTTTCAACACTATTTTATTTGTTTATTTCCTATATTTATAATATTTACACAGTTTATTTTTTGTTGTATAGTTTTTCGCTTGTTTTTATAATAGTTTTGTTTTTTTTTAGATTAGATTAGATATATTTATTAATATTTTTTTTTACAAAGTTTTGTAAAATTATTTTGCAGTTTTGTAAGCACTATTTTTTTTTCTCTTTAAACGGAGTTTTTTTTAGCACTTATCTCTTTTTATTTGTTTGTTTTCTTGATTTGAAGAAGAGAAAGAAAAAAATTGTTCTATATTTTTAGATGGTAGGGTTCTTTAAAACCAAAGGATTAAGATCCACCACTTCGATATTCATTCAAGGTGTGTTTTCAAATCAAACATCTTTTGCAGCTAATGTAATTGAAAATTCACTACCGAATGTTTAAAAATTTCATCGCACCGACTGCGCCAATTAAAGACTTTAAGGAAAAAAAATAAATAAAACAACCCTTTTTATTCAAAGTCCACAGACATGGTTTATTGATTTTTCGCATAAAGACTGACTGTCTATCATTTAAGTATTCCTTCTATATCGCGATGTTCTTCAATATCATCGAGCTTAGCTTAGCTTAGCGGTTTCCTCCATCAGTTGGTGGATGATCTTGTAGATCAATCGTAAACATGTTTACGTTTTAAGGGATTAACGCTCAATATATAAGGAGAAACTTTTTGAGCACAGGAACAGCTCACCTCATCATTCAATCACAGTCGTTCATCAAGTGAGAAAATATTGACAAATCTACCTTAGTAATATAAAATATCCAGTGAAAAAGGGTTTAGCAAAGGCCTACCTGCGCTACCTGACTAAATCAAATCTTACGAGAAGGGTTTTTCCAAAGTGGATTTTTCTTCTTGTCACCATAAAATAAGGTTTTTTCTAAACAGATTAACCATTAATAAAGGCAGTAATTCTTGGAAATTTTTATTAAAATAACAAGAACCACATACCTTTCAAACTAATCCGATGCTATGGATACTACTGAGAAGTTAACACCGGAAACAGCTTACGCCTTGCTTGAAGTACTCTTGAAGCGAATGATTGCAGATTTGGGGCCTGGATACGGGAGCCAAATCAACAACCTCGTTAAGGAGCTTCACGCAAAACACGTAACAGAGGCCCAACCACTGCCATCAGAGAAACAGCCAATGGAGATACCACAGCCTATGGACATACCACAGCCAATCGAGGTACACGAGCTCCCCAAGACTCGGAAGAAATCATTTGCCTTACAGGAGACGAAGAAAGCCAATCGGACACTGACAGCAACCATTCAAGTTTTGAAGAAGTCTCTGGAAAAAAACGTTCCAAAAAAGCCGCCAAAAAGAAGGATATGAAGAAGAAGAAGGAAGATATCCAAATCAGCGCAACTAAAACCATAAAGAAAACAAAGCGCCCTCAGCCAAAGGATACCCCATCAACATCAACGGTCGCCAAAGCTTTAGCAGCTTCCAAACCTGAACCAACCCAACCACCGAAGTCAACAATGGATACCAAGAATGATAACCTAGCCAAGGCCCCAAGAATGCCACCGATTTTCTGCTACTCAGCAAACATTGCGGAAATCAGCAGGTTTTGCAAGGGCAAGAATTTAGAGGTCACCTTTAAGAACCGAAATTCAAAATCTACCGTCATCAGCGCTGGAAATAGAGAAACTTTTGACGCCATCAAAGACTACATGAAGGACAGAAAAATCCAATTCAACTCGTTCACACCGAGGGAGGAAAGGAAGAATCTGCTACTACTGAAAGGCATCCACAGCACTTTCACTGCCATTGAAGTTGAGGACGAACTCAGGATTGAGGGACTACCAATTGTGAAGGTTGCTCAGTTCAAATCGAGAAAATTGCAGGGTAAAACCTACAACAATTTCGTTGTAGAACTGAGCAAAAACTGCAACATCACCGAGGGCTACACCAAAACCTTGATTATGAATCAGAGGGTGCACTGGGAGCGCCTTCAATCCACCGATATCGTCCAGTGCCGGAACTGCCAACGTTTTGGTCACGTCGCGACGAACTGCGGTCGCCAAATGCAAGGAAGAACACGAGCCAGGTCAATGCAAGCGGAAGGAGAACACTGGACTGGATGTTTGGTGTGCCAACTGCCAGAAGGAGGGTCATCCAGCTAGCTTTAAGGGTTGCCCAACCCTTATCGCAAAGCGGACAGCGAGGAATCAAAAACAAGCTGAAAAGGAGGCTCATCAAGTATTTGCTGCACGTTCAGCATGTGCTGCTACTCGTCCCAACGTTAGCTACGCAAAAATGCTGATTAAGGGACCAACAGCAACAAGAACAAAAATCCAACAATAACCTTCCGGGTCTCCATCAAAGACCACCAAAAGCGCACCAACAAGGGCTGCTCCAGCAAAGCCCAAACCTAGCCAACCCAAGCCAGCACCGTCAACGAACCTTAGCAACGAAGTCCAACGAATCTTTGGAAGCAATCTCCTTTCCGTTATGGAGAAAGCCAAGAGTGCTGTTCCTGCTAATTACGCCCAGCTGAGTGAAGGAGAAAAGTCCGTGGCGCTGGCAACATTCATCTTCCAACTAAAGAAGCTTCGCATACTGACGTATAATGTGAATTCATTATACAGCTTGGAAAAAAGGACAGCGTTCAACATGTTCATGAAGAACAACAAACCGGACATCGCTCTCATCAGTGAAACCAACGTTACCCGCAGGAACAACATTGATGTCATCGGATATAAGACCTTCCGACAGGACAAAGGTCAAGATCGAAGAGGTACAGCCATCTACTTGAAGGACAAGATTTCTTTCAGCACCAGTGAAGTTATCATCCCAGGCCTTCAAACAAGTGAAGCCACGGCGGTGAGGATAGAGCTAGGACAAGGAGAAAACCTGACAATAATCAGCATTTATTTCAAATGTGGCTCCTCCAATGGTAACATCCACAGCGACCTAAGCATCCTCAACAGTGTTTTGAAACAGACAACCTTCGGTCTAATTGGAGGCGACTTCAATGCAAGGCATCATATATGGCAGGATACTACCATCAGCACAGAAGGCAAAGCTATCGTGGACTGGATGGACCTACACAGTGACGAACATTCTTTGGTTGTGGTGTCTCAGCCCAAGCCAACCTTTCCCAGAACTCCATCAACATTAGATTTTTTTCTCTCATCTTCTAATTTTATTTATATACTTCCGGATATCAGCAACTTCACCTGTTCAACTGTGCCAAGCGACTCCGACCACGAAGCAGTTCTGCTTTCGATCAAGCTCAGCCAACCAGCTATCCTAGCAGCAAGGCCCCATGCGGGTTTCATAAACTACAAGAGACTGAACATTGAGAGAATGAAGAGGGACGTCGAATAACATCTGATACTTCCACCTGCCAATAGTAACCTCCAGAATGATGAAATTGACGGTGCCGTCGAGTTCCTGGAAACAACAATATGCAACGCACTTGACGCCCAAAAGGTACCCAAGACAGCTAAAAATAGATACCAACACCTCCCGGAGTATGTGCAGAACTTATATTCGCACCGACAAAGGTTAAGGAAACGGCTGCAAAGAATTCACCAGAGGGAATTCAACACAGTGAATCAGCCAAATATGGAAATGGTGCAGTTTAATGCCACTTACCCAATCCGGAGGAGATAGAAGATATCGTCAGCTCACTGAAACCAAAGAAATCAACTGGCGTGGATGGAATTTCCAACTACATTCTGAAACGACTTCCACAAGTTTTTATGATGGTTCTGGCAATTATCATAAACAACTGCATCAACAACTGCTATTTTCCACAGAAGTGGAAAACAGCAAAAATCGTGGCAATCCCCAAGAAAGGAGCTAACAGCATAATTTCCAACTACAGGCCAGTTTCACTCCTGAACAACATCAGCAAGATTCTCGAAGAAGTCATCCTCAGGAGACTCAAGAAGTATTGTGGCGAACACAACAAAAATTTTATTTTATTTTCTTTCTTCCAGGAAATTCTTCGTGGAAATCGACAACTGAAAGTCAACGGTGAGAGACATCAAGGCTGGAGTTGCCCAAGGATTGAAGCTCGGACCCTTCCTCTACAGCCTGATGACATCTGACCAACCTGTGCCAACCGACTGTGAGAACCTTCTCTTTGCAGATGACTCCCTCACATATGCATCGTCAATATCGCCAGTAATAGCAGCCAGAAGAGTTGAAGCCCACACCAGCAGACTCTACGAGTATTACCAGAAATGGGGAATCCGAATCAACACTTCCAAATCGGAATCGTTATGTTTCAGGAGGCCCGTCACCAATAACATCCGCTGTCGATCGGCGGCAACGTGCAGAAACCTGGTCCTGAAGTTTCCGGATGGATCAACGATTCATGCCAAGAAGAACGCCAAATACCTCGGAGTCAACTTCGACGAGCTGCTGAGATTCAACCCACACTCTAGGGTAGTGCTAACAAAGGCGAACTATGCATTCCACCGAGTCCATCCCCTCTTGAAGAAGAAAACAGGACTGAGTACACCAACGAAGCTGCTGATATACAAGCAGCTACTAAGACCAGCCATCAGCTACAGTTTTCCGGTATGGTTTACCATATCTAAGACTGCTATGGAAAAACTCCAAGTATTCGAGAGGAAGATACTCAGGATATGCACTGGGTTACAATTCGATCATCAAAGACGAAAGCACTATACCAACAGGAGAATCTACGAAGAAGCGAACACCAAGCCACTGGACCAGTTCCTTGCACAAACTGCAAGAAAAATTATTACAAAAGTCGCCAGCCACCCTAACCCACTGATGAGAAGGATGACCACCCAGGAACGACATCCCGAACCGAGATATCTCTGTGGAATGGATATCCTAGAGAAAATGTCAACTGACGATGAAGCTTTCTTCTATGCTGGCCAGGAGTCAGCGTTCTACCGCGGCTGAAAGCCGACCCCATCACTCAACACTTAACCACCATCTGGATAACCGGGATTGAACAACCCGAGATGAACCTTGCCATCGACATTTAATTTTAAGCCATTTATATTATGTTAGCATAATTTGAGATATTTTGTCAATGTATATAGTTAGGCCCCCTTTGTGCCAACAAAATATTTTTATAATCATTATATTTTTATAGTTTTAAGTTAACCAAATTGTTTATATATAATGTTCAATAAAAAAATCTTGAATCTTTCGGCACAGAAACAGCTTATTTTTGAAAGCGAAAGTGTAAAGTTCGAAGTGAAAAGTATCCAGAAGTGAATTTAAGTTGCAAACTATTGACTAATAAAATAATTTAAAGTGAAGTAAAGTGTGGTTGATTTGTAAAAGAAATAAGTGACGGTTAACAGTTAAAAAGAAATAAGTTTTATATCGAACCGTGGTTAAACGTTACAATATATATATTTTTTTCAATAGATTTGTTTTTTTATTTTGTTTTTTTTTTCTGTTTTATTATTATCATTTTTTATTTTTTTTTTCTTTATAATTAAACTAAACGAAACCTTTTTAATTCTCTAATGCATTAATAAACAAAATAATTCATAGTTAAAACATAATAATAATTCATGGGCAAACTTAATATTAAATCGGAACGACTAAATCTAACTGCTTACGGTATATTTATCTTCTTGCTGTGGTTCTTGAATTTAAGGTCGGCCTGAGTACCAGTTTTGTTCATTCGAACCGAAATCATTCCCCAAGGACGATAAATGAAGAAGGTTCGCTGGCGAGTTCCTCTGCTCAAAGTTATCCCCTGGAACGGATATCTGGGTTACCACAGATAATCCGGGTGGGTGACTGGGGCCAGCGGTGGCAGCTTCTGATACGGAGGGTGCCCAGCTAGGTACTTCGCCGGCGAATACTTTCCGTTGACCACGCTGGTTACTAGTATCGGGTCCAATTTGCGCTTCGGGGTTGCAAGCGTTGTTTTCGCGACGCAATGGTGGCAAAAACCCAGATGTTCTTGGATCGACATTCTTATGATGATCATTTCTGATCAGCCACTTCTCTTCTGCTGCCTTTTTTGTGGTTCTTGCCTTCTCTAGCAGCGTCTCTATCTAAGTCTTAGACACGACTAGGAGTGCAGACTGTAGGTCGTGCTTAAGAGTGATGGCTCGGCTGGTGCGGGGTTGCGTTACCACTTCGAGGAATAGTGGATCTTCCTCTGGAGGTAGTGCTAACACTTTTGCAGGCAAAGTTCGCTTGCGAGTGAGGGGGTTTGCTGCTGGCAGTAATTTTCGGATGCCTTTCGGAGGTTACGGGATTCGTGGTCGATTAAACCTCGGACTGGGTGTGCGGGCTAGCCGTTTATGTCTCGGGCTACAGCTGGGTACCGATCGTCGGTAGCACTTCTTTGCTGGCGGCGGTCTGGAGTGATGCGGGGATCCATTTCGATGAGCGGAGCTTGGATATGTCTGTCCGAATGAACTGACGTTATTATTTATTGTTTTATTATCGTAGTATCGGCTATGTTCTGGACGACCACTTGGGTTGACTGCTGTTGATGGAGTGACCATATGCTGGGCTAGATTTGTACTATCAAGCGAATTTTTGGCGAGTCCAATGCACCATGGACGATTATTTGGATTATTTTCAGAGCTCGGTTTTTCAATGACGAATGCTGCGGTTGGTTCGGTGTTAACGGAGTCGGAGTAAAAGCCCTTAAGGTCTCGGACATGTGCTCGGCAACGGTTCACTTTTCCCCTCTGCTTCCCCTTACTCTGCAATAAAACGATTACTGGGGACAGAAATTTTATGAATTCAAATGGGCCTTCGTAGCGAGGTGCCAATTTTTCGGCAAAGTGGTTTACTCCAGAGGACAAGACTCACGATTTTTTATACACCTGCCAAGGGCGCCTTCGCAGGTTGTAGTGGCGGGCTTGAGTTTGGCTGGCTTTCTGTAAATTTATTTTCACCATCTCGAATAAAGCTCGCATACGCTCTTGGCGGGCGTTTATGTTTTCCACAGGAGCGTCGTGGTGGCGGCTCTCATGGGGACAGCTTCCACCCATTTTGAAAATTTGTCAACCATAAGCAGCAAGGTGTTATTGTCTTTCAAAGACCGTGGAAGAGGCCCTACAAAATCCGCGCAAACGATCTCCCACGGTTCCTCTACGGGGGTTGTGAACATAAGGCCACTTGGCTTTTGTTGGGAGACTTTAAATTGATTGCTTGCTTGGCATTTCCTTATGTACTTGCTTACGTCTCGAAACATGCCCGGCCAGTAGTAGCGTTTAGCCATTCGGGAAATGGTTTCAGTGGTACCTAAATTCCCGGCAGTGACGGCGTCGTGATTTTCGTAGAGTATTCGGCTTCGGTCGGTTAAAATCCAATCGAACTCTCTTGAAACCGCCAACGGGTGTGTGTGTCAAATCGACGGTAAGGTTTGTTGTCTATTATTCTGTATTCAAGGAAGTTAGCGGGATTTTTATTAACCTCTAGTATTTTCTTCTGGGTCCAATCTGGTACTAAGTCGCGGATGGAAGCTACTCTGTCTTTTTCAGTAATTGGAAGGGGGTCACGAGTTCAAGTGTCGGCGACGACATTCATTGTACCTTTGCGGTATTGAATCTCGAAATCGAATTGCTAAAGCTCCAAAGCCCAGCGCACCAATCAGCCTGACGGATTTTCTAAGGAATGCAGCCACTTCAAAGAATGATGGTGGGTGACTACGTGGAAATGGTAACCCTCGAGATAGGGCCGCATTTTTTTAATGCCCCACAAAATAGCCAGGCACTCTTTTTCCGTAACGGCATAATTTTTTTCCAAATCAGTAAGTGTACGGCTGGCGTAAGCAATGACCTTTTCCTGGCCGTCTATTGACTGCGTCAATACAACGCCCAGTTCAAAGTTACTGGCATCAGTTTGTAAAGTAAAAGGCAGGTCAAAATTTGGACAGGCCAAGACGGGAGCTTCAGTGAGCTTAATTTTCAGTAAATTAAAAGCTGCCTGTTGAGGTTCATTCCACTGCCATTTGCGCCCTTTTTCAACAACCCTGTCAAAGGAGTAGGAGTGTTTCCACAGGCGGCAGCGGAGGAATTCTCCAGATGGAATCAACGGTGGCGTCTACAGTTCTAGTCAGTTTGAACTACTTAGTGAACACCTTATATGGGCTACTACGACGTATTCGTAGCTCAGGCCTATAAGGAGCGGTTTATCCGGCTCCCCGTCCTTGGAGTTATAATAAGGATCTGGTCCTCCAGGCTAGGGGGTTGTGCGTCGGGGTGACTTCCCTACCACGGAAAAAATGTCGGTTCCGAAACGACAACAAGCCTCGGGTATGGATGATTTTAATGTTGACGACCCCAGCAAACGAAACAAGGACAACGAATTTCGGATCTGCACGTGGAATGTCCGGACCTTAAACAGGCCACGTGCAGCTGAACAATTAGTGGAGAACCTGGATAGGCTAAAAGTTGATGTAACAGCCATCAAGGAAGTGCGATGGGATGGAGAGGGCATACGAAGTATGCAATCGTGTGACATCTACTTCGGCGAGTGCTGCAAGGAGCAGGGTCAGCGGCTCTTTGGTTGTGGTTTTGTGGTTAGGGGAACACTTAGGCAAGAAGTCTTGGGCTTCAGAAATGTAAGCGAGCGCCTGGTCACAATCCGCATCAAAGCAAAGTTCAAAAACATCACGTTGATCTGTGCCCATGCCCCAATGGAAGAAAAAGATGACTCAACCAAAGAAGAATTCTACGATCTCCTCGAGGATACGTATGATAGGTGCCCCAAGTACGACGTCAAGATTATTCTTGGCGACTTCAACGCCAAGATCGGAAAGGAGGGCATCTTTGGTTCGATAGTCGGAGGACACAGCCTGTATGACAACACTTCCGGTAACGGACTCAGGCTCATTGATTTCGCGGCGGGGCGAAATGTCATCATAGCAAGCACTCTATTCCCACACCTTAATATACACAAAGGGACCTGGCGGTCTCCGGATCAACGAACCGTTAACCAGATTGATCATGTTGCGATAGATGCCAGACATGCTTCCAGTATCCTGGATGTCCGAACGTTGCGAGGTGCCAACATAAACTCGGATCACAACCTAGTGGTAGCGCAAGTACGTATGCGGATATCCATGACGCCACAACGACGAGAGGATGCAGTAAAACGATTTAACGTCGCGAAGCTAAAATCGCAAGAGATAGCCAGAACTTTTGCAGATCACGTCTCTCTTAAACTCTCAACAAGCCCGCCACAAGCATCATCTGTAGAGGACCAGTGGAAGCACTGCCAAAATACCATCAAAAGTGCCGCTACTGATGTGCTGGGTTTCACTAGGCCACCATAACGAAACCCCTGGTTCGAGGAAGAATGCAGACTGGTGCATGAAGCAAAGAACGAGGCCTACCAAGCCATGCTGCAGGCTAGAACCAGAGCTGCTGAGAGAGCAGCCCGGGAGCTCTACGGGCAAAAACGAAGGGAGGAACGCCGACTTCTCAGGAGGAAAAAGAGAGAGCATGCGAAGCGGGCGGTCGAGTCTATTGAGGACTGTAGCGCCAGGGGTGATGTTCGGAAGTTCTACCGAAGGGTGAGGCAAACTACCCAGGGTTACAAGGCCAGAACGGAAGCCTGCCGAGACGAGAGTGGGAATATGGTGGTAGACACACGGTCGGTGCTGAGGATCTGGAAACAACACTTTTCTAGACTGCTAAACGGCGAAGATGGCCAAAATTCCGCTGTAAGACAGAACACTCCATTCAACCTGGACGATGATGGTCAAAATGCGGTTAACGATAGCCAAGCTTAAAACGTGCAAGGCTGCTGGTGCGGATGGCCTGCAAGTCGAGCTATTCAAAGCAGGGGGAGATGACTTGGTAGGGAGTATACACCAACTTATCTCCAAAATTTGGTCGGAGGAAAGTATGCCCGATGAATGGAACCTCGGTATAGTGTGCCCTATCCACAAGAAAGGAAATGCTCTGACCTGTTCCAACTACAGAGGTATAAGTCTCCTCAACGTCGCATATAAAATCCTGTCATCTGTACTGTGTGATCGCTTAAAACCGTTTGTCAACGATCTGATGATCGGTCCCTATCAGTGTGGTTTTAGGCCCGGCAAATCAACCGTCGATCAAATGTTCACACTCCGACAGATCTTGGAAAAAACCAGGGAGTTTCAAATCGATACACACCACCTCTTTATCGATTTTAAAGTCGCATATGATAGCGTAGACAGAGACGAGCTATACAGAGCCATGGCGCATCTCGGCATCCCTGCCAAACTCGTCCGCTTGTGCAGGATGACGATGGAGAAATCTCGCTGCTCCGTCAAAGTCGGCAAGAACACCACCGAACCCTTTGATGTCGAGAAAGGTTTAAGGCAAGGCGACGCGTTATCATGCAACCTGTTTAACATCGTTCTTGAAGCAATTGTACGCAACTCGCAAGTCAACAACAGAGGTACAATTTTTCAAAAGTCTGTTCAACTACTTGCTTATGCAGATGATATTGACATCATTGGGAGAACGAAGCGAGCTGTTACCGGCGCGTTTGCAAGTATTGAATCGGAGGCGGCGAAAATGGGTTGTTAATTAGGACAAAACGAAGTATATGCTATCATCGAGAAAGGAATCTCAACATCGTCGGCTCGGGCAAAACGTCACGATGGCTCGGGCAAAACGTCACGATGGATAGATACAACTTCGAAGTCGTCAAGGACTTTTTCTACCTGGGCTCCACTATAACATCGCAAAATGACATCAGCGCAGAGATCAAACGAAGAATTACTCTTGCCAATCGCTGTTTCTTCGGGCTCAGAAGGCATCTAAGTAATAAAGTCCTCTCTCAGAGAACCAAGGAGACCTTAAATAAGACCCTAATCATCCCGGTCATGCTATATGGGGCAGAGGCATGGACCCTGTCAAAAACGGATGAAAATCTGCTTGGGTGCTTTGAAAGGAAGATTCTTCGGGTGATTTTCGGTCCAGTCTGTATCGATGGAGTATGGAGGAGAAGATTTAACAACGAGCTTTACGGGCTTTACAGCGACGTCGACCTGGTCAAGAAGCTGAAAATTCAGCGGCTGAGATGGCTGGAACACGTGGAGCGTATGGACACCAACGCACCAGCCCGACGAGTCTTCGAATCTACCCCTGACGGTCTGCGCAGCAGAGGAAGACCCCACCTTAGGTGGCGCACACAAGTGGAGAACGACCTCAACCAACTTGGAGTGCGTAACTGGAGGCAGCTAGCTAGGGACCGAGCTGGCTGGAGGGGCTTGTTGGTTGAGGCCGTAGTCCATCCTGGGCTCTGAGCGCTATCTAAAGTAAGTAAGTAAAGTAAGTAAAGTCAAAGGAGTAGCAACGGTAGAAAAATCCTGAATGAATCGCCGATGCCATGAACAGATTCCTAAGATACGGCGCAATTCTTTAATATTTGTCGGAGCCTTCAGTTCCTGAACGGTCAATATTTTCTCAGGATCGGTATGCATTCCTTCCTTGCTGACAACATGTCCCAAAAACTTCAAACTATCCCGACAGAAATTGCATTTTTCGACGTTTATTTTGAGATTGGCCGCTCGGAGTTTGTGAAATATGAAATGATTATTATGTCGTCCAAATATACAAATACATGATCAAACATATCGGGGCCGAAGATCGAATCCATCGCCCTTTGAAAAGTTGAACTCACCGAATGTAATCCGCAAGGCATTAGGTTCCATTCGTAAAGACCCCGACCCAGGACAGTGAATGCGGCGTATGGGCGACATGATGGCTCTATAGCGATTTGCCACTAGCCCTGCTTCAGGTCAATGTTCGTTGTTTAAGCAGATTACTTAATTTATAACACCTTATAAAAATCTAGAACACCTTATTCCCTATGAACATCACTATCCGTACCTTTTCCTATGGTTCCCACCAAAAATGTACTATCAGCACTTTTTACAGGTGCTCTCCTATCCTATTACATTTATTTTCTCACATTTAGTTTTCCATAGAATAAAAATTAGTGTCTAATTGTTTATGAATCAAGTATAAATAGCCATGAAAATTAATAATAAAATCAATTTTTATCCAGAAGTCAATAAGATTGTTTTATTTACAATTGCTACCCCCCACCCGAGGTAAGGAGCAATCTATTCAACTAAAACAATCGAGTTGAATCCAAAAAAGGTTTCGACGTTAAACATTGGTGACCCCGACGTAATACTTCACGTAAGCCGTGCTAGTTCCTAGGTTGCAGAGATCCAAGAAGCCAGTTCCTGAGTTTCAGATATTCAAGCACATAGTTTCTTTGTGCTCCAGAGATCTAAGTATAGCCAGTTCCTTAGTTCCAGAGATTCGAGTACCTAGTTTTTGTGCTCTAAAGACCCAGTTCTTGTGCTCCAGAGATCCAAGTAGCCAGTTCCTGAGTTCCAGAGATTCGAGCACCTAATACTTGTGCTCCAGAGATCCAAGTAGCCAGTTGCTCAGTTCCAGAGTTCCAGAGTTTCTGTTTCTTTCGGCAAACAGATAATAGACACAACTCATCAATATGGATGAAATACAGGTATTCAGGATAGTGTCCAGACAGAAAGCCATAACTGATGAATTGCTGCGCCTAAAGACCAATGTTAGAAAGACGGTCCTGACCGGAAAACCGCCGAATATAAGGTCATGGGTAGAATTCTCTGATAATCATGAAAAAATATAAGCATACTTAAAGGGGAATACTCTGTATGTTCAAGGCAATACATACGAGAAAGTCAGTAAGGCATACCTCTACTTAAAGCAAACACTAGAATCAATTGTTTCTACAGATTCCGACGATGACGTTCAAAAGAAAACAGCTGGAGCTACTACTAGTGGAGCAACTGCAACTTTTAGTAACCAGAATTCACCTGATGAAAAACATGACGAATTCTTCAGAGTTATGAGAAGAGCACAACTGCACAGTCTTTACAGTGGTTGATCGCCTCTCTTCAAACTCCACAGGAGGATAGGAGCTCAACATTTTGTAGCGTCAAATTAAGCATCCTACAAAAGTACTGGAGTGAGCTTGAAGCAACCCATCGCTTGATCCATGAGCTTGTGGATAATGCGACCCAAGTAGGATATAACTTGGAAGAATTTTACAAGTTCGAAGATGAAGTTCAGCATTTCCTGATATTTTTAACGACCAGACTTGAACAATCTTCCACATTACCATCCACTCCAACTACAATTCTTCCTATCGTCAATACAAATAAGCAAACTCTTAAGTTACCTAAAATAACCTTGCCAAAGTTTGATGGGAATTATACGAAATGGAAGCAGTATTATGACTTGTTCACAGAACTTGTTGATAAACAAGATATAACTAATTGCCAGAAGTTGTTCTACTTAAAAACAACTTTAACTGGTGAAGCTGAGAATCTAATAAGTAATTTTTCAACATCTGGCAGTAACTACAATGCAGCATGGCAAGTAGTAAAGGATAGATACGATAACCCGCGACTTCTGGTAACAGCACATGTGCAGAGACTTTTGACGCAACCTACAATCCAGACCGAAACCGCGAAGTCAATTAAGAATTAAGGTATTATATGATACCACACAAGAATGTATGCTGAGCCTAAAGAGTCTTAACAAGAATGTATGCTGAGCCTAAAGAGTCTTAACATTGATACTAACAATTGGGACCCTCTTCTAATGTGCGTTCTAATTAAGAAGCTTGATAGGAACACTCTAATACTTTGGGAACAGTCGCTTAAGCAACCGAAAGCCTTGCCATCATTGAGCGAGTTCCTATCATTCTTAGAACAACGATTTCAATCGTTAGAAGCCATGGGACCAAAGGTAGTAAAAACAAGCCCAGACGACTTAAATAAAAAGTCGAGGGTAGCTGTTGCTTTTACCAACAAGACTAATAATTGTTCGATTTGTAAACAGAAGAAGCATGCCATATTCGTTTGTCCGAAGTTTCTTCAACTCTCACGACAAGAGAGACTTAAAACGGTAAAATCTCTTAACCGCTGCGTTAATTGCTTACTCTTCGGACACCAAGCCCCAAAATGTAAAGCAATACACTGTACGAAATGCAATAAATATCACCATACGCTACCTCATGTGACAGTAGAAAACCAGCAACATCAATCTCCTGCGATAGACAACAGGACCAGCCTTTCAGCTACAACCAGCAACACAAAACCTTCAAAATATGTGCTATTGGGAACAGCCCTATACCTTATCCAAATAAAAAAGGCAGTGTAGGCAAGATAGGACGTCTCTCATTCTGGCTATAGTGGATTGCATAAATCTGTCCTTTATTAAAGCTCTCACAGGGTTGTTGGTTGTCGTATTGTTTTTTTGAATGGACCCAAATATGAATGGTATGCAGGGTTACCGCCTTTTTTTTTGATAGAAATTTTCATTTAACTGTTTTATTGATACAAATTAAAACACATTCATCTTTTCCCACACCACCATGAGATAAGATAAAACACGACTTAAAAATACAAATTGAACAAAACTCTAAACGAAAAAACACACCTCTTCAAAAATACACGAGTGAAAATACAAATTGCACAAGTAAAAGGACGATGAAGAAAAGAAGTCTGGTACTGACGAAGGCGCAGAAGAAACAGTCGACAATTGAAATATTCTTAAATTTATTTTTATATACACTTTGTGTAATTGTCTAGATTTTTTATTCAAAAAAATTAGAAAAAAAAAGAAGTGAAATGAAAATGATGGCGAAAATAAAATGCAAACCAACTTGTTCAAATGAATTTGTAAGAGTGATTTATTTTAGTCATAAGACCTGGTGTATAGTTGATCTGTACAATAGTAACATCAATTTTATGACATTTCAGATGGTTTGTAGCTCAGTGTGGATTGTATTATAAGGTTTGTTTCCGCTTCAGATTTGTTGCAACTCCGTAACTCTTCCGTGGTACATGCGTACATTCTCCCCCCTCGCAATAAAACATCGAATCCGTCTTCCAAATGTGTTCGCAACCCAAGTGTATCGCCTCGTGTAACCATCAAGTGATCGTCCAGTGTAAACACCCAATCTGAATGCTTTCATTTTTGTTGTCGCTGCCGCTTGAATGTCATGATCGGCTAATGGCTCGCTGTTGTCGTCATCCTCATCACCTTCTTCTCATCTCATTCATAATTACATGGAAAGAGACAAAAGAATTAGTACAAGTGATTGACATAAAAAACAAACACAATAGACAGAGTCAACAAAATGATGAGTATACAAACGAATAGATACGGTGGTTTGGCTGTCGTATGCTTCTCTCGTTCATTGCTGAATGGATGGTGGTTTTACGTATTTTGCAATAGTAAATATGTATGTACCTATATAGTAATAGTTGTTGCTAGTCATCTCTCGTTCGTGTTTCGTATCGTAGATTCGGTTAGTTTATTGCGGTGAGTTTTGGTTTTAATTAATTGATTAATTAAATTAATTTATTTGTAATTAAATTCGGTGAATTTGAATCCAGGTAAGTGTTTTTTAAAAGTTGGATGTTTGTAGGTATCGGCGAAGTGAGCGCGCGTGCATTCGACTTCTTAAGAAATGTATTTCGCGATCGCGGTATGTGCTTGTGGTATGTGAGTGCTTTCTTTATTGATATTAATATTAATTTGCATAAATTGGCTTTCGATGCCTATATTTATAATTATATTTATTAAAATTGAATTTGCCATTATGTACTATGTATGTACATATTTGAAAGTGGCATGATTTTAATCCCTTGGCGTTATATACAAGTTATGTATTAATATATAACAGCCAAGAAGAAGTGTTTCCAGTTGGAATATTTTCGACTTCCAATTGGAGTACGGGAAGTTTGTTTACGATTTGAGTTGAGTGAGGGAAAGTGATAAAATACTCAAAACAAATAGAATTGAATTCCAAATCATTGTGACAGTGAAATATTTTTTAATTCAGTGGTGTGTTATAATTATTTTTTTTTTTTTTGTTTTGATTAATTAATTTGATGAATTAATTGTAAATAATTTAATTATACCGGTGTGAAGGTGTAATAAATTATTATTAATTTATTTTATCCAGTGCGGTGTATAAATTGAGTGATTTCCTTTGTAAAATTCGTAGAATTGTGTACGGTGGATTATGTTGACAAAATAGTCAGTGTTTTTTTTTTTTTTTTTGATTTGATTTGTTGTTTTTAATATTGAATTAAATTAAATTTTAATTGAATTTTATTTTGACATCGTGATGTGTTGTGACATTTGCTGTGCTTGTTGTTGTTAATTTTATTTTGATTTAATCTTGACGATGTAAATCCTTTGACAGGTTTTGTGGATTGTGTTTTTTGCTCAATTTGAAGCATAAACATTTGTTGAATTTTAAATGCATGATAATTTTAAATAAAATTGAAAATTCTGTTTATAAATTAATTAGATGCTTGTCGCAGTGCAATTTAATAAAAAAATCAACTTTTATTGCTATCGGTGTGATGTGGCAAGACAAATATTTTTGAAGAAAATATTAAATTCATAATTAGATTGAATTTTGTTGTATATATTGTGATGTGAATATTATTTATTTTTAAATAAATTATTGAATATATTTCATGTGTTTTATTTCATTATTATATTCTGAATCGACTCTAGTTTTTATATTTTGTTTTCAATGAATCTATTGATATTTATGGTTTGATGAATTTTGTGGGTATTTCGTTTTTATATATTAAACGTAAATAATTGTTTCTCTTTTCGGTTTCAGTTAAATTTTATTACACGATGGCGGTATGTTCGGGTGATTTGTTCGATGGTAAAAGGCAAATCTTCGTAATCGGTCTTTTCATTAATCCGGATTGTGTTTTTACCGTGACAACTCGTATAAGTCCGTCTGGGCCTGCATGGGTTCCTTCTATTCGTGCTAAATTCCAATAGGTCGGTGGAAGTCGTTCGTCTTTGAGGAGGACTAAATCTCCTATTTTTGGCATTGCTTTGATTTGTGTCCATTTTGGGCGTTGTTGTAGTCTAGCGAGATATTCGGCATTCCATTTGCGCCAAAATCCTTCTGCGAGTGCTTGAACTCGTTTCCATCGGTCGATATGTGTGACGTTGTTGACTAGTTCGCCTTGTGGTACAGCATGCATCGATTCTCCGACTAGGAAGTGCGCAGGAGTGAGCGCGTTCAAATCGTCGAGGCTGTCGGTGAGAGGGCAAAGGGGCCTCGAATTCAGACAAGCTTCTATCTGAGCGAGAAGCGTCGCGAGCTCCTCAAAAGTTAACCTTTCAGTACCAACAACTCGTTTTAAGTGGTACTTGACTGATTTCACACCCGCTTCCCATAATCCACCGAAGTGTGGGGAAGCAGGTGGAATAAAATGCCAATCGGTACCATGATTCGCCAAGTTTTCCTTAATTTCCTGCCAGTCATGTTCTGCTTGCTTCAACATTTTTGTTAGTTCGTTATTCGCACCAACAAAATTTGTTCCGCAATCGCTGTAAATATTTTTGCAACTTCCTCTTCTAGCAGTAAAGCGTTTGAAGGCTGCCAAAAATGCTTGTGTAGTCAAATCAGACACGACTTCTAAGTGAATGGCTTTGGTTGCCAAACAGATAAAAATTGCGAAATACCCTTTTAAGATTTTTGCACCTCGTGCTTTCCAGGATTTGATCTCGATCGGTCCTGCGTAGTCGACACCGGTGTAACTAAATGGTCGAGACATCCGAACTCTAGGTGCCGGCAGATTTGCCATGAGTTGCTGCATCTCAGATGCCCTTTGCCGGTAGCAAGAGGTGCACTTATGTAACTGATGCTTAACACTTCGTCTTATCTGCCCTATCCAATATTTTTGTCGAATATAGCTTATCATTTGTTGGATGCCGCCATGTAATGTGTTTTTATGAGCATCTCTGACAACCAAACTGGTGAAGTGATGACTATTTTGTAGCAATATGGGGTGTTGCGCATCATAAGAAAGAAAAGAATTTTCTAACCGTCCCCCAACTCGTAAGATCCCATCAGCATCGATGAATGCGTTTAACGATCGTAGATTTTTGGGAATCTTCGAACTTTCTTGGATTTGTTTGATCTCCGTTTCGAACATCTCTCTTTGTGCTGCTCTGACGACGATGATGTGCGCTGCTTGTAGTTCCGTAGATTTTATTGGGCCATCGATAGGTCCCAGCTTCGGTCGACACTTTACAGTAAATCGACAGCAATTCGCGATGACTCGTATAATCTTGAGTAAACTCGAAGAATTGTAGATAGCTTGTAAGATAGTGTCACTATCAGAAACATTAATGTTTAATACCTTTACAGTGCGCTTTTCTTCATTGGTGTCGATTTCAATTGGTTGGTGTGGAACATCGAAATCCCATTGACGACGTAAAAATTCTGGTCCGGTCCACCAAGCTTCCAATGACTCCAATTCTGATGGGTACACACCCCTGGACGCCAGATCGGCTGGGTTATGAAGCGTTGCGACATGTCCCCAGCAATCGATCCCCACTAACCGTTGGATTTCCGACACCCGGTTGGACACGAATGTGGTCCATTTGACGGGAGTGGCGCGTATCCAGGCCAACGCGATCGTAGAATCGGTCCAAGTGTACATCTTGACATCAGGAATTTTCAGAACTTCTTTGGTGTACTGCAACAATTGTGCGAGGACTACTGCACCACAAAGTTCAAGACGTGGTAGTGTTATAGTTCGTTGATTTGGTGCCACCTTGGTCTTTGATAGTAGCAAGTTTACGTGGATGTTGCCATCGCTGTCAAGGACGCGAAGGTAAACTGCTGCCCCATAAGCTTTCGTTGAAGCGTCACAAAACCCGTGCAGCTCGACCGCCTTGTTGGTCTTACTCATCTGGGTCCACCTTGGTATACGAAGTCGCTCAATTATTGGTAGTTCTCGGAGAAAAGCATCCCAATTTTTTCGCAAAGCTGATGGAATTGGCTCATCCCAGTCGCTTCCAAGTTCCCAAAGCCGCTGCATCATAAGCTTTGCCGTGATGACACATGGTGAGATCCAACCAAGCGGATCGAAAAGCTTGGCTATAGCTGATAGCATCGATCTTTTCGTGGTGGTTTCGGATGAAGGCTGCAAATTTTGGTAAGAGAAGCAGTCGTCGATGGGAAACCACTTGATACCGAGCGTTTTCACGTGGTTGGACAAATTAAACGGAAGTTCAAAGTCAAGTTCGCGATCCTGAACTGGAATGTCTTCAATAAGTTCTTTCGTATTGCTCGTCCACTTCCGCAAATTGAAGCCAGCAGACGCCAAAAGTTCCCTTGCTTCGTCGCGTTTCCTTCGTGCTTCTTCAACCGTATCCGCTCCACTGATAAGGTCATCGACGTACATGTCCTCACGGACAACCTTCGCCCCCTCCGGAAAATGTACGTTTTCATCATCAGCTACTCTTTTTAAGATTTTAATGGCTAGATAAGGTGCACTTGCTGTTCCAAAAGTAACGGTGTTCATTTTGAAAATTTTCATCGGTTCCGTCTTTTTCTCTCTCCACATGATTA